>CM077244.1:31614148-32214148 GCA_039654775.1 Spinibarbus caldwelli
TTCATGTACAATCAGGAGCAGGCCAGCTTGCCTTCAGAGGCCCCCAACAACTACAGCCATTGCTCAGAGAAGCCTCAGGAGGTCTGGAACCAGCAGAGCAATGCATCCTCAGAGAGCGAACTGAAGCCCCCATCAAGCTGTGCTCTGCAGGGGCCTGAAGACTCGGGCTGTCCTGTCAGACTGCCCAACAGCAGCTCCGCTGGACCGTCTCTGCGGAACCTCTCTCTGAGTGCTTATAATGACAATGAAATGCGTTTCAATGGCAGCTGTAATGTCCCAACATTTGCAAGGGTTAACAGGATGCACCTGGTGAGTTACACAGAGAACCAATACAGAAATTTCAGTGGTAGTCTATACAAGTACTCATGATTCTCGTTCACAGGTTTGCCCCATGAACACATCGCCCTATGTGGATCCTCAGAAGTCGGGTCACAGTATTTGGGAGGAGTTCTCCATGAGCTTCACCCCAGCTGTCAGAGAGGTGGTTGAATTTGCAAAGCGCATCCCTGGATTCAAAGAGCTGTCCCAGCACGACCAGGTCAGCCTGCTGAAGGCCGGCACCTTTGAGGTATGAACAAAATACAACACTGTCTCTACACCAGGGTCGGAAGTTAGCGAGGGCTTGTGGCAAAAATGCCACCAACATGAACAAAAATGCCCCATAAATCCAAGACAAAGGGGCAAAAAATGCCCCTGAACTATTAAACAATGTATTACGGCTATTGCAATTAAAATGAAATATGAAAATGAATAAAAAGTGTAAATTCGCGGAATTATATTTAGATCCACTCACACTGCATCAGATTCCTTTTATGTGCTGTTTTGTGCAGCATTGAGTCTTATAACCAATCACACACATTTCTGTTGAACTTAGAAATGCATTGGCCAGTCAGAGGCGCTTAGACGGAAACGCCGGAGCTGTGTTATGTGTTTGCTTGCAAATTCCCTTATCATAAACAACACAGTGCAGATACATAAATAGCTAAAAATTTATTTTGTAGATTCAGTGATTATAACGGCAGTTTTTGCATAACTTGTGCTAGACTAGACTAATGTCATGGGCTGACGTGTTTATCTGTGAAGTCAGAATGTGGCGTGCCCAAAACACAGATTCGAAACAAAAACTCAATATTAATAATCATTATTACAATATAAAGAGCAATAATCTACAACAGTGATTTTTGTCATATTGCAGCCCTATGAGCTCCTGTTTTTTACATGTATAATTTAGATTTTTTTTAATTGTAGCCTGTCTATTGTTATTGACAACAGTTTAAAATATTGATTAAAGTAATTGGGTAAATTTAATGATTTGACATTATAGACAACACTGCCCCCATGAATGTAAAAAAATGCCCCTTAATTCCAGCGGGAAAATATTGCCCCTTAATGGAAATGTTCATTTCTGGCATACACTGAATGAAACTGATTAAAATCATTCAGAGTCCTGTGAACTGACCGAATATAATTCAGTTTGATTGGTTTTCTGTTTGGCTTGTAGGTGCTGGTGGTGCGCTTTACATCCCTGTTCGATGTGAAGGAGCGCACGGTTACATTTCTGAGCGGCAGGAAGTACAGCGTAGAGGCGCTGCGCTCGATGGGTGCTGGAGATCTCCTCAATTCAATGTTTGACTTCACAGAGAAGCTGCAAGCACTGAACCTCAGTGAGGAGGAGATGAGCCTCTTCACGGCCGTAGTGCTGGTGTCTGCAGGTATTAACTGCCATACCATTATGAGACCGTAGTTTTGTATCTGAGATGATGCTGTGACTTGTGGTTTTAAAGGGTTAGTTCACCCAAAAATGAAGATTCTGTCATTAATTACTCACCCTCATGTTGTTCCAAACCTGTAAGACATTCGTTCATCTTCAGAACACAAATTAAGATATTTTTGATGAAATCCGAGAGCTCTCTGACCCTCCATAGACGGCAAGGATATTACCATGATCAACGAACAGAAATGTAGCAAGGACATCGGTAAAATAGTCCATGTGACACCAGCGGTTTAACCGAAATTTTACAAAGCACGAGAATACTTTTTTGTGCGCAAAAACAATAATATAATTTATTCAACAATTCTTCTCCCCAAGTTACCATCTTCCACCATTTTGGAGAGAGCGCTGTCTGCTGAATGTAAACAATGCTGATTACGTTCTGGGGTATTTTCTAATATGGCGGAAAACGGTAACTGAATTTTCTTTGCGCACAAAAAGTATTCTCGTAGCTTCGTAAAATTACAGTTGAACCGCTGATGTCACATGGACAATTTTACCGATGTCCTTGCTACGTTTCTGTGCGTTCGTGGTAGTATCCTTGCTGTCTATGGAGGGTCAGAGAGCTCTCGGATTTCATCAAAAATATCCTAATTTGTGTTCTGAAGATGAACGAAGGTCTTACGGGTTTGGAACGACATGAGGGTGAGTAATTAATGACAGAATTTTCATTTTTGGGTAAACAAACCCTTTAAATGAATTCCCCTGATGTTTCCCATAGATCGCTCCGGTCTTGAGAACGTCAACTCGGTGGAGGCCCTTCAGGAAACTCTGATTCGAGCTCTGCGCAGCTTGATCACCAAGAACCACCCCAACGAGATCGCCATCTTCACTAAACTGCTCCTCAAACTGCCGGACCTGCGCTCGCTCAACAACATGCACTCTGAGCAGCTCTTGGCCTTCAAAGTCCATCCCTGACCACCCACCAACCCCCATAACTGTGGACCACACCCCCCATCCATCTCCAGAGCCTCCCTCCTGTGGCCTGTTTAGCCAGTGGGGAACTGTTGTTACGCAGTGTCCCTTTTCTGACACTTCTCCCCATGAATTTCAAAGCACTGCTGGTTAAATATGGAGGTGGGGGGGGGGGCAGATACTTAAGAAGTCATTGTACTGTAAAACGCCTCTGCTCGTGCTAACGCACATGACTCGCTGACACAAACTGGAGGGGTTTCGTTGTAGATGCTTACGAGAGTTTGTACGATTACGCGGTTTGTGTGTATGCAGAGGCACCTTGAATTAGTTTTTAGATTTACAAATCTGCCTGTGCAATAAGTGACACGTTCACTGGTTTTGTGATTGTTCCTTGTTGGTCTTTTAATACTTTCAGAGAAGGGGAAGTAAGGTATCTTGTGGCCCGTATGAATGCTGTGTGTTGCTAAGGGGAGATTATGAAGTGGTATTCCCACAAACAAACGAGAAAGTAAGTACACAGAGCATAGTTTAGCATCCTTTCTTCCATTTCTTAGTTGGTGCTTTTTGCTTTTTCTTCTCTTCGAATTAGAATGTGGAACAAGCTGCTAATCTGAGCTTTTTTGGCAGAAAGACACAGGAATGTTTAATGGATAGATCTATTTTTGTAGTTTGTTTTCTGTCTTAAAATCTATAGTTAAATGCAGAGGAACATTATGTAAGTATGTGAACGCAAATGCTTCTTGATACAGTGGATGGCTGCGTTCCAAAATGCGTTAAACCGCACATTCTAATGCAGTGCGTGGCACGCTGATGCTGTATGCAGTGGACATTGACAAACTGTCTTTTTACAGTCAGTTTTCTCTTCCAGGTCAACTACTGCAATGATCAACAGTTTGAAGAGAATTTTGCTGAGCAATTTGAAGTTAGTTCAGCTGTTGACACATTTATAGCTAGCTACCTGACTAGTGATGCATTTGGTTTATTAGCACAGACATTTGAAGTTGACTGTTGCTCGCTTGAGTGTTTGTTACCGCTAAGATTCAATCAGACCGCAGGCTTGGCCAAGCATTTGCATTCTTGCATAGAGTATGTTTCTGATTTTAGATCTGTGTAGTGGTGCATCTGTGTATATGTCCTGATTCGTAGGGCTTTTAGTAATGACAGTGTTTGATGATGCTAAATGACAAAAGAGGAGTAGAACATACGTGTTTTATCGCTATAAAAATTGTGCATGCTTCTCCCCGATACTGATGGGACTCAAAGCCATCCACAGTGATGCCATAATGTCTGCATATATAGCTGAGGCCACACCCTAACAGACACCTGCCCATTTCATGCATCTGTATGGGTGATCATTTCAGGCTGAATATTTATGATGGTCATTTCTCTTTTCTGAATGCGTTTTTTTTTTTTTTTTTTGCTATTGGGTTAAGTCTGTTCAGTGAAAGTTCTTGTTGAATTTTTGTGTCTGTGTGATCAGCTGCAGTAAGCAAATAGTGTGCATACTCAAGCACTGCGGGACCAGACAGGAAGAGGAAACAGGAAATGGCCCAAAACTCCACCAAGTAACACCGGCAATGCCTCTCATCACCCTGCCAGCTCTGAGCATCTGAGCTCTTCTCGGGTCGGTTTTGATATCAAAGCTGCTGTAGACGAATAGTCAAGAAAAGAAGTATCTTTGTTTGGTGTTGGTGTTCCTCTCTCATTGTTCAGCCTGTGGCTCACTCAGTGTCATTGTTGTGTTGCCATAATCCAGTCTGTCAGTTTCCTTCTGTGAAAGCATTGTAAGATGGCTAGATTTCTATATATCTATATATAAATATATAATATAATACATATACAATAAGAAAATAAACAGATAAATGCTGAACTCATTCTTTCCATGCATTGTCATTTTTGCACCCGTGTGTCACAAGTACAAATGTACAGACAAAACCATTGAAGTCAAAAGGACAGACATGCTATCATTTTAAAGTTTGGAATCTTTAAGATGTTTTAATGTTTTTGATGAAGTCTCTTATGCTCACCAGGACTGCATTTATTAGACTCTAAAAACAGTAATATTGTGAAATAATAATAATAATTTAAAATAACTCAGCGTTATTAATTTCAATTGTAGCGCCCCCTGTAGGTACAGTGTTTTGGGGGGGACTTTTGACTTGTTCTCAGTTTCAATAAGCTTGGATGGTACTTTTTGCATTACAGGTGTTATATGTCAAGTTGTAAAAAATCAACACGTTTAATTTGCTAATAGCTTTGCAACTCTTTAACATATCCAGTTCTTTTGATAGCTTTTTTTGATAGTACTCTGTACAAAATTTGAAGATTGCACCAACAGCCTGGGACAGAGGTTTCCAATCCTGCTCTTGGAAAACCACTTTCCTGCAGAGTTTAGCTCAAACACACATACCTGGAAGTTTCCAGTGATTCTGAAGACCTTGATTAGCTGGTTCAGGTGTGTTTAGAGCTAGACCTAAACTCTGCTGGAAGGTGGGCCTCCAGGAAAAGTAGGGTTTTCAGAAAATTAAAATGGTTGAAAATAATTTTTAGACAAATTAAATTGGAGATATATTTTGTATTTTTGGGATACAGTAGGGTTTTGTTTCTAGTTCCAGAGTTTGTGCTGATGATACCCAAATCTATTTGCAGATCGGCAATAAAATCTCTATTTATGTAAAATAAATAAATAAATAAATATCCTTAGATGAAGGCAAAACCAAGGAGATTGTTTTTGGCCCACAGACAATTTGCAGGCCACCAATAGGCTGTAGATAGAAATTGTGACGGCACAGTACCTCGGAACTTCAGTCTCGGAAACGGTGCACCTTGTGGTTTGTTCACATGCCGCTGTAGTGAGTGTGTATCAAAAGTGGTACACGGATGACCAAACAACGAACTGTCGTCCAGCCGTGTGTCTTCTACAGCTCACTGATGCCTGTCGCGCATTGTTCACAGTGACCGCAGGGCCACAGTGCAACAAATGACCAGTGTTGTGTAAGTTACTAAAAAAAGTAATCCACTACAAATTACTAATTACTTCTTTAAAATTGTAATTTGATTACATTACTGATTACTGCATTTAAAAAGTAAATCAGATTACTAATTACTTTCAAGTTACTTTCAAGTTTACATTTCAAGTTATCAAACCTAAAAAATACACTACAGAGAGAAACTCATAGTTCTTTCATTAATTTCACATTGACTGAAAAAATACATAAGTAGGCCTATTATTTGTATAACCTGATTCACTCCCAATATCAACAAAACTTTTTTTTTTTTGTTTTGGTTTTGTAAAATAAAGAAAACAAATAGGGTGCGCTTTCTGCATTCTCAGTCTCCGTGAATATATTCCTGAAATGAATGACTAGAATGAACGAAAATGACATGAGAAATACAGTAGGCCTATATCTAAAGAAAGCTTGAAGTGTCTATTATTAAATGAAGTAAGTCATGTCGAAAACAAATATTCTCTGATAAAATAATCCATATGAAACCAACGCGAGGTACAGTCTTTCCCGTCTGAGCTCACCTATAATGTGATCATGCCCATGCACATCGTGCTCTTTACGATAATCATCCACGCGAAACCAAGCTTGAGACGTGCGAACATGTAAACGCTCATGTCACCTCTGTAGAAAGATTCAAGTTCATCTCGGCTACTTTTAGTTTTTGAAAGAAGAGGCACTGTGAGGAATAAGCCTTGAATTGTGATGCCGACACGGTTTAATCCAGCGGTTGATCTCATTCTGATCAGTCATTTATTTTTTTACTTTATTAGTGTTACTGTGACAAACTTGAACACATTCACTTGTTGAACTTTTCCCAAACTATAATGCCAGACTAAAATTTGTCTAGTACAACATTTTGAAATATGATAGGCATTGCATCTAAATGTTGTAGGACTCTCATTTTAGCTCACATTCTCTGGTGATTTATTAAAGGGCATACTGCAAAACATGATTTTTACTTCATTTCTTTTTAAACACTGCATTTGAAACTTAAGTAACGTAATTTTATTGACATAAGTAACTGTAATCAAATTACATAATTTTAAAATGTAACTCATTACTTTACTGTGTTACCAGGAAAAGTAATTAGATTACAGTAACGCGTTACTGAGTAACGCATTATATCCAACTCTGCAAATGACCAACAGCTACAACAGTGGTGACCAGAGCAATGTGTCCCAATCAAAAAGCAGGTTTGCGCTACATCACCACCACCCTGCAATGTATGGGAGCTGGAGGACCTGCAGGACCTCCTTTAGCCCACAATATATCCGAAAGGTCTCCTGGGGTATCTGCAGGGGCGCATTAATGCACGGGCTTCAAGGGGCTGAAGCGCAGGGGCCTACACTGGAAAGGGGGCCCACTGGCTGCCGGGAAATTATATTTTTCGAATAATTATTTATATGAGAGTTTGCAGCAGTGACAACAGCATTCTGAAAACAAAGTGAAGTATATTCTTCACTTTTCGTGTAGAATATACATGGAAAAATGGAAAAACCCTGCTCGGCTTGGAAGAAAACCCACTCTGCTTGGAAAAAAAAAAAAGTGTTCCTCTTCCTCTGCATTTTCTTGTCGGTGGGGAGAGGCGGAGCTTATTAGCCTCCCTTTTATCCAGCTGTCAGTGCAGACACGTTTCAGAAGGTAAGTGACTAGCAGCGGGACGGATTTTGGGAAGTTTGATGAAGTTCATCACACATACGAAAAGGAGCTATCTTCAGTTTGGCTTTACGGTGGCTGGGACAGATGCTGAACCGCTGCCCCAGTGTGTCATATGTGCAGATCTGCTGGCAAATGATAGCATGAAGCCATGCAAGATGAAGCACCATTTAGAAACGAAACACCAGACACTCAAAGACAAACACTTAGATTTTTTTCAAATTAAAGTTATCTGGCCTTGAACAGCAGAAACACAACCTCAGCAAACACACATCAGTGTTCAACAGGTGTCTAGAAGCATCCTACTACATCTCCAAACGAGTTGCTAAAGTAGGAAAACCTCACACAATTGCCGAGGTGCTAATCTTACCTGCTGCCAAAGATATCTGTCAGGTCATGTTTGGAGATAATTTCACTTAGCAGATTAGTGACATCCCCCTTTCTAACGACACCTTTAGCTGCCACATATCTGACATGGCAAGCTACGTTAAAGAGCAATTGCTAGCTAACATCATGCAAAGCCAGTACTATGCCCTACAGCTTGATGAGACAACTGATGTTGCAGGGCTAGCACAGTTGCTTACCTATGTCAGATATGTAAAAAATGGTAATATTGAGGAGGACATTCTTATCTGTCGGTCTCTTCCAGAACACACAACCGGCGAGGCATTGTTTGAAGTTGGATATATACTGGATGGATATATACGGATATATATGGATATATACAGGATGCAGGCATGTCATGGGATAAATGTGTTGGGATTTGCACGGACTAGGCCCGTTCAATGACTGGGAGGGTTAGCGGTCTTGTCACTCGTGTCCAGAATTTAGCCCCTTTAGCCAAGTGGACCCACTGTATGACTCATCGCGAATCTCTCGCATCAAAGAAAATGCCTGAGTGTCTTGAGACAGTTTTAAAGCAGGCAGTGCAAATTGTCAATTTCATTAAAGCACGGCCATTAAATGCATTAAATGCATTAATGCACGCTTGTTTTCCTTGCTTTGTCAAGAATTGGGAGCCGAACATGAGCAGCTCCTTTTTCACACTGAGGTTTGCTGGCTCTCCAGAGGTCGGGTTTTACATCGCCTCTACGAATTGCGTTCTTGTTAATGTGAAGTCCGACCTTGTGAAGTACCTGGATGACCCCCTGTGGTTAGCGCAGTTGTCATACCTTGTAGACATTTTTGACAGGTTGAATTCGCTGAACACATCGATGCAAGGGAGAGATGCCAACATCTTGCTCCTTTCAGACAAAGTCAGTGCATTCGTTGGCAAACTGGATCTATGGCGTGATCGGCTGATTAATAAAAATGTTGACATATTTCCCAACTTCGCTGACTGTGTGCAAGAGACAGGGATAAATATCTCTCCTTTGATTAATACAGTCGCTCAACATGTTGAGGGACTAAAACAACAATTTGGCCATTATTTCACTGAGGATTTCAGTTCATTTGCTTGGGTCAGAGATCCCTTCAGCTGCCCAGGAAAAGACCTTCCAGTTGACATGGGGGAGCAGTTAGTCGAATTAAAGTGCGACACCAGACTGCAACACATCTACAGCTCTTCCTGTCTGCCGTCATTTTGGTTGAGCGTGATGCCTGAATATCCTCAGTTATCTGAAACCGCCGTAAAATTACTTCTTCCATTCGCTTCAACTTATCTGTGCGAGGCCGGGTTGACGGCTTTGAAAACAAAGTACTGAAATCAGCTCCAGGTGGAAGATGACCTGAGGCTTGCGCTGTCCAACATTGAACCGTGAATTGTGCTTCTTTGTAAAAAGAAGCAAGCGCAGGTGCCCCACTGATTGATTTAACGATGACATGGCTGAGACGCACCCGCAGAGATGGCCCTGCATCCCAATTCGCATAATATCCGCCCTAAATAGTACTGAATATTATTTAGGGTGGATAGTATGCAAATGCTTGTAGAATGCAATGAACGAATGAAATGCAACATGTTTTACACGTAAAATAATACTTGCACGTTATTTAGCATTTACATGTTACAACCTATAGGCTACTTTAAGTTCTCTTGTTCAAAATAGTAACAATTTTCAGAAACATTCTTGATAATTTTTGGCCATGTTCCATAACTATCTAGCTATTTGTCCTTTAATATAGTTATAATATAGCTGAAAATAAAGAAAATAAAAGCTGCTAGAATGGCCCAGCCAATCGCTTGACTTGAATCCAATTGAAAATAAGAACTAAAGATCAGAGTTCATAGAAGAGACCGACAGAACCTTCAAGATTTGAAGACTCTATGGAAGAATGGGCCAAAATCACACCTGAGCAATGCATGCGACTAGTTTCTCCTACAGGAGGCGTCTTGAAGCTGTCATTACCAACAAAGGCTTTTGTGCAAAAGTATTAAATAAATTTCAGTAGTTCAATACTTTTTCCCTGTGTCATTCCATTTTATTACACAGAACTTAATTTCTGAACTTATTTGTTTAGTTTTCTTTGTATGTATGGATTACTTGGGTTGTTATCGACATCTGGTGAAAATGTCAAGTCAACAGCACCTTTAGAAATATATTTACTGAGAAGAATGGTGCCATGTTCAATACTTATTTTACCCGCTTTTTTATTATATCTGTCATGACAACTTTCTGATGGATTTGCATGGTAATATACATGACAATGTTAATGTATTTGGTCTTGGCAGAATAGATCTGCTACGCTGCTGCTGCCGCTGTGGCAGAACAAGTACTGAGACTTGCTACTGCCAATACATCCTCAACATGCTGCTGTGAGCATGTAAGAAATGCTGCTGCTGCAAATATAACATGAATAACCCCCATAGCGTACATGATCACCTCGTAGCAGATCTATACAGGTGGAGCTGGGGAAGATGGAGGGTTTCTGATGCACGTTGCGAACTGCTACAGCAAGCACTAGTCATATATTTGAATTAGGGGTGCACAATAAATATCGGGCGATAAGTAACGCACATCTTGTCAGTAAAGCCGGTTCTCTAATCAGCGGTAAATTCCAACACGTGCGTGATTTCACACTGAGCAGCATTAACTACACAGAGCCGTTTTTAACTGACAAGCTGTTCATTATCAGCGTGGTTTTCCACAGCTTGTCAGTGAACAACGGCTCTGTGTAGTAAATACTGCTCAATGTGAAATCACGCACGTGTTGGAATTTACCGCTGATTAGAGAACCGGCTTTACTGACAAGATGCACATTAATTATCACCCGATATTTATCGTGCACCCCTAATTTTAATGTTGAGCAGCGAGCTTATTGCCTACCGATACAGGAGAGGACCAATCAGCTGTGACGTGATGATGATGTCATTATGTCATACTGAGTTAGATCTATCGGACTGCGCCATCTAAAGTTTCATGCCAGAACTTTGTATATATATATATATATATATATGTTGTATATATATAAAACACAGCGTTATTAGACTTGTTGCCCATAGCGTGTTCACACAGTGTGAGAGAGCGTTTTGAAAGGGAACGAGGCTTCAGTATTTAGAGTAAACAGGAGTTTCCCCAATGCATGTCAATGGGATGGATACTCCTTCCCGTTATCTCAGGAAACTGAGGTTATGTTAGTAACCAGAGCATTTCTTAGTGTTTGTGCATACTTCAATATCATTAGTTAAAAAGTTATTAAAATCAATCCAATGTATATAGGGATGTGCAGAGAGTTTCTCAGAGACAGGGGCTCAAATGTAAAGTGTAAATCATATACATACAGTTGTGCTCAAAATTATTCATACCTTTGGTAAATATGATCAAAGGCGGATGTGAAAATAAATTTGTATCATTAATCCTTTTGATCTTTTATTTTAAAAATTTACAAAAATCTAACCTTTTATTGGAGAATAATAATTTAAAATGGGAGAGAAATCTCATTATAGAATAAATGTTTTTCTCTAATACACATTGGCCACAATTAATCATACTCTTTTATTCAATACTTTTTGCAACCTCCTTTTGCCAAGATAACAGCTCTGAATCTTCACCTATAATGCCTGATAAGTTTTGAGAACATCTGACAAGACATTGGAGAAAATTCCTTCATCCAGAATCACTCCAGACCCTTCAGATTCCCAATTCCATGTTGGTCCTTCTTCTCTTCAGTTCACCCCACTCATTTTCTATAGGGTTCAGGTCAGAGGACTGGGTCGGCCATGGTAGAAGCTTGGTTTTGTTCTCAGTGACCCATTTTTGTTTTGTTTTTGATGTTTGTTTGTGGATCATTGTCCTATTGGAAGATCCAACCAAGGCCCATTATAAGATTTCTAGCATGGACAGTCAGTTTTTAATTTTTTATATGTTGGTATTTAATTGAATCCATGATGCCATGTATCTAAACAAGATGTCCAGGACCTCCAGCAGAAAAACAGGCCCACAACATTAAAGATACAGTAGTATATTTAATTGTACACATGGGGTACTTTTTTATCCGTGTGTGCACCAAACCCATCTTGAGTGTTTGCTGCTAAAAAGCTCTTTTATTTAGTTTGATGTAACCATATAAGCTAGTGCTATTGAAGTTCCAGTCGTGTCTGACAACTGCAACTGAATATGCTGGAGTCTGTTTTTGGATGAGTGAGGAGAATTTTTCTTGATACCCTCCCGAACAACATGTGGTGATGTAGTGGCTGTTTGATTTTTTTTTTTTTTTTTTTTTGAGGCTTTCTGACACCAAGATTCAACTAATCTCTGCAATTCTCCAGCTGTGATACTTGGAGAGTCTTTGGCCACTCAAACTCTCCTCCTCACCGTGCATTAGGACGATATAGACACACATCCTCTTCCAGACAGATTTGTAATATCTTTAGTTGATTGGAACTTCTTAATTATTGCCCTGATGGTGGAAATGGGGATTTTTAATGCTTTAGCTCTTTTCTTACTGCCACTTTCTAAATTTATGAAGTTCAACAATCTTTTGCTGCACATCAGAAATATGTTCCTTGGTTTTACTCCTTGTGATCAATGATTAAGGGAATTTGGCCTTTGTGTTCCTCATATTTATAATCCTGTGAAACAGGAAGCCAAGGCTGGACAACTTCATGTTCCTAGTCACCCTGGTGTGATAAAAAATGCAAATATGAATGGGAATATACTTCAGAGATATTTTAATCATAAGAATTTCTAGGGGTACCAATAATTGTGGTCATTGTGTACTAGAGAAAAATATTTATTTCCTAATGTGATTTTCCCCTACTTTCACTTTATTTTACTTCAAGTAAAGGTTAGACTTTTTTGAAATTTTTGAATGAAAGATCAAATGGACATTATTTTCACAGCTTTCTTTGATCATATTACCAAGGATATGAGTAATTTTCAGCACAACTGTATATATATATATATATACACACACAGTTGGAATCAAAATTATTCAACCCCCTTGACCTGCAAGACATATCGTTAGAACAACTGACGAATAATGAAAAAAATCAAACTGGCTCACATTAATGTTCAAAATTATTCAACCTCAAAAGTCAAATTTGGTGCAGAATCTTTTATTCTTTATAACCTCCAATAAATGCTGCCTGTAAGTGCGTAGAAGCTTCTGTCACCTCTCTATTGCAATCACGGCTTGATACTTGAAGAATCCACGATATCCTTCATACAGTCAAGATTCCCACTTCCTGCACCAGCAAAACACCCCTATAACAGGTCTGGTCCACCTCCATACTCGTGGAGATGGTGTTCTTCTGCTTATAAGCGTTGCCTTTTTGCACCAGACATACTGCTGATTCATGGGTCCAAAATGATTGGTCACATCACTCCATAAAACATTCTTCAGGAACTCCACAGGTCTAGCCAAATGAATTTTAGCATGTTCAAGTCAGCCTTTTATGTTCACAAATTGCTCGCCTCAAAACTTCAGCATGCCACTGCCAGATTTCTACAGGAAAGCTGTAAAAGCAAACACATCTCTCCTATTCTGAGGGCTCTCCATTGGCTGTCTGTCCCATTTAGAATTGATTTTAAAATTCTCTTATTTGTGTGCAAATCCCTACATAACTCTAATGCTAAGAGTCTGCTAAGTCTAAGATCGAGTGATCAGAACCTTTTTATAGTCCCCTCACAGACTGAAACATAGAGATATAATTGAATATTTAATGTTGGATTTCGGTTCAGTTCTGTCTTATAAATGTTCATAACTTTGAATTTTACTGTGGCCTTCCGTACATCACTTTGGTCAGTATTGCGGTTGTTTTTAGAAAATCAGTACAAATATCAGGTTCCATCACCTTTTTCTCATTTTATTATTGGACCCCAATAATAAAATGAGAAAACAAATGTACAGATTTGGTATTAACAGTTAACTTCATAAATAAATTATTTTTTTTATTGTTTAATTAGGGCCCAAGCCACTAAGGCGCAGGGCCCTCTTGTTCTTCTAAGGATTATTAGGGTCCAAGCCACCAAGGCGCAGGGCTCTCTTGTTTTTCTAAGGATTATTAGGGCCCAAGCCACTAAGGCGCAGGGCACTCTTGTTTTTCTAAGGATTATTAGGGCCCAAGCCACTAAGGCACAGGGCCCTCTTGTTTTTCAAAGGATTTTTTTTTTTTTTCGACTATCCGGGGCTTTTTGGGGGCCTTAACATGCTCAAAAACTCTTGAAAATTGCCACGCACATTGGAATCCGTGGCCATTAGGACGCCGCAGAGGCTGGGATTCGGGCGTGGCAGAGGGGCTCTACGGCGCCCCCTGGAACACAGCCAGAAAACTTGATGTATAGCTCACACATACTTGCACGTGTTCTGTTCATATGAAACTTGGTACACATATAGATCTCATTGAGCCGAATAACTTTCGTGTTGACAGTCAGTGCTCCACCCAACAGGAAGTTGGCTATTCAGGGCTGTTTAAAAAGCGCATGCTCTGGAATTTGATATACTCCTCTGAGGATTTCCAACGGATTGCCACCAAACTCGGTGAACATGATCTCAAGACATTGGGGATGCTAAATTGCGAAGGGATTTTTGATATCTCGAATGGTTTGCCCGTGGCGAGGCAAAGGGGTCCTTGATATTTTAATTACTGTTGCCATGGCAACTTGTCAAACTTGAGTATTCTTTTCCGGTGATTTTGAGGCAGATAACATGCTTAGAATTCCATGAAACTAAACACACATATCAGTATTAATGATAGATAGACACTGGCAAAAGCTCATAAAAGGTCGTGGAAAAAGCACTCTATAGCGCCACTTTTTAACAAAACTTGGGGGGTTAGTTTTAGCTACAGTCACCAAACTTGGTATTTATATTGTTCTCATCAAGCTGGACAACTTTCTAATTTACACTCATTAGCTACGACCAACAGGAAGTCGGCTATTTTTGTTTGAATGTCAATTTTTGGAAAAAATAAGGCTGTAAATTAATTCATACTCCTCCAAGAAGAAACAAGTAGTTCTCACCAAAATTTGTCAACATGATGCCAATATACTGAAGATGTTAAATTGCGAACGGATTTAGTATATCTTGAACGGCATGGTGATGGTGATTTATTAAAGTAACAGTAATTTTCTTTTATCTTTAAAGTGCAACTTCCAAACACTTAAAAAAAATTACATACAGAGAACAAGTCATTCTGAGGAAATATGATTAATTTCATGAATATACAATACACTATGGATAGCAGAAAATTAAAAAAAACTATCAGACATCTGATGTCACTCTGCCTCGGTGTGTGTGTGTGTGTGTGTGGGGGGGGGGGGGGGGTGAGGGGGGGGGTGAGAGAGAGAGAGAGAGATACTTTTAAACATCTCTTTAATCACTAGAAAAAACATCAGTCACTATTTATTTATTTATTTATTATATATTATTTATTTATTTATTTTTTGCATTACAGCTTAATAAATATCTTAGGCCTTATCCTTTTCTGTCAGTTTTAGGGACACAAAAAAAAAAAAAAAAAAAAAAAAAAAAATCCTGGAACCAGTTAATTTGTAGGGCACTGACAACATAATTTTATATAATTAGGTTAATAATTATGTTAATTACAACATAAAAGGATCTAAAGATACGTATACGTGGTCTTATAAATTTGTGTGCTGCAAATAATAATTTGACACTAATTTGATACTGACCTATGACATCCTGTGACATGACATTCATCTGAATATACATCATCTCATGGATGTGACAGTAAAACAGTTCAGCTAACAGATGAAGACTAAGCTGTAATGCAGGCAAAAATATTTCACAAATGCTTATAGATCAATAAAATTGTAAAAAAAAATGCTTATGAATCATTAAAGGTTTCAGTAACACTTTATAATAAGGTCTCATTTGTTTACATTAGTAAATGCATTAATTAACATGAACTAAGAATGAACAATATATTTTACAGCATTTATTAATGTTTGTTGATTTTAATCAAAATGTTCATGTTAATTCACAGTGCATTAACTAATGTTAACAGATAAAACTACATTTTATTAATGTTTTAGATTTGAACATAATATTTACTAACATTAGTAAATGCTATATAATTATTGTTCATGTTAATCATTAGAGTTAATGTTAATAACTTAACTATTAATAACTTTGTTTTAATAACTTAACTATTAATAACTTTGTTTTCATTTATTCTCTTTCCTATTACTTGTTTCTCTTCTCTTTCAGTTTTTATAACCATTTCTTACTTGTATGTTTGGCACAGTTATTTTTTTATCAACAGTTAGTTTTTCTGTCCTCCAATTTGATACTGTTAAGTGCTTTGACACAATTTGTATTGTTAAAAGCGCTATATAAATAAAGGTGACTTGACTTGACTTGACTTTTAGGATTACTGTTAAACTAATGTAGTTTGATTTGTATATGTTATCTATTTTAATTTCAGTAACAGTTGTAGTAATGTTTGTCATTTTATTAGTTTTTTTCTATGATGTCTGTATAAGTTATTTATTAAGTTTTAGTTTTATTTAATTTGAGTTATTTTAGTACTTCAACAAACTACATGGAAATGAAATAATATTGCATTTATGGATGTGTGTGTGTGTGTACATACACGTGGTTGTTTTTTGGTGTTTGGCTTAGTTTTATGTTAGAATCATTATTACACTCTTATATCTTTTGTTCTCTTAAAATTTTGAATTGTTTGTAGCTTTATTTTGTTTCATTTAAATGTTAAGTTTAGAAATTTTGTCATATGCATTTCTCATTTTTAATTTAATTATTATTATTTTTTTATGTGTGTGTATATACTATTTATAAAGTTTTAGCTTTTAGTATTAGATCAGTTTTAATTGTTTTAATACTACAATTGATTGTTTCTGTTGTCCTTATTTGTAAGTCGCTTTGGATAAGCGTCTGCTAAATGACTAAAGGTAAAAGTAAAAAAAAGTAAAGTAATAACTGAAACCTTATTGTAAAGTGTTACCAAAGTTTTATATATTGTACAGTGTGTGTTTCACAGCCTTGATGGTTTGGATTAACCCTTTCATTGCTGTATCCCTCAAATCCAAACTGCCAGAGGGTTACTGCAATGCATGTGCTTGCTGTGTACCGTTTTCCTGATGCCACCGGGGTGACGTCTGCACTAACAGCTTGGGCTCGCCATCGCTGCTTGCAGCTATATTAATTGCTTTCTTTCCCTTACATCTCAATGATAATAGACCACAGGGTGGCAGGATTGAGCTGGTTATGTTCAGCAGTTAGCCACTATTGGTGGATTCTGTAGTTTTAAGTTCAGTGTATTATTTGGTAGGCTATACAGCAGTCCAAAGGCAGTGGAATGTTATACGTTTTACCAGTGAGTACATGAGTAGAGATGGCAGGATGCAAGCTGTATACTGACCAGCTGTACCAGTGTACAAGTGGAAAGCATAACTGAATATGCTTGTGTCACTCACACAACCTAAATAAATGGTAGCTGTATCTAACAAGAACTGATTCATTTACATATAGCAAACTTTATAATTAGTGTTACATTAATTTACTGGCATACAACACCGTAGGATTATGGTAATGCAGCACTAAAAATGATAAAAAAAAAAAAAAAAAAAAATGCAGAGAGATTAGCCTTTTTAACACTGAGTTAAAATACATTTCATAGGCTAATCGTAATCGTAATCGTAAAATTATTTCAAATAACTATAATAGACAACCATAAGAAAAAGATCTGGAATTAAAGTCTTTGTACAAATGAAATATTGTATGATGTTTTAAGTTGAATTTAAACTAAATATAGCAAACAGTTGAGTTAAGCAGGCTATATTCCTGTTAATAACACATGAGCCAGCCATAAGCCATATCACACAGCTCAGCATATAAATTCAAAAGAATCAGTGGACTGAAACGAATAAAAATGAATTGAATTAATCTTGTGAAACAGGCTAATTAGATTTCTCATAGTACCAGCCTCTTTGAAACTGTAACTGGTAAACAGATGCATTTGTCAGACTGTGTTGCAGCATAGAAGTTTTCACATGATGATAATTTAACAAATTATTATTTTCACAAACTTTAGCTTTTTCCCTCTATGTCTTTGTGATACATCATCTACACTGAAATCAGTGGATTTGAAGTGTAAACTTGAGGGTGCAGGTGCCCATATTGTATTTCCAAATACTGTCGCTGCCTCATTATATCTAAAATCATCTCCATCAACAACAATTAACTCCTGTAAATGACTAGAGCAGGTGAGAGCCTGAGGGTCTGTTCATACTAACACACTCTTACACACTCCGCTGATCAGCCGAGCTGCTCTGATAAAGATCCAGGTCAGGAGTGACTCTCAGACTGCTAGGAAAGTGTTTTTAAAAGATGAGTAAAAGTATTTCCCTTTCTTTTTTATTTTGTGCTTTGAACATGCAGATATTTACAGATATGTATTTGGCAGGTACATTTATCCCAAGTGACTTACACTGGCACTCAAGGTATACATTTTATAAATGCATGCATTGCATGAGAACTGAACACATGACCATAGTGTTGGACTTGGCTCCACCATCATGTGTTTATAGCTGCTGTATTTAAGCTACAGAAAAAGTATACTTTAAAAGGCATTTAAAAGAAAATTTGGAAGCAAATCTGCCTAGATTTGATTTGAATAAAATTTGATGATGAATTATTGATCATCACAGTTTAAATAAGCAACAAATTACAGGTTTTGGTACATGGATTTGTGCAGCACTTTGGTGTGCTCTGTAGCAATTAAAAAAGCTTTATTAATAAAGCTGTGAAATCAGCATCAAGTGTGTGTGTGTGTGTGTGTGTGTGTGTGTGTGTGTGTATATATATATATATATATATATATATATATATATATATATATATATATAGGCCTATATTTCTCCAGTTGTATCCATTTTAAGTACCGAGATTTTACAATTACAATTGCATAAATAATGCTATGAGATTAATGTTTGTTAATCAGGATAAGAAATGTGTTTGTTTTTTAATGAAATGAATACGAATAAAGCCAGTAGGTTGCGGCAAGAGTGAGGCACTGATGCTGAATTCGAAATGGCATACTAGTTTTACTATTTTTCTGTATTGTCTTTAAATGGCAGAAATAATAAGAGTAGTGTTGTAGTATGCTATTTTGAATTTAGCATGAGTCATTCCTTCAAATGATTCATTCAAACAGCTGATTCATTCAGGAACGAATCAAGTAACTGTCTTTCATAATTCATTGAATTATTGATTCACCTGTTTCATTCCATCATGTGTTGTTCGGAGATGCATTATCAATAAATAAATAAATAAATAAATAATACTAAATAAAAAATAAAATAAAAATATTGACAACATAAACTGTAACTTACGATATTAACGTCTTATTTATGAAACTGCTCTAACCTGTGCTGGAAAGCAGATGGTCAATAGAGTTCAGGGCATCTCCAGAACATGTCAATTAGTGAACCTCTGCACATCTTTTACACACTGAACTAGTTCTAGCATACATTTGGGCTAAATTGACTTTTGACAAATGATCTCTGTGTTCTATTTGAAATTAGATAAGCGAGGACAGTTGACAGGTGTAGGAGACGTCAGGGTGTACTAGATAAGAGGATTGTTTATAAGCACGTTTCTATAATAAGCCACGATCAACTGTTAGGTAAGCGATGGTAATGCCACCAATACAACATATTTAGTAGGTAAAGATATGGCTTCATTTTAAATGTGTGTGGGAATGATATTGTCCAGTAGATGGCAGCATGTAGTTACACCCATGTACAGCAATGCACTGTGGGTTTAAAACAGGACTAATATGGGTAGTGAGATCACATGAGAAATCAAGCATGGGTTCTGTGTTAAACAAAGTTTTGTTTTTCATTAAAAAATACAAATATATAGGACACATTTTTCACAATTAATTGCACTTGCATATTAAAAAGTAAGCTTAACTTTACAAATAGACTAATGAAACGAAGAGATAGAGGTTGTTTCATTTAATTAACTTTAGTGTTTTTTTTTTTTTTTTTAAAGCTTTTAACTTATTTATCATACTTGTGTCATAATATCCTAACTCTCAAAGGCTCTGGGACACATCAAATGTTAATGTGAAATTCTGAGACCTGTTTCCTGAAATTCTGCAGTAGCTGATATTATAGTTGTTTGCCATTTAAATATATAATTATTTAGAGTTTCATCTTTACCAATGTGTTGTTTTTATTAAAACACTTTGGTTGTGATCATAGACAGTGTTGTGGTCTGGTCATATGTCTTTTCACAGATATAAGGACAAGGAGAGATGACCATAGCTGTGACCAATTGCATTCTGCTGAAATTGTCATCATCAGCGCATTCACTGAAGGTCAAGTTAAAATATCTGAGAGTGCAAACTGATTGGCTTATCATGCAAAATATTGTAATACGAAATTTGACAATCTAATTGAAACATTTATTCTATTCAATAAAGACTGCTATAAACAATCAATTCATTAAGGCCAAAAAAAAAAAAAAAATGCATACAGTGTCTCACAAAGTACGACAAATATTGCAGGGGTTTCTCAAAACCATCTTTATTCTCCTTTCACCTTAGGTGCAAATGTCATCACTCCCAGCAGGCACAAAACAGGCACACAACGTCATAAGACGTTGATATTTGATTAAATTTTGGTTGCGACGTCGGGTGACCAAAATTCAACGTAAATTCAACGTCTAATGTCAATGTTAAATTGATGTCCAATACTGACGTCAGCTGACGTTGAGATTTTGTTGTTTTTAGGTTGTGCAACCAAAATCCAACATTAAATCAACGTCAAATTGACGTCAAATATTGACGTCAACCCGATTTTCATTTTCAACCAAAATGCAACGTCTGTCCGACGTCATGTCCAACGTCAACCTGACGTTACATAGACGTCTGGTGCCTGCTGGGCTGTCATCATCTAACCATCATCATCTTTTGCCAAATCCAGGATTATTTTCTAGTGCAATGTCTCTTCCAGGATATCCAAATCACATCATGATCCAAACTCAAATTCAAGGCTCCACTGTCACACAGCAGGCTTGTGCAATACGTTCATTTTGGTTTAAAAAATAAAAATAAAAAATAAAAACACTGAAGAAGAGAGAGAAAGTAAAATACATTTTCTTGTCACGTTGGACAACTGATTCACATTAAAAATTCACTTATTTATGCCACCAGCATACTGTGGACTAACCAGGTAAATGTTAACTAAGACACATAGAAACAGAAGTACATGTGCTGTAATGGTTTCTGGGGATGCATTTCTTTCAGTTCAGCTTGGTGAGATCTGGTCGGTTTCTTTGAATATGGGCTTTAGGTTTTGTTCCGACATCCAGTAAGGATTGCTTTTTGTGATTGGTTGTGCTGGATTTCTTTGTTGTTGTTATGATTATTATTAGATAGCATATATTAGTTGTCATTACCATGGTTAAACAATGAATTTGGAATGATGAAACACACACTAAGGAGAGATCATTAAAGAGAGATTGTTAAAAAAAACAAAACAAAAAAAAAAAAAAAAACAGGACTCTGGTTTCTGTTTGAGAATAGTGAAAGATTTTTGAGAAAAGACAGTCTTTTGTTTCCTTGTAAAACTGCTCAAAAAATGTTCATATTGTGCATATAACATGTAAAAAATATCTGCAGTCTGAAAAATACAGCCTCTTTCCTTTACACCATAAATATCTTTATTTTTGTAGTGCGTTTGTGTTTTTTACCTGTGCGCTCAGAGGAAATAGTATTGACTCCCAGCGTGTCTGTGCATGCATGTGTTGATCTGTGGCCAGGGACCAAAATTAGCATTTGCCAAGTGCTGACACCAAGAAAACAAAACAAAACTTGGCTTTGTCAAGTGCATAAAACAATAGACATAATGCATGATTTAAATCAAATTGTAAAATCATATTCTGAATCTCACATGTGTGAGAAATTAAAATCAAATATATACAAACTACTAAAATCTACTGAAGAATAATCTGTCACAGATTGTGGTTTTCATGCATTTATTAATTTTTTGCAACTAAATTAATTTGGGGAAAAGCTGTAAATGAAATTTTCACACAAATTTAGCCTGGGCATGTTTGCATGGGGCATTCTGTAAAGCTCGTCTGAGCAAAAGCGACCATAACTAAGGTGTTGAGGAGCTTAGCGAAGAGTAAACTGGCAGGTGTGGCAAAGTATTCATTTTGGACCCTGGCTTGTGGCCCTTACTTCCCTCTTCCCATAACACTCCCTGCGAACACATTGATTGTCTGTGCAATGACTTTGAGTCTGTTGAATATCTACGTTGGCGTGTACGTTTGTATGTGTAATCCAAAACATGTAAAACCACTGGAGCAATTCTAATGCTTACAAAAGGCATCACTATAACAAAACACTGATTGAACATGCTCTGCGTTTTGAGGTGAGAATCTGAATTCATGTCCATCTTTCAACAGTAAAAGAAAAAAAAAACTGTTCTGGCGGTTCCTGATAATCAGTAGAGGTATGTGAGATTCAAACTCTCTTGCAGCACACAAGGATGTCTCTAGAAAGATTAAAAACACTACAGTAAAAGAAGAAAACCATGACAGAAACGAGAACGGCTGAAACAACAATCAGACACATCTGAAAGCATCCCTGTTTGTCGCAGGGTTGACCACTGACCTCAGCGTTTTGTGTATTTGCGCTTGTCAATCGCCCAGACGATTCGGAGGTTAACTGACAGCACTCCCGGAGGTATAAATCGGCAAACTCATAGCACCAACAATTTCAAGCAGAAGCATTGCCTTGGTCTATCGTGTGACAGCTATAGAAGAGAAGAAGCGTTCAACTGAATAGAGTTCCATCCCTGCGGGTCAAAGGATCTAGCGACGGATGGGTAAAAAATCATGACCTCAAGTTCCTCCGAGCAGCTCGACACAAGACCAAACAGAGTGAAATGGATTTTCAGGGAGGTTTTTGGCACCTTAATAGAGGCTGCTGGCATCTTTTCTTTAAGGGCTAAAGTTGATGGAGATCAACATTTGAGATCACCAAAAAAAAACAACAACAACTGAATGTCCTCATTACGTGAGCTCTAACTGCGGTATCATGAAGGTCTGCCTGTCCAAAAGCTTTTAGGTGCACTAATAAAGAAACTGGATTTTACTCAAGGGCACAACCACCATCAAAACTGACATGCCACCTTGCCATTTAGAAATTTCTGTTTTTTTTCAGAAAACAGTTCTGATTCCAAAACCCAGCGAGCTGCTTTGAAAAAAGCATATGTAGGCAACACAACAAAGGACGCATCACAAATGCAATACTGCCTTAGAATTTGGACCAAAAAAAACGGTATCTTATGTATAATCTACATGATTTTAGATACACTCCAGGTTTTCTGGAGATCACTGACAAACGTCTGAAATGTGAGGCAAATCGGTGCTCGATCACATGAGCGATGACTGCATAGTGTGTTATCAAAGACGTGATTTGAGAGAAGCACAGATGTATTGCCAATGCCCAAAAATGTTTAGCAGGCTAATTATCTGGATCTGTCTGTGACTCAGGCTGCGTTCCACTTTACTTTTAGACACACACTCGCGAACTTCCCTAAGCACTTCCCCTTGGGGGAACCCTGCTGCCATTTTGAAGTGCGTTCCACTTCATGAAGTGGACGAGGGAAGTTTATATGGACAGACACTCGACCCCTCGATTTTGACCGAGGGAGCGAGTCTGCTTCACATGCACACTTCAGGCCGCTCCACAGACCACAATGCAACACGACTGTGACGTCATCGCAGATTGCGTTTAATTTATCCCCACCCCAAGCACCTCTATAATATATAAATGATTTTTTTTTTTTTTTTTTACATTTATAACAGCCCAAGCATACCTATATACATATAGAATGCTGCACCAAACAAATTAATAAGGAGAAAAATGTAAACAATAATCCAACTCCATAGAGGATTCTAAGTGATCAAGGGCTCAGGACGTTCCAGTTCAGCCCATTGCAAGGGTTCAGCCAGCAGTGGGCACTCATGCAACGTAATCAATGACGTACATCTGCGTAAACGAGACGGAGGGAAGTTTGTGAGTGAAGGGCATAAAAAAATGAACTGGAACGCAGCCTCAGAGTCTTGCAGCATGTTTTGACTGGAAATGACTTCAGCGACGACCTACAGCCAATGAGAGAGCAAGGGAAATTTCAAGTCATCATTCTCTGTATCACTTCTCAAGCATGCATTTTGTAAATGATACGCTTTTTTGGAGATTCTTCCTAATGAAATATTGTGCAATGTGTGAACCCAGCAAATTCAAAAAACAGTTGTGTATTGTGAAAGGAACAGCGATCCGACAACTTTGAAAATCCCGACATTAGAAGGCAGTATAATTTTATGCCTACTGTTCACGACCATTTTATTGCTCTGAGGTTGTTTTCTGGAATTCTCAGTGGTTTCTACAATTTTTTTTTTTAGATGATTCTCCTAAAATGTCAAAGAAAGCATGAGATTCAAATATACAAGAGTACAGAGCGATAAAATGAATGTGAAGAGCAGTGAGGAAGATGAGATGTAATATTACTGCGATTTCACTCTCAAGAGCAACAGGAAAATTTCCCAGCAGGCACACAACCTCATAACGCATTGATATTTGGTTAAATTTTGGTTGAGACGTTGGGTGAGCAAAATTCAATGTCAGTTCAACGCAGGGGCGGCGTTTCCGTATGGCAGAGTATGGCAGTTGCCATACCCTAGTCCAGTCAGGTGCTGTGAAAAATTATCCAAACTTGAATCTATTATAATTCGTTATTATCATTTTAAATTAGAGGGTTTTAAAAATAGTTAACCAATGATAAGCATTAAAAAGAGCTTGTCAGTAAAACTTCATTTAACCAATGATAAGCATTAAAAAGAGCTTGCCAGTAAAATTTCATAACGCCATTGGATCATCAAGCTTTCAGCGAAACCTTGTATCTTCACCCCGTCTCCATTCAGATTGACGCACCGCGCACAGCCTGGAGGAGACAGATCTCCGCTTTTTCGCAATGCAAGGGTAAATAAATCATTGATGTTTGAATAGTACAGCGTTTTCTTTACTCAAACACTATGTCTGTAAAGGCTAATGTTTTTGTGTGTTTGAAGAGCAGAGAAGAATTAGGTTATTTGCTGTCTAGCCAATATACTTTTGTACGTTTTAAATATCCTGTGCATAAGCGCTTCATTTGAGATTTTGGCCAAGTGTATTAAACAACAAGAAAAACTAAGTGCCCATATAGCTACAATCAACGTTATATAACCTGTAAAAGTTGATGAAAGCATATAATGCAATGCACTTGCTGCCTCAGATAACAGTTACAGCCGTTCTAATGACAGACAAAACACACCATCTCCGTCATTCGCTGGTCAAAAACATCATTAACTCCATTTGAGCTTGATTTTCATATAATGTTAAGTGCAAGTGTCTGACACAATACCAACGCTGATGACGCAGTGTTGTTTAATTATTGAATTTTTTTTCCCTTCCAATACCCCCCACCCCCCCGTGCCATACCCTATGGTTTTGTAAAACACTGCCACTGCAACGTCTAATGTCAATGTTAATTTGATGTCCAACCTACTAAAATACAACGTTAAGACTACGTCAAATTGGCATCAAATACTGACGTCAACCCAATTTTCATTCTCAACCAAAATGCAGCGTCTGTCCGACGTCAACCTGCAGTTATATCGACGCCTTGTGCCTGCTGGGTCAAGTTACAATTTGCTTTCCATGTAGTGATCTTGTCTAGAACACACAATTGCGATATTCAAGAGCCCTCGTTTATGATTTAGCTTTTTTACGGTCTTAATATAAGGATGCTCCTATGATGACTTGAAATGTTGTCTAGGTAGGCAACTCACTGGGGTTTGGACCAGAACTATAAACAATCAAATGGCTTAATGTGAGCTTGAAAAGACCTTTAGACCAACAGATAAGGGACGTGAAAGCAAACCAAATATTGCTGTCCTCCTTCGCAGTGTGGTGTTCTTTGTCTCCTTTCTGAGGCCTGACGTGTGACATGAAACCCGAATGCATAGTTCATACATCTCCATTAAGCGGCATCAAAGACTACGATCAGAAATAAAACAATTTAACAATGGAAAAAAAAAAAACACCTAGAGTAACAGAAAGCTGAATTTTCTTTTTACAAAGAGTGAAAGAAAAAAAAAAAAAAAAAACTGTAATGCTATTCACATGTACCCGCTTTGTAAAAGGAATGGTTCCATTCAAAATAGGCCAGACAGCTACTCCTAAAACTATGGAATGAAATGACGCTCAGTAGTGCTAGAACAGAGTCGTGTGACCGGGAACAGGGAGACGGAGTCTGAGGGGAGGTCGCATCTGTGGAGGTTGTGTTGGTGAGAGCAGCTTGGCCTGACTGGTTGGCCGTCAGTCTTCGAACACTTCCAGGAAGAGCGGCGGAAAGAGCTCCGTGGGACACTCCACCTTCATGTGCAGGAAGCGGCTGGCATGGCAGGCACCAATCATGCGCAGGTCTGTCACCTTCATCAGCAGTTTGGGCCAGAAGTGAGCCACCTTGTGCTTGCGGTAGTTGATGTAATGTTCGAAGGCCAAGAGGAACTCCTCCTGACAGCGCTCTATCCGTTCGACGCTCGTTAAACCTGGACGATCTGTCGGCGAAATAAAGAGGAAAAAATGACGGGTGAGTTTGATTTCAAAATGCACTTAAACCGTTTAAAGGTTTAGTTCACCCAAAAATGAAAATTTTGTCATTAATTATTCACCCTCATGTCGTTCCAAACCCGTAAGACCTTCGTTCATCTTAGGGACACAAATTAAGATATTTTTGATGAAATCCGAGAGCTCGATCAAGTCAAGAAACGTAGCAAGAACATCGTTAAAATAATCCACGTAGAAGCTACGAGAATATTTTTTGTGCACAAAGAAAACAAAAATAACGACTTTATTCAACAATTTGTTTCCTCCACGTCACGCTATAGTGCCATTTTGGAGAGTATTGGCATCTTTGTGGGGACATTTTATCGGTACACCTGAACCACACACACACACACACACACACACACACACACACACAGACAGATTTAATTGATTTCTTTACCAAACTGCATTGACTGCTCTAAAATGTCAGTAACCAGGGTTTCAGGAGTTTAGGACACAGAATATGCTTACTCGATAACTGTTTTATTTCCTATTTGGGTTTATGAATATGCTTTATTTTAACTGTTTTTTTTTTTTTTTTCCATAGATATTAGAGGCCAGTGTTTCCTGTCATATCTATGCAACGATTTGATTTTAAAAACAGTATCATGGCTTTTGAACTGTTTCTTGTTATGATTATG
Organism: Spinibarbus caldwelli; assembly: GCA_039654775.1. NCBI lineage: Eukaryota > Metazoa > Chordata > Actinopteri > Cypriniformes > Cyprinidae > Spinibarbus > Spinibarbus caldwelli. The sequence continues at coordinate 31,641,233 of CM077244.1, forward strand.
ATCGTAAATCTGTATTTAACCTCAGAATGATCTAAAAGTAAAAAGATGTGCTAAAGTCTGATTTTGTGGTGGCTAAGATATATTTAAAATTAAACATATCTTAATTCAAGTGATGAAGGATTTTGAGAAGTCTGACAATAATCATTGTTGAGTTGTAAGGTTAAACCTGCCTGGTTTAAATGTTTCAAACATTCGTCGGAAATGCAAAAAAGCAGTCAAAAAGTAATAAAATGTAATCAATTGAAATAGTTACAGTACTTATTACATTTTAAATAGGGTAGCTTGTAATTTGTAACCTATTACATTTACAAAGTTAACTTCCCAACACTGCTTAAATGTGGCCAAAACTGGTGAAAGATAGCAAGAATTTAAAATTAGGCAACTCTAGACTTCTGTACACAAAATTTAAAAAGCCAGTCTAAAACTACTGCTCCCCCCCCCCCCCCCCCCCTTTGTAAAACCCTGTTGACTGCCAGCTTTCAGTGGCACTGAAATGAATGAATCCAGCACATTCTATAATGAGCCTCATTGGCATAGAAAAGAGGGAAGTTTGGCCAGTAAATAACGACATTTTAAATACTAAACACAATAGTGGCACAACTGTTGCTTTCACCTGACTGTAAATCTGTGCCACCAGTGTGCTAGAAATTCAACAATTAAAAAATATCCATGAAGAATTAGAAGAGACTATTGCAATCTAGCTATTATTAGTTTTTGCATGACCAATAACAGCTGACTTGTTACAGTACTAGAAACATTCCATGTGTTAATGCAAAAAGAATAAAAAAACAAATCAAAAATACCTTTATGACACTAGTTAATTATCAAAAAATTACACTATAGTCATTGATCAGGTTCGGCCAGCTGTAACACTGGACAATCTGTTTAGAGGGGCAGGAATCGATAACAGATCTGTACAGGACTGGACGTGGCCACTGAAGTCTTTACCTTTTGATTATGACATTTTGAGTTGAAGTGTAATCCTGTTTTAATAGCATTATTAAGTGGTTTCCCCTCAGTGGCCTGTGTAATCCTGGGTAATCACACTCAGGAACAGCCGCTGCAGCTGGCCTAATAGCTTTTAAACAGACTCCAGGTGGAAGTCATGGCTAGTATTGACAACCAGCATTAATCGCTCATGAAGACTCCTCTTTATGAGGTTCACCAGATCTAGTAGTTCATAAGATTTTTTCACTGTTCAAAATGATAATTTTAGTTATAGTACATCCTTCTTTAAGACATTCATGCTTCTCTCTCTGCCTACATTTGCATGCATAAGGATATTCGGAAACATGTTAGTATAGGGACCAGTTCTCACTATTAACTAGCTGCTTATTAGCATGCCTAGTATTAACATATTGGCTGTTTATTAGTACTTATAAAGCACATATTCTGCATGACCATATTCTACATCCCTAATCCTACCCAATACCTAAACTTAACAACTACCTTACTAACTATTAATAAGCAGCAAATCAATAGTTTATTGAGGAAAACGTTGGAGTTAATGGTTTGTTAATAGTGAGAATTGGACCTTAAAATAAAGTGTGACCAGATATTCTAATATTTATTGCAATTTGGTCATGTTTTGATTATGAAGGTACCACGCAAATGTGCTTTAACCCAATTTACCATTAGCCAATATTTCGTAGTTGGAAATCCAAAGACGACAACTATGAAAGCTGGTTTCTGCCACTGAATAAAACTAAAAGGTAATTGCGACTTTTTATCTCACAATTCAGACTTTTTTTTTTTTTTTCACAATTGTGAGTTTACATCTCACAATTCTGATTTTTTCTCATAATTGCAAGATATAAACTCAGAATTGTGTGTATAAAGTCAGAAATGCGAGATATGACTTTTTTTTATAATACACAATGGCCGGTTTATATCACACAATTCTGTGAAAAGTCAGAATTGAAAGAAAAAAGTCAGAATTGTAAGAGAAGTCATAATTTTTCACAATTGTGAGTTTATATCACACAATTCTGACTTTCTAAGCAGTATCTAGCAATTCTGTCTTTATATCCTGCAATTCTGACTGTATAATTCGCAATTGTGAATTTATAACTCATAATTACAAGGTTATATCATGCTATTCTGAGAAAAAAAAGTCAGAACTGTGAGATAAAAAGTCGCAATTCCATTTTTTTATTCATCAGCAGAAATAGAATTCCACAGACAACTGACATTTGCCTGCATCCATTGGAATTTTGGACCATGTAACATTCTTAGGATTTTTCACTGGAACAAGAAACTCATAAAGAAGAGCAGAGAGATGGAGATTTTTGCAATTATTTTTAAAAGGGCTGGTTATTGTGTGAACATACACTATATTGCCAAAAGTATTGGGACACCCCCTTCTTTAGAACAGAAAAAGGCACTTCCAAAACTGTGGCAACAAAGATGGAAAGATAATTCATGTATTTATCTCTGTTGCAACAGTTTTGAAAGTGTCTAAAAATGACTGTACCCATATGTCATTGTTATTTGGTGATGAGTTTTTGGCTTAAGGTCTGCATTTAAAGTCACAGCAGATGTGTTCAGCTGGGTTTCTGCAGACCAGTCAAGTTCTTCCACACTGACTAAATCAATCATTTCTTTTTTAACTTTGCCTTATACACAGAGGCATTGTCATGTTAGAATAGAAAAGACACACACAATTCCATAGAATATCATTATATGCTTAAACATTAAGATTTGTACTCATGGAAATGACTGAAGTAGTCAAACCTGTTCATTAGAAGGGGGTGGCCCAATACTTTTGGCAATATAGTGTATTTTACCATAATGTGATGGACAAGAAAAAGAATGGATGATTTGATTGAAAGTGAAGATGGCACTGACCGGAGGAAAGCAAAATCACGGCTTGTAGCAACGCCACCTCCGAATCATCCAGGTTGAAGGAGGACAGCGAGACCCCCAGATCAAAGATAGCGTCGGAGACCACGCCCAGACCCCCGTTCTTGAGCTGGCCCCGCGTGACGGCCATCTCCCCGTTCAGCGTCAGAGTCTCGCTCTCGGGATCGTATCGCACTGCTGCTCGCAGAGACATGATCTCCATGCAGCAGCCCTTCAGCAAAATGATCTGGTCCTCACAAGGCAGCTGAACAAGGACACAAATTACACTTTAATCAGTCATCATATGTTCTGTTGTGTATCCAAACATGTAATCTCAACACTTTATTTTTTGGTCTCTTAACTAGTTGCTTATTAGCATGCATATTACTAGAATATTAGCCATTTATTAGTAGTAATTAAGCACATATTTCCAATCTCCATCTCTCTGCTCCTTATTCTACATGACCTTATTCTACATCCCTAATCCTACCCAATACCTAAACTTAACAACTACCTTACTAACTATTAATAAGCAGTAAATTAGGAATTTACTGAAGGAAAAGTAGTAGTTAATAGTGAATAAGTGTTCCCTATTCTAAAGTGTTACCGTAATCTCTTCTTTAAATGACTTAATTTCCTCATTTTGATGCATTTTCTGCTTTGATAAATTTGTTCTACAGCACATCAATACAGTGGCCGAGAGAGTTCAACGTGCTGCAACTTCAGAAAACACATGCAAATAGAAGAAGCACCAGCACATTAAGCATCTTCATCAGTCTGACAGAGCATGTGCTGCAAATGCTCACAACACAAACACATAAAGAAACACACTGCAAATACCTACAACGCAACCAAATAGAGAAACGCACAGACCCCAACAAAATTACACCAACAAAACGAAAATTAACTTTTTTTTGGCATATTTATTACCATTTGTATAGCCACAGTTGTACAAATACCAAAAGTATGGTTAGTGTAGTCAATCCATGGTTAATTTGTGCATGGTTTAACTATAGTAACCATTTTTTGTTTTATATATTTTTAATATATTAATTAGTGCTGTCAAACGATTAATCGCAATTAATCACATACAAAATAAAAGTTTTTGTTTACATAATATACTGTATGTACACATACATACAGTATATATTTTGAAAATATTTACATGTATTTACATGTATAAATTTATATTCATATAATTTATATAATATATAAATATATTTCATATATAAACATAACATTTTTCTTAAATATATACATGCATGTGTGTGTATTTAAATATACATAATAAATATGCAGAGTACACACACATATATTATGTAAACAAAAACTTTTATTTTGGATGTGATTAATCGCAATTAATTGTTTGACATCACTAATATTAATGTATTTATTAATTAATTAATTTTAATAGTAAAACCACAGGCTATGGTTAATTTTTGTAAGGGACGTTTTAAAAGTAAGTTAGCCAGCTTACGTTTCACATTTACAGTGATTGTGTATTTCGTCAGCTTATTTAGGCTAATAACATCAACAACAACAACAACAAAAAAAAAAACTAAGGAATTGTATGATCAGGATGTTAAAATAAACAAAAATCTCACCTTTCAGAGCAAACATGATAGCACTTTATTTTACAGTCCTGTTACTCATGTACATACTATGCACTTATTATAGTAATTACAATAACTAGTTAATAACTAGGTACTAACCCTGAACCTACCCGTAAACCTAACCCTACCCCATGTAGTTACCTTATATTACTAGTACTTTCTTAGGTAGGTACACTGCAAGTACACTGTAAGCACATGTAAGTTCACGTACTGTAAAATAAAGTGCAACCGCAAACATTGATAAATATGTCCCAGCAATGTTTTTCACTTTGCGGTTCCCTTAAACATTTCCGATGTGGTCTGTGCCTATCTGCAGTGCGCTTCTTTATTTGCTTGTGTTGTGAGCATTTGCAGTGTGTGTGTTGTCAAATTGATGAAGATGTTTTCTTAATTTGCATGTGTTTTTTCATTTGCAGAGCGTTGAGCTCTCTTGGCCACCGTACATCGACCCACTTTGACCAACCACTTGGTAGGTTTCATTGGCACAGCGGGCTGAAGCGCCGTTCTTACCTCACAGAACATGGGCAGCTTTTTGGCAAAATCCACAACACGAGTGATGGCGGGGGTGATAATTTTTGTAAACTGACTGAAGGCTTCTATGTCCACTTTGCTCCCCTCTGGTGCGTTGACGATGGGCGCAGAACCGATGTCCTCGGGCTGCAACGACAGGAAGGGGAGGGGCATCGAGCTCAGTAACACAGGCACTTACAGGAAGCGGACAATCACAGAGACGAAGGTGTGACACAGCAAATCCTCATTCCCCTCTAAAGCACGAAGAAGGCCAGAGATACAGCAAGACACGTCATCGAAACAAGAGTTGAGCCCAGTTATTAAGAGGGAAAAGAGGAAAGATGAGAAACTTAAACTAGAAGAAGATCAGAGCAGAGAAGCGTCTTTGATATCTCCTTCTGTGGGGAGCTTATTGACTAGGGTTATCCACTGATATTTGAATGTTATTTTATATTTTCTTTTTTTAAAATTTGTGCCCTTCTGACCAGAAAAATGTGACGTGAAAGACAGAGCAAAAAAACAAAACAAAAACAAAGCCAGACTGAGGGTCAAATGAAGACTGGGAGCTGAGTACAGCACAAAACCAGCCTGATGTTCCCCTTTGACATTAGTCAATTATTCAGCTTTCCTCTTCCGTGTACACCATCTTTCTGACACAGCGAGCAGAGAGCTACACAAACACGCCAAACAAATGCCTTAAGCGTTCAGCACGTCGATTTATTCGCAAAAAAAAAAAAAAAACGTGACAGAAATGGAAGCAGCTGAGAATTTGAGAGAGCGTTTCTTTTGGATAAAAACATAAATAAATGTGTTTGCTCTGCTGGTTCTTACCTTGGCTTCCTTCACCCCCACTGCACTCTGGTCAGAAGTACAGAATAAATTACATGTTATTTCATTAAGTAGCATTGCTTCCTCGACCTGTTGGGCAATCAACAGGGATCGTGAAGTTTCAATGAAGAACCCGAGTCAAGTCAACTAAAAAGAACAAGTTTAAACTGGACAGGTGAGAGTGCAGACAGAAAGTGACAGTGAGATATTAAGTTTGTGTGGAGTTTCCATGGATTTCGAGGCTTTAAAACAATCTTGTATAACATTACGCACAGAATAACTGCGCATAGATGTATTTGATTTTTTACTGTGAAATGGTTTAGGAAAACTAATTTTATGTTCTGTTGTTATGTTATGGTATGTTATGTTATGACTGGGTGATTTTGGCTTTTTTTGTTGTTATTTTTAGCCCTTTGACAAACATTACATGATATGTGCATGCTAATCTGAAGTGTTCAAACAGACACTGGGCTTCATTCATAATTCAAAGCTACAAGCAGTGTAACTAGTTGCATGTAACTAAATTACATAATTTAATTACAAAATAAATGTAATTGTAATCAGTTAGAGTTACTGAGAAAAATGTGTAATTAAATTACAGTTATTTATGAAAATGTTAACGATTACAAAGGGGTTTACATTTGAATATGTTTTTTCACACACACCCACATACAGATTTAATTGATTTCTTTCATAAATTGCATTGACTGCTTTAAAATATGAGAGACACCAATGTTTCAGGAGTTTAGGACACAGAATAGCTTATTGGATAACTCTTTTATTTCTTATTTGGGTTTGTGTGTGTTTATTGTTTTAAATTAATTTTTTTTTTTTCCCCAAGCCATTGTTAGTTGCCAGTGTTTCCTGTCATAGCTATGCAAAGATTTGGATTTCAAAAACAGTATCAAAGCTACCAAACTATCTCTTGTTATGTTTTTAAATCTGTATTTAACCTCAGAATGATCTCATGTCTGATTTTGTGGTGGCTGTGCTTTAAAATTTAATTATTATAATATTAATTCAAGGGTAAAAGATTTCAAAAGTGACAGTAATCAGTGTTGAACACTACTGTAATGTTAACCCTGCTTGCTTTAAATGTTTCAAAATGATTAACAGTTGAAAACATTTCAGAAATTTAGAAAAGTAATCAAATGTAATCAGTTACATTACTTTAATAAAGCAATTGAAATAGTTACACTTTTAGATAGGGTAACTTGTAATGTGTAACCTATTACATTTCCAAAGTAACCTTCCCAACACTGGCTATAAAGTTTGTTAAAACCATTTAATTTAATGCTTGTGTAAGATTGTTTTATGAACAATTCACAGAAATTCATTCTGTGTCGTGTTTTATGAATGAGGTCCATTTTTGCTATATATTTAAAATTTTATTCAAAAAGTAAAAATCGAATTATATGGACCAATATACTATAGTGATGAGTAATTATTTTTTTTTTAAATTGTCTTTCGAGAACATTTTTGAGCAATGTTAACAAATCTCTGAATCAGAGTTTTGCAGCAGACAGAAATGAATCGAACTTACCAACTCTAATGCATTTTTACTGATGAGTAAGTGAAGTTTAATTGAACTTGTAGTGTTACAAACAATTAAAAAAAAAAAAAAAAATAATAATAATAATAATAACTAATGTTGTGTCTGGCTGCTCATACAGACAGACTGCAATTGCATCTGGTTCCTCTAGTGATTTAGAAAATACACACTTCAAATCAGAAAAGCTATTAAACCAACTCTATCTTAATGCTGTAACTTGCAGAACTGAAAAGTAAATGTAATGGCCAAATAAAACATCTGACAGTGATGGAACGTAATTGTAAGCATTTTAAGAAGGCAAACGTCTCATGGAAACCCACAGCAGTGTTAAAAGAGTCCTCAAACAGAACTTCAATCTGTAGAGGAGAGTTAGATTCAAGAGAACAGAAGAACAATTAGAAACTGGGTTAGAGAAAGAGAGAGAAGAAGATCAGAAGAGAAACAAACATGAGATAACAGTTTTGGTTTAGGAAACAGAGCTTGAGAAAAGAAGGACAAAGGTGTTCCGTTAAAGTTAGTGCTGCTGCCTTTGTGGTAGAGACTCCAGCGTCCATCTAACACTCCCCACTCTACAAGGAGATACAAAAACATGGACATATTAACATTGGGAACAGCGGTGAGGAAGGGCTTGGGAATTGTGCGGGAAGGGTTGGGGAAGGGGAATCTAGGGTTGTGGTAGGGTAAAAGAAGACAAAAAAAAAATAAAAAATAAAAAAACAGAATCCCACCCAAAATAAAGAAACATCCTAAAACACAAGAAACATCGCTGCGATGCGCTCGTCAGGGAAGAGACCTCTCACCAGGAATTTGCGCTTCTGTTTCCAGTGGTTGCCTTGGGCGTTTGTGGCCATATGGGCCTCGGTGACGACCCGGATCAGCTCCCACTCCTCCTGTGTGGGCTCCGGCCGGTCCCACACCGTCTTCTGCTGCTCCTCACGCCGCCGCCGCTCGCGGTTCTCCTCGATCAGCTTCCGCTTGGCTAGACGCTTACTGTCATCCAACACCACTGGAGGAATAACAACATGTTTGCACGAACTACACACAATAGCCAAAAGTTACGAATTAAACGCAAATTTGGAATATCGCGTAAAACATTTGCGAATAAAGCACCGTTTCCATCCAGTGAGTTGAAGAGAACAAAATCATCACTTGCTGATTAACTTGCGCTAAATATCACGAAGAAAAATAAAATTTGCTGCAGCAGAAGGCACTGCATATAATAATTTTTGTATACAATAAATTATGAGCAGAGGCGGACGGTAGTGAAATATTTTTACTTTACTCAAGTAAATTTAAAAAGTATCTGTAGTTTATCAGAGTGTTTTTCTTTGGAAAACTTTGCTTCACTGCAGTCCAAAGCATAATGTCATACTTTTTACTACACTACACTTCATAAATAAAAGTTGTTGGTTTTTTTACTTTTAATACTTAAGAACATTAAAAATGTAGCACTTTCTTGTACTCAAGTAAATCTCTGAATTACTTTTACTTGAGTAAAAGAAAGAAAGTAATAGATTTCTAATGCAATTAAGTATTAAAGTGCCTCTATTATGGGTTATGAAAGGTTCATATTTTGGTTTTGGGAGTCCCCAACAACAGGTTGACATACACGTAAGGTCAAAAAAATATGCATTTATTTTTACCTTAATTGCTCAACGACTCCCAAACGATTCATTTAACGATTAATTTTTCCAAACCCTTCCTTTGCGTGACGCTAATCTGCGGTGATTGGTCGATTTCATTTAAAGCAGTGTTTGTGAGCTTTTAAAGCTCTAAAAGCGGCACCTAGTGGCAAAGAATGAATTTGCATTTTCATTCAGACCAACGGGAAAATCAAGTTTTTCTCAGGTCTGCACGCGCAACAAGTGGGCGGGCAATATGCTAATGATTCATGTTGACGTCAACATGAAACGGCTTGGGATTCGTTTTAAAATGACTCGTTCCAGTGATTCAGAGTCGACTCTTTCTTTTGAGAGACAATAATTTTATACACGGTGCACTTACAGATTTAAAACTTTGCAGGATGTTTTCATTCACTTAGAGCTGTGTTACACACTGCATGAAAGGTAATTTACAAAAATCCATAATAGAGGCACTTTAAATGATATTTAATATGAAACGTAGTGCAGTAAAAAGTACAATATTATGCTTTGGAATGTTGTGAATTAAAGTTTTCTCAAGAAAAACACTGATAAAGTACTGACACTTGAAAAGTACTTTTAAAGCAGAGCAGAAATACTTCACTACTGTCCGCCTGATTACGAGACGAAACGTGGTCATGATATCTTATTTTCGGAGCCTGCTGTTTGGGAGCGCAGTTCTGGGTGTTAATTAGAATGAAACACTTTTAATAAGAATGACAAAATTTTAGAATGACAAAACTAGCATTTCAAATGCCTTTTTTTTTTTTTAGAATCAGAATCAGAATGAGCTTTATTGCCAGGTATGTTTACACACACGAGGAATTTGTTCTAGTGACAGAAGCTCCACAGTGCGACAGAATGACAGCAACAGGACAGGACACAGATAATAAAAAGAATAATATACAAAATAGACAATGTGCAAAATAGCAAAAACATAATATACAAAATAGATCATTTAGTATGTACAGGTATGTTAGGTGCAAATTTGAAATGTAATGCATTTTTGATGCGTATTAAGGAATTTATTCGGTAAAAGTGTTTCCGTCACAGTTCATGTGTATGTTTTCTTACGGGATAAGAAATTTATCCGACTTAGTTGGGCATATAAGTTTTTTTTATACTGATTTTTTTAATTTATACACATCTTGGCATTTCCATCCAGCGGTTTTTTATGCGATATCCTAAATTGCGCATAAAAATAGGTGGACGGAAACATAGCTAATGTCTGTCTGTTTATCAACCAATCAAACACAAAATCAACTTTTTGGCAGCTGCTGAGATGGTAAAGTGCCTGTATTTGCAGAAAGTGTGTTACTCACAGTCTGTTGCCATGCCGACAGCGATGCATTTCTTGAAGCGACATTCTTGGCATTGGTTGCGCGTGACTTTGTCAATGACGCACTTGCCCTCATACTTGCACGCGTATGCCGGGTTCAAGTTCTTCTGAATTGTGCGTCGAAAAAAACCCTTTAAAAACAAGAATTCATTTAATTGCTAAGCATGAACCTTCCTAGAAATATCATAGCGAAGTTCAATAGAGTGTGATATGTGGCGTGTAATTAATGTAATAAATAGTGTAATTAATGCCAGGTCCATGTTATCCTAATGGGCAACATGGGCTGCAGTCCAGGGCCTGAAAAGTAGGGGGCCCCGAGACAATTGTCTTTTGCGTCTTAAACAGTGTTGCCAACCGTTCCGTATAATACAGAATCGTCCTGTATTTAGGTCGTCAGAGAAGCGTTACGTATTAAAGCTATACGGAACGCAGTTTGTCCTGTATTTGCAGGCATACGCCGAATGACCTCCTAGACCATACAAATAACAAATGAATTATTCTTTTTACAAATCATTGTTTGAATCGCAAACGTAGCCGGTCCAGGAAGGCTTTAAGACCATCCTCTGCCGCCTATCACTCCCGCTTCACAGCAAGTGGGACTCGTGTTTTGATTTCTTCAAATCAGTTTGGGCGAATGCAGTGACGTGATTATTGATCGTAAGCACAACATCCAGCTAGTAAACATACAATCTACCTGAGGGAAGACGTCTTTCACTATTGTAAGTTAATGTTGTTAAGTAGAGAAACAAAATTATACATTTTTTTAAATTTTAACTTCTAGCGTATTATTAAATTTGGACCTCATTATTGAAAAACAAATTCAAGCAACAAAAGCACTCTATATGTTCTCTTTCATTGAAAAAAAAATATTTTCATGCATTCAAAGGGCTACATAGGCTACATCCATATTGCTATATTGCAATTAAATTTTAGTTAAAATTTTTAGGTGCCGTTGTTTAATAATTCTTTATTGACTGACGTTTCATAGACATTCAGCTGTGCTTTAAAATGTTATGCCATAATGTATGTATGCAATTTTACAGTTTCCACCTCCTAAATTATTACGCCTATGTGCCGTCACAATTCCATAGTGGTAAAATTTGCTCAGGCCAGTGGTTTGTGTAACGTGCATGACATTTTTTGTATGACGGATGAGGATTTAATTGAGGAATTCTCTTTGAAGGAGAGCAGGAAGAAGCCTTTTTAGTGGTGAGTGATATTTTATTAATTTTATTTGCCGGGCTTTCTGATTTGTAAGATTATTACTCGATAATAGGCTATGGTTTAATTTATTTAAATTATTTTTAGCCTATATGGGATTATGACGTGCGCATTGAGTTTGTTTATTTTTATTTATAAAGGAGGGAGGGAGGAAGGGGATGGGGGCACAGCTGTGTTATTTTTCTACAGATTTATTTCTTACAGTGTGCTTTTCTAAGAAAAGAGAATAGCTGAAGCACTCACTTTGCAGCCCTCACAGGTAATGCAGCGGTAATGATAACCAGTCGCTTTGTCCCCACACACAACACACAGCTCATCCTTGTCCAGATAACTTGGTATGTACCCTATAAGAAGTTACAGATACAGTCATAAACACATTACAATAAAATAAGCTAATTTAACCTGAAAATATCTGCATGAAAATAGATAAAATTGTTTGTAAAGTTTTAAAACTACACAAAAACTCAAGATACTCTAAATTTACCATGAAACAGGAAAATTATTCAATTATAACAGCTACATTTAGAAAGTGTGACTAAAACTAAGAGTCTGTGCGAACAAAGAAAAGTTTAGGAGAAAATACAGCAATGTGAGAAAGACGAGAAATAAAAAAAAAAATAGAGGAAAAAATATCATTTTAGCAGGATGTTTTTATATTGAGACAGAAACACAAGGAAATACAAGTTTTAAGGCACACATAAGTTTAGGCAGCTTGCAGCAGCTCACAAATCAATCTGATCAATGAGTCTTTGGTGGAGGTCAGAAGGAGGACATGAGCTCAAACCTTCTGTTCTTCTGTCTGTGTCCTTACAAATCAATACAATATACAATACCCCAAACCTCCATCCTACACTCAAGATCAATACACTAAACAATGTAGCTTGAGTACAGTCTCTTCAAGTTCAGTCCAGAAGACTAATTCAGCAGCTTTACTATACTGTAATAAAAGCTTTTCCAATACTTACAAACAGTGTTGGGGGTAATGCATTACAAGTAACATGAGTTACGAAACCAGATTACTATTTAAGTTACTAGTAAAGTAACACATTTACAAGAAAATATCTGAGTTACTATTTCAAACAATTTTTTCCTTTGTTTCTCCATGTATTGACTGACAGCTCTCCTGTCAACATGCTGAAAGAAATTGGGAGTTAGTGCAGAAGCATTGTGTGAACATGATGTTAGACTAGATCTAGACTAAATGTGAACACGCATTTACTCATCTCAAGCACACACAAACAGATTCAGTATTCCTCAAAATAAATAAATGTTAAATGTTAAATCAGAATGTGAATGCAATAATTAAATATGTTAAATGACACAAATATCCTTTTGGATTTAATCCAATTATATTAACCAAAGTCTTTGCTTCTGACCTTCGATGATCCAGTTAAATCATACTAATGAGTAAAAATGACTTTAGACACACATAACATAAGCCCAGCCCAGATAAGAAAAAGCAATGTAATGCACTACTTTCCATAAAAAGTAACTTACTAAGTAACACACTAGCTACTTTTACTGTACTTTTAGTTACTTTTTATGGAGTAACGTAATATTGCAATGCATTACTTTTAAAAGTAACTTTCCTCAACACTGCTTGCTAGCATTGATTTATATTTCTGAGTGGCACAAATGAAGGATATAACAGAGAACACAGACATAAAATGGCTGAAAAAACTATTCAGACTCTTAAGACACTTAAAAATTGTTGAATATCATTGCACTAGAATTAAGTTATCGAAGCAAGTGTCAAGCCAAGTTGTTTGGTTTCAAATAAAATCATAGTGTTTTCAACAATGTTACTGATAGTTTTAATGCGATGAACTAAACGTGGTTACTCAGCTAAAACATCCGAGGAAATCTGACTTCAAACATTCTCTACAAAAACAAATCACCAAAACAGCAGCTGATTACAAGTCTCTGAAAAATGTCTCAGACAAATGAAGTTAGTCCTGAGAAAAGCTCCTTCAGCCTGTCTTCAGTATCGATTGCAATGACGCATTTGCAAAGTATCCAAATTCTACTTAGGATTGCTGTACATCTCATCAATCCCCAAACGTCAGACAATAAAACACTACTTGTTGTAAATCAAAATGAAGAGTTCATTCGCAAAAACTCAGTTTTTCAAAAATCATGATTTTTCATTGTGCATTCCAATTAATCTCAATCAAACTGCTGTTGGGTTATTTTGATTAGGTTAAAAAATAAATAAAAAAAATACAGCTTACCAACACAATAAAACATGATAAAAAAAACAAACATGATTTTTGAAAATTGTAAAAAACAGTTATCTGTTTTTGCAAATACACTCTTCAAATATTACTTGATCCGATTTCATATTTAAATACATTTAAACTTACTGACTATAATTGCTGAGTACATTATCTTTGGACTGAGGAATTAGACTATTACACATGTAACAGTGGCAAACAGGCATCCACCTAAAAACACGCCAATTATAAGCTTAAGAACAGCTCAAGAAAAGACCAAACTCTGGCACCCCACAGCACCTCTATGCTTCTCCTAGAGCTTGCGATACCTTTCTTGTGCGGCCCCTGCATCCACTGCATCTGAGAGAAGTCCGGCCTGCCGTCGGAGTAGTAGTCTGGTTGGTGGTATTGACTGAGAGGCACCTCCATGGAGCACAACTCGCTCTTGAACACAGGGTTTCCCCCAGTGAACGGGCACCCATAAGGCTGGCTGGGCGGCCAGGCCTGCTCCATGCTGGGAGGATGGTGGTGTAACGGCTGTGGCTCACAGCGAGCGAAACCCGGCCCTTGGCCAGCGTACATGCAACACTCGCCTCCGGGAGGCACCGCATATCCTCCACTCACACCGTGGCCTATGTCATACATGTCTGACATGCAGTAATTCATTACGAAAATCTTCAAAGGCACAAGCACAAACAAAAATATTTAAAAATCTCAAGTTAACACGACAGAAATGTCTGAGCTCAATGCACTTGAGCAGAATGTGTTCGGCGGTCGCATTGGCGACATGAAGTCGTGAAGCAAACTGCGTGAAAATTGTCTGGAGAACACCGGCTCTTATATATGGAGAATCCACCCGCCCCACTCGCCCCTCGCCCTGCCAAATTGAGTGGAAGATTTCTGAGCATGCTCTCTTAATCTGCCACCGGACAAATTCAAGAGGTTGAACAGCCGGGGGACACATCCTCGGACGGAAGGCTGTCATACATGTGCATGATGCACCTTCGAACAGATCAGACCACGCTAATGTCGCCATCAAACCCAGCCTGGCTAAGACGGTGAGATTACTATCACAATCCCAAAAAGCTGAAGTTTATTGATTTCAGATATGAGGCGCTTCAAGCGCTGGTCTTAAACTGTGATCAGTCATATTGATTGTCATTTGGCCTAATCCTAAATGGAGTGACTCGTGACACATGTGAGGGTTTCAGACATAGGCAGCATTTACTGATGCACAACCTCATGCAAATGACCATGCAATGAATAAAATGTGAACCGGTCCTGCCATCAGTCCATTTACTGTCCTATAGAAAAACACACTTTTATACACGCACACAGAATCAGAATGCATTGCCACAGAAGATAGAAGATTATTTCTTTTGAAGTTTTTGTTCGTACAAACAAACAAAATGTGTTGATAGTTGTGCACTTACAATGGAAGTGTACTAGAAGACCACTGTATGCATGTATATACATATTTTGGTTACACTTTATTTTGTGTCCTTGTTACAGTGTAATTATACATTTAAGTATTGAGTAATATTAATTAATTACATGTACTTACTATATGGTTTGGTTTAGGGTTACATGCATGTAATTATGCATAATTTATTGTTATTATGATAGTATGTAACGTGTAACAAGGACACCTTAAAATAAAGTGTTACCCATATT
The DNA here is from genome assembly GCA_039654775.1 of Spinibarbus caldwelli. Lineage (NCBI taxonomy): Eukaryota > Metazoa > Chordata > Actinopteri > Cypriniformes > Cyprinidae > Spinibarbus > Spinibarbus caldwelli. The sequence continues at coordinate 31,656,664 of CM077244.1, forward strand.
TTTCATCTGAAAAATAAAAAAATAGGAGTAACACTTTACAGTAAGGTTCCATTTGTTAACTATATTTAATGCATTAATTAACATTAACTGATAATAAGCAATACATTAGAGTATTTATTTTTATTTGATAAATTAGTTTAAAAAAACAACTGTTCATTGGCACAGGTCCATTTAATAACATTAATAGATTCAACTTTTGATTTTAATAATGTATTAGTAAATGTTGGAAAAAACAAACAATAAACTAAGATTAATAAATACTTTAGAAGTATTTTTCAGTGTTAACGTTAACTAATGTAGTTAACTAATGTTAACAAATGGAACCTTATTGTAAAGTGTTACCAAATTAGGACAACATTCGTTTACAATTTATTTTAAGGTGTCCTTGTTACAGTGTAATAATACATTTAAGTACTGAGTAATATTAATTAACTACATGTACTTTCTATATGGTTAGGGTTAGGATTAGGGTTTTATTTAAGGTTACTTGCATGTAATTACGCATAATTTATTGTTATTATAGTAGTAATTACTTGTAACGTGTAACAAGGACACCTTAAAATACAGTGTTACCCAACATTCTTTTGTAATTTTAACTGTAATACAAATGTAACTTCTATATAACCTTAAATAAATACAAGTAACATTGAAATGTATTATGAAATCCATTAACTGTCACCACATATTTTATTTAGCCAGCAATACAATTTATTTTTTACTCTCCCTAGCTTCAACCACTGTATACATACTGAAGTATCAGTAAAAATACTGAAGTCACTAAATATATATATTATTATTATATTATAAGGAATATATATTAAAACAGTGCTCTGTGGTGGAAACTGGGTTATGACGCTGAGAGTTAAGACAGCCAAAGTGAGCAGCAGGTAACAGCTGTTTTTAGCAAGGGCTCCTGAGGCAAAGCCCCTCCACAACACAGCCTGATACCAGTTTAACTTTTTGATGAGGTGACCGTCTCACATAAGCCTAATCTTCACAGGGATTTCATAAAGACTTTAACCGCCAAAAACAACATTCAGACACATTAGTACACATCTGAACAATCTGTCTCTGCTCTGTGCTTGAACAAAAAAAAACACAACCTACAAATATTTACAAGATATATTTTCAGTATATGTGATTTATACTATGATATTAAATACATCAAAACACCACAAAACACATCTAAGAAATCGTTTTCAGATTAGGAATCTTGAAAAGCTGGTAACACTTTAGTATAGGGACCAATTCTCACTATTAACTAGTTGCTTATTAGCATGCCTATTATTAACATATTGGCTTATTATTAGTGCTTATAAAGCACATATTCTGCTTGACCATAAGCATCCCTAAATACCTAAACTTAACAACTACCTTACCAACTATTCATAAGCAGCAAATTAGGACTTTATTGAGGCAAAAGTCATAGTTAATATTTTGTTAATAGTGAGAATTGGACCGTCAATGCTTTATTGATTTGCTTAATTTAATTAATTTATTTTTTTAACTGAGCAGGCACAAATGGTTAAAGTGCTCTAGATCATGACAGGTAAACTGCATTAAACATCTAGCATTCTGGATTAGAGCCTGTGCCCTTTGACAGCCCTTCGCCACTTTGGGCATTTTCACCTAATTGCATATGATCATTATCCAATTGTAAAGGATTTCTATGCCCAGTAATTAAATTTCCAGGACTGTTAATGTTCTTGACATTGCAGATGTTAACCCTTAACATCCAAACACAATACATCAGAACAGGTTTAAAACAAACACAAACAGTTACTTTGGACTGCATTTATCATAATGTAAAATCATACTGAAGAAGAAAAATGACGAACTTACCAAAAATAACACACCTAGATTTAAGGAAGAAACGTCCTCCCACAATCTCAACCGCAGCCTCCTCAAAACCTCAAAGATGATTGATCCATCACAGACCACCGGAGATCCAAAAGTTACCCAATAATCAAGAACTTGTTTTTGAAAACACCTCCATAACCCTACCGCTCACTCTCGGTCGTTGGTTTATGTAGGAACTGTGTGTTCAGTTTGGCAGGTCTGAGTGATTATGCACCGACTAGCATGTTTTCCACCAATTTATTCCCTCCGGGATCAATCACTTGAGGTCCCGGGGTTCAAGGCTGGTCATGTTCAGTTTTCGGATGGTGGCCCTCATAGCACTGGGGATAGGGCCTGGGTTGACATGGCTTCCTGCGCCAGATGTCCCCAGCGTTACCTGAACAGAGAGCTTCGCTGAGGCCACCTTAAACACACGGCCAGGGTGACCTGAGGGAAAGACCAAAACAACACGCTCTCATCCCTACAAGACTCCCCAGCCTCACCAATGACTCCCAACAAAGACAAAAGACCCACAGCGAGCGACTCGTGATGACTCAATGTGATTTACAAGAGAATCAAAGCTACAAGCTGTCATGGCAAGAGGCCTTGATCAATACTATTAGTGATCTAGACATAACTGATCAATATGGTTACTGATCTAGACATAATTCAGACATAATTCAGCCACTGTTCAGAGCAAATCAAGGGCAGCGATCAATTAACTAATCATCCAGAGTGAGCAAAAGGGCTGGCAAAATCACTCTGGACCCCTCACATCCAGCACACTCCCTCTTTGAACTGTTACCGTCTGGTCGACGCTACAGAGCTCTGAGCACCAGAACGACCAGACACAGGAACAGTTTCTTCCCTCAGGCAATCCATCTCATGAACACTTGACATTAAAAGTGGAACATACAACACTATTATAAATTATTTATTCAACACACATACTTATTTTTTTCATTTCAGATCTGCACATATTAGACCTGTACACCATAATTGTCTATATATTGTGTTTTTGCTATTTGTACATTGCCTATTTGTAAATTATTCTTTTATTATCTGTGCCCTGTCCTGTTGCTGTCTTCTGTTTCACTGTAGAGCTTCTGTCACAAAAACAAATTCCTCGTATGTGTAAGCATACCTGGCCAATAAAGCTCATTCTGATTCTGATTCTGATTCTGATCTTAATTTCATAATCTGCACCAAATGAAGACCAGTGTCAGGTTAGGACTGCTGGCAGAATATCTTCATTCAGTGTACTAGTAAAATGGAAAAAAAAAAGACAGGTAATAAAACAAGCTTAGTCTGCAAGAATGTAACTTTTGTAAGAAAAACATGGGTAACACTTTAGTATAGGGAGCAATTCTCATTATTAACTAGTTGCTTATTAGCATGCCTAATAGTGCATATATTAATAGTGCACATATTCCGCATGAGCATATTCTACTTCTCTAATCCTACCCAATACCTAAACTTAACAACTACCTTACTAACTATTAATAAGCAGCAAATTAGGAGTTTATTAAGGCAAAAGTCATAGTTAATTGGTTTGTTAATAGTGAGAATTGGACCTTAAAATAAAGTGTGACCAAAACATGTATTGCCACAATAATAAGCTCTTTTCCAAATCTCAGTGAGCTGCCTTCCTAGACAGCATTTTAAAGCATAACAAGCACATTTTCAGCATTAGGACGGTTTCAAAATGAGCAAAATGTGGCTGCCTTATGAGTTACCTCATATTACCCTAAATCTTAAGCAGCACTGCATGTATACTTTGCAGAAAAGATCATCCTAGAACTCAATGTGACGAGCTCTAATCATTAGAGATTAATTACAGAGCAATTTTGCATTTAATAGTGGCAATAAATACATTAATAAACAAAACAAAACAAACAACAAAAAAAAAAAAAAACACATTGTTTCGCCAAAAATTTGCCTGAGCTTATTATCCACGTTTTTCCTACGCCCCATGATGCTTTGCGCAAATTATGGGAGTAACTTCTGTTTACACTGTAAACAATCAGCAAAAGGTTCACTCTATGAACACAATAATAATCATTTTCCAAAACTGGGTACAATGAGGTGACATTATTTTACCCTTCAACCATCGAGCATTAAAAAGAAATTCAAAAGTGTAAACACATTAACAAATTACTTTCAACATACCACGGATAACTCTTAAAGATCCTCCTCCTATCCGCAGCAATATTATGGATGTGTTAAATATCATTGTAGTAATATATGTCTATATTTCGTAACAATTACATTTTACAGCATCTGTGTGAAAACAAACCTGGAAAGAGACGTAAGGATTTGGGGAAAAAAATGAAAGCTTAGTGCATTCCAGAGAATTATTCATGGTTTATATCGTAAATTCAATTGGGAGAGCAGACCAAGAGTGCACAGTATATTTTGTCTTTTTTTATTTACTTACAGCGGAATACAAAGGAAACATGAAAATAATCAGGAGGAAAATAATGCAGAGGGCTAAAAAGAGCTATTCTATAGATGTTGTTATATCACGTCACATTAATATACCAAATGTTGCGTTATTCTCCTGACTTCTGAAAATTTACAGCCCATTCAGTCAAAATGATGGATAAGGATTGTTTGTAGCGCAATCTTATGATTTGAAATGATTTGTTGCAGTCTTTTTGAGTGGAACTTCCCCAAAACTGGAAGTGTCTCCCATTATTTAAAAAACAGTAGGCTTGTTAGGAAAAAGGTGGATAGTCTTACATGTGATAATGCCACAGGCTTGCTCGCTCTGTCAACCACATTATTTATTGTAAGAATGTTTAAATGACAGCCGCTTCCAGTTATATTTGTGGTACGAAAAAATTCATTATGCTCACATTATTATAATTCATCATTTTTATCATTTTAAGCATACTGGGCATATATAGTTTCACAGTTTACTGCACTTAGCAGGCATCACACTAGGGGTGTGCGATATTGACAAAAAAAAATCATCTCTCATTTTCTTCATATTCTGTGTGGTGGTCAGTTCACACTGATAGAAATTAATCTTTTCCAATAAGTTTAAATAGATTTTTACATTTTATGGGCATTTTTACCTTCATAAAGCCATTTTATCTAAAAGTGTCCATTATCTTTTGAGTCAAATTCTTACATTTAATCAGTGAATTATGAAATCAGTATCAACAAAATTCATCTATGCAATGCAGAGGAAACACAGAAGCTGCATCTGAAGTGGCATTTTACTTATTTGAAGTGGTACACTGTTTAATGCAGGACATGAATGCATTTAACCTGCAATTAAAAATGCATAAATAATGTTTTGATATATTAAACATAAAACGTTGAATACTGATATTTGAAATAATGTAAATAATAAAAATATACTTTAAATGTAAAATTAAAACCGCCAACAGGTGGCAGCAAGTCACTGTTTATAAGTGAGTCATTGCGATTGAACCAAATCATTTAAAGGGTTGATTCATTCAGGAACGAAACACCGCCATGTTGCTCAGAGACTCAAAACAGTGCTGGTTTCTGTGTTTGGGATTATTATTTATTTATTTTTTTTGTCAAAATACCACATAAACAGGAAATATGGTGTCTAAAACTTGTTTATTGAACTGTTGAATTGAAAAAAAAAAAATCAATATCACATTTGTAATCATGGTAATTTTTGGAGAAAAAAACAACACTCTTCGTTTGAAATTGATTAACTATAAGTGGTATAAATATACACATTTTCTGCCATGTCTTGAATTTATGATCATTCTAAATGTATTTCATTAGACTGAATCATGCCGTGAAAGAACAGACTCTAAACGTGCACTCGCACTAGTCTCTAGACTTCACGTTATGTATGTGTGCACTCTGTAGGTTTGTTTTGAATGTTTTTTTTTTTTTTTGCAAAATACTCGATAATGTCAAATCGCACGTTGTTAAAACAACATTTATGATATTATCGCAGACGATATATATCGCACACCCCTACATCACACACACCAATGCTCCAGCCTACGACGATTGCTCTTAGACGGGACTGTGAATAAGAGAGCAAGACACTGAAAGCATCAGTCCTCAAGTCTGTCTTAGTGGCATCCATAAGTTTTGCATGACCATAAGAGGAATAAAAATAGTTTGACTCAGCACATACAGACTTAACCAGGGATAAATTACACAGTTATGAAATACTGAAAAGAAATACTTTTCTAAATATCCTCTCTAATGAGCTCCATAAAGGCAATCAAATATTTCAACCCGACTGAACCAAAGAAATCTATTGCACTAATAGTGGAATTCAGATGAGTTTCAACCATGCACAGGTGATCAAGCTTGACCACACTGCAAAACTCCCACAAAACCTGCAGGACCCAGTTGAATTAAAAGCAGAATTTGTCTTTCCAGAGAAATATGCATCTACAGCCATATGTAACACATTGTTAAGTTTCCTCTGGGAACAATACTTTGTCAATGAGTTGATGATACTTGCAAGCAGGGGTTTAGGAGAAAAACTGAAAATGACACTTAGTGTCAAAAGGGTTGCCACCCCCGCTTAACTCCTAACCCTAAAGACAAGCAGGGCTGTGAACAGGGCAGGACGGAGGATTAGGAGGTTAATTAGAGGGTCAGAAGTAATCTCTATCTCACAGGATCAATAGAACGCTAACCAGATGCAGAAATGTGGACAAGAACCTGAGCGAACTGGTTGACAGCATCTGGGATCTGGCATCAATACCAGTCAAAATGGGTTCAAGTATAGTCACATTTATTTACATCATGCTTTATATAATACAGATTGTTTCAAAACAACTTCACAGCAATACATAGGACAATAACCCCATTAATTTTGTAAAATGAGTCAATTATGAAAAAATTCAACTTGTAAAGCAGCTCTACAGAGAATAATAGATTCAGCTCAATTCAGTTCGGTAACAGTGTCAGTGTTGCAATATTAGTGTTATCCTCCAGCTTAATTCAGTTCAAATTTAGCTTTCATCCGAGAAGCTGAACTGATAATACTATTGAATATTAATTGTCTTTTAAACCCCGTTTCTGCCGAGAAAAGCGATAATTCTAGGGAAACGAACAGGAATGTCTTTGGGACCAGAATTAGAAAACACTTGTCAGCCGGATGCCTGTAGCAGATTTCAGGTTTCTAAAATTTGCATATCACTAGGCAAAAGACTAAAGAGGTTCAGGTTTGTGTGTCTGTAACTTGTTGACACTCTTCAGATCGGCCTGCCAAAAACATCAGGATTAAAGTCTATTGGGATGAAAGTCTATCTTTGGGTGCAAAGGTGCTTTCTTCTTCGACCTATAAATAAATCTGGGTAACACTTTATTTTACCATGTCCTTGTTACACATATTACATGTACTTACTATTGTAATAACAATAAATTATGCATAATTACATGCAAGTAACCCTAATCCTAACACCTAACCATGTAGTAAGTACATGTAATTCAATTCAATTGAATTCAAGTTTATTTGTATAGCGTTTTTCACGATACAAATCGTTGCAAAGCAGCCTTGCAGAAAAGTTTCTACATTATATATTTAGGAGTAGGTTATTAGTGTTGACTATGGCAGAAATGTACAGTAAGAATCATGCAGATAGTTACAAATTACACGTAATCAAACAAACGGTGAACACTATTAACTGCAATGATTATATTTTGCGATTAAGCAAAATTTGGTAGTTTTATGTAATTACATGTTACATGTAGTTAATTAATATTACTCAGTACTTAAATGTATAATTACACTGTAACACTGACCATAAAACAAAGTGTAACCTAAATCTGATAAAATTTTAGGACTGGTAATATTTCTAATCAATCTAATTACATGATATCCAAATAAATTCAATCACATCTATCAACATTTGCACACATGAATGAAGATCCTATAGAGACACTGCATTACCAGACAAAAGCACTGAATGGACAAAGCGTGGCTTTACAAATCAATATAAAGTTTTAATTTATTTAATTTCCATAACATTGACCATCATCCAACAGTCCATGCAGAACAAATCACTTTACTAGTTTATCAGTCAGTCTTACTCCTAGGACCATCTGCATAAATAAGGTTGCTATGTTAAGACTGTGTCTTAAGAACTATTTTGATCAATTAGAAGTCAGCCAAGGGGTGATTAGTCTTGTGTTTTTTAGATCCACATTCGGCTATTGGACATTTTTATGTAGCTGACTTAAAAAATGATAACCAGTCTTAAAAAACAAAATCAGATGAGAGTCTTGTAAGACTAGTCTAAGCAGTTTATGCAACCAGCCACTGTTTACACGCAAAACCTTCCTGTATTTTATATGTGCTTATTTTTTTATTGGTCCACGTACATGTGCAGACTGACTGAAAGACGATGTTGAGTGTTCAGGGAAAAGAGATTTCAGCAGATTTCTTTTGATTCATTATGTCGTGATATTGTTTAAAAAAAAGTAGCTCTTTAGTAACGAATTAAAGGATTAAAGTCACAAAAGCCTTGTTAAGGACATCAGTTTCCATAAACATGAAATACAAATGTGACATTGTCAGCGGAAGCCAAAACAAGCGATTATATTATTAGATTATACCCGAGTCATCATGAGCTGGAAGAGACGGCTGATTCTGGGAATTCTTGTTAGCGAACACAAACAGCATCTCGTCAACAAAGCAACTCAAAGATAGAACACACGAACAACACGCTACAAAAAATATGTTTACTGAATATTTTCTGTGGTGAATTTACGAGCTTTCTTTGCTGCAGTGCATTGTGCAATTTACCCTGATCACATCAATATTAAAACGTTACATGCAGAAGATCTGACAGGTTGAAGGGATCATGCACAGAAAAGACGGGCAGAAGCCTTTCAGACTGATGTGTCAGAGCTAAAGCAGGATCAGCACCACATGCTCTAAATTACACATCTGATGCAACAAAACGATTGGAAAAGATGATGAATGACATGCACAAAACAGATGCCATTGTTTTTCAAAATGATGCTGCATCGAACACAAAGATGGAAATTTACTAGCACTATATTTCAATGTAAAACCCTGCATCTACCAACCCACAACCTAGTTTAAGCAGGTGCTATCAGTAATGTTTTAGCTCTATACAAAGAGAATTTAAATGAAAGTCAATGCCATTCTTGCTCAAGTTTTTAACTCTCAGTAAAAGTGATGAATAGCGATGTAAACACCACTAATCAGAAGACGTGTGCTGGTTTATTTCTTTCCACTGACAGGAAATGGAAATTTATTTCTTTCCATAGTGACACATGTTGACCTTGACATGGTCTGACGCTCTTCACAATAATGGCACAAAAACACAAAGGCCGTTATCACGCTGAAGCGGGAGGATGTGTCACTCTCAATTAGTGTTGGTGGGACGGCCGAGGCTCCGTCCCGAGGGGCCCGTCATGCAACAGATGGCCGGCGAACAGCATCATGATATCATGCACATCACACTCGTACTCACAGGCCGCTTACACAAACACACGTGGAGAACGAGCCACACTGACGTCTCTCAGCGGCTGATCGATACACCTGGTAACTAAGAAGACCTAGAGAGATGAACTTAACCTCTGATCAACAAGCAGCGTTAGGAAGAAATGAGAATTTTCAAAATCCAAATTTAAAAATCATTTATTGCTCTTCCACCATGGTCCATACAATGAAAATTAATCTATGAAAAACAGTTTTACATGGGGAGAGATATGCTGCTGTTCAGGGTCGATAAGATTTTTTTATGTTCTGAAAGAAGTTCGTTATGTTCACCAAGGCTGCAATTATTTGATTAGAAATACAGTAAAACAGCACATTGTTGAATACTAAGATGTTTTCTATGTGAATATATTTTAAAAAGTAATTTATTTCTGTGATCAAAGCTAAATTTTCAGCATCATTACTCATCTTCAGTGCCACATGATCCTTCAGAAGTCATTCTAATATGCTGATTTGCTGCTCAAGAAACATTTCTGATTATGATGATGTTGAAAACAGCTGTGCTGGCGAATATTTTTCTAAAACCATGAGAGAGAGAGAGAGAGAGAGAGAGAGAGAGAGAGATATATATATATATATATATATATATATATATATATATATATATATATATATATATATATAAAATAGGATTATTTGATAAATAGAATGCTCAAACTAACAGCATTCATTTAAAATATATATATATATATATTTTGTAAGAATGTACTTGCTGTCACTTAATGACTTCAGTATCCTGGCTAAATAAAATGATCAAATTTTTTTTTTTTTTTTTTTTTTTTTTTACATTTTACTGTGTATGTTAGCAGTTTTAAATTTGTCTAAATATTATTTTCTGAAAGATTTATTTTTTTTCACCAAAGCATCTACTTGATCAGAAATACAGTAATATGTCATATAGTGTTTTATTTATGTTGTATAGTGTTTAAAATAAATGTTTTCTATTAGTTTTTTTTTTCAATTGTGATGACAAAGCTTCATTTTCAGAAGCCATTACTCTAAATCCTTGTCCTATATTAAGAAATCATTTTACTGGGCTGATTTGACATTTTTATTATTAGTAGTAGTTGATAATGATTGCGCTGCTTAATGACATGAGAAAAGCAAAAACACAATGTCTTACTGAGTACAGGACATGTGTATTTCTTGCAAGTCAAAATATAAAGAAAATCTTGCATATGTTTTGTATCATTTTAAATACATCAGGCTTTTATGGCCTGAGAGAATAAGGTGCTTAAACTCAAGGACAAACAAAAAAAAAAAAAAAAGTGTTTTATTGAGAAGCCCAATGTGACCAAAAATATGTAACTTGGTGCAGATGTTATTTAAATGGCCAAAAAGACAACATTCTAAAAGCTTGTAGTGAAAATCAATGAGATTTTTATAACAGAATAACAGTTTGATACACTAATTCAGCATATTAGTATTATTTCTGAAGGATCATGTGACACTCAAACTGTAGCAATAGTTGCTTAAATTGTAATAATATTTCACAATATTACTGTTTTTACTGTATTTCTTATCAAGCAGATGCAGCCTTGGTGAGCACAAGAGACTTCCTTGAAATACATTGCAAAAATTATACAGGCCAAAATTTTTTTGTGTATATATTTCAGAGCTTCTCTGAAAGAATAACATCTGTGAAGATGTTCAAAAGCTCAATGTCATTGACCATCACAGTCTGGCCTTCATCAAATCAGGGCTTTTCACACTGCGCTTAACCCCGGGTCATCATCATACCAAACCCCGCTTTAACCCCAGGGTTCACACCTGTAATTTATATTTCATGTGTCACATGATTTGGTCATTCACAGAAACACTGCATACTGTATAAGCAGTCGTTTCAGCATTTAAATGATCACAGAAAACGTGAATTGGAATAAAGAAGAGACTGTTTTATTCTTACCTTTATAGTAAATCAAAAAGTCCATTCAGGAAAAAAGTGATATTAGAGTCAGCAATAAATAATATGAAGGATCGCAATGCTAGAGCCATTATGTAAACAGGTTGCATGCTGCATTTGTCCAATCAATGACACTGACAAATATGCAAGAACATTAACCCAGAGTTTAGGAATGTACTCCAGCATATGAATACCAGGATTAATTGTTAACCCTGGATAAATTGTGTGCAGTGTGAAATGTGAAGCAAGATAAGCCAGAATTCAGTTTAACCGGGCTTTAGAATGACCCAGGGTTAAATATTTCAAGTGTGAAAACTAAAAGCCTTTTTGTATCTTAATAAAGGAGAGAAACTCGCACAAAATTCCAACAAAGCAAAAAATATAAATAAATAAAAAATCAGATCCGATCATTTGTCACAGAGCTGGATGTAAAATGAGACTCTGGGTATCTTGAATATTATTAGCAATATTAAACCTGCATGTTAACCAGAAGGTCTTCTAAAGAGTAATTGTATTGTCTTACAAATAACTCAAGAGAATCCTTCACACGTAAGGCGATACATACTTTATAATACATTTTAATTGCTTGATTGTATATCGTCACAAAATGTAAAATATTATAACACCCAGTAAAATATTCACACACTCACATAAAGCAAAATCTTGATTGCGCCTTATTATCACAATATCTAAACTATATTATTACGCAGCTCTAATCTGCTAAATACAACTAAAGCAGAAAGATATTCAGATATGAAAAAGATTATCATCATGATTTTCTGTAAAATCTGTTTTGACTATTGTTGAACTATTTTAGTTTGTTGGTTGTGCCAAAAACACACCAAAAAAAAAAAAAAAAAAATCAACTCACTCTTTTATACTTTCAAAAAGTCTCAAAACACATTTGTTCATTAGGGCCACTCCTTCATGGAATTTATTGTTGTATTTTGTTTATTAGTTTTTTTTTCTATTATGCATGAATTATTTTCTGTGAATGCACACATGTATTCTGTAAAGCACTTTGTAAACACTGTTTTTAAAAGGTGCTATAGAAATAAAGCTTTACTTGCTATTGGTCACTGACAGTGACTATATTGGACTTGCAGCTGGGCTGCAATATGCTTTTACTGTCCCCTAGAGGAAGACTGAAAAGTGCAGTATATTGGATAAATAAGAATGAAACAATGATTTCCAGGCATGCAACTTCATTCTGGATCATGAATGAAGTGTTGCTCAACGATTTAACAGTGTGTCTTCGGTGTTAGAAAGCAAGTCACTGCAAAAGGGGCTCAAGAAAGAAGTTAGTTCTCAGAAAAGCCTATAAGTAGCATTTGTTTGGAAATGCAACTTGTTTTAATATTTTTATTGATGCAATAAAATAGATGTTTTTGTGACTTAAGTGTCCAGATACTGTAGTTTTGTTTTTTAAATTTATTTAAAGAGTTTCTATTATTTAAAATATCTGACATCAAAACATTGAATCTAACAAACATCTTTTTTGAAAAGTTTGCTTGTGCTGTCCTTAAAAATAAATGAGACTAGCTTTGTTGATACTGCAGATAAGTATCTAAATGCTTTTAGCGGCCACTATAGAGCAGCATGGTGCACATTAGTATTTTAGAAAGCACAAAGCACAGGGTATTGTGTTGCACTAATATAGGCCACCATGAAAGCAACAGTAAAACTGCTCCAGTATCAGCTTTTATTATAACTTTGGCAAAGAGCAAACTGAGTATACAGTTATTATGAACACCCACCTAAATATATATATCTGGTCAGTTTTTAAAATTAAATTTAAGACCTGCCCAAATAAAATGAATACTGTGCATACAGAACAAACCCATATGATCTCAAGATAATCACGTATCTCAGATTCTTTAACTTAATCAAACAGGCTTGGGTTTAAAATACTCACACAATAAATGTTTTACTAATACATACACATTAAAGATTTTGCATTTTGCAGATAAGATCATAATGAGTTTAAAGCAAGGCACAAAATGATTAAGGTGTCGTTACTATTAAGAACTTTTTTATGCCCTTAAATTTGATCAAACTAATTTTAAAACTTAAAGGGAACTGTTAAAGCTAAAGAAATCCTTTATGAACAATCACAACAACTGAAACAAGATCATTTTGACTACAGTGGAAAGAAAACAAATGTAATACTGAAATTTGCTCTTTGTTGACTTTCTTTTACCACTGATGTAACTTTCTTTGACTCTGTCATGTTAGCCAAGAGCGAATATCATTGTTTTAGCGCATACACACATATCTGGTATGCAATAGTCACTCTTTTACCATCAAATCAATTGCAGATGAACAAAATCATCCATCCCTACATTTATTTTTTTTTTCTGGTTGAATGTACTGATTTACTCAGAAATTTGCCACATTAGTAAGTAAAATGAGGTTAACACTCTTCCGTCTCTGACATGATGATCTATATTCCCTCATAAAACACCCACTATACTAGCACTTCACGAAAGAGAGAGAAGAGAGAGACAAAGGAGGATAAATGGATGATGGAGGGTGTTACTGTACCATTCTGCATGGCCTCATCTTTCCAGCGGGAGGTGCATTTGTCTGCTTGCTCTAAAATAAATGGGAGAGCACATTATACTTTATTATAATGGCATTTAGAGAAAGGGAGAGAGAAACAGCTTGTGAACACAATTTGGGAAACAGTGAATTCAGGACTCAACAATAAGGGTCTAAGGTCAGACGGCCTGCACTGTCTGTGTGTTATAGGAAACTCAGAAGCAGCCAGGATTCAGACCAGGAGACTTGGGTATGTCTTCAGCAGGATTTGTTTAATGAATTGATTTGTTAATTTATTTAAGAGTACTAAAGTACTTTACCTTCAAATCAAATCAAATGATTTGATGACACAGCAAGCACATCTGAAGCAAATAAATGAACAAAGTTGTTCCTTTATTTGCTTCAGATGTGCTTGCTGTGTCATTTCTGGCCTTGAGGACATGAGCTCTACTATTACAGAAAAGTAATAGTCAACGGGCAACCAGGTGAGACACAGGGCCCACGACAGATCTAAATTATCCAGATAGAAATTTGTGATCCATTCTCAATGGGAGAAAACCCAAGCAACGTTGCTCAAAAAAAGTTGCCTGGCAAAATTGCTCTAAAAGTTGCCCTATGTAGCATCAGCCTAAAACTCCAGTCAAACGTTTGGGATCTGTGAGATTTTTTAATGTTTCTGAATGTCCCTTCTGCTCACCAAGGTTGTATTTATTTGATCAAGAATACAGTAAAAATTGTGAAATATTATTACAATTTAAAAGAACAGTTTTCTATTGTAATTTCATTTAAAATGTAATTCATTCCTGTAAGTGAAAGCTGAATTTGCAAGGCAAAAAGTAGACTTGCTTTTGCTCTTTTTGGTACTCATCCAGGATCATGTGGTCAGAATTATCAATGTGATGTCACAATAACAGACCACAATAAATGTAAATCACAGGATGAGAATGCCAGCAATCAGCGTATCTCTGCATCTGAGGCAATGTCTTCAGCGCTGTTTTTTTTAGAAAACGCTAAAGATAAGGCAATTAAGAAACTGAAAGTCAGACATGATTCAGTCCAAAGATCGCAATCTAAGGAAGACATGCTGAACCCACAGACAACTCTGTGTTGACAGAACACACACATTCATACTTAGATAACACACACAGGTAGGAATTGCGTCAAAGAAAGTGTCAGATATTGCTGCAATGTTGACCTAATACTCATTCTGTTTTGTTTTATTTATTAGAGTTCATCTAGCTAACAGACATCAATGGAACTCTTGAGAATAGGGAACACCATTCACTATTATCTAGTTGCTTATTGGCATATTACTAGCATATTGGCTGTACTTATAAAGCACATAATAATGCCAATGCCACACAATGATTTTGATTCTAATTTGCATTAATATACTTATTTTGAGTGGGGCAACTGCAGGCCACATTTTACTGTTTACTGTTTACAAATTTACTGTACGTGACTACATAACCTACCCAAAACAAGCTTTGAAGTGTGATCCTGTATTACTTTATTGCAGCAGAAATATAACAAATCTATCAACCCTGCACAATGAATATGTTATTTGTATTTCATCTTATTGATTATTCGATAAGTTCTCAGTGTCGGGTGATTCATGTTCAACAGGAGTAGAGATCAATAATGCTGTAATCATCAGTTTTCAAGTTATTCATTACAAACCATAATTGTAATCTTTATTATTAATTTGATAAATGTGCAGCCTTAGTAATGCAAGTCTCATAAGTGTGTTGCTGACTATATTTCAATCACTTATGTGCAGGATTGAACTGGGGTTTTGAAGGCTGGTGAGCACTTATGCTGACACTGTTATCCCATTGAAATTAAAAACACACAAAGATATGTACATGTGAAGAGTTCATTTGCAAAAACAGATAACTCTGTTTTTAACAATTTTCAAAAATCATGTTTTTTCATTGTGCATTCCAATTAATCTCAATCAAACTGAAGTTGGGTTATTTTGATTAGGTAAAAAATAACTACAATATACCTGTACAATAAAACAATAAAAAACATGATTTTTGAAAATTAAAAAAAAAATCCCGGAGTTTTCTGTTTTTGCAAATAAACTCTTCATATGTACAGGAGATATAAAAATATATCCAAATAAAACCCTTTACCCAGTTCTTTAATAAACCACTTGTATTATATGTTTAAATAAAATTGACAAAAAAAAAAAAAAAAAAAAGTTTTATAAAATTATAAACCACACATTTCAGCCTGTAATTTTTTTTAATTTATTTTTTTAAAGAAAACGGTGAGTCAAAATGATAAATTATGGGCAATTTATCTGCTCCATAAAGAATTCTACATGGGCTACCTTATTACCTGAAGTGTTGAGATTTTTTGAATGCACATTAGCTTGTTTTCCTTCCACCTGTTAAGATTTACAACAAAAATTTTCTCATCCGTCTGAACAAAAACGGCAGACAGGCTGTGTGCCAGAATGTAAATACCTTATTTTATTTGTTTTAAAATTTTCTAATTAAATTAGTTTAAAATTATTTTTTTATTTAAATATTTACATTTTATGATTTAATTGTATTTCTATTTATTTATAGCTTTTCATCCAATCACAAATGTCCTGAAATTCCCTCTGGAAGCCCGTTTGGGAAACCCTGGCTAAATAGAACGGAGTGAGTGTTCTGGAACAAACTAAACTGGAACATACTGTACTCATACGAAACAGAAAATTGAAACAAGCAAGATGCCAATCATTCCTTTCTCTTTTAAATCAAAGATGGTGGAATGCCATCCTGGATTGTTCTGGATTTTAAAAAAATCTAATAAAAACACAAAGCGATTCTGCCTGAGAAGGTAGCTGCCTAAGCAGAAGGTATATTCTTGAGTTGCAAGTTTTTGTTTTTTTTTACATTACCTGACATACTGCTGTATATTAGGCCTTAAACATCATGCTGTTGTCATCCACGGGCTCGCTGATATCTGACACACAAAGTCAAAGGAAGAACAACAAATAAGAAGAAAAGCACAGCAGAATAATGCAGTAATTAAGAAATCCTGCCTGTGACCTGTTCTGTGGCTCAAAATGAAAGTTGCTTTGGCCTACCTTGTTCTTCGTGATATCGGAGTCGTCCCACAGCGGTCTGGAGCAGCAGAGGCTGAGGAAGACACAGAATGAGAGAGACTTACATAATGCATGGAAACGGCTTTCAGAGGAGAGCAAATAACAATATGCATTAAACACAGAAGCACCAAAAACTAAACTAATTCGTTCATGTTATTATTATTGTTGTTATTATTATTGGTGTTTGGTAGGTCAAGCACTGCTCTTACTGTTTCTCATACTTAGGGTTAATGACCTGAACAAACTAAGACTGCCAATGGATTAAAATGCTCTTCAGTGGAATCAGGCCGAAAAGTGTAAAAAAAAAAAATTGTGCACTTTAGCTTGAAATTAGCTAAATTTGTTGATATTTTGGAACATAAAAATTTTGAAATAACGTCAAATAAAGAGCATGACACTAGCAATGCCAAGGTTCTGACAGAATGCAAAAAAACTCCAGTATATCTTGAATACCATTCACGTTGCTTTGTGCAAAAGCTTCTAGAAAATGCATAAATGTCAGTTGTAAAAAAACAGCATTCATTGAAACTAAGCTGCAAAAATGACTCGTTCTGAACTTCTTCAAATTCCAGACGTCAAACCTTTTGCTGTTTCTGGCTGTACAGAACATGAAGTTAGAAACACATTGGAAACAAGTGACTGAGGTTTATTTTAACACGAAATCGGATCATTTCAGTCAAATCTGAAGTGTCGGAGTGGCACATTTCAGTGCTGATTATTTTATGAATATGTAATGTAAAATGCTGTTATTAAGGGACAGAACAGCCTATATCAGACACAACAGCAGCCCGGCAGTAAACACTGATGTTACTCAATTCAGAAAGAAATGAACACAAAAGAAGATATTTTGAAGAATGTTAGAAACCAAACAGTTGACGGTAGCCATTGACTTCCTCAACTGTTTGGTTACCAGCATTCTTCAAAACATCCTATTTTGTGTTCAACAGAAGAAAGAAACTCAAACAGGTTTACAACAAGTAGTGGTGGACAGAATTTTCATTTTTGGGTGAACTGTCCCTTTTACAGGCTACATGTAAGAAAAGAAAGATCAATATATCAATGTTTTGAAAGAAATGATCTACAAAACAAAATTCAAATGCTTGAGTCTGTCAAGTGGAATTCATAGGAACCATTTCATTCTCAGGTTAAAGGTTCAGAAAAAACCTTGTTTGAGGAATATTATTACTGAGCTGGAACACAAATACTGTAAAGCGAGTTTCTGTTGCCTCTCAGACTGAGGGTAAAAGTGCAGAGTGTGAAACTCTAAGCGCTGTTGTTACAGGACACGCTGCTGCCAAGAGAGCCTCAGAGTGATGCGAGTACAAGGCAAACGACACCGTTTCCCTCAGAAAAATCTCAATTCCATTTCAGAGAAAACAAATCTATACAGATCACACTTTAAATTACAAGCTCTACTAAGCATCTACTTTAAAACCCTTGCAATAAGACGTTTGTGACAAATTTGCAGCTAAGAAAGCAGTTGGCAGAAGCGTGCAGCTCTTCACTGAGGAACCTGCAGCACGTACAGATGTGTGCAATGACTGGCAAACCGTTATTTTGGAGAACTTCTATGTCTTTGTCCAAACTTTGTATTTACTTTCATGTCAATATAAATATCTCCCACCACTGGCAACGTTATTTAGCAAAGCTTGTTGAATAGTAATGACAAAACAGTGGCAACAATGAGCAATCAATTTTAGATGCCTTTTAAGGAAGACTAAATGTGATTCAAATTCAATTTTGCAAATAGAGAAAGTAATTAAATTGGAAAAAATGTTAGAATGCAAAAAAAAAAAAAAAGGCATTTTATATCGAAGATTGCCATCACACGTTATGAAAATAACATTAACAACATCATAATAATGGGAATTTCAGAACTTCCTGACTTTTGGAAAATGATTAAGAAAATCTGAATAAGAAAATGAATCATTTGTCAATTTAATCAACATTGTTTACATGCTCATTTAAGTGCAACACACACTAACTCAAATCAGCTGTTAATCTGGTCACCGAAAACGGTCCCATTTCTGACAGATATGATGATTGATGATAAGAGAAGATGGGAGACAGAAGTGTGTGCTTTAGTTCTCTGTGTATTTTTTTAAATTCTTCCTATAATGGAGATTAGGCCTCTGTTTATTGCAGAGCGACAGAGAGAACTAATTCATCTGGTAGAAATCTGTTAAATGCTTGCCTGTTATTTCAGAAGCAGTTAACAGGAAACGAGTCTATATCAGATATGACATTCTTTGAAGCAGCGTATCACCACACTTCCTTCACGTTGTGCTTCCTCGTATCGCTGAACATCTACATACACACACGAACATCCCACACAGAACAAGCAGCACAATAAGTCACCTGGCCCTGGCATTTCCCTGACTGCTGAGCTGCAGAGTGGGAATACACCTTCATCAGATTTCATCAGATTTAATTCCCGCATTGTAATGCATATACTATATGCACTAAAATGCTATAATCCACTACAATGCAGGAACTAAATCTATATACAGCGGGTAAAATAAGAATTGAACGTCACCATTTTTCTCAGTAAATATATTTCTAAAGGTGCTGTTGACATGAAATTTTCACCAGATGTTGGTAACAACCCAAATAATTCATACATACAAAGAAATCAAAGCAAATAAGTTCAGAAATTAAGTTATGTGTAATAAAATGGAATGACACAGGGAAAAACACATGAAGAAAGGGAGGTGCAAAAAGGCATGGAAAGCCGAAATCTATCAGTAATTAGAAAGCAATCCTGCCCCTAGTATTTGGAAATTAATATTAGCTTCAGTCCCAACACCTACAGTACCAGGATGATGAAGATGAAACAAGGGTGGACATTTCAGCAAGACAATGATCCCAAACACAGCCAAGGAACTCTGGATTGGTTTCAGAGAAAGAAAATAAAGCTGCTAGAATGGCCAGCCAATCACCTGACTTGAATCCAATAGAAAATAAAATAGAAAATAAGAACTAAAGATCAGAGTTCATAGAAGAGACCCACAGAACCTTGAAGATTTGAAGACTGTGTGGAAGAATGGGCCAAAATCACACCTGAGCAATGCATGCCACTAGTTTCTCCTACAGGAGTCTTGAAGCTGTCACTACCAACAAAGGCTTTTGTACAATTGTACAATTTCATTCCATTTTATTACGCATAACCTGTATGGAGTACTTGGGTTGTTACTGGCATCTGGTGAAAATGTCAAGTCAACAACACCTTTAGAAATTTATTTACTGGGAAAAATGGTGACGTGTTCAATACTTATTTTACCCGTATATACATCTTGTGTATTTTTGCAACTTTGAAGCCCCCTACTACTAAGTAAGTGTAATTTACGTAAATATATCTATGTGGTAATTACAGTGGAGAGCTGTTCCTTTTGCATTTGTTTCTGCCATAAAGCAATCTGCCCTTTCCACGGATTGCTTTACAGCTCATCAAACTTACATGTTCCCAGAACAGATGTTTAGGGCACAGCATTGGCATTCACCTTATTATAAGTCAGTGTGAAACAAACAAGTTGAATCCTTAAAAATACCTTACATACAGTTGCTTTCACCAGCTGCAACATAACAGCACCACTTCACATTTTTTGAGTAAACTGCCTTCTTTCTATTTAAATGTACTTGACGCATTGTGCTCTTACCACCACAAAAAGACTGGCGTGAACAGAATTTCATTTAATAAGGATATCTGTAATACAGCAGTAAAGTACACCAGATTGTGGTGATTAGCTGTATGCTGCAAAACAGTCCAAACTGACCTACTGGTCTGGGTTTTGTGCTGTGCAACCTGCAGTTAGTAGTACTAATTTTGTTTAATCATTTTGCCTTTACTTGAATTGCAAAATTAGTTTTTGGTGAATAGAGTGCCTAGACATTTCTCACAGAGGCTTCATTATCAACATGTTGGATATATGCATTCTGCTTTGCATTCAGCAAGTTTCCTCCAAATTTGTATTTGAAACACCTTCAGATACGTACAATCCTATAGGTTATTTTGCATGTGTATTGAGGCCAGTCTCTCATGCGGTGTTTTACTAACCCCTTAATTTAACACAGTGTTCATAAACTTTAATTTAAGACTACAGAAAATTTGGTTACACTTTATTTTAAGGTGTCCTTGTTACAGTGCAATTATACGGAGTAATATTAATTAACTACATGTACTTATTCTATGGTTAGGTTTAGGATTAGGGTTTGGCTTTGGGTCAATTGTATGTATCCAATTGTATCCAATTCTTAAATTCAGATTTTTTTCTCAACCCTCAAAGCAACACGAGGTTTGAATCACAAAAGGTTTTATGTCCAGACCATCTGCTGGTCTACAGAAAGAGTTAACTTCCTCTAAACGAGGCCAGATGACTGATCAATAAGCATTTAGAGCTCAGTCTGAGATCTGACTCAGTGGCTCTGTTAACGTTAGCATGTCTATAATGAACTTGATGCAGACCTTTTCTTTTTTCTTTTTTTTTTAAAATGTTTGTGTTCATCAGTATGGCTTCAAAAATCCTGTCATTGCCAGCCTAACATGCATGTCACTGAATGAATACAGAGACAAATAAATAACTGGATCTGGACTCAGTTCAAACGCTGATACAAAGCTCACAAGACAAAGAGATACACGTGCCATGCAGACGCATAGAAACACTGCCAGATACAAATATTATGAGACATGAATCAAATTCAACTAACCCCTTTCAAGGGGCCTCGATGATCTCTCTGTGTGTGCTTGGTTTGCAGTTCAGAGAACTCATCGTTATGACTTTAAACCCCAAAACAGAAATGTTTTATGACAGATTTTCTTGGAAGAGCCACAGGGCCAAACTGGAACTTCTTCACTAAAACAGAGGCAACCAAAGACATACACACACACAGCAGGTGAACAACCTGTGAGTTGGGAACATCAACTCAGACACAGTGAAAAAAGTACAAATTTGCTTTTTTAGTCAAAAATGTGGCGAAATCCACTGGTTCAGATGGGTTCACCAACTTGATTCAGTGCCGCATGTTATTCCCATATTAGAGCAACGGAGAAACAATGTGAAAACACAGAGGCATGTCCCATTCAAGTCACAACGAGAAACTTATAATTGTGGGGTGTTGTAATAAAAAAAGATTTATTAAGATGCAGTTTTGGTTCATGTAGTTCCTTTCCTAAGTTTTACAATAAGTGATTAAAGGAATACTCCACCTAAAAATGAAAACTCTTTCATCATTTACTCAATTACCCTCATGCTGTCCTAGATGTCTACGACTTTCTTACTTTAGATGAGCACAAAGAAAGATTTGCAGAATTATAATCCATCTTTGTAAGTTCATATAATGCAAGTGTACCGGACCTCCAAGCTGGTGAGTAAATATACAGTGAGCAGCAGCTCAAAATGAAATGAAAATGCCTTGTTGATCCCAGAGGTCAAAAGAGAATGGCTAGACTGGCTCAAGCTGATTGAGAAGGTATGCAGAAGAGCACTGATTTCAGACAAACTGGAAAAAAACATCCTTTTTTTTTTTTGGTTGATTGATATAGTAATTCCACCACATAGGCTCGCTGGAAAACATGGCTCTCCAGAAACTAAACCAAAAACTACCAATACAATTCATTGCAGTTTCCAGCTGAACACCAACACCTTTTATTATTATTATTATTATTATTTTATTTTTTAATTTTTTTTTTTTTTCACACAAAATTATTTCCATGTGGTTCCTTGAACAATACTGTATTATGATCTCAAAATCAGTGTATGGTTTGTAGACTAATACTTTTTCACATTTACATCACATAACTTGGAATCCAAAGAGAATGGCAGGAGTTTGAAATGGAGAAACTGTGTGACCCTGGAGTGAAGGCAAGGTGTATAAGATCACCAAGATACAGTGGGAAAAAAAGTTTTTGATCCCCTGCTGATTTTGTACGTTTGCCCACTGACAAAGAAATGATCAGTCTATAATTTTAATGGTAGGTTTATTTGAACAGTGAGAGACAGAATAACAACAAAAAAATCCAGAAAAACGCATTTCAAAAAAGTTAAAAATTGATTTGCATTTTAATGAGTGAAATAAGTATTTGATCCCCTATCAATCAGCAATATTTCTGGCTCCCAGGTACCTTTTATACAGGTAAGGAGCTGAGATTAGGAGCACTCTCTTAAAGGGAATCTCAGCTTGTTACCTGTATAAAAGACACCTGTCCACAGAAGCAATCAATCAGATTCCAAACTCTCCACTATGGCCAAGACCAAAGAGCTGTCCAAGGATGTCAGGGACAAGATTGTAGACCTACACAAGGCTGTAATGGGTTACAAGACCATCACCAAGCAGCTTGGTGAGAAGGTGACAACAGTTGGTGTGATTATTCAAATGGAAAAAACACAAAATAACTGTCAATCTCCCTCGGACTGGGGCTCCATGCAAGATCTCACCTCGTGGAGTTTCAATGATCATGAGAACGGTGAGGAATCAGCCCAGAACTACACGGGAGGATCTTGTCAATGATCTCAAGGCAGCTGGGACCATAGTCACCAAGAAAACAATTGGTAACACACTACGCCGTGAAGGACTGAAATCCTACAGCGCCCGCAAGGCCCCCCTGCTCAAGAAAGCACATGTACAGGCCTGTCTGAAGTTTGCCAATGATTCAGAGGAGAACTGGGTGAAAGTGTTGTGGTCAGACGAGACCAAAATCCAGCTCTTTGGCATCAACTTAACTCGCCGTGTTTGGAGGAGGAGGAATGCTGCCTATGACCCCAAGAACACCATCCCCACCGTCAAACATGGAGGTGGAAACATTATGCTTTGGGGGTGTTTTTCTGCTAAGGGGACAGGAGAACTGCACCGCATCAAAGGGACGATGGACGGGGCCATGTACCGTCAGAGCCTGGGCATTGAAAATAGGTCGTGGATGGGTATTCCAGCATGACAATGACCCAAAACACACGGCCAAGGCAACAAAGGAGTGGCTCAAGAAGAAGCACATTAACCCTCTGGGGTCTGAGGGTGTTTTGGGGGCCTAGAGAAGTTTTGACATGCCCTGACATTTGTGCTTTTTTCAGTTGCTTATAAACTTCTAAATGGCTAAAGTGTAATAACACTGTAATCAGCACAAACTGGACTAACATAATATGTATCATGTATGTACGTGATTGTGTTTTTGAGAAAGCAACGTTTATACATGGTTAGTGAAAAACTAAAATTTTGAAGTCACTGAAATAAGGCCATTAAAAAACAAACAAAAAAAAAAAAAAACATACAGCACATTTGTTCACAAGACTTTTGAGAACGGGATCTTGTAGCCTAGAGTTTTTGCTTCAAAATGATGTGAAAATCATCTTGTTTACTCACTCACAGAAAATAATATATTGATTAAAATTTTCTAAGACACTTTTTCAGGTAGAAAGAGCATATGCGAGAGGGCGTCAACTAATGCAGTAATTCACAACTGAGAAGACAAAGGCCCGCATAATGAGCTGCATAATGAGCCATTCAGCCAGGTATGTGACTGAGAGGTAAGAGTTACAAGAAAGAATGTGAGGAAGAAATAAATTTATATTTTTTTGTTTGTAGTTTATTTAGAATATATTTAGCAATTACACAAAATAACTTGAGATTAACTTGTGAGTGCAGTTAAACAGTTTATTAGGAACAATCAAAGCTAACTTTCAAAGCTGAATTTTTAGCATCATTACTCCAGTCACATGATCCTTCAGAAAACATTCTAATATTCTTATCAAAAAACATTTATTATTATTATTATTATTATTATTATTATTATTATTATTATTATGTTGAAAAGAGCTGAGATGATTTTTTTCAGGTTTTTTGGATGAATAGAAAGTTCAGAAGAACAGCATGGTTTGTAACATGATAAATGTCTTTATCATCACTTGTGTGCTAAATAAAAAATTTAATTTCTATATACTGACTAAAAGCTTTTGAATGGTATAGTGTATATTGTTACATTTGGAGTAAGACGGGAGTAATGATGCTGAAAATTTATCTTTGATCACAGGAATAAATTACATTTTAAAATAAATTCAAATAATAATAATAATAATAATAATAATAATAATAATAATTCCTTACATTTATATAGAGCTTTTCTAAGCACTCAAAGTGCCTTTACATTGTCAGGGGGTATCTCCTCATCCACCACCAGTGTGCAGCATCCACCTGGATGATGCGACGGCAGCCATAGTGCGCCAGAACGCCCACCACACACCAGCTGATTGGTGGAGAGGAGACAGAGCGATGAAGCCAATCAGCAGATATGGGGATTGTTAGGAGGCCATGATGGTCAGAGGCCAATGGGCAAATTTGGCCAGGATGCCGAGGTCACACCTCTACTTTTTTTCGAAAGACATCCTGGGATTTTTAATGACCACAGAGAGTCAGGACCTCGGTTTAACGTCTCATCCGAAGGACAGTGCTTTGTACAGTATAGTGTCCCCATCACTATACTGGGGCACTAGGACCCACACAGACCACAGGGTAAACACCACCTGCTGGTCTCACTAGCACCTCTTCCAGCAGCAACCTAGTTTTCCCAGGAGGTCTCCTATCCAGGTACTGACCAGGCTCAGCCCTGCTTAGCTTCAGTGGGTAACCAGTCTTGGGCTACAGGGTGACATGGCTGCTGGCCAAATAGAAAGCAGTTATTTTAAATAGTAAAAATATTTCACAATATTACTGGTTTAGCAAATACAATTTTATATATTTTGGATCAAATAAATGCAGGCTTGGTGAGCAGAAGAGAATTCTTTTCAAAAACATTAAAAATCTTACTGTTCAAAAACTTTTGACTGGTAGTGTGTCATGTTGAAATATATAAATGAACATCACATAGGCTACCTGGCATTTCCATAGTGTATATTGTTTATGTGCTCTGAAAGAAGAAAGAAACTTTTTGAAATCCTGGGTTGTTTCTCTCAGCAGATCTTCTTCAAGAAACAGAAAGTAGCCGGGATGAACTTGATTGTTTACGCGGAGGTGATGTGGGCGTTCACATTCGCGCACGCCTCACGTGGATGTTTGAATCTGAAAAGCACGATCGGCTCGTGGGCGTGACCGCAATAGATATGAGTTGAGACGGGAAAACTGGACATCGCGTTGGTTTCATACGGATTACTTTAACAGAGAATATTTGTTTTGGACTAACTTCATTTAAAAGTAGACATTTCAAGCTTTCTATACATATGTATTACTCATGTATTTGAGGCGAGTATTCGCGGAGATTCATGTTGTTTTATTTACGTGTCTGTGAAGAGAGGTGACAGAGACAGAGAACAAACCGCACCCTGTTTTGTCGTTATTATGACTATACACACATAAAAGTAGACCCTTTTCAGTTTCAAACCATACCTTATTCTTATCCGTACGATCAAAACTCATGGAGTATTTTTAGTTCTTTTCGCGGTCATAAAGAAAATACGAGACAGACCGCACTGGTGCAGGCTTCGACCCCAGGGGGTTACTTAATCGTGACGTTTTAAAGCGCGGTTAATTGCTGCATCCCTACTGCTTTATAGCAAAATGTGTCTCATTTTTGGTTAAGTTTACATCATGGATTCTTTTATATTCCTGTTTATTACTGTGAAGTTGCTTTGAAACAATCTGTTTTGTATAAAGCACTATATGCCGTAAACAAAGGTGACTTCACTTGACACCGAATACCCCCAACCCCTCACCAATTAAAGTTGAACTGAGAAATTTGGGCAGCATCGTTAAACACAACGAGGGGCAAACAGTGAACAGGCATATCAGCAAGGCCAGGAACTTCTCTAAAATGTCAAAAAATGTGTGGCTAAAATGTGTGAGACTACATCAGTGCTGTAGCCTTTACACCTTACTTTTCAGCTCTGAATGACAGAAAACATCTGTACCAAACTTCACATATACAGAACCTCCAGGAAATTCTTCAAATATTCTGTCCTGGATCCATCTCTAGCCAACAACTACTCATGCAGTGCAAGCAAGAAAGTATGGACACCATTACTAAGAGAAGGTGATGGATGTGGATTGGGCACATCATTCAAATAGAGCAATAATGACCCAGAGGGAAAATGAAAGAGAGGAAGACCAAAGAACACCTGCCGTTGAACAAAACTTAAGTCCCAGCGATAACATTTAGAAGTTGGCTCAAAACAGACAGGAGTGGTGTCTCTTCATTGGTGGTCACGTAACCAGCTCCACATGTACAGCTTTTCTAACACTGTAAATTTGCTTGGTAGCTTGCCTGGTACATCACTGCATTTGCAATGTGAACCCTTGGGTTTAAGTCCTGACACACAATACAGGAGCTTAAAGACTAAATTTTGTACGGTCCTTAAATGCATTTTTTCACACCTTTGTTTCGTTAACAATATAGGTATGAAGTTTGTTCTTTTCAAACGTGATACAGCATTAACCTTTTAGTTTCAATCAATTGACATTTCATTTCCAAACTGCCGCAATACAAACCGCTGCGAAATGTGCAAGAAGAGACATTATATAATTTCGCAGAAATGTTGCCTCAGGCATGTTTTCCCATTGATCCTGGGTTGTAATTGCACACTTTGTCCTTTTCAGATAAAACATGCAGGACTGGGACAACATAAGCGCAAATGAGCACACAACTTTCTTTTCCCCCTCAAGTATTCCATTAAGTCTCACAGAGGTCAGAATGTGTGGCATATAATCATATCCTATGCTGTACTTAACTTCACGAAAGTTGTGTAAGCCCACACTGAAGTGCAACAGTCTGCTGTAATCACTACTGACCCCTAGGTTTGTGTTTTCACACAGGACAGACATGTATCGCTGGTCAGAGTGCAGTATGCTGCCTCAGTTTTTGTGAATAATGATGCCATCTGTTCCCCATGAGGCGGTGTTGTGTGTGTGTGTGTGTGTGTGTGTGTGTCAGAGGCACACAGAGCTGTAACGTGGGAAAGGTCATCTGAGGAGAGCGCAACCATGCAGAAAAACTCATGTGTGAACACAAGCGCACACACTCATGCTATGAAGAGCTGCACTCTGCCCCCACTCTCCTTACATGTCCAGTCATAACAGTGCAACGGCAGCAGGGGTTTATGGAGCATAATGCAGAAAATATCAGAAAAGAGATATTGATGTAAATTGTACTCTTGTAAAAAACACTTTAGCAGCACCATTGGACAGTCATGAAATCGGAGATTAACACCATATTAGTTTGATGTATATCTTATGGTACTAAATAACTACCGTGTTCAAATACATATACCAAAAGTTGGTGAAGGAAGATTTGTGGTCGTACTACACAAAATGATGGACTTGTGCCAGTTTTGAACTCATAACGCATGTTTTAAGTGAATCAGACACGTTTTCTTTTCTCTGTAACCTCAACACTGATATGTTGATGTTAATGAACAACAGCATTTCTTTTCAAAGGCCAGATTGAAACAGGGCGTCAACTTAAAGCAGGCCTATTATACCCTTTTTTACAATATGTAATACAATATAAGTCTCAGGTGTCCACAGAATATGTCTGTGAAGTTTCAGTTCAAAATACCCCACAGATCATTTATTATATCATTTTGAAAATGCCTATTTTTAGTGGAAGCAGGAACAGGCTGTTTTTGTGCATGTCTCTTTAAATGCAAATGAGTTGCTGCTCTCTGCCCTTTTTTCCAGAACAGGGCTGTGCCTTTACAGCTCGTTCCTCAGATACTCTGCTAAAAAAAAAAAAAAACAAAACAAAACAAAAAAAAAAACATCTGTTTGGTTTTGATTATCATGTCTATCACGCTGAAATCATGCATTTTAAACTATATCAGTTTAAACTTCTGATTCTGTAACGGAGTCGACGAGACGAGAGACATGTGGATCCATTTGCAGGCTTTTATTAGACAGAGACGTGGTCATAACAGGCATGGTTCAAACAGTGGCAAAAAGGTATAACACAGGCAAGACAAAAAGTAATCCTAACATAAGCAATAGTCCAGGGCAGGCAGAGATCAGACAAGAAGAGGAAAGAAAGCAATAATCGAAACACAAGAAATCCAGGCAAAGAACAAGGCTAAACTATGAACTAGGGAAAACAAAGAATAGCACCGTAAAGTAGCTATCACAAGGTGAGGGATAAACGCAGAACAATACTCGGCGATTAGAACGAGGAAGTCCAAGGCTTATGTAGGGTGTGTGATTGTGTGATGGGTCTCAGGTGTGAGCACGTGATTAGTGAAATGGTTGCTGGGAAATGGTCTGTGCAATGTGAGAGTCAATATGATGGAAGGGGGACCTCTGGTGGCTATCGGGCGGAAGGCCACAGATCGGATTCATGACAGATACAGGGTTTTCTGAGCGCACACATCTGAAACACGTGCACAGAAAGCACTCTTTCATGTCTTATTGTGCTTAATCTGTCAAATACACCATTGTCACTTGTGAAAACACAATGGTGGCGCCGTGGGTGAAAACATGCAGATTAAGGGGTGGTAATATTATAATAAGATCTCCTTTCTACATCATGGGGGAGCAAAATCTAAGCGGCTCGTTTTTTCACAAGCTTGCAGAGAAAGGCTTACCAAAAATTAAAAAAACAATATGGGTTGTTCTTTTTCACATTTTTTACGTTGGTAGATGCACCGGGGATGCGATTATAGCACTTAAACACGGAAAAAGTCAGATTTTCATGACATGTAACCTTTATTTGCATATTTTTCCTTTAGGCAAATTTGAAGCACTGTAAAACAAAATTATGCCTTATAGTAAATAAAACCAAGAATATTATAGCATGTTTTAGAATAAAATACTCTTTTCTACTTCAAAATTTCACGTGCTACTTGCCATTTCTTTGTAATTATTTGTGATATTTACTATCAATTTCTGAGTGAAAATTATTTTTCTACACCATTTTTTTTTTTCAGTGTACCTACCGCTGCAAAGATATACCTGCATTTGGCTGGTGATGGCTGTTAATTTCTCACCAAAACGTTTACATTGTACTTCAAATTATTTAAGAATATTTTGACATTGTATATGTGATAATAAATAATGGCATTTATTATTGGTACTTTCTTGTTAATACTTTTCTACAGAAACAAAAGGACATCAAACAGAGTACTTGACTCTTGAGTAGGAACACAGGTGTATCTGAACAGCTGATGGGATGCGCCAAGCTATTAGTTAATTTGGTAGCGAGGATGAAATGATTTTATTAAATATAGACTCATTGACATGGTAACGGCGGTGTGAACGAGGACAGCAGATGGTGTTTTCATTAGAAGAATGTGTCTGATAAAAGAATAAACCGCCTGACTTTGTTAGCATATCCTCTCTGTCCTGATCATATTACATGTTTCTAATGTCATTGGGGACAAATGCTGCCTATGTGAAAAAAAGAGAGTCTGCCAATTTGAAAAATAAACCCAATCAGTGGAATATCTTACATATAAACAATGCAGTCACAGAAGTGCATTTCCGAGTGAAAACTGCCTTTCTGCGGGATTGTTTTAAAAGAGTGCAATAAGTATGACTCTTTTTAATATTTTTGGATGGGTGGTTGCTAGAGTGTTAAGGTGTTTATAGCACAATACAGTTGTGATGCTATTGTGTCTGGACATTTCTTACTGACCCAAGTTAAAAGAATCCACACCCAAGTCTCTATGACATTATGGTCTATTCAACATACACCTTGTGTCTTTGCTTCAATGGATTACTTTTTGTTTCCACCAGTTTTATCATCCACCACAAAAAAAAAAAAAAAGGGCCCGATCACAAAAAAAGAAAAAAAAAGAAAAAAAGAAATATCACATCTCTCTTCAACACTGGAGTCTTCTGAAAAAGCTCTTACTGCAAGCTACTTACTTTAGGTTCAAGTAAGCCTAAACATTGTGATGCACAGCAGGAACAAATCTATCAAGCATGCATGTATTGATTGATGCCTCATTTTATTGTTCAGTGGTTAGCAGTAAAGCATAGCTAAGAAACAGATTTTACATCCACCACATCTATACTGAAATTACATAGCTCATGGGACATGTTTAGAAAATGTGGCTGACCAGGGGCCAGTGAATAAAATGACCTGCCAGTAGTAACAATTAAGCCTGTTGATTTAACACATTTAACGCACCCTGCTCCATCCAGACCTGTACATCATCTTACATTGCATGCAGTTTCTGACAAACATGATGCAGGACGACGAATGACTGTGTGATGTAGTCTATTAGAATGCAGTCATATACCCCAATGGCAAAAAAAAAAAAAAAAAAAAAAAAAAGATTGAGATTGAGGTGTTCTGTTGTTGGATGTAATAAATGAACATAGCAGTC
Organism: Spinibarbus caldwelli; assembly: GCA_039654775.1. Lineage (NCBI taxonomy): Eukaryota > Metazoa > Chordata > Actinopteri > Cypriniformes > Cyprinidae > Spinibarbus > Spinibarbus caldwelli. The sequence goes on from CM077244.1 coordinate 31,687,827, forward strand.
GTCATTTACTCCCGACATCTGAGCCGCTGAAGACGCAGAGGATTACCTTTGTTTTTGAAGGGAATGCGCCCCCGTCCCCAGCTTACTATTTCCACTTCACATGCAATTATCTTCTATATACCTACTACATATTGACTGAGGTCAGGTGCTTTCTCGGTTTAAGATTACAATAAAGTACGTTGAAGGTCCAGTCCGGCTGCTGTTAAACTGTTTGCACGTGAAAATCATTGACCGTAATGCTGACATTTAATTAGCGCTTCTCCAATGGTTCGTTTTGACTGTCAAATAAATGCCTTTCATAAACGCACACAACATGGAGAAACTACAACAGGCAAATATGTCAGCTATGTGTACACTAGGGCCGGGTTTACAATATAGATTTCTCGTTTTTTTTTATCTTAATTTTGATGAACCAAGATCTTTTAGTCTACAGTGTTTTTGTTTCATGCATGAACAGTCACTAAACATTATTTATAGCATGCCTACAATTCAATAATCACAATGCACTTTGTGTTTTGGTACTTTCCATATGAAGCAAAGTTTCAGCTTTCAAATTATTCTTCGTTTTCTAATTGTAGCAAGAAATGAACATGAATGAAGGTACACTGAAAGAAGTAATAGAACTTACTGAAATGCATTACGTTTCATGTAATCACTCATTCAGTGTTTCAACCATGGAAAGACGTTAATAACGCAAACAATAAATACATCATAAAATTGTTGCATTTACCTCAGGAAAATCATATAATGTCCACAGCTAGAAAAAAGGAACATTTTGCCAGTAACTATATTACATATTTATTATATTTTTAGTTAACTGTTTTCATTATGTAATGTACAGTATGTCTGAATAAATCTTTTATGAAAACAAGTTCAATTACTGTTTTAATTCTTATATTTCAACAATGAACTAGAGTTAAAACAATTCTGTCATTGAAAACTTATGTGCAATTTAATTGCTTGAATTCAACTCAGGTTTATGTGAGTGGTGATTATTACATTAATTAATTTAATAATTAAAAAAAAAAGAAAACCTTTAATTTTGATTTTTGACTAACTTAAAACTTTCATTTAGTTTTATATAAATGTGTTAAATCTGTTCTTACCAGAAAGACGTGGGAACGTTTAGTCCTGCCAGGGCTGAGCTGCACGAATCCCTCCCAACATGAAAATCTAGAATGAAATGTTGAGAGTGATTAGAATACACGGCTAAGCAATCTGTCCAGACAGACAAATCAACAACAAATTAATAAATCAAGAAGGTTAACACCAACCGCAAACCACCCATTTACTATGCACAATTTGTTCCTTAAATGTATTTTTTCTTTACCTCTGTGGTGTCCTGTACCAGCTGGACAAGCACCAGTGATAATACAGATATAATAGATAGCTCTCTCTCAGTGTTGTACACCTCCTTGGTTCAAACAAACATGTAATCCCACTCTAAACTTACACCAACTTGACAGTGACTAGAGCAACCTGACACATCAACACAATCAAACATAGAAATGTTATGAAAGTACCGCAGAGCCAGTGTTTACACTTCTGAATGTCAACCAACAAATGGCTTAGCTGGAGTTAAGTCTACACATTAAACTAAGACATGCATGCACACACTTCACCCTTATGATACTTTCACAGGCACTGCCAAAAACAAAAGTGTAATATATAACGACTCTATTATGCAACCTCCAGTTTACAGTTATTGGTAAGTCTGTTTGTATAGCAGGATATGTCCATGGCAGAGCTTCCAGATGTGGTTTTCCCCGCCGCCCCGTCTCTCCCCTGAGGAGCATTACCATCTGCTTGACCTGCTGATCACCAGATGGAACAATCCAGACTGCTTCCACAAAACATCAGAGGAGGATGCCCTTCAAGAGCCTTTCCAAAATGCCTCAATCAGTTCTAGTCAAACCGCTTGAGTGATCTGGCCTCAAGTCACGTTCAAGTGAGAGAAACTGTCAGAAGGTCTTTGAGGAGATGGCTTGGGTTTGAGAAATTTATCAACTAGGAACTCTTTGTAAGTCATGCTTATAAAGGAAGTTCACCCATTAAAAGAAAAAAGTGTCATTTTTTACAATGAAAATAAGCTAAGCTCTGAAATGCCATTTAAATCTGCAAAGGCCTCACATCAGGTTTGAAATTATTGATAAGAAACGTTGTTGGTTCTGGTATGCAGTGTACCCAACACTGGTTCTAAGTTTACATACCCCTTGTAGAATATGCCAAATGTAAATAATTTTAATAAAGAGGGATCATAAAAAAACGTATAACTGAATTTATAAACATGACCTCAGTCAAAAGTTTACAAACCCTTGAATCTTAAAGGTGACATATAATGAAAATCTGTCTTTTTCCATGTTTAAGTTCTATAATTGGGTCCCCTAGATAGCAACCCAGAAAACGTGAAAAAGAACAACCCAATAATTTTTTTTTTTTTTTTTGGTAAGCCTTTCTCTGCAAGCTTGTGAAAGAATGAACGCGTCAGATTTCGCTCCCCCGTGATGTAGAAAGGGGATCTTATTATAATATTACCGCCCCTTAATCTGCGGGTTTTAACCCACGGCGCCACCATTGTGTTTTCACAAGTGACAACGGTGTAGCAGTTCTAACGCCATGGTGAAAGTTCAAGCAAAGCATGCTAACTGTTCTGTCTTTGGATGCACAGACGAGCACAGAACACTATTTAGAGTCCCAGCCTCAGAGGAGACAACAGAGCAGGGGACTTATTGATTTATTTACTGTATATTACGCTGCTGCCACACAGATCTATTATAAACATGCCATTTCTTTCCCAGCCGTTTTCCTTCAGACATAACCGACTGTTTTTGTAACTCGTGTGTTTTTAACAAACTTGTGTGTATTTGACCGTTTAAGCGCAATAATACATGAAAGAGTGCTTTCTGTGCGTGTGTTTCAGATGTGTGCGCTCAGAAAACAGTTTAATCAGAAGTTTAAACTGATGTGGTTTAAAACGCATGATTTCAGCAGGATAGACATGATAAGCAAAACTCAAACAGATGTTTTTTAGCAGAGTATCTGAGGTAATAGCTGTAAAGGCACAGCCCTATTCTGGAAAAGTGGGAAGGGAGCAACAGCTCATTTGCATTTAAAGAGACATGCACAAAAACAGCCTGCTGCTGATTCAACTCAAAATAGGCATTTAAAAATGATATAAGTGATCTGTGTGGTATTTTTAGCTGAAAATTCAGACACATTATGGGGACACCCGAGACCTATATCACATAGTGTAAAAAGGGACATAATAGGTCTCCTTTAAGACTGTGTGCCATTACCTGGATAAACCACAACTGTTTTCATGTTTTGTCAAGTCAAGTCAAGTCACCTTTATTTATATAGTACTTTTAAAAATACAGATTGTGTCAAAGCAGCTTTACAGTATCAAATAGGAAAATAGTGTGTCAATAATGCAAAAGTGATAGTTGTTCATAAGTTCTCCAGGTCCTGGACATTCTTTTCTTTTCTGGTTTCTTCTGCATATCTGACAACTTTCTATGTTTCTTATTTTTTTTAAACATCATATATATATATATATATATATATATATATATATATATTTTTTTTTTTTTTTTTCTCCATTTAGTACTGGTCTTCAAAAGCTACATCATAATTCTCCCAGAAGATAAAATAAGTACAATTTAACCTGATCATCCATATCAAAAAGTTACAGCCTCCAGCTCTTAATGCATTATGTTGCATCAAAAAATGTTTTAACCTTTTGTAATAATTGAGTCCCTCAGTTGTCCTCAGTGTGATGATGGATCTCAAAATCAAGCAGTCACTGTCAGAAAGGGCTCAAATATGCAGATGCTGGAAAACCAAAGAATGTGCAGAAGTTGGACGATTTTTCTGTTAAAGTTAAACTGCTCAGGACAAACAAGAAACTCATGCACCACCATCACAAAACATAAAACAGTCATGGATCATTCAGGTAATGACACAGCATTACAAGGCAATGGAATGTAAACTTTTGAATAGGGTTATTTTTATAAATTCAGTTATTTTTGTCTTGTGGAGTGTATGTAATGAAATGGATTATTCAGAACAGTAGTAAATAAAAAAATAACATGCATTTTTATGAGCAGAACTGTAAGTACTAAATGACTGAATTAAAATTATAGTAAAGTTTGTTGTGAAGTAGCAAGACTGAGCTTAGGAATGTGCAACATTTCACACACATAATAATTAAAGTGGGGAGAGAGAGAGAGAGAGAAATGAAAGCATGAAAGCAGTAGAAAGTAAACAAGAGGAAAAACAGCTATTTGTTAATGCAATGTGTTTACCCTAAAGACTCCTAATCACATGTAATGGCTTGACTAATGGGCTGTTTTCTGCTGTGTTTGTGAATGGAGAGACGGAGGGAACACAAGCACACAAGGAAATGCATGCTGTCTAATGCAAGCGTATTAAGACAGTGTTGAAAGAATAATCCACCAAACTCAAAGTTTACCCTTAGGTTGAGTAACGCCTTTCCAACTTTCCATACAAATATATTCACCAAGAAAAACAAATATTAAAGCTAAAACAGATGTCAGCTAGTACAAATGTATCTGACGCCATAGTGCTTCATGATTGGAGATGCAAGTTCAAGTCTGGCTTGCAACAATTCCCCCATCTCTTTCACATGCATTAAGTAAATACTGCAAGCTCAATATTAAGAGATATTAGGACTTTTATATCTAGATCTGTGTCTTGACTCTGTAGTTTCCATGGTGACTCAGTTACATATATATGAGTTGAATGAATTTTATATAAATAGATACACACACACACACACACAATCTTCAAACTCTCAAAGCTTTTAACAGCGGCAGTGTTACATAGCCTTCACAAATGGTGCACTGTGGGAAAAAAATAAATAAAATAAAAATATAAAAACTGATGCCAACTGATGGATTGTAAATTGGATTTCATTCATGCCAAATCTTCTAGTTCAAAAGCAGAAAACACAAACATTTATTTTCACTGCAATATACAGTATGAGTCTTAATACTTGAACTTGCAATGCACGTCTCTGGTATACAGTGTGTGCATCTCTCATCCCTCAGCTGAAACAGTGAATTAGGTAAATATTCATATTAAGATGAGCCGTATAACATTCATGTTGTTACAGTGTAATCTTAAAATGACAATTGTTTGACCAAATTAATTTTGAATATAAAACCTCACTGAAGTCTGTGCAAAGCTTTTTCCAAGAGGCCCAGAAAAGTCATTTCATTCTCAGAAGTACAGATTTTTCAAAGAAACTGACAGTCGAAGAGTTGGCTAGTTCGTGCATGCATTACGCTCTCCATATGTCTGATGTAATCAATCATTACACAGGCATTACTCACACTACGTTCTTCTCTTTCACTTTTCATTACTGATCTCAGTCCAATGTCTTGACCTGCGTCTTATTAACACAAATGCTGTCAAATATGCATCTTAGGCTATATTATCTCACTTGGTTCAATTACACAGTCAACTCCACATACAGTACATGTTGTCATCAATACTCTCAATCAGCTTCAAATAACATGCATTTGCTAAAAATTGTGAGGGGTCATAAATGAATCAGTTGACATTTTAACGGTTCTGAAAGTAATCCCACAATGCAAAAATATAACAAATAAATACATTAAAAAATCGTTGAAATGTCATTATTTCTCGTCTCATTTAGTCTTAAGGTCAAAAGGATTTTTAGTTTGCATTTTGCTTTCATTGTTTCCATTTCCCTTCCTGGTTTTGAGTTTGTTGCCATGGTTTTTGATTATGTTCACCTGTGTCTTGTTTAGTTGCTCATTTTCTTTGTGTATTTAAAGCCCTGTGTTTCAGTTCATCATTTATCGGTTATTGTTTTAGTGTTATTGGCTAAGCTGTTTCCTTTGGCTGGTCTCCTCCTTGGATTGTCATTTTACTTCTGCAAATGCTGCACTTAGTTCCACATCTCTCAACTACATATTTATTCCCACAGTACAACAACATGGTCTAAAAGCAGTAAAACTTTAGGTGGTCTTTTAGGAAGACAGGCAAAGTAATAGCAAGACAGGTCTGAAAAAATCTATCAATAAAGGTCATATAACACCACCCGATACACTCGAGCATCACAGTTTGAAGTACAAAAACAGCTCAGAAAGTGTACAAGGGAGACACAAATCTCTGGGCATTTCTAAATGTTCAGCAGCCAAGCAAATGCCAGTAACAAGGTTATGGACAGAAATGCTGGCGTTTTCACACAGCGCTAGAGTGGTGAATAACAGCACAATAAAGCCATGACCTTCCCCTGCTGCTCATCCACCCACTGTGTGAGCACTTCACCAAACACTAACACACAACTGCAGTGTGCTGAGGGACTGATGACGCCTAATGAGGGTTTCTGCATTCAAACCCCATGCAACAACACAAGAAATATCCATTTCTGCCCCACAAAAAAGACTTGACATCATTCTAACTACATTAAAAGTAGTGCTTTTCATGTAGATTCCTTTATTTTCTACATGGATATTTTCACATGGCACTTACAAAAATTACTGTGGCTGCACGTCAGTGGACAGGACTGCATTACGTTAGTTAAATGTGAGAGAATCAACAACAGCAACTAACAGTTCAGAACAGAATGTGTCCCGAACATGTTTAGAGAACAAAAAAAAGAGAAACACAGACAGCTAATTACTGCAGAGCAGAGACATAACTTGCCATACTAATGGTGTTGCAGTCACAGGTATGATATACTTATGTTATGATATTTTAGATATTTAATGACTTCAAACATAGTTTATCCAATAAGAAAGAACTATCTGTTTTATAATATTAGTTCATGTGTTTAGTGATGTGAAGCTAATAAACTTCTTTGGTAACACTTTAATTTAAGGTGTCCTTGTTACATGTTACATGTACTTACTATTATAATAACAATATATTATGCATCATTACATGCAAGTAACCCTAAACCAAACCCTAATCCTAAACCTAACGATATAGTAAGTACATGTATCTAATTAATATTACTTAGTACTTAAATGTATATAATTACACTGTAACAAAAACACCTTAAAATAAAGAGTAACCACTTCTTCTTTTAGTTTATGTCCAATTTCTGAATAAAAGAAATCAATTATTTGAGATGAAGTATCTACTGCGTTGTTTTCTTGCATTATCAACACAACTTTTTCCTGTTTAACACTGTAAAGACACTTCTATATACAATACAATCTGTATTCTATAAAGTGATATATAGAGTAAATAAAGGTGACATGACCTTATATGTGAAGTACTAACCTCACAGGATTATCCAGATTAGGCATTACAGTATTCAATGATTACCACATGAATATGCAAAATCATTTACACAGTACTCTGAGGTGCTTCAAATGACACCATTGTACTCCCACAATGCAAAAAAAAAAAAAAAAAAAGAAACTCAGAAAGAAGGATGAGTACCTGCTGAATACTTCTAAGAAAAGAGACAGTTTCTCGAGTTAGACATGCATGCTTCTCCACAAATGTTTAAAATGATGCATGTTTCCTTGTGTTGACATACTTGTTGTCCTTTAAGCAAACCAGCGAGCCATGACTGTGACTAAAGACAACATGTGTCAGGAGGACAATGGAAGAAAACAGTCTACGAACCATTTTCAAACTATTCTGAACCGGTTGAGTGAACGTCTATTCACTTTTTTTGTTTAATGTCAAAGCAGTGATTGATAATGCAGTTGTTGTTTTTACAATACATGTAAGAGATGTAATTGTGTCGTCAGGTGTTTATTTAAATCAGGGATGTCAAACTCAGTTCCTGGAGGGACGGAGCCCTGCAGAGTTTAGATGCAACCCTAATTAAACACACCTTATCCAACTAATCAAGTCCTTCAGGCTTATTTGAAAACTACATGGTTTGTGTGTTGGAACAAAGCTCTGCAGGGCTGCGGCCATCCAGGAACTGAGTTTGACACCCCTGATTTAAATGATTGCCCAATGTTTGCAAAAAAGGGTAACAAACCACAAGCACTCAAGTAACTATTTTGACAAGTAAATGATTAGCATAAATTAGTCACGCAACCCTTAATTGCACCCAGCAGATTATGTAGTGTAGTTCAACAGGAGTTACTCCCTTAACTCACACAAAGCGTCATGGTTTGTAGGAAAATACACAAATCATCCTTACTTATGTGTGTAACACATAGAAAAAGTTTTTGCACAAAATTTCTCACTATAAAAGAATCCTTTGAATTTATAAACATGCACTCAAGCAAGGTATTTCTGTCAAGTCAAGTATGCTATTCTCAAAACCAGTTTAAACTACAGTATGTTGTGGTAGCTTCATAATTCTCCATGCTTGACTTAAATGATAAGTGAATCTAAGTAAACACTTTTTCATGGTTCTTGAACCAACAGCTCCCGGTCGTGAAGGGTCTGTCACATACTGAGTGGTATTTAGTCTGATTTAATCAGAAGCGGCACATGGTTGAAATATTTTGTATTAACCGGAGACTTTTAACCACAGTACTGCATTCAGAAACCAAAAATAACTAATGCAGAGAGACAAAAAAACATGCTTTTCAGTGCAAGGCCGCTAAAAAACAAGAAGCCTCTGGGATTAAAAGCGAGGCGATCTGACAGAGAGAGTGAGAGCGAGATGAGCAGGCAGCAGGGGTCACGGACCAGCCGTCTGTGTTTTCACTGACCTCGTCTAGCCACAGCACTCAGTGCTTGACATTTTATCTCTCAACAAACAAAAACTATAAATCTATGAATATGACTCTGCAAGTCTTAACACTCACTTATGCTAGACACAGGTTTCATTAAAACACTCCCCTAAAAAATAAAATAAAAAAAATCTGTCAATTTATTCCAAACCTGTATGCATTTCTTTCTGCTGAGGAACACAAAAGATATTTTGAAGAATGGTCATTACAGTTTTGACTTCCATTATATTTTTGTACATAAAATAGAGATCAATGGGAACTGAAACTTGGGATTTGCTTCAAATGTCTTTAAGTTCCACGGAATGAGAAATGCATACAAGTTTGGGATGATCAGGGTGTGAATAATGACAGAATATTCCATTTTGGGGTGGACTATCCCTTTAAGACACATTTTACCCCACAGCATGTAAGTGCTTCTTTTTGTGTTTACTACCAGCCCAAAAAAATGCCACACTTTACTGAATTTATTAATTTTATGATGTAAAATCTACTTTTACTTTTTGATGACATATACTGTGTTAATGTATGAAAATAATAATGAGTAATAATTCCACAGGCCTAAGGTTAGCTTTAGGTTCATGGTTACAACCAGAGCCGGCACCCGGGCACCTCCAAACACATGCGTGATTTCACATTGAGCAGCATTTACTACACAGAGCCGTTGTTCACTGACAAGCTGCGCAAATCCATGTTCATTATCAGCGTGGTTTTGAGCAGCTTGTCAGTGAACAACGGCTCTGTGTAGTAAATGCTGCTCAATGTGAAATCACGCATGTGTTGGAATTTACCGCTGATTAGAGAACCGGCTTTACTGACAAGATGCGCATTAATTATCGCCCGATATTTATCGTGCACCTCTAATATCTGAAGCTCAGGCAGAAGCGCATGGCGCTATAAACAGCAAGGTCATTGGTTTGATTGCCAGTGAATGCAAAAACTAAAAAAAAAAAAATAAATAAAAAACTAAATGCATACAAAGAATGCATAGTAAGTTGATTTGGATAAAAGCACCTGCCAAATGCAATATTGTAAATGTAAATTACTATATAGTAGGTCCATAGTATTTACATGTATAGTAAATACTATGTAGTAAAGTAGTTGGTTTAATTGCAACTATTATCCTCATAAGTTGCTTTAGATAAAAGCATCTGCTAAATAATTTAATGTAAATGTATAGCAAGTCTGTATTTACATGAAAATATATATTATACATATACATGTATTATGAATAAAAGCTTTGTTCTGAAGCAGACAATCAAGGGAAAGCAGCATTAACAAACATGGGAAGTACTTCAACTGTTTAAAAAGTATCCCAGGATGCCCTTCATGAGGTTGGTTGAGAGACTGCCCAGAGTCAAGTCAAGTCAAGTCACCTTTATTTATATAGCGCTTTTAACAATACAGATTGTGTCAAAGCACTTAACAGTATCAAATTGGAGGATAGAGTGTCAGTAATGTATAATAAGATTAAACACTCAATTTTCAGTTAAAGGCATTTCATTATTGAATTCAGAGATGTCATTGTCTAGCTCAGTTTAGTTTATATAGTATCTATGAAATCAAATTGATGATAATCGCTAGAAATTAAGTGTCCCCAACTGAGCAAGCCAGAGGCGACAGTGGCAAGGAACCAAAACTCCCTCTGTGACGGAATAGAGAAAAAAAAAAAAACCTTGGGAGAAACCAGGCTCAGTCGGGGGGCCAGTTCTCCTCTGGCCAGGATATTATTGTTTATTTATTTTTTACTTATTGTTTTAATTAAATTTTAAATGTATAAATGTATTATATTTCTATTTTTATATTGTTGCAATTTCTAACAATAATAGTATTATGTAGTCAGGTATTTTATTATATTTTTAGTTATTTTTGTTTTATTTTTAGTTTTATTGTATTTAAGTCGAGGTCTTCGCTGGGGATATGTCCCCGGGGCTCATCCAGGTGTCCCGGCCTCTGCCGACGATCAGGGTCGCAGACGTAATCTCCCGGCACCGATCCACCATCTGATCCAGACACGGACTGAGAAACAGAATAAGAAAAAAACAGACAAATATTAGCGTAGATGCCATTCTTCTTACGATGTAACGAGTACATCGTGTGTTATGAGGAGTGTTCCCGGTTCTGGTTGATCTAATTATTGCAGCCTAACAATCCTTTAACGGTTTTGAATAATAGAAGTGTATTAGTGTGTTATGTTTAAACCAGATTAAAGAAATGTGTGTTTAATCTAGATTTAATCTGACAGAGTGTGTCTGCCTCCCGAACAGCGTTAGATAGATTGTTCCAGAGTTTGGGTCGATTTTGATATTCTAGGTATTATCAAACGGCCAGAGTTTTGAGAACGCAGCGGACGTGGAGGATTATAATGTGATAAGAGCTCGCACAAGTACTGAGGAGCTATGCCATTCAGGGCTTTATAAGTAATTAACAAGATTTTAAAATGCAGTGCCAGTGCCAGTGCAATGCAATGCCAGTGCAGTGTTGACAGAACCGGGCTAATATGGTCATACTTCCTGGTTCTAGTAAGGACTCTAGCTGCTGCATTTTGGACCAACTGTAGTTTATTGATCAGGCGTGCAGAACAACCACCCAGTAAAGCATTACAATAGTCTAACCTTGAGGTCATAAACGCACGAATTAGCATTTCTGCATTTTACGTTGAGAGCATAGGTCGCAATTTAGATATGTTTTTGAAATGGAAAAACGCAGTTTTACAGATACTATAAACATGGCTTTCAAATGAAAGATTGCTATCAAACAGCACACCTAGGTTCCTAACTGATGAAGAAGAATTGAAAGAGCAGCCGTCAAGTGTTAGATAGTGTTCTAGGTTATTACATGTAGGGTTTTTAGGTCCGATAATTAATGCCTCTGTTTTTTCAGAATTTAGTAGTAAGAAGTTACTCGTCATCCAGTTTTTTATATCGACTATGCATTCCGTTAGTTTCTCAATTTGGTGTGTTTCACCAGGCCGTGAAGAAATATAGAGCTGAGTATCATCAGCATAACAGTGAAAGCTAACACCATGTCTCCTGATAATATCTCCCAAGGGTAACATGTAAAGCGTGAAAAGTAACGGCCCTAGTACTGAGCCTTGAGGTACTCCATACTGCACTTGTGATCGATATGATACCTCTTTATTTACTGCTACGAACTGATGGCGGTCAGATAAGTACGATTTGAACCATGCTAAGGCACTTCCACTAATGCCAACACAGTTTTCTAGTCTATTCAAAAGAATGTTGTGGTCGATAGTGTTGAACGCAGCGCTAAGATCCAGTAGAACTAATAAAGAGATACAACCACGATCAGATGATAGAAGCAAGTCATTTGTAACTCTAATGACAGCGGTCTCAGTACTATGATACGGTCTAAATCCTGACTGGAATTCCTCACAGATACAATTTTTCTCTAAGAAGGAATATAATTGTGAGGATACTACCTTTTCTAGTATCTTTGACAGAAAAGGAAGATTTGAGATCGGTCTGTAATTAACTAGATCTTTGGGGTCAAGTTGTGGTTTTTTAATGAGAGACTTAATAACAGCCAATTTGAAGGTTCTGGGGACATATTCTCATGACAATGATGAATTAATAATAGCCAAAAGAGGATCTATAGCTGTGTCTGAAACCGCTCCCTATCCACTATATAGTGTACTATATCGGGTGTCAGCCATTTTGTAGTGCTGTCCGAATTCTGAGTGTACGACTTCATTCCCTACATTCGTACACTACTTTTTACCCACAATGCATTCTGATTTCGAGTGTACAACCGATGTACACTCGCTGAAGCACTATTTCCCACAATCCAATGCGGAGAAGCGTCGAGCTGGAAGAGAGAACGAGAGAGTTTGAATGAGAGATGCCGTTTACATCTTTCTTATTTCTGCTTTAACGTTTATTTCATACATTATTTATATTAAAGTATATTATGTAGGCGATAACTCAGTTTAACATTTACTGAGGTGACATCGTTGTAAATTTACAAAAATTATGATAATTTGGTGCATAATTTAAAAATGTTCGTTAATCACCTGTAGGTAGCGTATTCATTCTGATGTAAAATGAAAGGTCGCCTGAGGGCGCACTACGACCATTATCTTGTCTGAGCTCAAAACGCTGCTTCAAGATAACGTTACTAAAAATAATAAATACATAAAATTATGAACGTGTGTGTGTTTATTTTTGTTCTCAGTATTTTAATAGTATTTAATGATTATGAACATAAAGCATTACAAAACAAATTAATAATATACCATCTATGAAACCACAAAGCTGATGCGGAGGTATGTACAATAAGTCATTTTGAGTGTTATTGCTATTAATATTATTTTCTAAAATAAGGTACGTGTAATATAAAAGTAGATATGTGATGAAGATGTTTTTGGAACAAGTCAAGTCTCACGTGCAGTGTATACGTCACCGTCTGAATCCGTGCACTTATTTCGTTTACTCCTTTTTGATATAGTCCACTCAACTGCCACATAGGGATTAGTGAATGAGTGAACAAGTGAGCGATTTCAGACACATCTTATGACTTCTGGAAGCAGCTCTTTTAGTAGTTTAGATGGAATAGGGTCTAACATACATGTTGTTGGTTTAGATTATTTAACAAGTTTATACAATTCTTCCTTTCCTATAATAGAGAATGAGTGGAATTTTTCCTCAGGGGATCTATAGTGCACTATCTGATGTGATACTGTAGCTGACGGCTGCATGGTTACAATTTCATCTCTGATAGTATCGATCTTGGAAGTAAAGTAGTTCATAAAGTTGTTACAGCTGTGCTCTTGGGAAATGCCAACACTTGTTGATGCTTTATTTTTCGTTAATTTAGTTATTGTATTGAATAAATACCGGGGGTTATGTTTGTTTTCTTCTAGAAGAGACGAAACGTAATCAGATCTAGCAGTTTTTAATGCTTTTCTGTAGGATAGGGTACTTTCCCGCCAAGCTATACGAAATACCTCTAGTTTTGTTTACCTCCAGCTGCGCTCCATTTTCCGGGCTGCTCTCTTTAGGGTGCGAGTGTGCTCATTATACCACGGAGTCAAACTGTTTTCTTTGATCTTCCTTAAGCGTAAAGGAGGAACTGTATCTAAAGTTCTAGAAAAGAGAGAGTCCATAATTTCTGTTACATCATCAAGTTTTTCTGCGCTGTTGGATATGCTGAGGAATTGAGATAAATTAGGAAGATTACTTACAAAGCAGTCTTTTGTGGTAGAAGTGATGGTTCTTCCATACTTGTAACAAGGAGTAGAATTTACAGTTTTAGCTATATGGAGTTTACACAAGACTAGATAATGATCTGAGATATCATTGCTTTGCTGCAGAATTTCGACACCACTAACATCAATTCCATGTGACAGTATTAAATCTAGAGTATGATTTTGACAATGAGTAGGTCCTGAAACATGTTGTCTAACCCTAATAGAGTTCAGAATGTCTATGAATGCTGATCCTAATGCATCTTTTTCATTATCGACATGGATATTAAAATCACCAACAATTAAGACTTTATCTGCAGCCAGTACTAACTCAGATAGAAAATCAGAAAATTCTTTAATAAAGTCTGTGTGGTGCCCTGGTGGCCTGTACACAGTAGCCAGTACAAAAAAAATCACAGGGGATTTATCACTAACACGTGTTTCTCTAGATAATGTTATACGCAGCACCATAACTTCAAACGAGTTATACTTAAAGCCTGCCCTCTGAGAAATACTGAGAATATTGCTATAAATTGTAGCAACACCTCCCCCTTTACCTTTTGGACGTGGCTCATTTTTATAGCAGTAATCTTGGGGGGTAGACTCATTTAAAGCAATGTATTCATCTGGTTTTAGCCATGTTTCTGTCAAACAGAGTAAATCTAGGTTATGATCATTGATCAAATCATTTACAAAAAGTGCTTTTGTAGAAAGGGACCTGATATTCAGTAAGCCAAGTTTTATCAATTGTTTCTCTGTATTGTAAACATTTTTTATTTGTTGAACATCAATTAAATTGTTACTCTTAATTTGGTTTGGACGTTTTCTGTATTTTCTAGTTCGGGGAACAGACACAGTCTCTATAGTGTGATATCTAGATGAAGGAGTCTCTATGTGCTGAGAATTAACTGACTTCTGTGGCGTGAGGTGGCTAGCAGACGGTCGGTTTAGCCAGTTTGTCTGCTCCCTGACCTGGGCCCTAGTTAGTCAAGTACGAACTCTAAGACTATGTGCCATATTTCTAGAGAGAAGAGCGGCACCACCCCAGGAGGGATGAACACCATCTCTTTTCAACAGGTCAGGTCTGCCCCAAAAACTCTTCCAATTGTCTATAAAGTCTATGTTATTCTGCGGGCACCACTTAGACATCCAGCCATTGAGTGACGACAGTCTGCTATGAATCTCATCGCCACGGTAAGCAGGGAGGGGGCCAGAGCATATTACAGTGTCTGACATCGTACTTGCAAGTTCACACACCTCTTTAACATTATTTTTAGTGATCTCCGACTGGCGAAGTCGAACATCATTAGCGCCGACGTGAATAACAATCTTACTGAATTTACGTTTAGCATTAGCCAGCACTTTTAAATTTGCCAAGATGTCAGGCGCTCTGGCTCCCGGTAAACATTGGACTATGGTGGCTGGTGTCTCTATTTTCACGTTCCGTACAATAGAATCACCGATAACTAGAGCACTTCAGGTTTCTCAGTGGGTGCGTCACCGAGTGGGGAGAACCTGTTTGATGTTTTGATTGAAACTGAAGAGTGGTGTTTTGACCTGCGACTAGGCCGCCTTGCAGTCACCCAGTTGCCCTGCTGCACGGGCTCAACCGGAACAGAACAATGTACAGGACTCCCTGAGCTAGTCGCATCCAAAGCAGTATCTACAGCCCTCACATTCTTACGGTCCTCTGTTAAAGTTTGGATGCGTGTCTCTAGTTCTAAAATCTTCTCTGTCAGCCTAACTATTTCCCTGCATTTATCACATGTGAATCCCTCGTCGCCGACAGAGAGAGATAAACTATACATGTGACATGAAGTGCAAACAACAAGAGGAGGAGAAGCCATTACTCACCGTGGTAGATGAATGATACCAACTTAACTTACCACTTACCACTGTTGTTTGATGAACTTGTGAAAAAAGGAGCGAGAGAGAAATGAAAACGGAGCGAGAAACAAAGAAAACAATAATAGGCGCGAATAGAAACGCGAATGGAACCGCGAGTGACAAGCTAACCGGCTAACGAATGCTAACGCGCTGCACTCGCGGTTTTAAAAGCGAACAATCAAATTAGTTAGATTAGTATATGGTGGGAATTAAGTTATATATTATCACTTTAAACAACAGAGAGTGAAAGTAAGGTAAAGATTCAATAAAAAAAAGTAAATCCAAGATAGTAAAATAGGTGAGAGAAATGCTGACTACTGTAACTAAATATGTAGACAATTTAATTTGATAGTGGACTATTTTATAACAGAGCTATAATGAGAAAGTTGCAGTCATAAATTTACATACACCTCACAGAATCTGCAAAATGTTAATAATTACAACAAAATAAAAGCGATCATACATTAACATGTTGGCCCGATGGTGCTTATGATACACCAAAGACTCACTTTCTTGTTTCTCGCCACTTTTCCATCCATCAAAGGCAAAAAAAAAAAAATAAATAAATAAAACAAAAAGAATAACATAAACAGGGAAGACTGTGAAAGGAAATGGAAACATAGACTGGATAACTTACAAGACTCATTCTTAACTAGTATTTACAATTATTAAGTTTTCAGAAGTCTTTTTTTTTTATATATAAAAAAAAAAAAATATTATATATATATATATATATATATATATATATATATATATATATATATATATATATATATATATATATATATATATATATATAATATAATTTTTTAGAATATAATATTTTTTTTCTTTGCCTGATTCAATAATACAATAATATATAGACTCTAAAGTGTGTAATGGGAGCAGACAAGAGACTGAAAACCTCTGGCCATTAATAAAAGACTTTTTAACAATAGAACACTGTACCAGGATTTCTCAGACGCAGCGGTCCCAGTTTACAGTCCCAGACAATGTTTATGCAATTGCAGTGACCTCGGGAGACAGACATTACTACTATAAACCACTCAGCACACACATGTAAGCAATGCATCACCCTGCACCAAAGGTCAGCACACTCTCAGTAGAGTATTAAAGGTTTTATGGGAAACAAATTGCTCTTTTTAGATGACTAGTGCAGGACATGCACGTGAAGTGTAATGTACAAATGTTAAAGAACCCATTAAACAAAGCGTAGATTTCTCTGTGTTGACATATTTGTTATTGACACAGGAAGTTTGGGCGGGTCACTAGTCATTTGTTTGTGTCAGAGCCATGAACAAAAATCATTTGATATCTATGGTATATATGGTATAATTACATTTTAGTAATAAAAAAAGTATGTCTAATCAACTCAATTCATTGAATTGTACAAACAATTTAATAATTTATTATAGTTTTAACTAAAATATAGTGTCCTATGAAATATGCTTTTTGTCTGTTTTAATTATCTAGATTTTGTTTTATGACTTATTACAAAAATATAAATCAAAAATGGTGGTAATCAAATGAATGCAAAAAACAATTTATTTTTTTAACTGTATTGAAATTAAATTTGAAAAATTCCTTTCCTTTTTGGCAATCACAAAGAGATGCACAACATGCTAACTTTATATTTAAATATCCATATCATAATTTGACTAAGAATACAGCCATAATTTTGATTTATTCATGCAAATTTTGGCATAATGCATGACATTCTGCATTTTACAGTAAATTCCATTTGTATGACAGGATTGCGCGATCTTGTCTGCATTTTCCACACTGTGGAAATCACAGGGCCCTATATAAGGAAAAGTGACATTCTTTGGGGTATTTTTGTTGCAAAATAGTGCACATAATGGTTTGCTTTAAACTTTTAAAATAAAATATTTTACTTTAAAAAAAAAAAAAGACTGAAAACAAAGATTTAATTAAGATTTAACATCAACTAAAATTACACATCTTCATGTAATTCCAAATCTTTTGTAAGATATTTTAATCCTGAGACATTTCTGCCTCAGAAATGAAGAAAAGAAGTGCATTTCCCCACGTGTGTGCCATCTTTAGCCTTTTAATCTCCAATTATATAAAATGTTAGGTATTTGAAATAAGTCGTTCAGTGTCTCCTAAATCTGTCCTAACTGATTCCAGCTTCTGTCAAGGCTAAGAGCATGGATAAGAAGCCATGCTATCACCCAATGGCCTCCAAACATTCTGGAGAGAAAAGTCTCCAAATTATTTCAGCGCAGGTGTACACATTGTGCGTCTCATACAGCAGAGAAAAGATCCATCTAAAAACTAGCAACTGGCTCATGTCATTTAGAGCCTGAAAGCACAGAGAATCCCTGTCACAGTTTGTATACAGTACATGCATTGGCACACACAGCCCGAGCACGGCAGGACTTTGCCTGCGCACCGTTCATAACACGAGCTGTCCTGTGGAAATAAATACGTCACCACAAAGAGAGAAATGTGGACGGCACTCAAGAATCAAATTCAGAGCAGTACATTTACATTCAGTCATTTAGCAGATGCTTTTATCCAAAGCGACTTACAAATTAGGACAATGGAAGAAATCAAAATCAACAAAAGAGCAATGATATGCAAGTGCTATAACAAGTCTCAGATATCCTAAAGCAGTACACGTAGCAAGGTTTTATTATTATTATTATTATTATTATAATATAATAAATAAAATGAAAATGGATAGAATAGAAAAACAATATAGCAACCTAGTGTTAGAGGGATTTTTTTGCTTTTTGTTAATTGTATAATAAGTAAAAAGAAAACAGATAGAATACAAAAAGAATAGAGAAGCTAGTGTTAGTTTTTTATTTGTATTTATTTATTTATTTATTTTTTTTTCTGCAGTAGGAGATCTTGGAAAATGCTAACTTTAGCCTGATAGCATTGAAAGCGAATGTGCCGCCCTCCCTGCAATCGCCGTCCAAAGCCACGCCCCCTGAACGCATATACGCTCAAAGAGCAGAATACCAGAGACAACATTACTACATCAGTGGTTCCCAATTCCAGTCCTCGCACCCCCCGCTCTGCACATTTCATATGTATCTCTGATCACGTGCGACTTTTGTTCTATTTGCCGTGAACGTGCTGAGGTGTATCCTGTCTGCATGAAGCGGGTGCGCAGAGGTATGCTAATACATACTTTGACAGGCAGGAAGGAAAGCCAATTAAAACGCTCGAACCGAGCGTTTTGATTGGACGAACATTTCTTGGTCCTACGCCTTCCACAGAATATATAAATACAGATAAATACATTTATACCACTTAACTTAATAATTGCACCTTAAATGAATAGAGTGCAAGTCTAAAAGCATCAAGTTTTTTTTTAAAGAACAGAATTGGAATAGTGCTGTCAAACAATTGCATCCAAAATAAAAGTTTTTACTAGCATGTGTGTACTAGGGGTGGGAATCGCAGGGTACCTCACGATACGATATTATCACGATACATGGCTCACGATAACGATAATATCATGATACAGCGATTCTGCGATAATCGATATATTTCTAGAAAATCCTATAATGATATATCGCGATATCTGTCTAAACAAAATGCCTGTGAAAAGGTTAAGTGCAAGTTTTCTTTCTTTATTCAAGTCCAAACTGTTAGAAAACAGCAAAAAAAAGTTCTGTAAATCAATTTTAACATGTTGAGTAAATTAATAATTTTACTCTTGGACTTATTAAAAGGTTACACTTTTCTTTTTCTCTGTGTGTAAACAAACACATTTAACTGCTTAACTTATATAGCCTCTCTCTCTCTCTCTCTCTCTCTCTCTCTCTCTCTCCATGTAATTAATATATATATATATATATATATATATATATATATATATACACACATATATATATATATATATATATATATATACATATATATAAAAACAAACAAACCTGGTACATTTCAAAATTTACCTGGAGTGCTTTCTCAACCTTTCTACTCCTCTCATCATAAAAACGGAGCCCCGCACGGAAAAATAGCCGTTCACAATCACATCGCGTCTTTTGCGCGCTCAGGTTGGTTATTTCAAATGTAGACGCGCGGCAAGCATACACACACTGCACACTTCTGCACCGCATTACGGCTCTGACAGTGTTTTGTTTCGTCCTCCATGCCATAGGTGCAGATTTATGTTTCTGCCGGTCGGTGCCCACTGTTCACACTGCATAACGCGCACTTGTAATATCTGTGAGAGAGGGAGAGCATTCAGTGTTGTTCACATAAAACTGGACGCACCGGCGGCGCTCTCTCTCTCTCATATAGTGAGGGAAATAATCCACCTGCGATCCGAGCGGAGAGGTTAGGCTACTCATGAACTGAATATGCGCTCTGCAATAATAACGTGATCGGTGCCTATGGTCCACGCTGATAACTGTTCCGGGGCAGTTTTTTAGTTTTCATCTCCATAAACGTGTATATATAGCAGTAGAGCTAATACAGTGTCTGAAAATCTGTTTATCATTCGGTTCCTCGTGCTTCCCCATCTTCATAGAGAACGCGCTTCATAGTTGCTCAGAGCGCTCTTGGAAAGAATGTGTGGCATTTTTAGACGCTGGGAGCAGGAAAATGTATTTAGAGCACCTTATTGTATTAATTAAAATATCGATATTTGGCGCCAGATATCGATTATCGTATCGCATGGAGAAGGATCACGATATATCGCCATATCGATTTATTGTCCCACCCCTAGTGTGTACTGTGTATATTTATTATGTATAACTACACACACATGTACGTATATATTTCTGAAAAAATATGTTGTCTATAAAATAAATATACATTTTATATAATATACATGATATGAATAAATATATACATGTAATATATACTGTATATATGTGTGTGTGTGTGCATATACATATATGTGTATACACACACACACAGTACACACACATATGATGTGAACAAAAACTTTTATTTTGGATGCTATGAATCATGATTAATCATTTGACAGCACTAATTCGGAGCTCATGGATCAAAACATATGAAAGTGTTTCCAGTGGTTTTGAGAAAACTTTAATGACCAATAAAATGTGTCAGCACAAAAGGATGATTAAACTGTAAATATTAAAGGATTACTCCACCCCAAAATGAAAATTTTGTCATTAATTACTTACCCCCATGTCGTTCCAAACCCGTAAAAGCTTTGTTCGTCCTCGGAACACAATTTAAGATATTTTGGATGAAAACCGGGAGGTTTGTGACTGCCCCATTGACTGCCAAGTAAATTACACTGTCAAGGCACATAAAAGTATGAAAGACATCGTCAGAATAGTCCATCTGCCATCAGTGGTTCAACCGTAACGTTATGAAGCTACGAGAATACTTTTATATGCAAAGAAAATAAAAATAACGACTTTATTCAACAATTCTCCTCCTCTGCGTCACTGTAGCGCCATTTTGGAGACTATCCGCTGGATGCAAATTGCATACGCTGTAGCTGTACCACACGGATACATCTTTTATGTGTATTTACGCTTTGATTTGAAAGAAAACAGCGTATCCGTGTGGCACGGATGACACAGAACAGCATACTCAGTTTGCGTCCAGCGGATACTCTCCAAAATGGCGCTACAGTGATGGAGAGGAGACAAATTGTTGAATAAAGTCATTATTTTTATTTTCTTTGCGTATAAAAAGTATTCTCGTAACTTCATAAAGTTCAGATTGAACCACTGATGGCAGATGGACTATTTTGACGATGTCTTTCATACTTTTCTGGGCCTTGACAGTGTAATTTACTTGCCAGTCAATGGGACAGTCACAAGCCTCCCAGTTTTCATCTAAAATATCTTAAATTGTGTACTGAAGATGAACGAAGCTTTTACGGGTTTGGAACAACATGGGGGTAAATGATTAATGACAAAATATTCATTTTGAGTAACCCTTTGAAACTCAGTCTAGCTTTTTTGTACTTATTAGGAGGAAAAAAAAATCCTTTATAGAAACATTACCCTTCACAAGCAAATTTATTTATTTTTTATTTTTATTTTTTTTACTAATTGGCGAGTCGTCTGCATTAGCGTGCTCACAGTAACTGATTACAAATATCACAGACAACAAAAGATAAAATGATAGATGAACACACTAGTCAAGCTTGCTGGCTGATGAATCACCTGTTCAACCATCCTGACTAGAGAATGACTAATCCTTAAACCAACAGGATAACAGTGATTTTGTTTGTAGGTGATATTAAACAAAACATAAAAAGCATTATTAATAATAAAAATATAACAGTTTTAGAATCAAAGTCATTGCAAGTAAATTGGATTCACTCCATGCTTCACTCCTCTAAAGATTTGAAATAATAAATAACTAAATAAATAAAATAAATATATAAATAAAAACTACATTGCAAGGCTGTAACCATGTCTTGAACGTTTGAGGAGAGGAAAAAAAAAATCAAATAATATTTTTATTGTAAAATATGCACATTTTGAAATTGATAAGTGCTGAGGTAGACCAGCCTAAAAAAATGAACTAATAAAAACACAAAATATTCAACTATTCAGTGGACATTTTGTCAATATTTAATTATTGGAGGGAAACTTGTCCCCTTCAATGTCTATGGTGGTTACAGCCCTATACTGCACTGTGATATATAACATTGCAATGATGCAAAATAGATCACACACAATACTAATAATAATACTATCAGTATAGCAGGATATCATATTTTGGTCCATCTGCCCACCCCTACCGTGGCCTGTAAATTACAGTGAGAGCATATGGCAGAAATACAGAAGAGAAAGTCTGGTGAGAGGTCAGCAGTGCCAACAGAGCTGTGACGTGACACAAGCTGTGCATTCACGTCACCACGAGGAGTTTGCCATTAATATCTGAGAAAGAAAACAAACACAGGTGTAGCGAATGCCTAGTGAGCAGGTGTGCATGAGATTCAACACTTCAAACAAAACACCAGCTTCAAATGAAACATCACATTACTTCCATATTAAGCATCCCATGAAAGAAAGAAAAAAAACAGTTCTTTGGATTTCAATTCATGTTTGTTAGCTTAAATGCCATCTACTGTAAATTCTAGTGTACTCCTGAATGTTGACAAGATTTTAGCAGATTTTTGCATTTAAAAATCATTCAGTAAAATCCACATTCAATTAGAATTAAGGAGTAAAAATACTGATCACTCATATTGCACTACACAGATTCTTGTCCAATCAAAGCTAGAATGAGAAAGTCCTTCCCCCCAAACACCACCCACACCTAAACTGTGACCTAAACCCAAGCACAGAGCTTTCCATACACCTTGCTCAAACTTCCTGTTTGCATAGGAAATATGTCTTGACAGGGGGGGAAAAAAATGCTCGTCAAGCAATTTCAAGAGGTCTATTTCATTATAATACTATTGCATTATATTAATCTGTACTCTGCTATTTCAGTCTGTTTTATTTTTTTACATCTCTATAATCTTTTTTCATGTAACATTCAAAAGTTTTGGGATCAGTCAGTTCTTAAATTCTCTTATTTTTTTGTGAAATAGTATTACAATTATAACAATTTATAATAATGTTTACAAAAAAAATGCTGTTCTATTTAAATTTTATTCTTCAAAGTATCCTGATTCTGAAGGATTTCTGCAGGATCATGTGACACTAAAGATTGAATGATGCTAAAAATTCCGCTTTGCATCACAGAAATAAATTATATTTTAAAGTATATTTAAATTAGGGCTGGGCGGTATATCGAGTTTGTACGATATATTGATATTTTCTTTATAAGCGATATGATATGAGGCAATACCGTTTATATCGATATACAGTAGTTTGAAACGAGCGCATTTGAAACTATAGCGGAAGACACAGACTCAGCCGTTGTGGAGAAAGTGCATAATCCAATTTGTTCTAAACACGTGACAAGCTTTATATTAAGGCTTTTAAAAACTGGTAAGACATAGTATAGTTTATAGTTTCGCGTAGTTTAAGCGCCTTGACCCGTCAGATGCTCTGACAGAAAGGCTGCGTGTGCCGCTGACAGAGACGCCACTCGTGCTGTTTAATGTGTTTGAGATGTGCTGTTTCCCTAATGCATAACTTACATTTCACAGGTATATTCTCCATCTGTAAATCAGTAAGTCAGGGAAATATTTCCATTTCCATAAACTTCATAGACTTCATTTATAATGAGCGCGCCAAACAGACGGAGCTCAATTAAATAGGAGCGCAATAATTTGGACTAAAATATACATTTCGCTCAAATATTTGTAGTTGGCCAATAAATGTGACATGTAGGTTTAAAATTCTACAAGGAAGTCTATTTTTATGATAGCACTAACTGCATATAAAATGACTGTAATGAGGTAATCAAAATAGACTAACACAACTGTGGTTTTGTTCTTATTTTCATTTTTAGTTTAGTGAATTTAACTTCCGCTTTAAAAACCTTATTTTTGTTTTTAGATTGCAATGTTACAATGTTACAATAAAATGTGATTTTAACCCTTTTTTGCACATAATATAAAGGCTTACATGGTTACATTCACTTTATTTGTTTTCATAGCCTTTAATATGTATTGTTTTGTTGGACAACATTGGGCGGTAAGTGAAATAGGCCTAAATATATATATTAAATACAGATTTTTTTTTAATCCAAATACAAAAATGAAAATACCCGGATATATATCGTATATATCGCAAATCGGCCAAAAAATACCGAGATATGAATATTTGCCAATATCGCCCAGCCCTAATTTAAATGGAAAACCGTTATTTTGAATTGCAATAATATTGCTCAATAGTACTGTTTTTTTTTTGTTTTTTTTCTGTATTTTTGGTCAGATTAATGCAGACTTGATGAACATAAGAGACTTCTTCAAAAAAACATTAAAAATCTTACTCATGCAAACTTTCAAACGGCAGTGTATATGCAAGTTCATGTACATATATTTCTTCTGTAAAGTACTTCGTAAGCAACGTATTAAAAGGTATTGTATAGATAGAAAACATTTTATTTATTTATTTTCTATTTTTGCTGCAAAAACCTTAGTGGACCTCATTAGTGGTCCACTAAGTTAGTGGACCTCAGGGAAAAAAAAACATTAGTGGACCTCAGGGAAAAAAAAAAAAACGGGTAAAAATGAAATAAACATATTTCAAATATGATCCCTTTAACAAATAATGAAGAAATATGCCGGTTTAGAAGTGCAGTAATTTATGTCTGAATGAAAAGCAGGCTGCTTTGGAGGCTGGCTATCATGTGATTCACTCTCACCCTGAATGGCCCTGATCTGGAACATTTTCCCCGTCGAGAGAATACGTCAGTATGTCAGTATTTTAATTTCAGACGGCCTTGCCATGTTGTGAATTCAAAAGACTGCTGTTAGATCAACACAGCAGAAGGACTAAATTCACAATATGCAGTATAGCACAACCTCATTGTTTTTATTAACCAATTACTACATTTCCCAGAATATAAGTTTTTGTGACTTAATACATTGCACACACAAACACACACAAATGGAGCATCTCTAACACTGGCAACTAGGCAGTTTTAATAGCACAGCCTACTCAACATAATAAATTACTATTTTAACATGACTGGAACACTGTATTGACCAATTCTGGACAGGACTAGTGTTTTCAGAAAAATCAGACAAGAGATCCCCCCACATGCACAAATTCATTGCATTTACATTACATTTAGTAATTTAGCAGACACTTTTATCCAAAGCGACTTACAAATGAGGACAATAGAAGCAATCCAAACCAACAAAAGAGCAACAACATGCAAGCGCTATGACAAGTCTCGGTTAGCCTACGTAGCAAGGTTTTTTTTTTTTAAGAAAACAAGTAGATAGAATATAGAAAAGAAAGATAGTGTTAGTTTTTCAAGAAAAGCTAGCAGTTAGAGAATAATTATGCAATTGATAGAGGGTCAAGTGTGTGTGTGAGTGTGTGTGTGCGTGCACTTTTTTTTTTTTTTAATAAAAAGAAGGCAGACAGATAAAATAGAATTAGAAAAGAGAATGCTAGAGTTAGAGGGTCAAATAAAGACGGAAGAGATGGGTTTTAAGCCCTTTCTTGAAGATTTCTAAGGATTCATCTGCTCGGATTGAGTTGTGCAGGTCATTCCACCAGATGGGAACAGTTAATGAAAAAGTCAGTGAAAGTGATTTTGTGCCTCTGTGGGATGGCACAATAATGCGGCGTTCACTTGCAGAACACAAGTTTCTAGAGGGCACATAGGTCTGAAGTACTGAATTTAGGTAAAGGGGTGCAGAGCCAAAGGTGGTTTTGTAGGTAAACATTAATGCCTTGAATTTTATGCGAATTCATAGTGTTTAAAGACTCGAACTTTGCATGTGAAGATACGCTGAGTCGGGTTTGCCGTCATCGGTTGTAGCATGTCTCTAACTGATTGCAACAGCGACGGTCTGACTCACATGCTGCCCCGGGTGAGATCAGCTATTATCACTATTATTATTATTATCCATCCCTCCCAATTTTTGGCCTTTAGCATAGGTTTTCTCATAGCATAGGCCGCTTACACAGTTTTCTTTGGTGCAGACAGATACTTTACCAGATACTCTGAGTGCTACTTTTTTATATAATACACCAAATTTTATGCAAATACACAACACAGATTTTGAATATGTATGGTATACAGTATCTTGCAATAGTTTCCGTTTGGAAATTCAAAGAAAAGTGGTTTGTACAAGTATTTGGTCGTTAAAAATTTGAATTTGGTCATGAATTGAGAAATCAATTTTTTCCTGATATTTTGAGATATGAGAGACCAAAAACATCTTTAATTGATAAAAAGCTGACAGAACGACTTGTTTTCTACTTCTGTGTTTTTATTAAGTTATAGTAGATACACAAGACGTCTTCGACATCATCGCCTACTGATACATTAGTGAACTGACAACAGGATCACTGGACACAAAATAACATTATTTTCCAAAGGAACCTAACATTAGGAAAGTGGTTGTTTATTTTCAACTACAGTATGTGAAATGAACCAAAGAAACAAGCCTCTTTGGTAAACTAGCCACAAATTGACAGACTTTTATGGAAAGATATAAGCACAACAGCAATGCAGCAACATGTAAGTAACTGCATTAATCTTTGCTGCTTGCATCAGTAAATCAAGCCAATGACTAAATGGTCAACTACATTCATACTGATCTCTTAGGAGTACGTAAATGTGATGACACGCAGAAAGCAATCAAAGAACGCTCCCTTTATAATTGCAGGAGCTGCTAAACAGTGATTTGACTTCTGCAGTTTTGGAGAAGAAAACAACAGTTATAACCAATGATGTTCTCTACACAGCTCAGGGTAAGAATTAATTTTTTTCCCTAAATTATGACAGTTTTTAATGTTAAACTGCTATTAACATAAGGTGCACCTCAGAAAACATTTAAAAATAAAAAAGAAGTTCATGGCACCTTTAAAAATCCCCGAATGGGTTTGCATTATATTAAAGCATTAAGCTACGAGATGGCCAAGCAACATGGCAACTTGCCACACTGTAAAAATAGTTCATTCAAAAGTATGTTTGTAAAAGTATGATTGTTTAGCCAAAATTCCACTGTCCTGTTTAATTAAAAAAAAAAAAAAAAAAAAGACATTCACTAGACAACAAAATTTATACAGCAGCAAGCTGGCAAATCACTAAACTGCTTCTCATTGTGTTTAATAACTACTCTTAATAACACATTTTTCCTTTTCCTCCTTATTTTCACATTACCTTATTTTAATGCATGGTTTGGAAGCAAAGAAACACCCAGCAGATTTATTCAGAATGGTGAATAAACAGACTTAAACTCCCTGTCCATTCAGCGTTTGAATGCAAACCTTCCAGCCAATCAGAATCAAACATGCAGTCAGACCACAGTATAAGTGTATGATACATAAAGCTACCATGGCCATTACTATTTCTACTGCTTGGAAAAAGTTACAATTCATTTTCAATGAGAAGGGCGATTAGAATGAAGAGATGGGCGCAGTCCAAGGACACTGCCACGGATGAGCGATAAAGACATGGAGAGCTGTGTGTGCGCCGCCCTATGCCAGCATCCCTCGCTGTAGATGCAAGTTTGGTTCCGTATAAATGCAAATAAAATTTGAGAGCTATGGTGGAGAGGACGATTTTCAGCAAAACTTGACTAATTTTTGATACCCTTGTTTTGCTCTATTTGATTCACTGCAGCTTCCCTCTGACGTTATACTCCGCAGTTCATTTACACACGTGCACTCTTCAAAAACGGCATTAAAATATGTAAAATGAAATGTAGGTTTGCTTGCTTTTGGCAAAGAGCATCATCTAATAAGTCCACCTCATACTAACAAGAAACTAACCACAGGTTGAGAGCTATAGTTCCAACCTCACAATGTTGTAAAGCTGTTTGCGAATGTTTGTTGAAAATATGGTTTTGGAAAATGCCAAACCAATGTCTTATTAACGATATAACTTGCGACCATGTTTAGATCTCAATGGTTTTGGGAAACGCACCCCAGGTTTGCAATAACATGAGGATGAATAAATGATTACAGAATTTTCATTAATAAAAATCCTTAATGAAATATCATTAATGTTTCTTTAAGAAATCTGGCTATGGAAACAGAGCTGTGACATCAGCTGATAACAGACAGGGCAAATTCTCTTTAATCCCACGGCACACGTGTCTGCGATGGCCACCACACGACATGTGACCTCCACAGAAGAGCTGACATTACACAACCACAAACACACCAAAATAGACAACGATCACCTTACATCCTGCCTTACTTCCCACTAAAGCTTGTCATGAGAGCTGCCTGGCTTGCTTTGGCCTAAAGAGAAAACATGAAACACACATAAACATGCATACATATTACACATATATATGAGTTTATCATCATCATTTCAGCCCAAAGGGAAAGTAGACAGCTGCAAATATATACGGTAGCGATACAAAACGATGTGAATAGTGTGATGATTTTAATGCCATTACACTAGTTTCTAGACTTGGGTAAACTTCAGCCAGCTGGCTGGATTTGGCCCTCCATGTGGATTAATCCAGCCCATGGATCATTTATCCTGAAAATGTTTATTTTTTCTCCTTTCAATAGCTCCATTATATTGTAATACGACCTAATGAGCCTCCACAAAAGTGTTGCCAGATCCCAGAAGATCTAAACCACCCAGTCAGAGCATTAAACTTGTACAATTTGGAATTAGTCAACTCCATATTCTAATCAGTTTGTCCAATCTGGCAACCATAAGCATGTGCCCTCTTTCCACTTGCCAGAGAAAATTATTAATTTCCATTTTGATCTTCTAAGGAATGTTGAGAACAACATTGTACTCAACAGCTTCTGCTGTCTGGAGCTACTCAATAAATGCAGGTGTGACGTATCCTGATCCTAAAGCAGAAGAGACATGGAAATGGATGGAAATTTTTGAGTATCAATTCACAAATCTAACTTTCATCATAAATCACAGTGTGCGTTCATTTAAGCCACATTTTTTTTCTTTTCTTTTTTTATTAATTTCTGATGGAGTTTGGGTTCTTTGCCACTCTCATCTTGCTTAGTTGGGGTTTAAAAGACACTTAATAATCAGTAATATTATCGATTTGACTGCACTGACACTATCAGATGAGAACAAAACCTGAACTGAATTGGGCTGCTTTATAGCTGAACCAGATTCGTTTCATGAATGATTTGTTGACATTGTTACTGAACTGAATCAACATTGAACTGACTTGAGCTGAAAATGACACTGTTGCTTTGTCTAGCTACTTATACAGTAGCTGAACTGATTTAATTAATTAATTTATTTATTTATTTATTTATATAAAAAAAAATTACAGTGATTTTAACAGTAAAAGACTGTAAAAACCTATTAACTGGTTAACAGTAAGTTCCCCTACTATATGCGGTGAAAAATTGTATTGGACATTACATGTAATTTTACAGTAATACACAGTTTACAGTGAAAAACCTTAAATTGACATTCCCAGAATTACTTGCGTAACATTTTACATTTGATGTTTTTTTCATTGAAACGACGGTTTCTTGGTTTTTTTTTTTTTTTTTTTTTTTTCTCAGTTGTGTACATTAGGGTTGTATGTTACATCTAATGTTGTTAAATTAATGTTTATTGCATTATTTCAGTTTCATGTGTGTTACCATGATGGTGGTTAGTGTTTCTGTGAATGACACAGCACACCATATATATACACATACATACATACATACATACATACATATATATACACACACATATATACATATACATATACATATATGCATATACACATATACATGTATACATATACACATATATGTATTTTCCTTCTCAGCTTGTGGAGAAGCTGCTTGTAATGGGCTCTGGTTCATCATGTGACTTTCTCATCACTACCTGCTTTTGGTGGTTATCAGTGTAATACAAAAGTACTAAACAGATTTCAGTACTTCAGTAGGTTGATAAATTACCATTATATCAGTTAATGAAATTACGATTTTTAAATGTAAATTTAAGCTAAATTCATAAAACCTAAAATGTTGCAACCATATATTTTTTACATGACTACAGCCCCATTGACTCCCTCTGCCAATGCATTGATGAAATTAACAGTTGGATGTGCCAGAACTGTCTTCAGTTAAACAAGGAGAAAACTGAAGTCATTGTATTTGGAAACAAAGATGAAGTTCTCAAGGTGAATGTATACCTTGACTCTAGGGGTCAAACAACTAAAAATCAAGTCAGAAATCTTGGGGTGATTCTGGAGACAGGCCTTAATTTCAGTAGTCATGTCAAAGCAGTAAATAAATCAGCATACTATCATCTCAAATACATTGCAAGAATTAAGATGTTTTGTTTCCAGTCAAGACTTGAAGAAACTTGTTCATGCCTTTATCACAAGCAGGGTGGATTACTGTAATGGTCTCCTCATTGGGCTTCCAAAGAAGACCATTAGACAGCTGCAGCTCATCCAGAACACTGCTGCCAGGATTCTTACTAGAACTAGAAAATCTGAGCATATCACACCAGTCCTCAGGTCCTTACACTGGCTTCCAGTTACATTTAGGATTGATTTTAAAGTACTTTTACTCGTTTATAAATCACTCAATGGCCTAGGACCTAAATGCATTGTAGATATATTCACTGGATATAAACCTAACAGACCACTCAGATCATTAGGATCGAGTCAGTTAGAAATACCAAGGGTTCACACAAAACAAGGGGAGTCCGCTTTTAGCTATTATGCCGCCTGCAGTTGGAACCAGCTTCCAGAAGAGATCAGATGTGCTAAAACATTAGCCACATTTAAATCCAGACTCAAAACTCATCTGTTTACCTGTGCATTTGTTGAATGAGCACTGTGTTACATCCGAACAGATTGCATTATGTATAATCATTTTCTATTCTTAACTGTTTTAATTCATTTTAAATCAATCTTTTAAATAATTTTAAAATTTAAATTCCTTGCTTTTATTGTTGTGATTTTTTATGATTATTTTAATTCCTTTTATGTAAAGCACTTTGAATTACCATTGTGTATGAAATGTGCTATATAATTAAACTTGCCTTGCAGTAAAATTCTGGCAACCACAGCTGTCGGTATTTTACTGTAAATTTTACAATTTTTTTTTTTTTTTTTTTTTTTACAGTGTTCAAGTCAACCGTCTCAGTGATAACCTACAATAAATTCAAACACACACATCCACTGATTGGCTCCACTTAAAATTACCACCTTAAACTCTGCTTTTCATTTTTCATTTTGCGTGTGAGAATCAAAAATCAATTTGCTTTGGATTGTGCGATTGTGAGTCCTGTGTAAATGCAGTTATTCCGTCTATTTACAGTATTAAATCAAAAATATCCATGAACTGTTTTCAAAGCTAAATCTATAGTAAAACATTTCACTGTTGCAAGGTTATTATTATGATTTTATTCTATTTTGAGAATTTTCATAAATGTAGAGAGCATGTTAATTAAAAAAACTCACCAGAGAAGCAGAGAAGGTAAAATAAACCATTTATAATCTCCCTTTTCAAGGTTTTCTAACACTTCTTTGCAGAGCATTACTTCAGGCGATAGCTGAATGATCCCATCAGTCACAGACACACTTCAGAAAACTGTGCATCATGTGCATCATGTATTAGAATGGCTACACAACTGTTTCTGGGCTCAAAGGATACAAGAACCAATCGAGGCAGAACATTATATTTATGAGAGAATTATACTGTTTGGCCAAAGTACTATTTAAAGCCTAATGTGGCCCTTGTGCCAAAAAAACTTCCTTGACTCATGACTCGTGAGAATAACAGCATTACAACAGAGATGTTTTCATAGCGTCTCATTGCTGTAGCTAGAACTGCATTTATGTGATTTGTTTCTGTTGAAACTGTCCGTGTCAGTTTGTTTCTTTTACAGGGTTCTTGATAAGGCTGGAAGACCTGCTGAATGAGAAGCTAGACCAACTTACAAAGTTTTAAGAGGAACAAGTGAGTAATAAAAATATCTGCGGTGAAATAAAAATATCTGCGGTGAAAAATCTGCCTTTTTAATTCTTTGATTATTTTTTATTGTATTTAACTTGCTGCATAATGATCTGGGTTTGCTTACTCTGGGGGAAAAAATACAACACTTTTAAATGTCAAGATGTATATTGAATTTTGAACTGTGTATTTTTTAGCAACATTGGCCAAGCCTAAAGGAAAGCACAGCTAATACTAACAACTCTAACGTGTGTCTTTGATGCTTCTGCTCAGCGACTTTGCTCATGTTGTTACAGAAATGACCGTAGAAGTCATTATGTTGCCTGCTCTCCTTCCCCATTCATCCATCTTTCTCTTTGCCCTTCTCTGTCCTCTGTCTTTCGCTGTCCTTCAGTGCTTGAAGGCCATCCAGCGCACTGGCACACATTTTTGGCTCACATAGCATGTTTGCTTATCCACTTTCCCTCTCTCTACCCCCCCTCCCTTTGTTTTTCACACAACTTATTTAGATCAGCTTAGGAAAAGCTTAAATAAACACTCTTGGGAATAGTTCACCCCAATGAACATTCTGTTATTTACTCACCCTCATGTTATGCCAAAACTGCTGTTAATGTTTACAATCCAGGTAGAACTAAAGTGTACTTGAATGCACTAAAAAAAAAAAAAAAAAAACCTTAAATACAAGCAAGTACATTTGTAGTACATTCTTTTTTTTTTTGTGCTAACTGTAAAGGTTATACACTATAAATACACTAATTAAAAGTATATTTCTACTTCAGTAGTACTTCAGTGGATTTGCAAAAGTATACTAAATACCACTGATATTTAAACTGATTTTTAATGCATTGAAATAAAGTATACTATTACTAAAGGAGTCAGAACACACAGTGCATTGTAGTTTGCTGCACATTGGGCCGCAAAGCCACAGACCATGATGACCTATAGTGGCACCTGTAATGGGCGACTGAGCATCAGAGTGGACCATGGAGCAATGGAAGGTGGTCACCTGGTCTGATGAATGACATTTTCTTTTAGATCAGGTAAACTGCCATGTGCCTACTTTGACACGCTACTTTACCACCTACCTAATTTCTATTGCAGACCAAACACCCTTTCATGGCAGTGGCCTCTTTCAGCAGGGTAATGCTACCTGACACACTGCAGAAACTGTTCAGGAATGGTTTGAGGAACATCACAAAGAATCCAAGATGTTGACTTGGCCTCCAAATTCCCTTGATCTCAATCCAACTGAGCATCTATGGGACGTGCTGGACCAACAATGATGTGGCTGATCGGTGCATTTCATATCTATTATACCAGTGTTTCCCAACCACTGCAAAAATGATCAAAACTTCCTATCTCTATTATATTTCGTTATTATTTTAAATCAGTGCTATTGGTCATCCTTATGTCTGTTTGTGGGTTCAACAAATGTTTAACCAATGAAAAGCATTCAAAAAAGCTTGTGACTAAACCTCGTAATGCCATTGGATTAAACAAGAAAAACTGTGCCAATTTAGCTACAAACAAATTTATAACCTGTAAGTTGATGAAAATGTAATGTGATGAACTTAATGCTTCAGATGTGGCTGTTCTAATGACGGAAAAAAACAAACAAAAAAAACAAACAGTGATCCCCGTCATTTGCTCATCAAAAACCAACTCCATTTGGGCATGATTTTCATAAAATGTTAAGTGCAAATGTCTGATCATATATAAAGCCAAAATACCAACTGCAAAGACTACAGAATTATATAATAAGACAAATAAACGACATTTATAATTCTCTAAAACAAAACAAACAAAAAAAAAAAATCCAACTTTTCTTTTTTTTTGTGCTATATTTCTGTGCCGTGGGATTTTTTTAAGGTTGGGAAACACTGTATTATACAATACCCCAAACTTCTCTTATATGCCTGACTCAAGTTTCATCTGTTTGTGATAATGTTCCACTGTGAATAAACATATTTTGTCAAGTGAACTTCCCTTGACTTCCATGCACAGCAGTACAAGGAAACAATGTTATATATGTTGTTTTCTAAGCATCAAGTACCCTGTGTAGTGCCCTTGTAGTGGTGTAACTCTGTCACAAAATCCCAGCAAAAAAAAAAAAAAAAAAAAACATAAAAAAATTAAAAAATTAAAAAAAAAAAAAAAATGGGAAAACCACAGGAGAGGAGACAGGTAAACTTGGAGACAGTAGATAAGTCTGGCAGAAACTTCTTAATGTGGTGCTTTATAGCTAAAATAGACAGTGCCTGCATGCAGCTTCTTTGTGTTTACCCTTGGGTCAACCGGAGACGGTGAATGGATTTCAATACGGATCACACATAGCCTTTCACATGGTCAGGAACAGTCAATGTGCCATGCATAGCCTAGCCAAAGCTAAATTTGACTGTTAAATTTGACTTTAATTTCTAGTATCTCTCTTTCTTTTCCTTTTCAGAGTCAGAGCTGAAATTGTCCACACAGTACTGTTTTTGAAATACTAACAATTCTGCTAACCATGGGGTCAATATAAACCCTGTAAAATGTTTAACAATCATTTATTTCCATCATTTCATTTATTATTCATTGTCATTTTATTAATATTTTGAGATATATATATATATATACACACATACACACACACACATACAAATATATATACATTTAATTAAAATATCAGTTAATAATATCAGTTATCCTGTGCTCATGCTCTTGTGTGAGGAAACAGAGTGGAGGAAAAGCATGTGTGCGGATTGAACAGCTGCTACTGTTTATGTTGTCTGATCAGTAGTTATTGTTAATTAATAAAGTTTGAATTAAACCCCCAACCTGCGTTATTATTATTATTATTATTATTATTATTTGACTCACTCCTGAAGACTGCAATATGTTGCGTGTGACGATTTTCATATTCATCACACCTCTCACTGAACTGCTGATTCAGGTTTGTCTTACAGCTGTTATACATGGTAAAACCCTCTTAGAGAGGTCTCTCAATTCTTTAAAGCACCACTGCTACAGCCAAATACATTCAGATAGACATCTTTGCCTCTATTAGTAAATGTATTTTAGAGTAGCTACAATCGACATTAAACAAAAATCTTCACGGTAAAAGTTTTGTTTGCCATCCCAAAACTAATTTGTAAAACTTCAAATGAAACTTAAGGCTCTTGCTAAATCAGGTTTGGCAAGCAACACCTAAACTTTCCCATCGAGCACCAGCGGAGCCAGACAGCTCGTAGAACAGCAGGGGACAGCACTGCAGATTCAGAAAATCCCAACCGGTTAGCTGAGATTACTCTGCACCAGTCCAGAATCCTTCCACAATAACATCTCTGCCAAACCAATATCACCAGAACTGGAGAGATAGATTTGCAAGAAACATGTTGCAAAAGTGTAGTTCACAACACGAACAGCAAATTGCATTAGCTTCCACACGTGGCTTCTAATTATATAATAGATACAGAAACCAGATAGATAGAATATATAAAAAGAATAGAGAAAGCTAGTATTAGAGGTCTTTTTTGTTTTTTATAGAAAAACAAGCAGTTAGAAAACAAATAGAGAACAAGTCTTAAAGGGTCATGTCTTTTTTTATATAAAAAAAAAGAAAACAAATGGATAAAATAGAATTAGAATAGAGAGTGCTAGTGTTTGAGGGTCAAATAAAGATGGAAGAGATGTGTTTTTAGCCAATTCTTGAAGATGGCTAGGGACTCAGCTGCTCTGATTGAGTTGGGCATGTCATTCCACCAGGAGAGAACATTTAATGTAAAAGTCTGTGAAAGCAATTTTGTGCCTCTTTTTCGGATGAACAATAATACCGTTCACTGGCAGAACACAAGCTTCTAGAGGTACACAAGTGTGAATTTAGATAAAGGGGAGCAGAGCCAGTAGCGGTTTTGTAGGCAAACATTAGTGCCTTAAAGGGATAGTTCACCCAAAAATGAAAATTCTGTCATTAATTACTCGCCCTCATGTCGTTCCAAACCTGTAATAGTCCAGGTGATGTGCAAAAAATGTTCACTTTTTCATAAAAGCATGAAATTTGGTACACTTGTATAGTTTGCGGCCCTAATCATTTTCAGAAATGGAGCCATCGCAAAAACACCTCGTGGTTGCATTGGCGACCATTTTACTTTCCGCCATAACCAAATGATGTATTCTGTGTCATATCTCCTGAACCAAATATGATAACACAGAAAAGGTGATGTCTGCCCCTATGTTTTAATGGTCAAGGATTACAATGGCACCATATACAGCAACATAAACTGTTCAGGTGAAGAGTTAATGGTGAAATCAGCAGTGAGCATCACAGTATTACAGCATTTACAAAAGTCTATATTATGGCTATTAATTTTTTTTTTATTTCTTTGATAAATAACTAATATTTTTTTCAATAGTACAATAAAACGTTGTTTTACATTTACTTTACATTTAGTCATTTAGCAGACACTTATCCAAAGCGACTTACAAATGAGGACAATAGAAGCAATCAAAACCAACAAAAGAGCAACAACATGCAAGTGCTATGACAAGTCTCGGTTAGCCTAACGCAGTAAGTTTTTTTTGTTTTTTTTTAAATAAAAAGAAGGGAGATAGATAAAATAAAATTAGAAAAGAGAATGCTAGAGTTAGAGGGTCAAATAAAGATGGAAGAGATGAGTTTTTAGCTGTTTCTTGAAGATGGCTAAGGATTCAGCTGCTCGGATTGAGTTGGGCAGGTCATTCCACCAGATGGGAACAGTTAATGAAAAAGTCAGAGAAAGTGATTTTGTGCCTCTTTGGGATGGCACAATAATGCGGCGTTCACTTGCAGAACACAAGTTTCTAGAGGGCACATAGGTCTGAAGTACTGAATTTAGATAAAGAGGTGCCAAAGGTGGTTTTGTCTGCAAACATTAATGCCTTGAATTTTATGCGAGCCGCTATTGGTAGCCAGTGCAAATTCATGAACAGAGGTGTGACGTGCGTTCTTTTCGGCTCATTAAAAATGAATCTTGCAGCGGCATTTTGGATTAATTGTAGAGGTTTGATGGAATTGGCTGGAAGACCTGCCAAGAGAGCATTGCAATAGTCAAGTCTGGACAGAACAAGAGCTTGAACAAGGAGTTGTGTTGCATATTCCGAAAGAAAGGGTCTGATCTTCCTAATATTATATAAAGCAAATCTGCAGGACCGGGCAGTTTTAGCAATGTGGTCTGAGAAATTCAGCTTATCATCAATCACAACTCCAAGGTTTCTGGCTGTTTTTGAAGGAGTAATGGTTGATGAGCCTAACTGGAAGGTGAAATTGTGATGAAGTGATGGGTTTGCTGAAACTACAAGCAGTTCTTTCTAGGTTGAGTTGAAGGTGATGGTCCTTCATCCAGCAAGAAATGTCTGTTATACATGCTGAGATGCGAGCAGTTATCGTCAGATCACCAGGATGGAATGAGAGGTAGAGTTGAGTATCATCAGCATAGCAGTGATATGAAAAAGCCATGTTTCTGAATGACAGAACCTAATGATGCCATGTAGACAGAGAAGAGAAGTGGTCCAAGGACTGAGCCCTGAGGCACCCCAGTAGCTAGACGTTGCGACATGGATACTTCACCTCTCCAAGATACCTTGAAGGATCTATCTGAGAGGTAAGACTCAAACCACTGGAGTGCGGTTCCTGAGATGCCCTTTCTCAATAGGGTTGACAGGAGGATCTGGTGGTTGACCATATCAAAAGCAGCGGATAGATCCAGCAAGATAAGTAATGAAGACTTGGAAGCCGCTCTTGCAAGTCTTAGGGCTTCAACAACTGAGTGCAAGGCAGTTTCGGTCGAATGTCCACTTCTGAAGCCAGATTGGTTACTGTCCTGGAGGTTGTTCTAATAAATTATTAATTCTTTACATTTATGTAGCGCTTTTCTGGGTACTCAAAGCGCTTTACATGGAAGGGGGAATCTCAATCTCAACTACCACCTGGATGATGCGACAGCAGCCATATTGCGCCAGAATGCCCACCACACACCAGCTAAATAATATTTTATTCAATAGTACAATAAAATATTGCTTTCAAGAATACAATAATTTATTTCAGAGATATAAAAAAATATCATCTCAAGTTAGTGTATTTTTCCTTACCTCTCAGGTAGAGTCAGGTAGGAGGTAGTATGTTTCCAATGCATTCTTGTTCTCTCTCAACAATGCTCTAACATCACACGCAGATGGCAACGCAATCTTGCTAAACTGTGTCCTATCTGCACCTCTTCTGCTGCACCTCTGTCATTTTCTCTGGGTATCTGAAATTGTCAGTCAGCTGTCAACAGACTTCATTCTGGCCATTGCTTCTCAGTCTACTCTTAGTATCTTTGGCTTGACTGAGACCTGTATTCGTCCAGAAGACTCATCAACCCCTGCTGTTCTCTCTAACAACTTCCCTTTCTCTCACACCCCCCATCAGGTTGGAAGGGTACTGGTCTTCTCATTTCTAATAATTGGAAATACTCAACCCACTCTTTCCTATGCATTAAAAATTCTTTTGAGTTTCACGCTATTATGGTAACACCTCCTGTTAAACTCCATATTGTAATGATTTATCGCCTTCCTGGTCATATATAATCCTTTATAGAGGAGCTGGATGGGCTGCTGTCCTCATTCTCTGTGGATGGCAGTCCACTTGTCATATTTGGTGACTTTGAAATCCATCTTGAGAAGCCTTACACTGCAGACTTCCACTTCCACTCCTAGCTTCATTCGGTCTCAAATGGCTTACCACCACAAGCACTAACAAATCAGGCAACCAGCTTGACTTAATTTACACATGCAATTGTATCACAGACAACATTTGATAAAACCTCTAGACATCTCTACTCATTTCTTTATTACATTTAACCTACATAGTACTACCTGTGTGCCACCAATTCCTCTACCATTTACTTTTAGGCAAAACCTACACTCCCTTTCACCCTTCCATCTTTCCTCTGTAGTGTCATCCTCTCTTTCCTCACCCACCCATTTCTCATCTCTGGATGTAAATACAGCAACTGACACTTTATGATCCACTTTAACCTCATTGAGCAGGTGAGACAAAGCAAACACACACCTATAGAGGTGCAAGTTGAAGGAAAAAATATGATCTAATTGAAAGAGAATAACTGCACACTCACTTAAGCATAGGCAATTTATTATGCTTAAGTGAGTGTGCAGTTGTTCTCTTTCAATTAGTCCACTTTAACTTCTTGTCAAGACAATATCTGTCTAGACAGGCCAGTGCATTCTACCCCTTCTAACCTAAAAAGCTGCCCCATATATCATCATCTTTACTGTATTTTTGATGAGCAGTCTTTTGGGTTGCTCACCAATGTAATAGATTTCTCTAATATAAAAAATTAAGTAGGCTTGACTAAAATTTTTGTGGGGAGAAGAATTTATTGAAGATGGTGATGTAGCAGTTCTTCAATAGTGATGTTAGCATGTCTTCCTTCAAACAATCTTAACCCTTGTATGAATCCAAGCTTCTCCCAAAGTTCTGACTGTGGGATATAATTGTATACCTGAAGACAAAAGGGCTAGAAACAATACTGTTAGGACCTTCCCGCTGGAGATCCTGCAATCTGCAAGACTTTCTTGAGGAATGCTGTTCCTTTGTTATTCTAATGGAATGGACCATTTGATTTATACCTTTATAGATACAGTTACATTATTTCTTCCACAGAATGACCAACTGAACTTTAACCAATCAGGTTTCAGCAGTGGCCGTTCAACTGAGACTTCTTTGCTGTCGGTCACTGTAGCCCTGCAGATAGGGAAAGCTGATTCCAAATCATCAGTTCTTATTCTGCTGGATCTATCTGCCACTTTTGACTCTGTGAATCATCAGATTCTCCTGATTACCATCACAGGATCTGAACTCCACTGGTTTGAATCCTATCTCACAGGTAGGTCTTTCAGGGTTTCCTGGGGAGGAGAGGTATCCAAAGAACATCAGCTGGC
This sequence comes from Spinibarbus caldwelli, assembly GCA_039654775.1. Taxonomy (NCBI): domain Eukaryota; kingdom Metazoa; phylum Chordata; class Actinopteri; order Cypriniformes; family Cyprinidae; genus Spinibarbus; species Spinibarbus caldwelli. The sequence goes on from CM077244.1 coordinate 31,728,047, forward strand.
CACAGGGTTTCCTCGGGGATCAGTTCTTCACCATATACACTATATCACTGGGACCCATTATACAAGCACATGGTTTCTCCTAACAAATTCTACCATTGATGACACACAGCTCTATCATTCATTTCAACCAGACAATCCAATAGTAGCTACATGGATCTCAGGCTGCCTGGCAAACATCTCGGGCATGGATGAAGGAACATCACCTTCAGCTCAACCTGGCAAAGACTGAGCTTCTCGTTTTCCCTGCCACTCTGACTCTACAGCATGATTTCATCATCCTGCTAGGTTCATCAAAAATTATTCTTGGGTGACCAGCTGACCTTCAAGGACCATATTGTAATGACAGCTCGATCATGCAGGTTTGCATTGAGAGCATGCTGCACAACTTCTTGTCCAGGCCCTTGTCATTTCTAGATTGGACTATTGCAATGCTCTTTTATCTGGACTTCCATCATGCACAAACACACCTTGAAAAATGTTTCAGAATGCAGCGGCACGACTGGTCTTCCATAAGCCCAAAAGGGCCCACTTCAGTGTCACACCTCTCTTTATCTCCCTGCACTGGCTACCAGTTGCGGATCTCATCAAGTTCAAGACATGATGTTTGGGTACAGAACAGCCACAGGCTCAGCACCCTCCTACTTCCTCCTCACTCTTACGAATCCACATCCCACCAGAAGCCTGAGATCTGTAAGTAAGTGATGCCTTGTGGTAACATCACAGAGAGGCATTTTTGTTCACCTTTCCTGGCTGGTGAAATGATCTTCCCACACCCGCAGTAATTAACAGAACACCCGACACGTTATCTGACAGCAACACTAATTTAATCCTATACCCGACCCATTTGACAAAAACTGGGACCCGAACCGCACCTGCATTAAATCTCATACATGAGGTAGAAAAAAACTTTTATTCAAATTGTGAATAGATTAAATACAGAAAGCAAGCAAAGAGCGCTCCCTTTAATATAATCACTACAGCTGTCAATCAGTGGCAGCGCGATTGGCTACATTGCTCAGCGTGTACTGGACCAAGTCTTGGTTATTGGACCCGCAACCTGACTGTGCTTGTCACCACACCACACCATACACATAAATATTATTCCACCCGTTACATCAAATATTAGCGATTCACCTGCATGTACTCGCCCACATGCAGGACTCTGGCTTCCCCCTTGTGGATAACATAATAGACAACTCTGGCCTCAAAGAGTGATTGTAAATTAAGTTTACATGAAATATGTCTGAAATTTCACTGTGCATCTTCTGAGATTTCATTGTAACCCTTCTCATAAAGTCACTAAATTAACCATTAACTGTTCACCTGATTGTGTTGCCATCTGCGTGAGATGTTAGAGCATTGTTGAGAGAGAACAAGAATGTATTGGAAACACACCTGACTCTGCCTGAGAGGTAAGGAAAAATACACTTACCTGAAATGATTTTTTTATAGGGCTATCTCTGAAATATATGATAGTATTCTTGAAAACAATCTTTTAATGTATTATTGAATAAAATATTAGTTAATTATCAAAGAAAGAAAAATTAATAGCCATAATATGGACTTTTGTAAATGCTATAATACTGTGATGCTCACTGCTGATTTCACCATTAGCTCTTCACCTGAACAGTTTATGTTGCTGTATATGGTATCATTGTAATCCTTGACCATCAAAACATAGGAGTAGACATCACATTTTCTGTGTTATCATGTTTGGTTCAGGAGATATGACTCAAAATACATCATTTGGTTATGGCGGAAAGTAAAATGGTTGCCATGGCAACCATGAGGGGTTTTTGTGATGGCTCCATTTCTGAAAATGTTTAGGGCCGCAAACTATACAAGTGTACCAAATTTCATGCTTTAATGAAAAAGTGAACATTATTGTCACATATCACCTGGACTATAAGACCTTCGTTCATCTTCAGAACACAAATTAAGATATTTTGGTGGAATCTGAGAGCTCTCTGACCCTCCATAGACAGCAAGGATATTTCCACGATCAATGCACAGAAATGTAGCAAGGACATCGGTAAAATAGTCCATGTGACATCAGGGGTTCAACCGTAATTTTATGAAGCTATGAAAATTCTTTTTGTACGCAAAGAAAACAATAATAACAATTTATTCAGCATTTCTTCTCCCCGAGTTACCATCTTCCACCATTTTGGAGAGTACCCCAGAACATTATCAACTTAATCAGCGTTATTTACGTTCAGTAGACAGCGCACGCATGCTGAACGTGAACAACACTGATTACATTGATAACATTTAAGAGGATAAGTTCACAGGATAATTAATATAAACATGATTACAAGTTTATCCCTTGTCATTTGAAATGTAACTTAAAGCTTAAAGAGTTAGGAATAAGTACGTAAAATTATTTATTTGCCAAATGGCAGTAATTTTCTTTAAATCTACCAGTTGCGGTTGCTTCTGCTCGAGGGGATTCTCCACAGCTTTGGTGCCTCCACTCTATAGCTATGACTCGTCAGGATTGTAGTGCATTCTCAGTGGTTTGCTGGCATGCGGCTGATTTCATGCGATGTGTGGAAACACGGACTATACTGCATTTTCAAAATACTGATCAGAAGGTTTGAATGGCCTGACCTGACACCAATGCATGACTTTGGAGGGGGACTTCCTGTTTGAGTCTAATGATGGCATAACAGGTGAAGTTCGCTGGAAACCAGTGCTGTGCCAGTGAGCATAAATACCCCCTCACTGGGGGTCAGAATATCACCGGCAGCGGTACACTAGGTTTTACGTGGACATCTGGACATAAGTGAAGTACAAAGCTTTGCAAAGAAAATAAATAATGTTAGCAAGGAAATGTTGCATTGCCTCATTAAAACCTCATTAAAACGAACAGAACTAAAAAGAAGACCATGGGAGGAAGACCATGATGTTCGTTCTTGAAGACTGCTGTGGTGAGAACCAGAGTTTGGTTGTGAAAGAGTGTTAGGATATGCTGAAGGAAAAATCTCTCTTTCTACAGTGATCGTAAACTCATCACTCCAATCTGAGTTGAGTTTTAGACCTACTAGAACTCCAACTGTGGCCTGTTCTATGTTTTTAGAGCCCAATGCCGCTATTTATATCCGAACCTCCTCGTAATTCAGACAGTCTCGTATAGCCAGACTTTTGACTGTCAACAAAGTCACATGGCAATTTTTTCATGCCAAATATCACCAATCTTGACAAGAAGAGACATTTAAAACAATGTAAAGTTAAATGTACTTAGTATGTGCTGTTGAGCAGCAGGACTAACTGAAATAATTATACCAAACTAGACAAGTTTGGTTTTTGCCTTAATCGACAGAATAGAACAATACAATGGCAATACAGTGTTGATGATCATGTGCATCTTTGCTAAATAACAAAAAAGGTTTTTCAAAGTTTGAAAGTCAAGTAGCTCTCTTGCTTGCAGCCCATGATCACAAAGTACAAAAACATAGCAATTACATCTGGCAAATTCGTTTGTTACAGTTTGAGACCTCAACGGTCAAATATGCATGAAAGAGAATGAGGAAAGTTTGAGAACTGCAGGAGAATAACAGACTGTCTTTCTTAATTTTAAGACAGAATATTCTGCATACAATGGATTCTAACAGTAACCTCTTTGTCATCTGGAGGAATCCAATGACTTTATGAGGAGGTAATCAAAGAGCTTGAGTCTAAATAAAGAGAAACATATCCTTTTAACTAAATCTTTAATGCTGAGAGGTTAAACCGTGTCGACAGTCCTCTCAATGACTCTGAGACATCTTGGAAACATTGGGACACATCTGTTTTGAACAAATGTGTATATAGCAGACATTCTGCAAAGCATCACACCCAGCTCCCCTGAAAGACGATGACAAATGTGATGGAAGCAGTCAGTCCATAAACCCAAGTGTTGTGTCAGTACTTTCATTACACTTTTGAATGGCTGTCAATGGAGAAAGATTTTTGCCTGCAGAATGGTTATGGCACTAACAGGGGCAAACTGTCAAACATAACTAGCCAAACCCTGAGCCCCTATGCAAGGACCTCGGTGAACACCACTGAAATTAACCATCTCAACAAACCAATTTGCTAAAACGAATCAGATATCCGATGTTAGTTTACAGAGGGAGGCAGTGTAGGAGAATGTGTTGAATTGTTGTCTTTGCTCATTCTTTGCTCATTCATTACAATGCAGCGTAAAAACCAGATGTACGCATTTGTCATACTAGACCGCTACTCGTGGGAAAACAAGGGGTAATTGTTACAGAAAAGGCTACAATATTTTGAAAACAGTTGAGCTACTGTGACATAATTAAAATGTAGCTACATGAGGAGTGAACAGCAAGACTTACATCAGTTTCTATAATTTAATCTCACAATAGTGGCAAAAATTGTGATAGAGGCTAGTTATCTTTGCCAGAAATTGATTTTAAAATAGTTTATGTTTATTATGTTTATTAGTTTATTAAATAACCATGAGGTAATGCCTATATCAGGATATTCCAGTGAATTCAAAACGCGTTTGACTCATAATTTGGAATTACTTATAATCACGTATAATGTTTTCAAGATTTTTACATCAAAAAACAATTTAGAAGTGAAAGGATATTTTCTGTTCTGTGTTTGACCCCCTTATGAGAACACTCTGTTTGAGTAGGTGTGGTGGATTGTAGACTCAGAAGTAAACACCCACTGCTATGACTGGCTAATAGTGGTGTATGTTTGACAGCAACATTCCTCATAGATGGATGCTGGTGTGATTTAGGTCAAAAACGCATTAATAACTCAATACATATCCAACGATATGTAAGAAGAAACAAAGCAATAGTGATCACGTAAAGAAAAGAGTTACTCACACTTGTGTGGCGTCATTACTGTCGGATCCAATATATTCGGCACAGCATCGTCTTTTAGTTTCAGTCTTTCTGAAAATCCTGTGTCGAATTGTTTGTAAATGAATCAATGGTAAAATAAAGAGAACAAAGGACTGAGTTCTTACCAGCGAGGTCTGGATCTTCATTAAAAATAAAGTTCATTCACTCTTTCCTTCCTATCTTGTTGTCTTCGGAGCATCTTTATTGTTTGGTTTCTAGGTAGATTTGCGCGTTCGCCTCTCTCGTAAACACTGCATGTGTGAATCCGTGGGCGGGGCTAAACAGATTTCTGTGGAGGTGGTGCTTATCCACACTATTACATCATAGAGTAGAACATTCCACAAGCTGTTGTTTTGGCAGACTGCCTTCAATATAAACTGTTTTTACAGTAACAACAAGATGAGGATGTTTATATAGTACAGTATCCTCTTATATGTCAAAAGATCAAGGGAATTTTGGTTTCTCAGTTAATGACCCCTTTAAGTCTGACAAAAATAACTTCACGTGAAGAGTTAAAAACAAAAGACTCTAACATTACACAATGTTAATTCAAGTAATGATTCATTTGATTCATGAGGCAGTTGCAACATTGCTTCAGAACTGTCAACAGCTAAACTCTGTTTGGCATACTTGTCTAACAAACAAGTTCTTCCTCATTTTCACTTAGCCTTTGGCACTAAAAGGCAAAGAAATCACCTGCTGACTACAGCATCTCATTCCATTTCCTTTCCACTATATAAATGTACGAGAAAAAAATGCTTGTTATCGGGCTGTACTTCTAGATCAAACCACCTTTTACCTACTGTACTGAATGACTGCCTGCTCTATTTGATTCTGGCAGAATTACTATGCACAGTGAGTGCACAGAAAATGGAAATTTAATGTTCTTCATTCCACTCGAGTGTCTCTGCATGCTTTGCTTCCTGCATTAATGACATTCTGACAGTAGGACTTTCTTAACCTCTCCTTGACTACACTGTCAGTAGTAACTTACTTCAAGTGATTTTTTAGAAGTCTAAAGGTCCTTGCACACTGAGTCTGAAATGTTCGATGCGTATTAATTAATCCGTTGTGAAAAAATTCACAAAACCGTACTAAACGGAGTCTTAAAAACAGAAAAAGAAAGGAAATATTGGGTCTGTCCAATCTTGAGATATAGAGAGGAAGGAGAGTTCCACCTCCTTATTAAGGAGCAGCAGGATTATCATGAAGTTTACATTAGGATATCAGTGGCTAAGTTTGATGCTTTGCTAGTGATACTAGAGCCACATATTAAAAAGAAGACCACCAATTTCTGTGAACTCAGTGTGCAAGGATCTTTACAGTGCTTTGTGCTGCGAGGCGAAGTGGATGAACTAGACAATTGCCATTCTGGGTTTTGGTGTTCGATTGTACGGTGGCTCTGAATTATCAAAACACCTCTCAAAATGCTTGCTACGGATGCAAATACCACAGAAAATTGAACCCGATCTGAATTTATGACAGACGAAAGTTTCGGAGGCACTGTGTAAACGTGATTGACACAGCGTGAGGTCGTATTTATTTTTCAACATACGAAAATTTCAGACAAAAATTTCGGACTCAGTATGCAACGGCCTTAACTCTCAAAAAGTCTTCAAAATCTTTTTTTTTTTCCATTACCAGAGTACACACACATTATATATATATATATATATATATATATATATATATATATATATATATATATATATACACACACACACACACACACATACATACATACATACTAGGGCTGCACGATATTGGAAAAAACTCACATTGCGATATTTTGTTTTTCTGCGATATATATTGCGATATGAAAAAAAAAAAAAAAAAAAAAAAAAAAAAATCACCAAATGACTTGAATAGCTCTATTTGGAGAGAAAAAAAATATATATTGATTTTGTAGGTGAGTAAATCAGCATAGGAAATAAACAATTTACAAGTATAGATAAATATAATAGAACAAAGATACAAATGAAATAAACAGTGCTTTGTATTTTTAAGGCAAGTCCAACAGTGTTCAGGTGCAGAAATTGAATAATAAAATGTAAAATAACACTGCATAACACAGTCTTCATTGTATAAATTAAATCTAATAAATCTGTGTTAAAGCTACAAAAGTGATTTTTCTCTGTTTTGTTGTTTGATTATGACACAGAAAGCAACAGAGACATTAAACTGCTGTTATTGTTAACCTCTTTCTTTCTCAATTGTTTACCTAAGACATAAGCAACTGTTTTTTTGTTTTTTTTTTTACAAGGATACTTGGAGACATGCATTTTGACACGGTTTCGCGCATATGTGTCGTATTACACTGGATGCGGCGCGACACGACGAATCCCCGCCAGTAAACTGATATGCCTCGCTCTATCTATGACGTACTGACACAAAGTTGACACGACTGGCAATGGTCGCTTTGTCGCATCCAGTGTAGAAAGACTTTGGGGCCGTTCACATGGTGCATCTGCAAACGCGTGGAAAACTCCCGCCGCGCCACTTCCTCCTCCTTTCCAAAGCGCTCAGGAGCTTGCGCTTTCCTGGCGCCTGCCGTTGCTAAACATCCGTGATGTGCTCTCCTCGACGACGCGGAAGTTTCAACAAAGGATAAATGGATTTCCAGCACTGAAAATCGCTTGCAGTAGCTCTGCTACTAAATTTATTTAAAAATGGGTATCTCTGTGCAGCTGTCGCATCTGGAGTAGACACAGTGTCTGTGTTTGAACAAAGAAAACGATCAGTATAAATATAACGATCAGGCCTGCTAAACATCGCACATCCTGCGATGTGACTATCGCGGATGCGCACATCGCGATATCGATGCTGAAACGATATATCGTGCAGCCCTAATACATACATACATACACACACACACACACACAAACACAAACACACACACACAAAAGAAGAGCTAGGAAGGTTTTATATTAAAATTCTAAAATGTTATTTGTCTGTTTGTTGCATTCCTTGTCGGTTCTGACAATTTATGTGTGCATTTAATGCACTTTCGATGCATTTTTCCCCAGTGCATAACTAATCATTTATATGGTAAACCTTTTATTTCTGGAGGAGATCCTGGTTTGTTTGTGAAAGACCCTGGTTAAAGTAAACATGAATCTGCCATAACTTTCCTTATATCCTCCATTTTCTAGTCTGTCTGTCTTAATTCTGATGAGCTCAAACTGATTTATAATTTTAGTTCCAGAACCAAATGATGATGTAAAGATGATGTCAGTAACAAACAGCAAACTCCTTTCTCCCTTCCTGCAGCTGTCCATCTGCAACTGATTGATGAACTATTATTACAAGCACAAACATCTCCTCTTTATAATTCCTAGTCATTTCCCTGAAACCTCAGTCCGTTCTGTCTTTTATTCTCTCCTCTGGCATCGGATCTCAGTTTTGTGGAGTTATTGAGCACCAGAGGCTCCCAGAAACATTCCTTAAAGGTGAAACAACCCTTTAAAAATGCTGTTCTCCAACATCAAACCTGCAAAGCAGCAGTGCATGTAAATCCGGATTCAAGCACGGCTTTCTGCATTTGGGGACATGTTAGCCAACAATTGAGGCATCTGAACAGCTGTCAGACTGTCGGTAGTGGGATAGCTGGCATGCAGGCCTGCTCTGGCAAGACAAAGTCATGCAAATCTCAGGATGCATCGTCTCTGTGTGCGTGGGACTTTGTTTCCATGTTAACAGTATTATCAGAGTTGCAATCACTTCCATGTTTGCCGGTGGCAATGTTACAGCTATTATAGAGGAGAGAGTGGTGTCAAAAGTCTTACCCTATGAAGTGGAGATAATGTGTGGGACCAGAGGGGATAAAAGGCTTGGACGTGTTCCCCCAGGAGCACAGTTAAATGTGCTTTTCACAAAAGCCAATTAAGTTCATCTTTACAATTCAATTTTCTGCACATCATGATACTGAATGTCAATAAAAGCAAATGCTTTTTCTGTGGTTTAAAGTCAACATGGCATAGAACAACACATGCATTATTGTACTTGGACAAAAATAAATAGATAAATAAATAAATAAATAAATAAATACATACATACATACATACATACATACATACATACACACATACACACAGTATATTATGAAGATAATTTAGTTATTCCAAAAAAAGGCTAATTTGAAATGAGAACTTTCATCCTAGAGTGCCTAAATGTTTAGTTTCAGCTAGGAAATTGTATTCTAATGCATCCCTATAATCGCCGCAACTGCAAAATAGCCTACCAGAGCAATACCAAAGCAACAGCCAAGGAATACAGAAATGTCTCCCAAATCGTAATAGTCAAGCGTGTTTTACAAGAAAACGATGTCATAATCAGAATATAAAGCAAATTTAACCATACCCTTTTTTTATTTAAAATATTGAGGCTCAGCATAGATGTATTGTCTGTCTCTATTATGACTGATGAATTGCAGAATGGATTACTGGCAGCAGATATTGGATTAGAAATCTAATCCCATCTGAATAGTTCTTAAGAAAGCATACACGTAGGGTTTGTCACAATCACTTATTATTTGTTGAAATGCTTACTCCTTGACAGCTGTCAAATGCATGGATACTTATTAGATTTTGTAAGCAATTTTTTATTTTTTTCCAAAATTCAGAATAGAGTTCTATGCAGGACAGATTTTCCAGTTCCTCCACACACTTCAGTCTTCAGAACTCACTTGGTCTCATTTGTCGCAGCAGGCAAAAGGAAGCTGCTTTCCTTTGCTGTTGCATACAATCCAAAATACATAGAGAATATTCAAACTGTAAATAGTTTATTTTGATTGCGCAATAGACAAATAACCTAAAACAGGGGTGCCCAACCCTGCTCCTGGCGATCGACTGTCGTGCAAAGTTTAGCTCCAACTCTAATCAAACACACCTGAAGCAACTAATTAAGGTCTTCAGGATCGCTTGAAAATTAAAGGCAGGTGTGTTTGATTAGAGTTGGAGCTAAACTTTGCTGGACAGTTGATCGCCAGGAGCAGGGTTGGGCACCCCTGACTTAAAACATAAATTTGAGTGTTTTATTTTATTTTCAGGTATTTATATTTTGGGGGGAGTTACACAAGCAATTTCGTTCTTCAATTTCCCCTCCCAAACCCAAACTCAGCACTCAAACTTGTCCTGCACTGCACTCAGATGCATTGAGTCCTGCAGGAACGTGTTCTTCTCATTGAGAATATTCCTTTAAAGTCCATTCATAGTCTCAGTATGTACACCTCTGTGCTTCTGCAAAAGATTAGGAGAGTCAAGACAAAAACTGAAAATATCTACAGCAAAAATCTTTTTTGCACTATTTTCATTATTTCTATTATTACGATAATAGCAACAGTTCTTATTAGACTATGCAATAAATCGAAACAGTCAAAATAAAATTATGTTTGGAATACTAACCAAAACACTGACAGTAATAGAACAAAGCAGAGAGTAAGGCCATAATATACTCAGAGCATCAAAGAACGAACTTGTGTGATATGGTCAAAACAAAGTTTGTTTAGAGTTCATTTTGTCAATTCGAAACACTTTGCTGGCACAAACTTTCCAGAAAACCTGGCTCCAGTGCTTTCAAACTGCCATTAGTTCATAATGATTTCCTAACAGCCGGCGTTGCTTCTTTCACCTTCTTTGATATGAAAACCTTCTGTTTTTTTTGTTTTTTTGTTTGTTTTTTTTCTTCTTCAGTCCATTGAGGTTAGGAACAAGTTAAAATGTGAAAAACTGAAGAGCTGCTGCCAACATCAGCCTTTATATAATCAGATGCTTAACCAGTATTTCCACACTCATTGTGTGTTTGTTTTCCTATTGAGAGAAATGTACCTACTCTAAACTGGCACTGGCATCGATGAAATGTATACCCTACATTTCTCAATATTTGAAATGTATACCATTGCTCCGGTATTTTAAAATTCTGTTTAATCCCTGAGTGAAGAATGAAGAAGAACGTCTCAGAGTATATACTGAGGCCTCAAAGCTTTAAAGGATTTGGATAGACAGAAACACAGCTGAATGAATGGAAAGACAGATGGACAGACAGGAAAAAGGATGGATAGATTCATGTATGATGGCATGATAAATGATGAATGGATTGATGAATGCTTTCTTAATTACATGGAGCAAACTGCAGTGAAGCAACAGCTGCTATGAAAGCCAAAATATAAAACAGGTTATAACATTCATAATATACATTTTGTAAACAACACTATACAATATTCAGGGCATTTTTAAGTTTTAGTTCAAGTTACCCTAAATGATGGGGTGCGGTGGAAGAAAAGCAAGAAAGATGGCCAGAGAGAGAGACATGAAAGTGAACACATCAGCTTCTCTGCTCCTCTTATCCTCCTCCCTGACCTCATCAATTATTCACTCCATCCATCCATCCAGCCCAAATAACATCAATACATTACTGGTGCTTTCTACACAATCAGCCAGACCACAACAGCTTTCTCTGCCTTTACACACTTCAACACTCTCAACTGCTTGGTCTAATCCTGACAAATCAATAGATGAGCATCTATTCTGACAACTTAAAGTGCACCTAGATTTTTTTTCACTAATTATTTATTGGTCGGGCGTTTTTAAGCCAATACACTAATTTAACTGTAAAATCAACTCTCTCTACATTGCAAGACCACTCATGTATGCATCTAAATTTTGTGCTCTGCAACTAAATAATGCCTGTTTTTAATCATTGGCTGATAAACTGTGAGATTTCACTCACCAGTGATAGAGTTAAGAGGCTAAGAATAAGTTTAGCACAGACATATTTTCACCGTGTTGTATCTTTGACCGCTTTATACTAGCACACTTGGGCAGAGCGTCTGAGAGGAAATAATGCATTCAATATTTAAATAAAGTGGGAAAACTGCAGTTGTGTTTTCCCTCTTTACAGCACACTGTTGTCATTGATATCATCAGGTTTGCAGCGTTCTCTGATGTACCGTAAACGCTAGTGTAGGCGCTCGATTCACCATAGCTTTACAGAGAGAGAGAAAGCAAGTGTCTTACATGCCACATATAATTAATGTACTACATAGTAGTACATAAGTAGTATTCTTGTTTTATTTGTTTTTTTTTTAACTGTCAAAAAAAAAAAAAAACAGATTTATAGTAATCATTCATTACTTTAGCCTTTTGCATCTTTAAAGGAGGCTACGGAAGAGGATTAAGGCCAAGCAATAATAAAAAAAATAATAAAACCATCTTGAGATTAAAGTCGTTAAATTTCGAGAAAAAAATTCTAAATAAAATGTTGAGAATAAACTCGTTAAATTACGAGAAAAATGTCGTTAAATTTCAAGAAAAAAGTCGAATTAAAGTGTAGAAAATAAACACTTGTGTCAAGTTCATTTCATCCCGCTGGACCGCTTCAAACAGCATCTGCTGGGTAAAGCACATGATGCGATTGACTAGGGTTCGAATCCATCTTTTGCCGAACTCTCTTTTCTTCCTTTTCTCATCACATATCACATCGGAAAAGTGGAAATCATCTGCCTCACGAGTGTTTAATATTAATGTATTAATTATGTAGGTTTAGTGTTACTACAGTAAATCCATTGTAAATATTAATTTGTGGATTGAAAAGTATTCTAAATGCATTGTTGTCGCACAATGTTTCTCCCGTTTTCCACGTCAGTGTTGTTGAGAATGGCAGCGCTGTTTAATATCTGCTTTTAAACTCTAGTTTAAATCACCATGGAATCTGTGGTTTGAGAGGTAGACAGGCTATAGAGAGAGCTTGTCCCAATAAGGCAGCATCTAGGCTATTTCATAATTTTAATAAATAAAATAATTTACACTCTACATGTTATTACCGCATCCTGTTAATGTACAACTATACTGAGGTGATATAGTATCTGTCACTTTATAAGTGGGCTATAATTCTAATTAGCTACACTCTAAAAAATGCTGGGTTGTTTCAACCCAACTTTGGGTCAAATATGGACTAACCCAGCTGTTGGGTTAAATTTTTACATTAAATTTTTAACCCAAAAGTTGGGTTAGTCCATATTTGACCCAAAATTGGGTTAAAACAACCCAGCATTTTTTAGAGTGTACTATTTGCACTTTGAAAAGATTTGCTGCTTTTACATAACGTAAATAGAATGGCTATTTTTACTTAGTTTAAATAGCACATCTATAAAAATGATGTTGTTTTCACTTAGTGTAGTATATACACTGTAAATAGCATCTATGGCAGGGGTGTCCAAAGTCCGGCCGTGGGCCAAATACGGCAGTGGATGAATTTCAAACGTCCCGCAGCTTTTCTATTCAAATGTTCTCATTTGGGCTGTCAAAATGACTGGAAAACTAAATTCGAATTTTCTACTTAAATATTATCAAAATTCGAATTATATTCGAATTTAAAAGGCATAATTTCAGTTAGGGGGGGAAAAAGCTTTTGGCTTCTCTCCTGAGGCCACAAGAGGACGCATCAAGCAAAATATTATGCACGTTTGTTCAAAGCGTAATAAAATAACACGACTATCTTTGAAAAAAGAGCATAATGTTTAAAATAATGTTTATACACCATATATAATTAATAAAGTTGCTTAGACAATTAGAAAAAAAAAAAAAAAAAAAAAAACAGCACCATGCATGTATCTATAGTTTAATACAAAGGACCGAAAACCAGTCACAAGAGTAGGCTACTTTCTTCATTTAAAAACTTGACATGCAGTGGGATGGGGAAAACCCGCTATAAAGTCTTGAGACATGTTTTTTAAAAGTTGAACTTACATTAATTTTACATGGCTTTCTAAACATGCTTCTCTCTTGTGCGAGACACGAGTGCAACGGTGATAGATGTCCCTATAGAAAATGCGATAAATATGCGCTCTGTGTGAATGGCTTGGTTTCAGTTTCACCGTAAACAACATCTTCTCCACACTGATGCTCTCGTTTTCCGCAATATTTTGAATGAACAACGTAGCAGCGCCACATCTAGTGGGTTCAACTGGATAGGCTAACAAAAGCATTAAAATGCAATGACAGCGACATCGTCGTCGCATCTCGTTCCACTGATAAGGCTGCCTGACGCACACCTAAAATTCGAATGCAACGTTTTGCATTCGAATGCGGAATTTTTTTTTTTTTTTTTTTTTTACATTCGACTAATATTTGAAATTAGAATTTCTTTTTGACAGCCCTAGTTCTCATATGCACTGTCATTTCTTTACCGCACGAGAATTCCTGAACGCACCAAACAGTGTTGCCAACTAATTTTCAGGAAAAGTTGCTAAAGGCAGGTCGATTTGTTGCTAAAAGTTGCTAAATGATGTTGTGACGTCATTGGATGATGATGTCATTATGTAACCATGATGCAAAACTGTTTCATTGCGTCGAATACACATTGAAATTACTCAAATTTCAGTAAAGAATATTATTTGAAATATGTTCATTTAGATTTGTTTGTAAAAAAAATAAACATTTCATATTTATTATTTGTAAAAGCAATATGAACACATTTTTATTATATTTTTAAATACAACATTGGATTATTGAAAAGTTACACATTTTTGAACAATTACATTTTATGTGTTCTCCAAATAACTAGTAAAACTACACATGATTAACAATTACAGTTTTAAGCAGTGAATTGGTAGTAAGTTAAATGCTACACTCTAAGGAAAGTCCATAAAATAGGGCACAGTGTACTTCATATGTTAATATGAAGGAATTTTCTGTATTAATTTTTCACCAGCATATTTTAAATGACACAGTGCATTTAGGTAGATAGACAGACAGACAGACAGACAGACAGATAGATTTTAATATAAGACCAACAGTGTACCTGATTAACAATTATAGGAACAAACTAACAACTAAGGTGTTTCATAAATGAACTATTATTATTTAACAAGTGCAACTAGCAACTTGATTCATATGTGAAGTGTGTATTGCTAGGCACTGCTTAGTAACTACTTGGTTAAGAGGAAAAATACATGCCTTATTTATCCTCTAACTCAATTTTCAAAAGTTGTTAAAGTTGCCAAATACATTTTAAAAATAGCTAAATTTGTTGCTAGGTGCTTTTTGGAAAAAAAGTTGCTAGGGTAGTCTGAAAAGTTGCTAAATCTAGCAACAAAATTGTTAAGTTGGCAACACTGGCACCAAATGTGGAACAGCACTACTCATGTGAAGTGCGCTGCACGGACCGTATTCTGCCTAAAGACAGCGCAGCACGAGCTCAGACCAAATGTGTTTGCTCGATCAGGCGACCACTGAACAGCGTTGTGAGAAGTGTTCGAGTTTGGAGCACAGCTCTCCGATACAAACCACAGACTCCGCGGTGATTTAAACTAGAGTTTACAGGCAGATATTAAACAGCGCTGCCATTCTCAACAACACTGACGTGGAAAACGCAAGAAACATTGTGCGACAACAATGCATTTAGAATACTTTTCAATCCACAAATTAATGTTTTTTAATGAAATTTAATGAATTTATTCTCAACATTTTTATTTCAACTTTTTTTTCTCAAAATTTAACGAGCTTATTCTCATCATTTTATTTCGACTTTTTTCCACGAAATTTAACAACTTTTTTTCTCGTAATTTAACGAGTTTATTCTCAACATTTTATTTAGACATTTTTCTAGAAATTTAACGACTTTAATCTCGAGATGGTTTTATTTATTTATTTTTTTTACTATTGCTTGGCCCTAATCCTCCTTCGTATTAAAGGGGTCAAGAACTGCCTTGTTTTTTTATTTTTTTTTGTACTGTTCTCTGAGGTCCACTTATGTTGTTGTCAAGATTTTTGTATAATATTTTAGAAGTAAAATGATACTTTCTGTCCTGTGTTTGACCCCCTCATCAGAACGCTCTGTTTGAGTAGGTGTGGTGGATTGTAGACTCAGAAGTAAACACCCACTGCTATGATTGGCTAATAGTGGTGTATGTTTGACAGCAACATTCCTCATAGATGGATGCTGGTGTGATTTAGGTCAAAAACGCATTAATAACTCAATACATATGCAACGATCTGTAAGAAGAGACAAAGCAATAGTGATCACGTAATAAAACAGGTACTCACAATATAGTTGGTCTGTTGGATCAAATATAGTTGGCACAGCATCGTCTTTTAGTTTCAATCTTTCTGAAAATTCTACTAAAACCTTTCATCTATCAGAGTCTGGAGAAACCCCTTGCCATCCCTAGCAACACTAATGTTCTTCGGTGTTCAATATTTATGCATCAAATCACCTTTCATTGGGGTGATGAGGGACAGTAAGACTATTCTCATTCTCTCTCTATCTTGTTAAAAAAAAAAAAGAATATGCCTGAACATGTCTAGTCTAAGACAAGAAAGACCAGTGGCTTTTAAGGTCTCAGAGCAAAGACTGGGGTCATGTTTAGAGCTCAGACAAACCGCTACCAGCTGCTCAGAGATTCCCCGACATGCTCATCAGTTCTGGGCATGAACAGCACAAAGCAAGCAACTGCAGCAAAGAGAAAGCCGCCCATCACGAGGAACACAACTGTCATTGAATTATGTCTCTGAGAAGAGCAGCTATTTCTGCTCCTAGAATCCGTTTCCAAAAAAAACACTCAAATACTTCTCTTTAGAGACACAATGTTTCATGTGTTGCTTCTGAGTTTAAACTGCTCCCTACGATGTTATTAAAGAAAAATGCTTCATTTAATAAAAAAAAAAAAAAAAAAAAAACATTAAAAACATTAAAAGAGTTTAAATTTGAACAATATACTTCAATAACTAACCAGTTTTATTTTGTCTCTTTAATGACGTTTCAAAATGCAACAATCCATAACAAAGCTGGCATAACATGAAGCTGGCATAGATGTAACTGAGATGAAAATGATGTCAGGATTATAATACAAAAAAAAAAAAATGGTCCTGGTTATTAGTATTATTGCAGTATTGTTAAAAATGTGCTAGAAATTTTCAAAACAATTAAAAATTAAAACAGGGATATATTTTAATAGGCTAATTAAAAAAAAATAATGTTTTTCTCCATTTCAGACTTGTCTCCTACTCGGATGTTTTAGCTTCTCATTCAATAAATTTTTACTAAATCAGGATTTTGTATGTATATTTTCATATACACTTTAAAAAAAAAAAATCATACTTTCAGTTCATTTGCTATTTATTTATACAATTTGTGTTTTACAATATATAATACTATAATAACAGTGGCTGTCTACTAATAATGCAGTATCAAGCCAAGCATTTTAGTTCTATTCATTAATACAGGGGTGCCCAACCCTGCTCCTGGCGATCGACTGTCCTGAAAAGTTTAGCTCCAACTCTAATCAAACACACCTGAAGCAACTAATTAAGGTCTTCAGGATCGCTTGAAAATTAAAGGCAGGTGTGTTTGATTAGAGTTGGAGCTAAACTTTGCAGGACACTCGATTGCCAGGAGCAGGGTTGGGCACCCCTGCATTAATACATACAAATTCAAAAACTGGGCCATGTTCATTAGATTTTTATTCCATGTGATAATAAATGTTTAATCATATGAAGCAGTTTCATTTTTCATGATTTCTAGTATTCAGTAGTGAATAAATCAACAACTCACCGTGCTTGAAATGTCCAAAAAGTGTAACCCACAAAAATCCAAATAGTTGCTAAGTTGCAGAAAGTTGCAAAAAAGGCCCACACAATATGAGGATGAAAAGCAAAAAAACAACAAAAAAGCAAAAGCAAAACAAAACCACACAATCCACGTTCACTAGAGGTCATAATAAAATAATTTGGTAACACTTCATTTTAAGGGTCCAGAATTATGCATTAGTTAAGCATGAACACACTAGATTAACTTAACATGTAGTAAGGGCATCTTAGCCATTGAAGGATCCACATTCATTGGATAAATAACCAAGATTAAGCTAGTAATTAATGATTAACTGAATGTAGAGTAAATGTCTTTTAGCCATTATTTACAACTTAGCAAACCATATTATTTGTGTTGTAATGCACTTGAGCATATTTCAGTTATTCAGCATCTATGAAGTTAACTAAACAATATGAAGCTATAACTATGTTTAATTAGCGCTGCTTTTACAGTTATAAATTGCTAAAATAGTGTAATATAGACAATTTGATCCCCTGTTCTAAAGTGAAAGTTACAGTGGTCTTGGGTCAGAAAGCCTAAAAAAAAATGTATCAATAATTGTGGACAACATGCATTGGAGAAAAACATTTATTTCATCATGAGATTTTCTCCTCACTTTCAATTGTTTTACTTCAAATGATAGGTTAGAATTTTGTGAATTTTTTGAATGAAGTATAAAAAGGATAAACAATGCAGACTTATTTTCACAGCCAACTTTGCTCATATTTACCAAGGGTGCCAATATTAGTGGAGGGCACTGCTATATCCACATTAATTATTGCACTTATTGAGTGATATTCAAGTTTATTGACTAGAATAAGCCAATAATTATGGCTAAACTGCCACTAATATAGTACTAAATAAAGATAATTTGACCCCCTTTTTTAAAATGAAAGTTATATCCACAATTACGGCACTTATTGAGTGGTCTAATTATGTAGGTATTATTAGGTAACTTTTGCAGACTTTTTTTTTGTTAGTTCAGATAGATGCTGAAATGTACAATATGGACATACTGGCAACAATTATATGTAAACATTATTACGTTTTTACAGTTTAAAAAAGTTAAATATTTACAAATCTTTTATATCATAAAATTTCTGTATTTCACTTTTACCACTTTATAGATAAATGTTATATCCCTAAACCCAACCCCAAACCCAAAACTTAACCTAACCATGCAATTCTCTCAATGTTTTAAGATAACTCATTTCTAATTGGAATTGTGATTAGGCACTGAAGAAGGTCCAAAACATTTGTCTTTTCTTTGTAAAGCTGTGGTTTTCATGTCACAATTGCTTCTTTGTTGTCTTTATTCATCCTCATCATGTGTAGGCCTTTTAGTATTTCAAAGTGCCTCCAACTGACAAATTGCCATATGATACGGTACCATCACAGTACCACGGTACTTTATTATAAGTGATTCAATATCTTTGGTCTTGCATGTGATGACAAACAGGCATTTGAGTGAGAAACCTCATTCTCCACATGCATGGAAAAGATCTGATAGAGCCGCCACTGTCTGACAAAGGGGCGTGCTCTCTATAGACGTCTGAGCGCATACACCACATCAAATGAAGAGCCAGAGCTCAGTGCTTAAAGAGTTCAGCATTTTTACACTAAAGGATTTTTAGAAAGACTGAAAAAAATGTTTTATTTCCTATTAACTTCTAAAGATTGTGACAGTAGTTGTGGTTGACAGCATTTATTTTATGTAGACCATCTCAAGTCATTTGTGGCTAAATATAGAGCTGTGCAGTTTCTGCGTTCACTTACTCAAAAGCTATTGTCAATGAAACAATACCTCAAACAACAGTGCAAGGAACGTGACTGGATTCATACGGAGCTGATAAATGTATAAATGTGCTCCTGCTCATATTAGCATTTACAATCAATCACGGTTCAAATTCAGCCAAACAAGGGCAAACGCTCTCAATGCCAAATCAACCCTGTCTCTAAGCAACTCGGCCTTCTTCAATCTGTATGCATTCACAAACTGCTAATTCACAGTTTCGTTTACCGAATAAAAATGAACCATTCTGGAAGATTCTGTTGTTGGATTTTCTTTCAGCACTTTTAATGCAGATGTGGAATAATGGAGCGTCCAGGAAACAAATCCAAGAAAACGAGATCAAACATCACCACCATTCAGAGACAAAAACACATTTTTCTCCTCCGTTTTCCTGGGATTATGGAGCACAATTTGATTGTTCAGATTCGCTTCAAATCTAATTTGCTTGATGTGGCTCATATCGCTGGAATGCCAGTCAGAGTGAAAACAAACAGTCCATTCTCTCCAACCGGCTCAAACGATCGCCACTGTAAACAACAACATATTCTTTCACTTCTTTCTTCTCTGCAGCCTTTCCAGAGTCTTGACAAAGTGATACAGAATCAAAAACATACATTGACATTTGCATTTAACTAACCGTGAACTGCCAGTGTTCCTACTGATGGCAGTTCAACAACTATTGATTAAGGTGCAGTGTGTAATATCGATTCGCAGAATCTGTAAACTCAGCTGGTTTGCTGGCTTCAATGGCTGCAATACGCTGTGTTTTCCAACAACTGGCAACCCGAGGTATCAAAATCCTATTGGGCAAACTGTCAGTAGGCGGAGTCACACAGACCAAAACAAAAACAGACCATTCTGACACAGAATGCACATTTCCAAAGCAGAGTAACTGGCTGTAGCATTGTCTTTCTGAGAAACAGAATGTGTGAACTTAACATTTTCCTGAATATTTGCAAACATATTACGGTATTTTTAAGCTTTAGTACAGTCCAAAAAAAAAATTTGTGTGTGTGTGTGTGTGTGTGTATATTTATTTATTAGGGGTGTCAACGTTAACGCGTTAACGCGTGCGATTAATCTAAAATTTTTAACGTGTTAATATTTTTTTTAACACAAATTAATCATGTGATAATGCTTGACCCCAACTTCTTCCCGTCATCGCAGCGCGGAAGGTTATCTATCATTGTGTGATGAGGTCACAGTGAACCAGTGTTGCCAGGGCAGCGGCACAAGTGGGCTATTTTGAAAATACAGTCGCGGGAAAAATTACAGAGCCGCGGGTTGCGGTTTTTTGGGCTACTTTTATAATGTACCACGGCTGCCCAAAGTGTATATAGACAAATGAAAATTAAAATAGATCCTTTTACTAATGTGTGTTATAGTTGGAATGTATACCTGGCAATTTAAGAACGGAGAGGCGGTTGTAACATCACAAACAACGTGAGTTCAGTCAGAGCACACATGTTAAGGCTTTTACACAGCAGAAATAAACATGACAACAGCCACTATAGATTATACAAGATAATAAACACACGATTACGATAGGATATGGTTTGTATGTGATTTTCTTGAGATGAATGTGTACATCTGAAATGCTAATTTGTGCAGCGATAGAAAAGGCTATAAAGAGCATATTTTAACAATAAACGACCAAATTCCACGTGATCGCAAAAGGAAGTTATTACAAACACTCGATGGTGGTTTGAAGTGAGTTCTGAGTAAAAGTGTACTATTAATCTCATAAATTGTAGCATGATGTAGCATGATGCTAATGTTAGTGCTAATGCAGCTGCAGAACAGGTCCAATTCTTCTTCTTAATGCATTTTGTCATAATACTTCACGTAAGGTCGCAAGAAAATGTTTTGTTGTATTTATTTAGAAATACTTTTGATAATAGTTGGGTAAATGTAAACTGGGATTGAAGCGATGTGGCTTGGTAAACGTTTTATTACCAGTATAAAGGCTGATAATGGCTGAATAAAAACAAATGAATAATGATAAAAGAATAATAAGGATTATGTCTCATACCTGGCGGAAGTGTGAAAGGTTCTGTTTCCTTAAACTAGTTTGTCATGCATTTCATTTCAACACATTTACAGGTAAATCCTAGTATTTTAAATGTGCGATTAATCATGATTAATCACAGTCCATGACTGTGATTAACGCGATTAAATTTTTTAATCGATTGACAGCACTAATATATATATATATATATATATATATATATATATATATATATATATATATATATATGTATGTGTGTGTGTGTGTGTGTGTGTGTGTGTGTCCCAGGACCACAAAACCAGTCATAAGGGTCTTTTTTTTTTTTCTTTTTTTTTTTTTTTTAATTGAGCTTTATGCATCATCTGAAAGCTGAATAAATAAGCTTCCCATTGATGTATGGTTTGTTAGGATAGGACAATATCGAGATACCACTATTTGAAAGTCTGGAATCTGAGGGTGCAAAAGAAATCAAAATATTGAGAAAATCGCCTTTAAAGTTATCCAAATGAAGTTCTTAACAATGCATATTACTAATAAAAAATTAAGTTTTGATATATTTACAGTAGGAAATTTACAAAATATCTTCATGGAACATGATCTTTACTTAATATCCTAATGATTTTTTGCATAAATTTTTTGCAATTTTTTGCAGGATAAAAAATAATTTGGCCTATGTATTTTTGGCTATTGCTACAAATATACCCATATATATAATCTTAAAGCACCTTTAAGATTAATAATGAACTTACTCCGACTGAGTAACTGCGTAAAAGAAACAAAGGTTCAACAAGCCATTATTACATTTATACAACCAGGCAAATCAGGCAAATTTTAATGACATGAGTGTAAAAGATGACAATATTAATTTATGGATGAAATATCCCTTTTAAGCACTGAATCCATGTGAAACTGCAGCACTAAGAGCATTTTTTGCCTCACATTTGCATAAAATGGTGCATTTCTCAACTTTTGACTCTCACCGGTTGCTGTGCTCTGCTGCCAATCCCACAATCCCTGCACAAGCCTGCACACAGCTCCCACAGAGAATGAAAGCGTACTTTGGTTTTGGAGTCACAAGGCGACTATCATCTTGGTATAGAATGTGCTATTTTGGTCTATATGGACAGCAGTGAAGTGTGCATATATCACAAAGCTAAGACATTGAAAATGTAAGACCGGCAACATAATCTATGCAGAGGCAAATTCTTAGCCGGTGCGTTGCAAGTGCATGTCCTTCTCTATACACTGTGCTTTTTTACACTACTTTGGTTGAAAAAAAAAAAAAAAGAAAATAGATAAAAAATTTAAAAAAATAACCAGGGGCAACAGAGTGGCCAATGTCTATTACCACGCACTACAACAGGCAACTATAAAGGACAAAGAATTGAACATTGTATTGCAATAGCGTTCTCATTATAATATTATGTATTTGACAGCTCTTGTACTGTATTTTGTAATTGTATTTTGCACCTGAGCATATTTACCATGATTTTTCATAAAACACAGTTTTAATGATGATTAAAATGTGAAATGGTAATAGAAACTATCAGGACTTTTACTGTGGTTTATCGTGAAGCCATTGCATTCCTTGAAAGCGTTTATGTGTAGAGCATGTTTCATGCCTGAAGTATACTACTGCAAGAAGCTGTGTGTTGGCATGAATTCACATGTACTATTCCAAACCCATGAAGGCAAAGAAAAAAATTTTTTTGCTTCTTATACAGTATGTAAAATTGATCACAGTTCTGGCCAATGTTCAGATGTGCAGCATCTGTATGCAGTGTTTGTGAATGTGTGTGTTATTTGCGAGTAGGTTTACAGTTGGTGTGAACAGCTGCAAACTGGGACATCAAGTAGTTATGAGAAACCTAGTGTTTCAGTCAATCATTTGGACCACATTCAAGCAACTGGCCAACTGCTTCCTTGGCCACTATAGTATAATCACAAACCTAATAGCAGAAAATAGGCTTCCACTGCACAAATGACTGTTAGATATTGTTACATACTGTCCTGGTATTCGTTTAAGCACTTTACAGCACCATGTAAAAACCTTGTTGTATGAATATGGTTTACATTCAGTAGCATGTCATACATGGTAAAAATAGACCGTGAATTTAACGGTAAAAGACTGTAAAAAAAAAAGCTACTGTAAAAACCTGTTAAATGGTTAACGGTAAGTTCCCCTACTATATACGGTGAAAAACTGTATTGGCCATTACATTAATTATATGGTAGTATACCGTTTTTGGAAGTGAAAAAGAATGTATAATTTACAGTGAATAACCGTAAATTGGCATTCCCAGAATTCCCTGCATTACATTTCAAATTTGATGTTTTTTTGTTGAAATAACTGTTTCTTCTTAGTTTTTTTTCTTATCAGTTGTGTACATTAGGGTTGTATATTACACCTAATGTTGTTAAAACAGTGTTTATTGCATTATTTCAGTTTCATGTGTGTTACCATGATGGTGTTTAGTGTGTGTGTGTGTGTGTGTGTGTGAGAATGACACTGTGCACCTTCTATATATATGTTAATATTAAAAAGCTGCTTGTGATAGGCTTTGGTTTCATTGTGCGACTTTCTCATCACCACTTGCTATTGGTGGTTGTCAGTTTATTACAAAGGTACAAAACAGATTTCGGTACTTCAATAGGTTGGTATATTAATATTATATCAGTTAATGAAATTACGGTATTTAACTGTAAATTTAAGTTAAAACAGTAAAACTTAAAACGTTGCTACCATTTTTTTTACAGTAAAATTCTGGCAACCACAGTTGTCGGTTCTTTTACCATCAATTTTACGGATTTTTTTTTTTTTTTTTTACAATGTACATTACTTCATTGAGAATATATCAGTGAGAAGTAGTGAAGATGTTTGGCTGTGAAGCTTTAGAAAGTGACTCCACTGTCTGCTCGCCTCTTCACTACTGGGACTTATAACGACATTGAACATCATTCTTTATTACCCTGCTTTAAAACTGTCTAGGACTAAAGGAATCTGCCTTCACAGCAGAAAATGTTTCTGAGCATCTTACGCTTTCTAATGAATTTGGCAGAATCAACAATTGAAAAGTTTAACATTTGAATGGACCCAAGCAGAATAAATGACACTACTGTATTCAGTAGAGCTGCTTATAGCTGAATTGAACTTATTTCATAATTAATGAACTTTTCACGGTTATTGAACTGAACTGAATCAACACTGAACTGACTGGAGCTGAATAAAGACACTACTGTTGTGCCACGGCTGCTTTACAGCAGAATTTGGATTGGTCTCATTATTGGAGTTTGCATCATTGATTCTGTTACTTTCCTGTTTAATACATCGAAGCTGCTTTGAACCAATATGTACTGTATAAAACGCTATTAAACTTGACAGAGAATCTTCCCTTTATCATACATTTATCAGTAGAAACGTCTAGATATATTCTACAGTTCTGCCTCTGTGTGCTACAGTATCTGATTTACAGGTTTCAAATGGCCACATACATGGTATCTGCACTGAGCTCTGTGAATCTAACATGGCTGTGTGTGTGAATCATGTTACTTCGGTGGGTTACGAAACACAGCTGTTTGTAAAATGAAAGTGCAATTAAACAGGCAGGATAAAAAATAAAAAATTAAAAAATTAAATGTGCATCTAAATACTGGACCTGTCCATGATGCTGCAGTTTAAAATCATGTCAATCAAACATGAACACAACGTTTCAAAGGTTTATTTTAAGGTCCAATTCTCTCTATTAACTACAACTTTTGCCTCAAACTCCTAATTACTGCTTATTAATAGTTATTAATGTTGTAGTTATGTTTAGGTATGGGGTCGAATTACAGTCATGCAGAAAATATGGTCATGCAGAATAAGGCATTAATGTGTGCTTTATAAGTACTAATAAACAGTACTTATTCACAGTGATGCATTGATTACAGTTGCATCCACAGACACTGCAGATATTCTCTTGTCTCACGCTTTTCGTTTAGGTTTAGGGTAGGGTTCAGTGTGGTATGTTATTTTCACATGTGGTCAATCATTTTAGCCTTTTAATATTTCAATTCCAATCTGCTGGGATATGTACATCCATAATAATAATACATTGCCAGATTCATGTTTGTCTGTTTCAGATAAACCCAAATGTGCTTTTATCACCAGTCACTGGACATTTCACTTTAAATGTGTTCTTAAACAAGAAGAAAATGTAATATCATTTTGAAATTAGAAATGTCATCACAGACACTTTTTTTTTCAATAAGCCAAGCTTGACAAACTTGGTCATACATTAGTATTGCATTATTTAACTAATAAAATGTAAACTGTTCAGCATGTGTTACTGTAGTTTTCAGTAGGCTGTTGAGGTCAAAGATTGTTGTAGCTTGGTGAGCTAACATTACATTTAATTACTGAATCATATATACGTTTAAGAACTGAAACGTCTATGAAGTCAACAAAATGCCATTTAATCCAGAGAAAAAAAGGGAAAGAAACAAGGAGATGTTTGTGTGGGTTTCAGCTTTAGCCCTGAGGTCTTATCTAAAAACGGGTTTGAGGCTGACGTAAGGCTGCTTTTTTCAGTGTTGCATAATTACTAACGGCCCAGCTGATTAAAACGATAGAAGAATGATAGACATGGAACTTGCAGACCAGTCAAAGGTGCAGATACATTACTGTAGGACAGGCTGATGACGCAAGAAAGAGAGAGAAGAGAGATAAGCCACTGAAAGAATAAATGAGCAGCTGAATAGACGATTAGACTGATGCCATTTTGCCTCTGTCCTATCTGACAACGACAAGGAAAAACCTTCTGGCCTTAGAAACATGAGCGCTCAATGCCTTAGGCCTTGTTCACACTACATTCAATTCTGATTTGGTTTTCAAATCTAATATATTGCACTAACTCTCCACTGTTCAAGTGATGAAATCTGATCTGTTCATTCAGATAGTCTAATGGTGAATACCTAGTGTATCCACATTGGTTGCCATAATAACTTTGGGCATTTCCACAACAGAACAATCTCTGGGGAGGCATTTGACGACCGGATTTTGCAAGCTCTGGTTTGACGGTGTGGAAGTAGTTGGGTCAGTTTGAATGAAGTGGGAATTCCTAAAGCAAAACTGGAACCATTTCTTTGGAAGTCCCCACTGGTGAGATGGATGTCTACATCACAGTGCATTGCAGCAAATATTGATTACATGAAAGCATCACTTTTACAAATCTATACATTTTTCTAAACATCCTTGTGATCCACCATCTCTACTTAAATTAATCAGTTTGCAGTGTTCTCTAAAACAGGGTAAACTCAAGTGTGTGGCATTAGTATGCCAAGAGACTACCCTCAACTGTAGCAGTCAATGTGGAAAAAAATGTTTATAAGTTTATAATGAATGTTTATAAAAATATAGTATATAATATATAACATAATATAATATATAATATGATATATTAGTGCTGTCAAATGATTAATCGCATCCAAAATAAAATGTTGTTTACATAGTGTGTACTGTGTATATTTATTATGTATTTATAAATACACACACGCATGTATATATTTCAGAAAAATATGCTGTTTAAATATTAAACGAAGTGTCTATTTACACTAGTGCAAACAGCCCGCCTTGTTGCTAGAGGCTATTTACACTAACTCCACCCACTAATGTGTGATTGGGCAAGACAACACTGCAAAAGACTGTCAAACATCAGTTCCAGTGGCGTAAACGGTAAAGTGTGTGCTTTTTGACGCAATCAACCCAAGTTCAAATCCGCCTTTTGACAAACTGTTTTTCTCCCTTTTTAAATCTCATATCACATCGGAAAGGCATTTATTTTCAATAAAAATGATGGAAATAAACAAAGTTGAAAATAAAGTATTGGGTATTTAATAATTTGAATTAAAATTATAATTTACACTCAATACGTTTTTTATTGCTTACTGTTTTATAATGTTTATGTTAATATTTGCAATAAGTATATAAACAGCAGAAAATACTGCTATTTTAAGTGTAAATAGAATCTATAGCTTTTTGCACAAAAAATCCTAAATATCTATAGCTAAGAAAATATGCTATTTTTACTTAGTGTAAATAGCATCTATTGCACTTTGTGCAAATAGTTGCTGCCTATATTAAATATTTATATATAATATAAATTATGAATATAAATATATACATGTAAATATTTTCAAAATATATAGTATGTGTGTGTGTATTTATATATACATAAATATACACAGTACACACATTACGTAAACAAAAACTTTTATTTTTGATGTGCTTAATCGTTTGACAGCACTAAATATAATATAATATAATATAATATATAACATGTCAGCTGTGTGGATGCTGTTTTTCTGGATTTTATGCATCTTCATTTTGATGACTCGATACCAGAAGATAAGATCAATAAATCCTCCCTATCTCAAACTTTAAGATTATCAAATGCAAAACACTACACAGGTTTATCAAGAGGTGTGGCCCCTGGCATTAGTTAGAGCCTACAGATAATACTTTTGCTCTAGTTACACACTTAGACAATGTACGTTAGCAAACCTTTGAAAAGGTCAGTGATTATTTCCTGATTCATTTTCAATGAATGGGTTCATCATGGAGCAAGAGTTTTTTTTTTTTTTTTCCTAAAACAAGAAAATAAAAACTATCAATTAATTAGGTAAACAAAAACGTAATCAGAAAAACCATAAGCATTTGTCCACATGCAAATTTCCGACCTTTCTAAATGGTAGTTGGTCAATCATGTTTTATGGGAATCTAGCCACAGTAAACGTTATTCACAGAAAAGATTCAAATGATTGACGCTCCACTATTCACAAAAGAAACAGGATTTAATTCCCTACCAAAGCACTGCAAATTTATTTGATGCTACATGCAAATTATTCACAGTGTTCGCCATTGAAAAATTAAGTTGGTCACTCTCTAATGGATTTACCTCATATTTTCTTATTTTCAGTTCAGCCAAGCATTTGTGCTTTTGTTCAGCCCCACAGAGGAACCAGATTGTTTTTTTTGTTTTTTTTTTAAAGAGACAGAAACATGGCATGGAAGTCTATAAAGATGTAGGCTAATTTACAATGAGGAGTAGGGCGTCAAAATTACATCTACAGAGGAACACAGCATTTTCCTAAAATTATATTAGAGGAAAGAGCTCAGATCCAAAAATTAGGGAGATGTTTACTGTCTATAGTTGTGTATTGTCTACATACTGTAGGCAGCTAACTTCTCAAGCTAGAAGTAAACTTTGCACACCAGATGAAAAAAGTTTTGCAGACCAGACGTTTCCTTCTGTATTTGCATACTCAAGATCAACTTCAGGGAAAAAAAACACAACACACACAAAAATGTTAGAAAGTACAATAGTATGTAGTTTAGTGTTATAAACTTGTTATAACAAAAAATGTCTACACAAAATGTATCATATAGCCCAGGCTGAAGTCAGTGTGTACATTAAGTCAAGTCAAGTCACCTTTATTTATATAGCGCTTTTAACAATACAGATTGTGTCAAAGCACTTAACAGTATCAAATTGGAGGATAGAGTGTCAGTAATGTATAATAATAAGATTAAACACTCAATTTTCAGTTAAAGGCATTTCATTATTGAATTCAGAGATGTCATTGTCTAGCTCAGTTTAGTTTAAATAGTATATATGAAATCAAATTGACGATAATCGTTAGAAATTAAGTGTCCCCAACTGAGCAAGCCAGAGGCGACAGCGGCAAGGAACGAAAACTCCCTCTGTGACAGAATGGAGAAAAAAACCTTGGGAGAAACCTATGCTTAACATAATTAACATTATGTTAAGCAGCTTCTGGGGTCACAGGACACCGTCACTAGGTGCATATGCTCATAGAAAACAGCATGTTCAAATTTTAAAGATGTAGTGCATCAGTTTACACAAAATTTAAATCATTCACTTAACTCATTTGTTCAAAAACACGGATTTATTCAGGAATGAAACACCATATGTCTGCTCGGGGAGGTGCAGCTCTTGATTCTGCTTTGACATCGTATGGAGCCATTTTCATAGATTTTCACCATTCACTCCCATCCCCTATTGCTAGTATTGTGTCCATAATGCAAAACATATCACAGTACAAAAACATATTCAAAAAGACAGTAGCAATCACTTTCCCTGTGTAAAACCATTCTGTATTCAGCCCACAGTCTGGCTATGAAGACACAGAGACAAGTGCTACTCCTCCACAAGAATGCATGTAAACAAACCAGACTTACCTGTATTTAGGTGAACTAATGCACAATACAGACAAAGATGACTTTAGTCTGAAGAAATTAGAATGCTTTCACTTTCCACAAGTGAATCTTACAGAGAACCTTTCAAAGACCTTTTTTTTTTTTTTTTTGGCTCCCAAACGCTGGAATAGCCTTCCTGATAACGTTCAGGGTTCAGACACACTCTCTCTGTTTAAATCTAGATTAAAGACATCTCTTTGGCCAAGCTTTCAAATAATGCATCTCATAATCTTGTACTGCAGTTATATCTGATCAAAAGCACATTATTATTTGGGTAACACTTTAGAATAGGGAACACTTATTCACTATTAACTACGACTTTTCCCTCAATAAATTCCTAATTTGCTGCATATTAATAGTTAGTAAGGTAGTTGTTAAGTTTAGATATTGGGTAGGATTAGGGATATATAATATGGTCATGCAGAATAAGGCATTAATATGTGCTTAATCAGTACTAATAAATGGCTAATATTCTAGTAATATGCGTGCTAATAAGCAACTAGTTAAGAGACCCTAAAATAAAGTGCTACCTATTATTCTTTAGCTTGGGTTAAACAAATCAATTTTGCTTGGTTGGAACAGCAGCTACGCTAATTATGTCTCTATTTGTTTCTCTGTTTCTGCCGTAACTAGGATTTACACAAGCTTCAGTCTGGATCCAGAACACCTGAGAAGAGATGATACCAACCCCTCAGAGGACCTCAGACGATGCCAACCCTGAAACAACATACTGAACTACCAAATCTTTCTATAAGTTTGATTTCAACATATAATAATTGCTGTTAATAGTGTTCATCATCTGTTTGATTACGTCTTTAATTGATTTTCCGTACATTTCTGCCATATGTACATTAACTGATAGTCACCAATGATAAGCTACTACTAAATATATTGTAGAAACTTAATTTTCTGTACAGCACTTTTCAACGATTTGTATCGTGAAAAGCGCTATACAAATAAACTTGAATTATAATTATTTATTTATTTTTTATTTTTTTAACAGAGCTAAATTAAACTATACATGAAATAAAGGCCGCCAAATTATGTTTCCTAATAAGATTCTGCAGTTTAATTCATTCCCTTATGGAACAGAAAACAATCTCTGCCACATGAATACGACTACTGTATTAGAAATACAGAAAAGAAAATACAGAAGGAATTTGAGGAATTACTGATTTACAATCACTGGAACACAAGGCGGGCCACAGAAAATGCCAGGCCTGATTTTAGGGATAAGGGAGGTTAAGATAAGGACACATAAATCATAAATACAACCATACATTTAAGTAATTACAGTCTGTAAAAAGATGACATTGTGTACAGCATCATGAGAAATATCACACCGACTTATTTTTTCATGCAAGAGCAATTGTCCCATGCCAGACAAACAAAGAGAGATCTGAAACCTGTAAATCAAGTCCATTTACTTGATATAAGATCTTGCTGAGTTTTCAGTCACACTTTATTTTACATTTACATTGTCATTTAGTAGACGCGTTTATCCAAAGAGACTTACAAAGTAGAGACAATCAGATCAACGAGAGAGCAACAATATACAAGTGCTGTGACAAGTCTCAGTTAGTCTAGCCCAGTGCACATAGCAAGTTTTTTTTTGAATAAATTAGACCAAAATTAATAGAGTAAAATAGAATAGGTAAGTGCTAGTATTAATTGGTCAGGTGATGGCAAAAAAGATGTGTCTTTAGATGTTTTTTGAAAATGGCTAAAGACTCAGCTGCTTGGATTGAGATAGGCAGGTCGTTCCACCAGCTGGGGACAGTCCAGGAAAAGGTCTGTGAGAGTGATTTTGTGCCTCTTTGGGACGGCACCACAAGGCGTCGTTCACTAGTAGAGCGCAAGCTTCTGGAGGGCGCATAGGTCTGAACTAGCGAGTTTAGGTATATTGGTGCAGTGCCAGTGGTTGTCTTGTAGGCAAGCATCAGTACCTTGAATTTAATGCGAGCGGCTATTGGCAACCAGTGCAAGCTGATGAAGAGAGGAGTGACGTGAGCTTTCTTTGGCTCGTTGAAGACCACTCTGGCTGCTGCATTCTGGATCAGTTGCAGAGGTTCAATTCTCACAATTAACAAACCATTAACTATGACTTTTGCCTCAAACTCTTAATTTGCTGCTTATATTTAGTAAGGTAAATATTAAGTTTAGGTATTGTGTAGGATTAGGGATGTAGAATATGGTCATGCATAATATGTGCTTTATAAGTACTAATAAACAGCCAATATGTTAATAATAGGCACGCTAACAAGCAACTAGTTATTGAGAATTGGTCCCTACACTAAAGTGTTACAAAGTTTTCCTCGGAGAGCAAGAGTGAAGAAAATGGTGAAGTTGTGCAGGAAGCCCTTATTTGCAGATGGTTTTAATGCAAATTACTTGTGGACAAATCCGAATGCATTACCAATAGAATGAAGGTAAGAATAATGTTTACTACATATAACTGTACTTTTAATGACACAGTTGGAAAACCATTTTAAAAATTAATATTTTAATAATTAAATTGTACACTACTGTATATTACGCTACGTTGTCTCAATGCCTCACTATTCATCAGTGTCTGTCAAATGATTTTTTGCATTCATATCCAATCTTGTGTAGGTCCAAGGAGATGTTAAAAATGTGTTACTACATCCTCCATACTGCCAAGTGTTGGACATGTGTGCAATGCAGTGTGCTCTGGTTGTGTACTGCATATTTTGGCCATTTTACTTGGTCATCAGGGTATTCCATTCATACAGAAAATCAGCACACTGTGAAAACACTACGAGTAGTATGGGAGCATGCTATTCCACACATACCACAGATATGCTACTATTGGAATTTGATAGCAACAGCAAATGCTATAATTACTATGTGGGCAAACTCGAGGAGAGATTTGGGAATGTCTAAGCTACTTTGACAGACATGAAAACTTTGTTGTGAAATATTCATGAAAAATTCTTAATGTCACAAGTAAGTTGATGAAAGAAAACTCAGCAGAAGACCCAATGGTTTTCAGGGAGATATCTTACAAGAAGCTGTTTTGTTGGGTGTGTTCCCAAGAAGCTATTTTTGTGAAAAGACAAGCAGCGATTACAGTATGCAATGGTCCACTAAGCACAAGTGACAAATGGCAAGTTCAAATCTGTAATTTGTGTTTTGACATTTGAGTCTATCTGCATGTTTCAGGATGCCACTAAACCGCCAAAATGAGAATTTCCTCCATGTTGCATTTTTAGCCAAGAAGTTATGACGTTTAAATCTTCTACTGGCCCAAAGCCATTTCACTAAATACATTCACGGGTCACCACACTTGAACTTGACAATTCTATGTATATTCTGCTTATATTCACCATACTTTGTTCACATAAATTCATACGAATAGAAGAGAATGGAACACAAAATGATTCATAAGTGGTGTTTGTATAGAGATATCTCCTCATATTGTCAACTAACATGTTTCCTAATGTTTCTTTTCGGCTTTATTTTTTTTTTATAAATGGCCCACAACCCATTTATAAATAACCATACCATATAATCAACTAAGAAACCACTACACTCAAAGACTGACTTACACAGTTGGAAAAACCTAATGACAGTCTTGCAAAAGATTATAAAGATTATTATATCATCTCTAATCACAAAATGTACTGTCAGAGCCATGATGATGTGTAATGTCACTACTGTTTTCATATTTATTCATGTAATGTTGGGATTTCCAAACTTTTTGTCAGCCAAACCACTTAAACATAAAATATTTAACTGAAATACCATTGAGGAAGTTCATATTTTAATAATTGAACAAGACATTTGCTTATTCAGAGTTGTCTGGTGTCAGTTAATGGTCACATTCACATGCAGGTAAATAAAAAAAAATAAAAATCTATTTTTAGATTAGTGTTTTATTTAGTTTTTTTTTATTTTTTATTTAAAAATCATTTAGTTTTATTTTACATTTTTGCTATTTATTTAAATATTAGCTTTTTATCAATTAGCTTTTAATTCAATCAAACCCACTGCAGATCTTACATTAAGCCCAGTTTGGGAATCCCTGGTGTAATCCAATCTTTAATGCATTTCATTATGTTGATATCAAAGAATGAAATTATTTTCTTTCTCTGCTTTTGTATATCAGTGTGGTACATTTAAAAAGTAAGGTAAAAATTAGGGATGCACGATATTGTTTTTTTTGCCAAAATCCGATATGCCAATATTTTTCAACTCTTTTTGGCCGATAGCCGATACCAATATATTTCCTTTTGTTTGGAAACGACACCAAGTCTCTCCTGTGTGGAAATTATAAACAAACTTTTTTTTTTTTCATTTTGGTTAGTTTTTAACAAGAACTTATTTGTTAGAATTAAATAATAATGTTCTTAAACAATGACAGTACATTGAAGCTTTGAAAATAACTATAAATAAACTATATATATCAAATCGCTGCATTTGTTAGTTATTTATTTATTTTATTTTTTTCCAGAAAGATGCAGTAGTAACCTTAACATTTTATTTTAATATTTAACATTTGTAGATGATCTAAAGCAGGGGTCACCAAGTTCGGTCCTGGAGGGCCGGTGTCCTGCAGATTTTAGCTCCAACCCTAATCAAACACACCTGAAGCAGCTAATCAAAGTCTTGTTAGGTATACTTGAAACTTCCAGGCAGGTGTGTTGAGGCAAGTTGGAGCTAAACTCTGAAGGACACCGGCCCTCCAGGATCAAGTTTGATGACCCCTGGTCTAAAGCAAAAATTGTAAAAATTCTGAAAATCTTTTAGAGCTCATAATTTGCAAGTGTCATGTTTGTTTTTTTATTCATATAAGCTATAGCTTCTGACCTTTAAATCAAAACATACTCATGATTTTATGACATCAATTACTGCTTTATTTAATCAGAAACACAGTCTAAATCAGAGGTCTCAAACTCAATTCCTGGAGGGCCGCAGCTCTACAGAGTTTAGCTCCAACCAGCTGCAAGTCACACCTGCTTGGAAGTTTCTAGTAATCCTGAAGATCTTGATTATCTGGATCAGGTGTGTTTGATTAGGGTTGAACCTAAACTGTGCAGAGCTGTGGGCCTCCAGGAATTGAGTTTGAGACCAGTGGTCTAAATATTATCTGTAGGGGTACTCCGATTGATCGGGTACAGATCATTATCGGCCGATAATTGTTTTGGGATGTTTGATCGGCTGTCTCTAAAAAGGCAGATCTCATAAACCGTTCTCAAGCTGATGGCGGGAGTGCCGTGAGAGGTTTGGCACGGTCTTAATCTTTGTTCGGAGCGGGTGAAATAATGATAATGCTGAAGGTGAGGTACACATCATATTGATTCATTAAATAACTTATTAAAGTAATTTGAAACTTTCTGTGAGAATTTCATAAACAGGCTGTGTGAATCACCGCACATGCTCTCTCTTTCCCTCTCAAAATGCGCAAATGGCTTCAAATCATATCGCGTCTGCACTATAAGCGAGCTGCACGCTGCATAGTTTACACAGGAATTGTCACTTGCACAATAGAGGCAGTCTCGCATCATTACTAAAGTTTATAAATTGCTTTTCTTGTTAATTCTTGCCAGTGTTTAATCATTCAGCACTCGCACACTCTCCTGGAGACTGTACGCTCGAAGCGCACAAACATAATGCCAGGTTCACACATAGGCTACTCTGTTTGCAGTGCATATTCGGTGCATTTTTTACGCGCTCATGTTAACGGATCAGAGCGTTAATACTGCACCCGGTTGCGGTCCGGCAGTGTGTTCCAGGAGCTGTACTGCATGCGCTGAATTAAAGTGACAGCGCATTGTTTGCGGTAAATACTGCATGAACATGGATTGACACGAAAATGTAGTAATTACACTATAAATGCATAAAATTTAAGTCTACTGTGTTTCACAGTCAACACATATGGCTTTTTGGCTAGGTTTAAAGGAAAGGAGCACTTTTAGATAAAGGCAATGATAGATGGCATTCGTGGAGGTATGGAAAGCAAAGTTCTTTATGAACCGCAGGATTGTTTGTAAAGATTTAAATGCAAAAGGAAAGGCAGTAGAGCTGACTGTTTCTGCCAGTCATAAGTTAATTTAGAATGATTGTGATAAGAATAGTAGTTTAAATGTTTTGCCACTTGCTTGAGCTACTTAATATATAAATCTAGAAGTAAATTCAATAGTAAAAAGCATTTAATAATGTGTGGTTTATATTTATTGCATTTAAATCTATAAAGATTGTATTACTGTAAAAAAAAGAATCACAATGAAAAAGCATTTTCAGTAACAATGTTTGGATTTGAAATCAAAATAATGGATAAATGTTGTGTTTGTGGTAAACAGATGGATCAGTAGTGAACTCCTGTGTGAAATCAGGCTTGTGCTGTGTGTAAGCTATTGTGCCACAATTGCACAATTGTAAAAGCAAAAATTCACTGGATGATCAAACATTTAGGTGAGATAAATGTATATTTTTGAAAAATCCTCTCTCACAAGAGTCACCCAAGAGGGGAATCAATCCCCCCCTCTATCATACACCCAACGTGTCATTCTGTACGTGCATTCTCAGTTTAAATGCAGCAATCCAAACCAGTGAATCTAATCACCATTCAGGCAACACTTTGCTTCAAAAATGAATCACATTGCTGACATGATCTAATCACTAGCACACCTTGAGCACATGCGAGTTAACCTGTTCCTCTTAGTGGCAAGACATATCGGCATAATTTTTCATATCAGGCCGATGCCGATATGTACATTTAAAGCCATTATTGGCCGATTCCGATATGTACATTTAAAGCCATTATTGGCTGATTCTGATATCGGTCCGATAATATCGTGCATCCCTAGTAAAAAATTGCATTACATTTAGCCATTTTGCAGACGCTTTTATCCAAAGCGACTTACAATTGGGAAATACATAAAGCGATTCATCTTAAAGAGGCAAACAGACAGAGGAAGTGCTCGTAATACCAAGTCTCAGGCATTGTTCAAATAAGTACAAGCTAGCAAGTGAAGGAACAAATAAAGAGAAAGACAAAGTTTGTTTTTTGGGGGGGGATTTTTTTTTTTTTTTTTTTTTTTTTTTTTAAATGTAATCTAAATAGAAGTCACTTAAAAAAAGTAACCTATATTATGTTACTACCTACAATTTTCATCAGGTAATCAGTAACGGAATACAATTTGTAAGTAATCTACCCAGCCCTGCACACTTCACAATATTAAATATTAATTGTGCCCTCATATTGTGAACACTGGTCTGATTTCCACTATTTTATTATCATGGCTTATTTCATTAAGACATTTTTATACAATTTAGAATCTAGTAAAAGTACCTATTGAAACTGAACACCCTCGGGCCCTTCACAGACTGACAGGCGCTCTGGGACCGGGAAAGCAGGGACACCCTACAAAGCTTTTAAGGGGGTTTTATATTCCTGAAGTCAGTACAGGCCACTGATCCACAATCTTCTTCCTAAACCTTTAGAGATCCTTGCATCCCCTTTTCCAATGCAATTAAATCTACAAAAGGTTGCAGTTAAATGGTAAATTGACATGAAACGCACTTCATTACAAAGACTTCAGTGTCATCTCGCCGACTGCAGTTTTGCCCAGGCTTTTAAATGGATTCACCGATCCACATGGCACACAGCTGACCTGAAATAACCCTCCAGCTGCAGAGAAATTCTCATCTACGGAGAGTCAAGAGGAACACTAATAGTCTCCATATTTCAACATCCCCCTTTCTTTTCGCTTGTCTGTTAAAAACCATTATTATAAATCTTGCATATCACTTATTCAATTACACACAGAAAAGTGATAACCTGTTCACAGCATCCCCTGTCCTGACACACATTGCATTCACAACAGTAGATTTGGTTATTTCTTACGTTCAGAATGGAGTACTAGAATAATGCTTTCTGCATACTGTCCAGTACAAACTGTATGCTTTATGCACACTTTTTATGCATTTAATAGTGTTTTGAAACAGTGTGCTGCATGCAATGACAAGCATTTCAATCGGTAGTATGTAAACTGTAGTCATAAACTCTATATGTTGAATGTTCAATTCAGCAAACACTTTCAGTTTAATGGGCACAATAAAATTTAAAATATAGTACATACAGTTTACAGTTACATGCATAGAGTTTACAGTTCACAGATACAGTTTTACTCCATGCAGCCTGCTGTTGTTGCATACTGCATATTTGGCAAAATGCAGTAGGTCATCTGGATATTCCATGTATAACAGTATACATAATGCATTCTACAGAAATAATAAGCACAGCATATTAGTATTCCATTGCAAACAAAGTAAATAATTACAGATATAACAAATAAGTGGGCCTTCCCCTGAAGGCTATGCACAAACAAATGCTACAATCACACCATGCAGCAAGATTAAAAAACAAAATGTTGCATTTTTGGCAGTGTTTGGCTAATATAATCATGTCCTGGTAAATAATCATGACATTTCTTCAAAAATATGTTGAAATGATGCAGTTTCTGTAAGTGGGTCAAACCGTTGGGCTCTGCCCCTGAGCCAGTCAAATAACACCGGCCAACTCTAACACATTTAAGAGCCAAAAACGGTCGGATGTCATAAAAGTTTATTATAACGTTCGACTAAAGTTTGCAAAAGGGTACACGCATGCACGTATGCTTGATTGTATGCGTGCAACCATAACTTTAGCAGCAACAACAACAACAACAACAACAGTGCACTGAGCACTACATGAAGATATTGTTTTAATGACATTACACAAAACATTCATATGAATGTCAACAAGGAATCTTTTTGCTTCGGGGTAAATGCAGGCAAATGTTATGTTTTTAAATGCCTTCACGACTCTTAATGGTTTTGTGGAAAGGCGCTAAAAGTACAGACACCCACATCCGCTTGAAAACACATGTGAAACATTAAATGAGCGCTATGACATTTCGTCTAGTTTAGAAACACGGCAGCTATATATCTATCGGCGCGATACTGAGTTGCACTTGGCTCTCGATGTTTAAGACGGATACATTTTACAGCAAAGCAATGCCGTTTTACTTCACACAGACCTCAAACACAGGAAACAATGACTCACCTCGAAGCTGCAACACAGTCTGTGTGTATGTCCTTTATTAGATATTCCTGCAATATCAGCGTTTGCTCCTGTGATCGGACAGACGTGGCCTGAAATGACCCAGCAGAGCAGATCAACTCCAACATGGACCCGAGACACACAGAGAAACGTGCAGCTCTCTCATCTGATCGCTGTGGGGAATCAGAGAGCATTTGACGTCTGGCCAAAGATGTTTTAACCCTTTACAGTGGCCCAGGAACTATAAACGCACACTTCAAATGAATAAACACCACAGGGTGGATCTCACGAAACCGAAACATGTCTAGTCATATTTCACGCAAAATAAAGAGATAAAATATTTTTTTGTGCACTGTGACTTTTATTTTATTGCCACAGTGCTCTCAATTCTCATTACACTAATGTGAGGGGGGGACATGTATTATTCAAAGGGTATTTGTACATCATGGTAGTGTATGTTGTACTCTAATTTATGCTAATTTAAATGACAAAAATATTAAAAATTTTCCTTTACTATAAGATTATTATGAAATGTGCTTAATGTCATATCTGGACGCGGGTGTGAAGTAGGGTGGTGTGGTCAAGTTGTTACAGATATGAAGGTTCAAAGCCCATAAAAGCTGACTGATGATGAGCTATAGTATTGATCCATGAACTATCAACAAGATAAAGATCGTGAAACACTAAACCTGAACTGAATTTAAGTGTTCTCACTGTGTTACTTTCCGACTGGATAATGTACAGTACATTCATCTGGTCCTTATTTCAGAATAAAATCCTTTAGGATGATACATGACCTGAGTTTATTCTGTAATATAATCCCTTACATACAGTACAGTACAGCAGCCGCTTTACACTATAGCCCAGTGGCTATTCAGAATGAAATAGTACTCTATGAATTCTGTGCAATAATATATGTAATGTACAAATGAATTCAAATATTGAAATAATACAAGCAAAGATTTTCTTGCTACCACTGACGCACTGGATGCTCTTTGGAATGTGCTGTATTCAAAACAGGCTGTGTTCATGTCAGCTCAAATTGTCATTGTGCTAAAATTAGAAAGAATTAGGTAGCAGAGAGAGCTCAATGCGCTGCAAATAGAAAAAAAATAAATAAATAAAAATAAAATAAACGCCTGCAAATTAAGAAAACAACTTCATCAATTTGACAACACACGCACTACAAATGCTCACAACACAACCAAATAAAGAAATGCACTGCAAATACTCACAACACAACCAAATAAAGAAACACACTGCAAATAAAATTCTTTATTTGGTTGTGTTTGTGAGCATTTGCAGCGCGTTTCTTTATTTGGTTGCGTTGTGAGCATTTGCACCACCTGCTGTCAAACTGATGAAGATGTTTTCTTGATTTGCTGGTGCTTTTTCTATTTGCATGTGTTTTCTGAAGTTGCAGCTCATTGAGATCTCTCGGCCACAGTAAAAAATCCATCTCTTTTGTTCAACATTTCACCCAAATTGTTATAATGGAAAAAAAAAAAAAAAAAAAAAATAGTAAAACATAGGCCTAAATGTAAAGTATATGTCACAAAAAAAAAACAACAACAACAAAAAAAAACTTTTGGAAACAATGCATGACTTTTGGACCTAATTGTCTCTTATCCGTTTTATTTTGTCTGTGTCATAATTCTCACAATATGTCATAAACATTTTTTTGTTAGTTTTTTTTTTATGCATGACATTTTTAAATGTTTACTGTATATCCACTTTCAGTGTATATTTTATTGTTTTCTTTTTATTCACTTTTTTATTCATTTATATTAAAGATAAAAATTAACTCTTCATGATTTGAAGCAAATTTTCTTCTTCCATTTATAGAAAGTATGGCCTAGATGCAAAGAATTTTTCTCCATAATGAAGAATTTTAAGGAACAGCCTAATTCCACCATCACAGAGGAGACCAAAAGAAGAGATTAAACAAAACCTTTTCTCAGAGTTACGAGGCCTTTGAACCTTGGACCTGATTAAGGTTTATAAACTCCATCGTCACATGATATCGCAACAAAAATCTATCTTGCCACTTTCCACGATAATGGTACTCACTGATGTCCTCTCAGAATCACAAATCCTTTGTTTTTGTTGTTGTTTTTAAACTATTTTGTAACATAAAATTAGTTAACTGTTAACAGATAAATCAACTAACTAATGAATGTTTAACTTACTCGGAAACTCTACTCATTCTGGCAGATTTGAATTAAATGGTATTTCACACCTTTGCATCTGCATATTTGTCAGCAGATCATTTTTATTTTGCCTGAATGCTACAGGATGTGAAAAAAACATACTTCTACAGTTCAAGCAGATCTCTTGGCAGGACATTTGTTTGGTAGGTCTTCATTTTGATATGTTTGATTTGGTGGAGCTCCAAGTATGTCACAGTGTGTTAGCAGTTGAATTAATGTGTGCAATAGCAAAGAAAGGGGATACTACACATCTTTTGTTAAGAAAATAACACATTTTGTTTCAAGGAGCGTTACAACATGAAGAGAAGATGTACACTTCCAGTCAACGGAACTACATTCACCAACATAAACATTTCTTTACAAATTTAAAAATTAATGTAAATATGTCATAACAACAGTGACATGAAACATGCTTTTTATAAAAGTATCCTACTAGTTTGAAGTTGTGAAGTTATGAAGTTATGAAGTTGGATGAGAATATCCAGAGTGACTAGAGCTGAAATCAGGTCACTAAATAATTGCCATGGTCCCTGTTTCATAGCCTTGAAGATTTTCATATAATTCTAAAATGTGTAAAACAGCAGTAATACAGAATGAACATTTGAACCTTTATGCCGTATTATTTTCCTATTATCAGGAAAATATATATTTTTACAGGTTTTTTTTTTTTTTAAATCGCTTAGACACTAAACGTGATTCTTGAGGCCCATAGTGGAACCATTCACACATATACCTAATCTTTAGACCAAGTCTGCAAAACTATAAGCACGTTACATGCTTTAAATTCAGTTTGATATTGTGAAACAAACTTTTTGCACATTACACACATCATTCGAAACTAACAGCTCATTTGTTTAATTTGGGAAACACTGCCATTTTAATGCCACACTCATTTACTGATGACCTACACACAGTGATCATGTGAAAACACTTATACATCATTTGTTGTTTTTTTTTTACCCTCTTGCATTCCTGTTTACATTGTATGTATATTGTACAAAGTGCTTTATAAATAAAGCTGACTTTCTGACTTGGCTTATATGCATATTCAGTGTGTGTGTGTGTGTATACACACACACACACACACAATCACTGAATATGCTTCTGTGTTGTATGCATATTCATTATCTATCTATCTATCTATCTATCTATCTATCTATACTGAACATGCATACAAGCCAAGTCAGAAAGTCAACTTCATTTCTAAAGTGCTTTATACAATATAGATTATTTCACAGCAGCTTCACAATAGTATCAAATTCACATTCTGCTGTAAAGCAGCTCT
Source organism: Spinibarbus caldwelli (assembly GCA_039654775.1). Taxonomy (NCBI): domain Eukaryota; kingdom Metazoa; phylum Chordata; class Actinopteri; order Cypriniformes; family Cyprinidae; genus Spinibarbus; species Spinibarbus caldwelli. The sequence continues at coordinate 31,770,113 of CM077244.1, forward strand.
AACAAGTCAATAATGTCATTCTACAGCTCAAGTCAGTTCAGTATTGATTCAGTTTAGTTGCATAACTGTGTAAAATTCATCAGTCATGCATACTGTATATACAGTGTATATGTGCATATGCATGTACAGTATGTGCGAGTACTACGACAAACTCCTGTTCTTCACTGCACTCTGAACAAGCAAAAGACACACGAGAGTAGTGTTTTACATTTTTCACATCTTTGTGTAGTTTGGCCTGTATGTGGCTCTTTATTTTAGGTTTGTGTGGAGTCTCTATGCAAAAATACAGTTTTTAGAAAAGTTAAAACAGTTTTCAAAGAATTGTTTGATTTTGGAAGATGTGTGTGACGTTCTGTATGTTGTGTGTGTTGTTGTTTTGTGTGTAGAGTTTTGAGAAATGGAGCCATAGTTTCAAAAACTGCCTTTGTAAATATTGGCTGCATAAAGGGACCCGCTCACATGAAAAGCAGGGACGATTAACGCATTACTTGATCATACTGTGAGAAAAAACTTGCACAATAAAATCATGTAGAGCTTGCATTGTCTTTGTTACATTTTTGAATTATTAATCAGATTAGGTTAGATGAAAAATTTATTTTTCTTACCTCTGCTGTGTGAAACAAGCAGTGAGCTGATGCAGATTATGTGTGCACAGAATGAAACCTGGATACCTTGTATAACCTCAACCTTATACAACCTCTGCTGGTAAAATAAATAAATAAATATGTATAGTGTGTAAATGTGTGTGCGTTTTTGTGACCTATGAGGACACAAATTTGTATAATGACATAGGTATTACAAGGAGAAGGTGATTAGTGAGGACATTACCCCATGCCCCCATTTTTCAAAAGGCTTATAAATCATACAGAATGAGTTTTTTTGAGAAAGCAAAAATGCAGAAAGTTTCCTGTAAGGGGTAGGTTTAGGTGTAGGGCGATAGAAAATACGGTATTTGTACAGTATAAAAACCATTACGCCTATGGAATGTCCCCACAATTCACAAAAACAAACGTGTGTGTGTGTGTGTGTGTGTGTGTTAAACGTGGCTAACTAAACAGTTTAACTTCCATAGGAATTATTTTATTTATTTGTTTGTTTGTTAGTTTTTGCGACGGATCAAGGAGAACAGAGGACTCAAAGGCAGAGGATTAGATGCAACAGAAGGTTTATTCTCCAAAGGTGAACAATACAAAAGAACGTTAACAAAAACAGCGAGCAAGTCTCTGGGGAAATCCAGCTATGGTCGGCAGTGAGAAGTGGACCAAAACGAGCTGATAACTGCCCAAGACCCAGCGCTCGCACAGGACCAACAACCTGAGAGTTGAGCGAGGCAGAGAGCGGCAGTCCTTCTCTCTACGCGTCCTGGGGTACAGATAAACAGAGTGAGTGCAACATCAGAGCACAAAACAACAAACGCAAAGCACACAAAACAATCGACTCACAACAAGGACTAGTCAGAAGTGAAATATAAAGGAACCTTGTTCCTCTCGCCAGTCCGGTTGAGGGCTTCTCTGGCGATCCTCCAAGTACGGAGGCACCTCTGAATAAATGCATGCAAGGATGGAACAACAGCGTCAGATTCTTGGGAGGGGAATAATGGTGGCTGGTAGCCTAAACAGCACTAGAAGGGAGACAAACCTGTAGATGAGACCGGGAGGGAGTTATGTGCGTACTCGACCATGGTTAATCTGGAACTCCAAGACAACGGTTCGACAAACGCCACACAGCGCAGAACCCTCTCCAAATCCTGGTTAGCACACTCGGCCTGCCCGTTAGTCTGCGGGTGATAACCCGAGGATAAACTCGCAGTCACCCCCAGCTGTCGACAGAATTCTGTCCAAAACCTAGACACAAACTGGGGACCCGTGTCAGAAACCACGTTCACCGGGAGGCCATGAATACGGAAAACGTGATCCAAGACCACAGTCGCTGTCTCCCTCGCTGAAGGTAATTTGGGGAAGGGAATGAAATGAGCCGCCTTAGAGAACCTGTCCACCACAGTGAGGACTACCGTCATGTCACCAGATGGGGGTAGGCCAGTGACGAAATCCATCGCTATGTGTGACCAGGGCCGGGAAGGGACAGACAGTGGCTGGAGTAGCCCTGCTGGGGGTCGATTGGAGCCCTTCCCCACAGCACAAACCGGACCGGCCGACATGAACAGACGAGCATCCCGCGCCACGGACAGCCACCAAAACCACTGCTTGATCAACATGCAGGTATGAGTCGCTCCTGGGTGGCAAGCTAGTTTGGATGAGTGGTCCCACTGTAGGACGCTAGTTTGGACTGACTCAGGTACAAACAACAGACCCTCTGGGCATCCCGCGGGAATAGTACCGCCGCACAGTGCCGTGCGGACCTTGGACTCCACTCCCCAGGTGACCGCCGCCACCACCTGTTTGGGAGGCAGAATGGGCACAGGGAGGGTGGGACTAGCCTCAGCCTCAAAGATCCGCGACAATGCATCGGGTTTACCATTCTTGGACCCTGGGCGGTAAGAGATCATAAACCTAAACCGCCCGAAAAACAATGCCCAGCGAGCCTGCCAAGAATTTAGTCTCTTGGCGGTGCGGATGTATTCAAGGTTCTTGTGGTCAGTCCAAATGATAAAAGGAACCCCTGTGCCCACCTAACCAGTGACGCCACTCCTCCAGTGCCAGCTTGACAGCAAGTACTGTGGGGGGGTTCTGACTAAAATTCCAAATGAACTGCCTGTAAAAATTGGCAAACCCCAGAAATCGCTGGACTGCTCTACGACTATCTGGGGTGGGCCAATCAGCAACTGCTTTTACTTTGGCAGGATCCATTCGGATACCCTCAGGAGAGAGGATAAATCCCAGGAACGGAACCGACCGTGCGTGAAACTCGCACTTCTCCACCTTGTCGAATAAACGATTCTCAAGTAGCCGCTGGAGCACTCTCCTGACGTGCTGGACATGATCACGCTCGTTCTGGGAGAAGATCAAGATATCGTTGAGGTAAACAAAAACAAACCGGTCGACCATGTCTCTGAGCACGTCATTGACGAGTGCCTGGAAGACCGCCGGGGAGATAGAAAGCCCAAACGGCATGACCAAATACTCTAAGTGCCCCATAGGGGTTTTAAAGGCGATCTTCCATTCGTCCCCCTCCCTAATCCGAACTAAGTGATAAGCGTTGCGGAGGTCCAACTTCGTAAAGATGGTTGCCCCCTGCAAGAGCTCAAAGGCGGATGACATCAATGGCAAAGGGTAATGATTCTTCACCGTGATGCCATTCAACCCCCGAAAGTCTATGCAGGGGCACAGTGAACCATCTTTCTTCTCCACGAAGAAGAACCCCGCCCCAGCTGGAGAGGAAGTGGGTTGAATGATGCCTGCTACCTGAGAATCGTGAATATGCCTCTCCATATGCCTCTCTGGACAGAGAGTAAAGGCGCCCTTTGGGTGGAGAAGTACCAGGAAACAGGTCTATCGCACAGTCATATTGGCGGTGTGGAGGCAGAGATGAAGCTCGGGACTTACTGAAAACCACTTTGAAGTCATGGTAAGCCTCCGGTACATCCGTCAGATTCACCGGCTCCTCCTGCAACACAGAACAAGACATTACAGGAGAAAATGCGGCACTCAAACATTGAGCTAGACAAAAAGGGCTCCAAGCCAACACGGAGTTAAGAGCCCAGTCAATGTGGGGGTTATGCTTAACCAGCCAGGTGTGTCCCAAAACCACTGGAACAGTGGGCGAATGGATAAGGAGGAAACAAATCTCCTCAGCATGATTGCCGGAAAGTGTGAGTGTGACAAACTTAGTGGCATGGGTAATACTAGTGAGAAGGGTGCCGCAAAGTGTTCTAGCTGATATAGGCCCGGCCAGGACAACAGATGGAAGTCCCAAGCGTGTGGCCAGCCCAGAATCCATGAAATCACCCTTCGCTCCTGAGTCAATCAATGCCGAAACCTCATATGCAGCCCCACTGAACAGTAACGAGGCTTGGAGCTCACAACGACCACCAGGGGGCAGTTGAGTACTAGTGACGCTCACCATATGTGCTCCCTTGAGCGGTGAGTGCCGCCTCGCTGCCGGGCACAAAGCTGCCACGTGACCTGCTTCCCCGCAGTAGAGACATAGTTGGTTGTCTAGGTGATAACGCCGCTCTCTTAGAGTCAACCATGCTCTCCCAACCTGCATAGGCTCCTCCTCTGAAAAAACGAGATGTTGGAGAGGCGTGTCACTAGCCGCTCCTGATGCGGCTCTAGTGACATACTCAGGGGGAAACACGTTCCTCCGATGACAAGAATGGAGGGAAATCCGGTTATCCACTCGGATGGCGAGGTCGATGAGCCCATCCAGGCTCGAGGGTAATTCGAGGGATTAAATCTCATTCTTGATATGCTCGGCCAGACCGTGGAGAAAGTGAACTCCCAAAGAGCCTTGTCATTCCAGCCACAGGACGCCACGAGCGTGTGAAACTCGGTCGAATAACTGAATACTGAACCTTCTCCTTGCTGTAGCAGCACCAAGGCTCGTGCTGCCTCAGTTCCCTGAGCCGAGCGGTCAAACTCTCAAACTCTCAAAGGAGGAACAGCAGTTCTGCTCGTTATCCCACATGGCCGTTCCCCACTCTCTCGCTTGACCCACCAAGAGCGTGATGGTGAAAGCTACCTTGGACCGCTCCCTGGGAAAACAGGAAGGCTGTAGCGAGAAAGTCAGAGAGCATTGGGACAAAAAGGAGTGACGTGTTAGGCTCACCCAAGTAAGGAGCAGGAGGATTGAGCCGTGGTTCAGCGTGACGGTTACTAGTTCCATCGGGATCGGGAAGAGGGGTTACCATAGAAGCCGCGGGAGGGATGGTTTGCAGCTGATCAAACCGTTCAACCAGCTGGTTAAGCTGGAGAGAGATCTTGGAGTAAGCACGGCGGGAAGCCACGATTTCCTCCTGATGACGACCCAGAAGAACGCCCTGCTGCATAAGGGCTCGGCGCATTTCATCCTCCTCTGCTGTGTCCATGATGTGGTGAGTAGATTCTGTGATGGATCGAGGAGGACTCAAAGGCAGAGGATTAGATGCAACAGAAGGTTTATTCTCCAAAGGTGAACAAAACAAAAGAACATTAACAAAAACAGCGAGCAAGTCTCTGGGGAAATCCAGCTATGGTCAGCAGTGAGAAGCAGACCAAAACGAGCTGATAACTGCCCAAGACCCAGCGCTCGCCCAGGATCAACAACCTGAGAGTTGAGCGAGGCAGAGAGTGGCAGTCCTTCTCTCTACACATCCTGGGGTACAGATAAACAGAGTGAGTGCAACATCAGAGCACAAAACAACCAACGCACAGCACACACAACAAGGACTAGTCAAAAGTGAAATATAAAGGTGGAAGGAGGCAGCTCGTGATCCGCGCAGCCCCACTGCCAGATCAGCGCTGATTGCACCCGTCACCAGCTGCCGAAAAGGACATGACAAACATAGACAGTGCCAGTAAGGCACCCTGACCCGTGACAGGTTTTAAATACAAAACGAACTTGTAAAATACTCCTGGCAATTGAATTGGCTTCAAAATTGTGTTCATTTGCGAAGATCATGATGAACAAAATGTATAAGAATCATGATCTTTTGTTGGTCACAGAGCATATTTTCTGTAACAATTCCAAAGATAATAGAAAAATCCTATTGTTTTTGTTTTTGTTTGAGGAACAGGGTGATGCTAACTAAAAAAATAAATTAATAAATGTCATCACTGCAGCACTATTACACACTTCACTACTACTACAAAGTATAAATTGCCATGACATAATAAAAATGTGCTTTCACTAGGTATCATAAGCCTTCTTGGTCCCTTCCAGTCACTTAATCACAGATTTTGTTTTTTCCATGAATATTTTGTTGAAAACTAACACCACAATGTAAGAAATATTTAAGGAATTGTAAACCCTTAGTGCATTAATTTGCTTCAGGTTATTATTCCTTAGTTTATATTCCTGTCATACATCAAAATTTACAGTATACAGTCTAATACATAGTGCATGCTTAAAGAGAATAGTAAAGTGAGTACATTAGCAGTCGAGAATGCATGCTGCCAGCAGACTGTGCCAAATGAAAAGGATTGCAGCTGTCTTTATGCAGTGCTAACTGGCCATCAAAGATTCATGCAGTCTAACAGCAGGGTGCTGGGTGTGTAGTTTCATCTCTCTGTCTACAGAGTCGACAGCAGTTTAACTACATTGCAGCATTATGCAGTTATATAAGGTCATTTCTGTAGCCACACTCTACTCATGGAGGTCTTCAAGGTCATGACAGCTTTTCTGCAGTCTTTTCCAGCACCGCTCAAATGCTATATAAATGTACAATCAAAAATGGCTCTTTTGGGTAACAACAGCAAAAAAAAAAAAACAGTAGACTTATTTATATGGACAGATGTTGGGGGAAGTCAGGGGGCTGTGGTATTTTTATGTCCTCCCACACCTGATCTCAGAGAATAATACAAAATAACCAGACACAATAATCAAAGAAGCAAATATTTGTAATAAATGGCAAAATCGGTAACATAAGAATGAGGCAATTAATATAATGTTTGATGCAATGCATGATAAATTGCTGCCCCAAATTTGTCTGCCTCATAAAAGTCGAGGGAGGCAGTCATGATTAAAATGACCAGGGAAGGAAAGGATGTTTCACATTCCATGTATAAAATTAAATGCCATTTGAATAGTTGCTTTGTTTGAGTTATGAATAATTTGTCTAGCTTTCTCTGTACTGGGGTGAGACGTGACTGTTTGAGTTTAATTCATTTTTCAAGAACTAATTACATTTATTTATTAAGATGTATTCATAAAGCAAATGCTTTTATCCAGTTGCAAGTGCAATTAAATGAGGCCAGTAAGCTAAAGGTTAAGTTATAATATGTTATATATATCATAAATTTATATTGCCTTATTCGGAGTGCAAATAGTCCGCCTTGTTGGCAGAGGCTATTTACACTAACTCCGCCCACCAACGTGTCGTTGAGCTAGACAACATTACAAAAGATGGCTTGTCAAAGAACAGCTCTGGCTCCAACAACTCCTTTGTGGTAAATCGCGTAGCACAGATTGCTTGACACAATCGACCCGAATTCGAATCCGCCTTTTTCCGAACTCGTTCTTGTCCCTTTTTACATCTCATGTCACATTGGAAAGGCATTTATTTTCAATAAAAATAAAGGAAAATAATTGAAAAGTTGAAAATGTATTTTATAATGTACTACTGAGGTGCAGATAATTGTCACTATTTGCAATAAGTAGTATAAATAGCAGAAAATTCTGTTATTTTAACATAGTGTAAATAGAATCTATAGCTATTTGCATTTAGTGTAAACAGCATATCACTAAGAAAATACTGCGATTTTCATTTTGTGTTTGTAGTTAATTTCAGTGGTTTTCAATGGTTTTGATAGTTTAGCATTTATTTAATATAATAACAATTTAGCATTTATTAAGACATACAGATTGGCTAAAAAAAATGTATGCTTATAAACAGATTTCCCAAACACTCCCATCATTTCCCAAATGGCCCACTGTTTCAATAGGGTTTTGTAGGTTGGAAGTGCCTTTGACCACTTACAGACAGTATGTGTGCGGTCGTACGCCACAGCAGGCAACACCAGATGTTCAACAGACCTGATATGATATCAGAGTTCCTCAGATGCATCCCTGGAGGGCCTCTGCCCTGCAGATTTTAGTTACAACCATGACGACACCTGAGCCAGCTAATCAAGGTCTTTGGAGTTGCTAGAAAATTACAGGTAGGTTAGTTTGATGTTAAGGTGGGTAGATGGGTTTGAGCTAAACTCAGCAGGGCAGTTGCCCTGTAGGGCCTTATTTAAGGAACTCTGTGATAGAGCATTAAACTGATGATTAGACAGTTGTTTGGTTGATAATTTTTTTTCTACCCCAATATTCCTGGATGACCTGGGGTGCATTTCCCACAAATTGAAAGCTCACTTTTTAACCACAACTGTATGAAGCATTCTTGAAGAAACTAGCTTGTCACAAGTTGCCAAAAAATGTGGAAAAACAGGCAAAGATTGTGGGATTATCAGACTGGGTAGGATAATTCAAGTCACCTTCATTTTTATAGTGTTTTATACAATACAGATTGCTTCAGTTCTCCTCTGGCCTAGGAAAACAAACACATGTTATTTTATGACTCCAGGTTGCTTCACAAGTCAGATTTATGGATTAATATTATTAAAAGAATTTGCAAATAGCTCCTTTTGATTAAAGATCAGGATATGTCACGTTGGCATTAGATGGGAGAAAGAACCTCTCTAGCATGAAGATAGAGCTGCTATACCATCCTCAAAGTGCATTGCTCTGCAAAGTTAGAATGCTAACATATGAAATAAGATATCAATAAATGCCTCAAGGCAAACTTTTTCTTGATTTTAATTTAAAGGACGTTTAGGCTTTGCCATTGTCCTCTTGTCTTGTAAAATAGCAAATACAGATATGAGATATAATTCACAGGCAGGTCAATAGGCATGTTCTTCCTAAAATAACTCCTTAAGATTAATTTCCAGGCTTTGGTGCATAAATGTGCCCTTATAGTGAAAATTATAAACTTTATATTAATTATAGACAAATGGTGTCTCAGGAAATGTGTAAAAGAAAACATTGGCCCCCCGGTTTCACAGACAAGGCTTAAGCCTAGTCCTAGACTAAAATGTAAGTCTGAGCTGTTTCAAATGAAAGAAACTTGCGCTGACTGATCTTAAAACATGTCAGTCCCTTTGTATTGTTTTAAGATGAACACCAGTAATGCTTTCTTCTAAGGCATGTTTATAAAATTTGACTTAAATGTCCTAATTGAACTAGGGCCTAATCCTGGTTTATGCTAAACCCTGTCTGTGAAACCGGGCCTTGATGCGTTACACATGAAATTAACAAAATGGATGAATAACCACTAGATGGCAGTATGCCTAATTAAATAGTTATTTCAAAATAAGAGTCCTTATTAGATGGCAGCACAGCAGCTGTTTAGCCAGCAGTGGATGACTGTAAGCACAATGATAGAGCTTCTTGTTTAAAAAAAAAAAAAAAAAAAATTTACAGTCTTAGTTGTATGGAGCCAAATTGGTCTCATTAATAATTCATGCTAAAGATATGATGCACACATACAGTAGCCAAACTCACATTATTGAAACATGCATTTCCAGTCTAACAAAGCGATATTGCGTAAAATGTGCACAAAAACATGCTCCTTGAGTCCTGTGCTCTCAGTGGGATATGATTAGTTGCTCACATCTGACTGGCTAAAGAGTATGATGGACTCACATGGGAGTAAAGAGCTGCAGAAATACAAACTCACACATCCAAAATCTGTGCCAAGGGCTTGTCTAGTCGGTGAGGATAAGACATGTGACTGTGTATTGAGAAGAAAAATGGGCCAAGCACAGATCCATGGGGTACCCCAGTGGTGAGTCTGACACCTGTACCCTCCTGGAAACCTTGAATGATGTGAGATAGAGCTTAAACTAGTGAAATGTAATTTTACAGATACCTGGCTCTGAGTGGGTTGACAGGAAAATGTGATGATTTGCTGTGTCAAAGGCAACAGACATATAAACCAGGAAGAGGACAGAAAATCTAGATTTAGCCAGTTGTAGAAGAGCAATGTCCACATTAAAGCCTCATTTGGTATTCACCAAGTAGTTGTTGATTACTCTTGTCTATGTATCTTTTGTTAATATAATTTATTTTATTACACTTGTGTCTTCCTTGTGTTGATAATGCAGTAAGGTTCTACAAGTTAGGTATCCCACCAAACTTTCTTATGTGATGTACTCCTAACCACACCTTAAGTGACAAGTGATCCAAAAATCATAATGTCACCTGTGACGTGAGTACCCATCACTACACTATTTCGCCTCCTTAGGTTGGCGAAAGCAAAATTCACTTTTCAATTTACAGATCCTAAGAGTTTAGAGATATTTTTCTCACTGTAGAGGGTGTGCCATTTCCCAGTATCTTTCATGCAAATTACCATCTGTCCCCATATGGCAGTGGTCTCAAACTCAATTCCTGGAGGGCCACAGCTCTGCAGAGTTTAGCTCCAACCAGCTCCAAATCACACCTGCTTGGAAGTTTCTAATAATCCTGAAGACCTTGATTAGCTGGAATGATCTGGGCGCTTCTGTAGCCAGATGAGCCTGTAGCGTGGAGTGTGTCGACACACTCCATACTATGTATTTTTCTAGTCATATACTAGTCATAACCGCTGGTTACTGTCTCAGTTTTACTAAAGTTGTACGTAGTTATAATAATTTTCAGGGGCTAAATAAATAGTACAAGCATAACCTCTGATTATTGTTTGAGCTTTATTCAAGTTGTACGTAGTTATTTTAACTATTGGGGGCTAGATAAAAATAATTTCAATAATGTTATTGTTATGGGGTTGATGAGACGTGAGACGTGCAGATCCATATGCAAGCTTTTATTTAAAGACATGGTCATAAATACAGGCAGGGTCGAAACAATGGCAAACAGGTATGGCAGGGACAAGACAAAGAGTAATCCTAGGGCAATCGTGGGTCAACGATCGGCGAACAATATCCAACGGGGCAAGGCAGAGCAATAATCCAGGTACACGAGCAATAATCCAAATGAGGTGCAAACAGAGTCCGAAACGGCAAGGCAAGGGTTAATCCAGGAAACACGGGCAGAAATCAAAACGCGGGAAAACAGGCAAGGCAAGGCAAGACTAAGACAACTAAGTGGGCTCCGTAGAGTATTATCGCTAGAAGAGGGATATGTGCGTACAATACTCGGCGATCTGTGAAAGGAAGTCCAGGGTTTAAGTAGGGTGTGTGATTGTGTGATAGTTCTCAGGTGTGAGCATGTGATTGGTACAGCTGTGTGCAGTCAGTGCAATGGATCATGGGAAATGTAGTGCAAGGTAACGCGAGACAGTCTGTGTAGTGTGAGAGTCAATATGATGGAAGGGTGACCTCTGGTGGCAATCAGACGGAAGACCACGAACCGGATTCGTGACAGAGCCCCCTCCCAAGGAGCGGCTTCCAGACGCTCCAAACAGAGCAATCCAGGAGCGGAGGCAGAACAGGGGGAGGAATGGAGGACCAGGTCCGTGAGGAAGTGACGAGACCCGGAACTGAGGCAACGCCAGCAGAGCAGGGCACCAAGGCGGAGCAGACGGGACAGGAGACCACCAGGGCAGAGCAGACGAAGCAGGAGCCCACCAGGGCGGCGCAGATGGAGCAGGAGCCCACCAGGGTGGAGTAGACGGGACTGGAGCCCACCAGGGCGGAGCAGACGGGACTGGAGCCCACCAGGGCGGAGCAGACGGGACTGGAGCCCACCAGTGCGGAGCAGACTGAGCAGAAGACCTCCAAACTGGAACAGATGGAGCGGTAGACCACCAGACCTGAACAGAAGGCCACCACGGCGGAGCAGACAGAACAGGTGGAGCAGAAGACCCCCAGAGCAGGACAGAGGACCACCACGGCGGAGCAGACGCCCAAGGCAGAGACTGGGACCAAGGGGAAACTGAGACACAAAAGACAGGCAGAGCATATATGGCCTCCATGGCCGGCTCAGAGCAAGGCGGAAGTTCACAGACGGCCTTCATAGCCGTTTCAGGGCAGGAAGAGAGTTCACAGATGGCCTTCATAGCCATGACAGGGCAGGGCGAGAGTTCACAGACGGCCTTCCTAGCTGTTTCAGGGCAGGACGAGAGTTCACAGACGGCCCTCATAGCCGTGACAGGGCAGGGCGAGAGTTCACAGGTGGATACCACTGACACCTCCAGAGGTTCTGCAGCAGATGCCGCCACCTCTGGAGGTTCTACAGTGGTACCATAGGGAACGAGAAAGAGTTCTTTGCTGGGCACCACCATCATACAAGGGGCTGAGGCGAGCCCCGCTGCTTCTGGAGGTTCTGCAGCGTGTGCCGTCACCTCGGGCAGTTCTGCGGTGGTGTACGCAGCCCAAACGCAACATAAAGCGATTCCCATCCTGGGAAGCACTTCCGACAGAGGAGTTAGTTCATGGACAGAAGGGTTGGAGTGAGTGGGTTTGGGGATACCAGCTGCGCGTGCAGACACCAGCGATACATCCCTCACACTAGACATCAAACTGGGATAATGGAAGACTGACCTTGATGATCTGGGTGTGTCAGCCCGGCCGTGACAAGACTTGGGCTGATCAACGGAGACGTGACGAGATTCTGGAAGATCAGCTGAGACGTGCTGTGACTCTGGATGATCAGCAGTGATGTGCTGTGACTCTGGACGATCAGCAGTGACGTGCTGTGACTCTGGACGATCAGCAGTGACGTGCTGTGACTCTGGACGATCAGCAGTGACGTGCTGTGACTCTGGACGATCAGCAGTGACGTGCTGTGACTCTGGACGGTCAGCAGTGACGTGCTGGGACTCTGGACGGTCAGCAGTGACGTGCTGGGACTCTGGACGGTCAGCAGTGACGTGCTGGGACTCTGGACGATCAGCGAAAGCCTGGCGAGACTCTGGACGATCAGCTGAGACGTGACGAGGCTTTGGCAGATCAGCTGAGACGTGATGATGCTCATGACGATCAGCGGTGACTTGACTGGAAACAGGATTGACAGCTGTGACAGAACGGGATGCTGTTGTGTCCGCCATTTTGTAATCCAGCTCCGCTGTCGCCGCCATTTTGTGATCGTGCTCTAGTGCAGCCACCCTGACATGAGTGAGTGTGGTGTCGAGTTCCTCCGCGACACCCACAGTGAACACAGAGCCCACAGACAGCAAAGCAAAGTCCATAAACTGTGCTAATGATGAACGCGGACCCTCTCGGAGAAGCTTTGATCTGAGCGGTTGATTAACGCCGTCACAAAATAAATCAATTAAAAAACAGTCCGGCAACTCAGAGTCATTTGCTAAAATTAAATATTCCTCTATACACTCCTCAAGTGATCGGGTACCTTGCTTGAAGCGTAACAGTAGAAGTTCTGTGTCCATACCTGGTCAATGTCCACATGAAAAGCTGCTGGATCCTTGAGAGGCCGAGTATTCTGTTACGGGGCTGACGAGACGTGAGACGTGCGGATCCATATGCAAGCTTTTATTTAAAGACATGGTCATAAATACAGGCAGGGTCGAAACAATGGCAAACAGGTATGGCAGGGACAAGACAAAGAGTAATCCTAGGGCAAGCGTGGGTCGACGATCGGCGAACAATATCCAACGGGGCAAGGCAGAGCAATAATCCAGGTACACGAGCAATAATCCAAACGAGGTGCAAACAGAGTCCGAAACGGCAAGGCAAGGGTTAATCCAGGAAACACGGGCAGAAATCAAAACACGGGAAAACAGGCAAGGCAAGTCTAAGACAACTAAGTGGGCTCCGTAGAGTAGCTATCGCTAGAAGAGGGATATGTGTGTACAATACTCAGCGATCTGTGAAAGGAAGTCCAGGGTTTAAGTAGGGTGTGTGATTGTGTGATAGTTCTCAGGTGTGAGCATGTGATTGGTACAGCTGTGTGCAGTCAGTGCAATGGATCATGGGAAATGTAGTGCAAGGTAACGCGAGACAGTCTGTGTAGTGTGAGAGTCAATATGATGGAAGGGTGACCTCTGGTGGCAATCAGACGGAAGACCACGAACCGGATTCGTGACAGTTATATTGTAATATTAACATATTTCATAGTATTAGCATAACCTCTGATTATTGTCTCAGCTTTATTCAAATTACATAGTTTGTACATAGTAGGTAACTGTAGGGGGCTAAACAGAACTACTATTTAAAGAATGGTAAGCATAGGTGACCTATTAAATACTAGTAGCAATAACCTAATCGTGTGATCGTGAGGTTCGCGTAAAACGGCCAACGAGAGACACTCTGAGAGACACAGATTCCTAATGAACGAGTAAATATAAAGTAAAGGGTTAACTAGAATAATCAAGTGTCAGAGTAATAATAATAATTGGACATTAATCAACAAACAACCAGTTTGCATTTCAATCTAAATTCGAGGTCATAATAAAATGGAGTCAGATTAGAATTAATTTTAAACGTAATTATTTTGTGCACCAAAAAGACAGTGCGCACAGGAAACATTCAGCCACCATTGTATACCTTCGTTGGGCCAGTTGGGTGGACCTTACAAAAGTGATCATTTGAAAGATCTGTAATAGTTTGTATGATATTCAAAGAATGTATTATCACAGAGAGAAAAGAGAGGTGAGAATTTGGAAATAAGTGCACGTTCCCTCACATCACCTACTGTATCTAGTCTATGCAAATATAAGTCACTGTATGTGTGGCACAGTAGAACCACACTTTACGTAAAATGCATACAAATACTTATAAAATCATGTTGGCTATCTGGGAAAGAAGCACTGGTGTAGATAAAGTTAGGGCAAAGGTGGGGCATGGGTAGCTGAAATGTTTTTTTGCAATGCTTTGTTGACCACTGAATTCCACAGCCCAACTAAGAAGAACAAAGATTCCAGTAAAGCATCGTGTGGACAATGTAATTAATGTGATTTGCATTTGTGATAAATAATAAGGCTCTAATGAAGACACAAGTAAAAAGCACTGACAGAAAAACAAGCAAATGCAATGTGTAGTAGTGTAGTTTCCTTTCAGAAAAGATTGATTTGACACCAGGTTGCAATGTTCATTTGTTCAGTAGAATTAGATGTATTCCCAGCCTTGTTGAGAAGACATCTATAGGCCACTATTGTTCAGAATTTTGGCCTCTCTAGTCTTGGTTGCAGCTCTTATGCTGTGTTCAAGTCCTCCTGGGATATTCGTACTTATGAGTTGACAAGTCGTTATTACGACATCAGGTGCATTCAAGTCACTTTGGTCGGAACAAGATAGCGATTTAACTTTTCTACATACAATTCAATGATTTTTTTTAACTCTACATCTACAAAACGATGAATGAAGAATGTTCATCGTGTTTTTATTTTTATTTTTTTTTTTGTTTTTATTTAATTTATGAAGGTGATGTAAACTGAATAATTATATATTCTATTATAATTATACAATAATATAATATTTTGTATATGTAACTTAATGTCAGGCTTGTGTTTGTTGTGTCTTGTGTTTTTTTTGTCTATGTGCTCCCCAGGACCTAGTTTTCCTTCCTGTATGCCCATATGTGGTTTTTCCTGTTCCTGTTCTCGTTTATGTTCATTTGATTCAGCTGTGTTTAATTAATTACCTAGTGTTCTTAAGCCCTGTGTTTCCCTGAGTCTAGCATCTGGTATTAATGTCGATGTGGTGTTCCTGTGTCTCTGCCTGTGTTACCCCTTGTATTATCATCATTAATGTGCTTCTTCTTGAGCCACTCCTTTGCTGCCTTGGCCGTGTGTTTTGGGTAATCGTCATGCTGGAATATCTATCCACGACCCATTTTCAATGCCCTGGCTGGCTTCAATGCCCTGACGGTACATGGCCCTGTCCATCGTCCCTTTGATGCGGTGTAGTTGTCCTGTCCCCTTAGCAGAAAAACACCCCCAAAGCATAATGTTTCCACCTCCATGTTTGACAGTGGGGATGGTGTTCTTGGGGTCATAGGCAGCATTCCTCTTCCTCCAAACACAGCGAGTTGAGTTGATGCCAAAGAGCTCGATTTTGGTCTCATCTGACCACAACACTTTCACCCAGTTCTCCTCTGAATCATTGGCAAACTTCAGACGGGCCTGTACATGTGCTTTCTTGAGCAGGGGGACCTTGCGGGTGCTGCAGGATTTCAGTCCTTCACGGCGTAGTGTGTTACCAATTGTTTTCTTGGTGACTATAGTCCCAGCTGCCTTGAGATCATTGACAAGATCCTCCCGTGTAGTTCTGGGCTGATTCCTCACCGTTCTCATGATCATTGAAACTCCACGAGGTGAGATCTTGGATGGAGCCCCATTCCGAGGGAGATTGACAGTTGTTTTGTGTTTCTTCCATTTGTGAATAATCGCACCAACTGTTGTCACCTTCTCACCAAGCTGTTTGGCGATGGTCTTGTAGCCCATTCCAGCTTTGTGTAGGTCTACAATCTTGTCCCTGACATCCTTGGACAACTCATTGGTCTTGGCCATGGTGGAGAGTTTGGAATCTGATTGATTGATTGCTTCTGTGGACAGGTTGTCTTTTATACAGGTAACAAGCTGAGATTAGGATCAAATACTTATTTGACTCATTAAAATGCAAATCAATTTATAACTTTTTTGAAATGCGTTTTTCTGGATTTTTTTGTTGTTATTCTGTCTCTCACTGTTCAAATAAACCTACCAATAAAATTATAGAGTGATCATTTCTTTGTCAGTGGGCAAACGTACAAAATCAGCAGGGGATCAAATAATTTTTTTTTCCCCACTGTATATATCTATATATCTATATCTATCTATCTATCTATCTATCACCGGCCACTTTATTAGGTACACCTGTTAAATTGCTTGGTAACACAAATTGCTAATCAGCCAGTCACATGGCAGCAACTCAATGCATTTAGGCATCTAGATGTGGTGAAGACGACTTGCTGAAGTTCAAACCGAGCATCAGAATGGGGAAGAAAGGGGATTTAAGTGACTTTGAATGTGGAATGGTTGTTGGTACCAGACGGGCTGGTCTGAGTATTTCAAAAACTGCTGATCTACTGGGATTTTCACACACAACCATCTCTAGGGTTTACAGAGAATGGTCCGAAATAGAGAAAATATCCAGTGAGCGGCAGTTGTGTGGACGAAAATGCCTTGTTGATGTCAGAGGACAGAGGAGAATGGGCAGACTGGTTAGAGATGAAAGAAAGGCAACAGTAACTCAAATAACCACTCGTTACAACCAAGGTATGCAGAATACCATCTCTGAACGCACAACACGTTGAACCCTGAAGCAGATGGGCTACAGCAGCAGAAGACCACACCAGGTGCCGCTCCTGTCAGCTAAGAACAGGAAACGGAGGCTACAATTCGCACAGGCTCACCAAAATTGGACAACAGAAGATTGGAAAAACGTTGCCTGGTCTGATAAGTCTCGATTTCTGCTGCGACATTCAGATGGTAGGGTCAGAATTTGGCGTAAAGAACATGAAAGCATGGATCCATCCTGCCTTGTCTCAACGGTTCAGGCTGGTGGTGGTAGTGTAATGGTGTGGTGGATATTTTCTTGGCACGCTTTGGGCCCCTTAGTACCAATTGAGCATCGTTTAAACGCCACAGCCTATCTGAGTATTGTTGCTGACCATGTCCATCCCTTTATGACTACAGTGTACCCATCTTCTGATGGCTACTTCCAGCAGGATAATGCACCATGTCACAAAGCTCAAATCATCTCAGACTGGTTTCTTGAACATGACTTGAACAGATACTGTATATATATATATATATTTTTTTTTTGGAAAAGAAATTATAGAAATTAATACTTTTATTTAGCAAGGATGCTTTAACCCTCTGGGGTCTGAGGTCATTTTGGGGCCCTTGAGATGTTTTGACATGCCCTGATATTTGTGCTTATTTCATTCAGTTTGCGGAGACGGAAAAGACAGAGAGCGCACCCTGTTTGTTTTCTTTATTTTCCAAAACCACAACATTTTGTTTTCATTGTGAGTGTACCCGAAAAAAAAAATAGACACTTCAAAGTTTCAATTGATGTATAACACTTATCAGTATGACCAAAATTGACGGAGTATTTTTAGTGTCTTTCGCACTGATAAGAAAAAAATTAGCTCGTCTCGCCGGCGAGACAGTCGACACCAGAGAGTTAAAGACTTTAGTTTGAGTTTATTTCCACGTCTCCTGGTTCTTTGTTTGTCACAGAAGGCTACCGTGACAGAATATCGGACTAAAATGGTAAGCGGCGCACCTACTCCCGTTTGTTTTCCTTTTTTGAAAGTCTTTTGTTTTTCTGTTTGTCTCTCCCCGCGGCATGGATACCTTGGCATGCTTCTCCGCCCTAGCCCATCGAGATCTCGCCTTCTTCGAGTATGCCTGGGAATTCTGGGGCTCGCCGTGGCGACGGTGTGGGATGACGCCACCATCAATTCTCTGTTCTGGCTCGGGGCCAACTACCATCACCCCGTGGACCTCCCAAACACCACTGGACTAAGTTGGAGGGAAGGGGTCTTCCGGTGTCTGAGGAGTGTCTGGGCCCGAGCCAGAACCAGCCTGCAGTCAAGCCTGCCGGCCGCTACGACGTCAAGCCCGCCGGCTGCGGCTCGCTCAAGCCTGCCGTCCGATCCTCAGTCAAGTCTATTGGCCGTTCATCAGTCAAGTTTGCCGGCCGCTACGAAGTCAATCCCGCCGGCTGTGGCTCGCTCAAGCCCGCCGACCGATCCTCAGTCTAGTCTGCCAGCCGTTCATCTGTGAAGTTCTGCTCCAAAGCTGCTCCAAAGTCAAGTTTGCGGGTCACCGCTCGCTCAAGCCCGCCGGCCATTCGTCAGTCAGGCTCGCCAGCTGCGGCTCCCCCAAGCCCGCTGGCCGCTTCGAAGTCAAGCCTGTTGGCCGTTTGTCAGTCAAGCCCGCCGGCTGTGGCTCTCTCAAGCCCGCCGGTCACTTCTGAAGTCAAGCACACCGGCTGCGGCTCCTCCAAGCCTGCCGGCTGCTCTGAAGCCAGTGCCCGCTCCTCGAAAGTATCATTGAGTGCCCGTTCGTCCAGAGTTCGCTCCAGTGTCGGCTCCAGCCCCGGAGTTCGCTCCAGTGTCTGCTCTAGCCCCTGACCAGAGTGGAGAGATGGCTCTAGCCCCTGACCAGGGTCAAGTCATGTTCCCTGAAGTATTGTCCACAGGAACAATTCTAGTCGGTCTTGTCAGTCTTGTTTTGTCTGTTGGGGTTCATCGAAAGCAGGCTGCTTCTCCTGTCATGGCCATGGAGGCCATTCCCAAGCCGCTTGCTTGGTCTCATGTCCGGCCCAGAGAGGGCCTCAGATTCCGAGCCCAGCCCAGAGAGGGCTTCTGTTCCTGTGGATAGTCCCGAGAGGGCTCCTGTTCCTGAGTTTAGCCCACGGAGGGCTCCTGTTCCTGAGTTTAGCCCATGGAGGGCTCCTGTTCCTGAGTTAAGCCCACGGAGAGCTCCTCTTCCTGATTTTAGCCCACGGAGAGCTCCTCTTCCTGATTTTAGCCCATGGAGGGCTTCCGTTCCTGAGTTAAGCCCACAGAGGGCTCCTGTTCATGAGTTTAGCCCAAGGAGGGCTCCTGTTCCTGAGTTTAGACCCGAGTTTCTCCCCAAGTATTTTTTTGGGGGGGGGCCTTATGGCTCTGGCCGGAGGGGCCGGGTCATTAGCCAAGGCCACGGAGGCTACTCTGCCATGGCCTCCTGAGCTCCCTGCACCGCCATGGCCTCCTGAGCTACCTGCACCGCCATGGCCTCCTGAGTTCCCTGCACCGCCATGGCCTCCTGAGCTCCCTGCTCCGCCATGGCCTCCTGAGCTCCCTGCTCCGCCATGGCCTCCTGAGCTCCCTGATCCACCATGGCGTCCCGAACTGCCTAATCCACCATGGGTCCCAGAATGGGTACCGCTCTGGAGGCCTGCTCTCCTGTGTATGTCCTGGGGTTCCTCCAGAACGCCCACCCTCCCCATTGGATGTTAGGAGGTGCTTCCGGGAGGGGGGGGGGGAGTAATGTCAGGCTTGTGTTTGTTGTGTCTTGTGTTTTTCTGTCTATGTGCTCCCCAGGACCTAGTTTTCCCTCCTGTATGCCCATATATTAGGGCTGTCACGATATTAGTTTTTTTATATCACAGTTATTGTGGCCAAAGAATTCACAATATCGATATATCGCGATATCTATAGAAACCTTGGGGGGAAAAAGATATCAGTTAAATTATTTTTTACTTTGTTTATTGAGTTTTTCTTTTTCACCCAATGATCATAAAGATACTGATAAACACAGGGCACAAGACTCTGGCTTTCTCTGTCTTCTTTGGAGCTCCTATGAAATAACGAGAGAAAATATTGTCAAGTTCAACAGTATGATGAATAAATATTAATGGTAACACTTTACAATAAGTTGTCATTTGTTAACATTTGTTAATGTATTAACTAACATGAACAAACAATGAACGATACATTTATTACACAGTTTATTAATCTTTGTTAATGTTAGTTAATAAAAATACAGTCGTTCTTTCTTCATGTTAGTTCACAGTGCATTAATGTTTACAAACACAACTTGTGATTTTAATAATGCATTAGTAAATGCTGAAATGAACATGAACTAAGATTAATAAATGCTGTAGAAGTATTGTTCATTCTTAGTTCATGTTAACTAATGTAATGAACTAATGTTAACTAATGATACCTTATTGTAAAGTGTTGCCAAATTGCCATATTAACATCTAAACTGATACTTTAACCTGTTAACTTGTGTACCCCTGTTTTAAGTTATTTAACCTATCATTGTGCTGGCGCCACTGAAGTCATGTAGTAAGAGCGCTGCAAATTCAGTTTTAATGTGCGTCTAGAACGGCCGCAGATGAGGCATTAAGTGCATGGCACTGCGACCAACTTAACATTTTACAGAGTTTAATGTAGCAATGTGGTCGCTCAGTTTTTCTAGATCAGTTTTAATCGTTTAACTGTTAATAGATTTGAACAAAGAAATAAAGTGCTTCTATACACAGGCCGTATTGATTGCAAAAACAAAAATAAGACGAGTAAAGAAAACGCAGTACTTATTAAAATAATCACCCTTTACTTAAATGAACACAGAAAACCTCTGTTAACAGGTTAATGTACCATTTCCCATTCTATGACTAATAAAATAATCGCAACTTACTCCGTATAACTGAACATGGCTCTTCTCGGAGTAGCTGCGTGCACTGCGTCTTCTTCTTGTTTGACAGCATGTGTCAGTGTTAAGGCGCAATACTGCCACCTGGAGGTCAACCAGGTACTGACGCTGGAGTATTTACATGTCGTGTTATCATAAGAGTCCTGTTCATTTTAAATATTGCGGTTATCGCCAATACCGGTATATCGTCACACACTAAATTAACATGATATCAATAATCGATGCTTTGAATATCACGGTTATCGTCAATATTGGTATATCACGACACCCCTACCATATATGATTTTTCCTGTACCTGTTCTCGTTTATGTTCCTTTGATTCAGCTGTGTTTGATTAATTACCTAGTGTTCGTAAGCCCTGTGTTTCCCTGAGTCTAGCGTCTGGTATTAAAAACATGATTTTTGAAAATAAAAAAAAACGTTATCTGTTATAAACGAGTTATCTGTTTTTGCAAATAATTTCTTCATATATATATATATATATATATATATATATATATATATATATATAATGCAAAGTCAATTTATTTTGTGTATATAATTCTAAATCTCACACTGGGAAATACTAAAATCTTCTAAACAACAACTGAATTCGAAAGCTTGGCTGTCTCCTCCCAAACTACGGATCTATAACTTAAGGCTTTACGAGGTAGCTGTTATAGAGCAGAAGGAACTGATGACAGTCATGGGTCTTACGGTGATGTTTAATGCTGCATAAATTACTGGGAGAGCTTGACTGACACTCAGGAGGTCAAACTGGATGCTTAGGTAGAAGATGGCCTCACGCTTAACAATACAGGCAGAGACAACTGTGTGTCCAGTATTGTTTTTTAGAAGGTGACAGATGGAAAGAGTGTTTTTAACAGTTGTGAAAGCAGTTAACTTTGTTACAGTACCTTGTTTTGGAAAATGTGGGCACTGAATGTATATTGAAAGAAAGCATTGAAATGTGATTCACATTCCTGTTTCACTCACTGTGGTAGACATTTTGACTTCAGTTGTACGATCGAGGAAAAAAAAAAAAAAAAAAAACTGTAAATGTTAAATTAACCGGAGCATAACGAAGTCACAGTAGCCATGTCACCTCAAGTGCCAGTTGCTCCATGCTCCTGTGTGAAAACTTATTTACTTGATTGGATGTGACAAGCCAAAGTTTGTGAAGGAAAAAAACCTTTCACTTTCCATGCAAAGGTAGCTGTCTGGCTCCCCTGATACCAGAGCAGAGAACCGTTGGCGGCATGTTTCATACTGAATGCCATATGTGCTGTAATATACAAACAGCTCTTTATGCATGCATCTGACCCCACGTTGGGCGTATCTATTTTGGGGCAGTCGTGGCCTAATGGATAGAGAGTCGGGCTTGTAACCCGAAGGTCGTGGGTTCGAGTCTCGGGTCCGGCAGGGATTGTAGGTGGGTTTTAGATTGTAGATTGTATACCATGATTGAGGTGAGACCCTTGAGCAAGGCACCAAACCCCCCGCTGCTCCAGGTGTATGTTCACTACTGTGTGTGTGCACTTGGATGGGTTAAATGCAGAGCACAAATTCCGAGTATGGGTCACCATACTTGGCCACACACCCCTTTAAAAGATAAAGATAATAAAAGATCCTTGTCAAAATGAAGTCCTGTCCCTGTGGTTTATGTAGACTGTCATTGGTTATTAAAATCTTCCTCTATTCAGCCACATACACACAATTAAAACATATCAAGAAACCCATGCTTTTAATAATTATTTGATACAAAACAAAAATCTGACGCCTGATGCCACTGTAGCGTTTGCATCTGTTCAGTCAGTCTATAAACAAATTGACACCAGAATAGTTCTCCAGTTTCTTTATGTAATTACACAATGTCATAATTCTTTTATTGTTTTAACACAACCCTGTTGTACAAACCCATGATGTCACAATCTGTCACACCCACTGGAGTTTCGTCTGTAGGTCACGCATGCGCTGATAGCTCTGAAGTGAATTATCCCTGAAACATAACCTACTCTGGAGCAGACTATGTTCACAGAATAAGTTGCTATGGCTATGGCCTTGGAACCATTTTTGGAACCGAAAGCTGAGTTTATCCACTTACTTACCCTTAAACATACCTGGGTATGTCACATAACCTGCTTTTTGGAATACTCCCCAGATCCAGCTAATCAAGGTCTTCAGGATCACTAGAAAGTTCCAAGCAGGTGTGATCTGGAGCTGGTTGGAGCTAAACTCTGCAGAGCTGTGGACCTCCAGGAATTGAGTTTGAGACCACTGCTCTATAGGCAGTGTTTGCTTATGAAGGTTCCACACAAAACTATTTTGGACAGACTTCTGAAGTTGCATAACAGTCCTACAATTGATCTACAACAAAATAGAGAGAATTTTGGTGATAACTTTGGTGATAAGCAGCACTATGGTCATGTTCATAGTTACAAAATTTGAGTTTAACTCTCTCATCGCATGCCAAAAACCTCCGCATATAATAACTTAGAATACTGTCTAACACTTGATGGCTGCTCTGTCAGTTGTTCATCATCAGTTAGGAACCTACACAGTAACATCTCCAGTGTTGAAATCCCGGTGTTAAGGACTTTTAGAGTAAAGAGTTAAAGTTGTGGTGTTGAATTTTAAAGGATTAACACTAGCTAGTGTAAACAGCACCCTCTGGCCGGTGTAAATATGGAGAATTACCCTTATTAACACTGCTGAGTGTTTATTTCATCTTCCAAGAATCTTAAAGCTCTTAAAACAGTTAATTTATTTCATCTTTTTAATTTATTCTGTTAAAGCTTTCGTTTTATATTACTAATTTATTGTTACATAAGTATATATATGGTGCTTTGCATGTAATGTCACCTCTTTGTATGTAAAGTTGATATTTTTTTGTACTTGTATCTTTGGTACCTTGGCATTAATAAAAAATAAATAAATAAATAATTAAATAAAAATAAAAAAATAACACTGCTGAGTGTTATTAGTCACATCCGGGACATTTTCTCGTGTGCGCGCCTAATCCGTCTGAAATATTTTTCACAGACGCCATTTTCTTTGCTCGCGATGCGTAGCATATTAGGACGGAAAACAGCGAAATAAAGTGATTAATCTTACCCACAAAGTGTGTTTTGTAATATCATATCGTTTTATTATTATTTCAATGTGTTGTGTGCACCTAAACTTTTATCAATGGCATTTCCTTTCACTCGCGATGCGGAACAGACGAGGACTTTTATAAAAGGGAAAATCCGAAAGTAAGTGTTTTTATCTCATTTAAAATATGTATTTTATAACATCATATTAATTTATAACGATACTTATGTGCTGTGCTCTCCTAAGCTTTTCCTCAGAGAGATATTTTCTTTCTCTCACGGTTTTAAACAAGGAAAACACCGAAAGTAAGTGTTTTACCTCATTTATTATATGTATTTTATAAGATAATATTACTTTATGACGATATTTATTTGCTGCGCACCTAAAGGAGCCTAACCGTTTCAGTGCAGACGCCAAGGTCGCTTTTAACAGAAACACCTGAAGTAACGTTAAGCGTTTTCCCAGACAGCAAGCAGTGTCGGCCCAGATCCGGGCCGCATGGATTTCACGTGGGCCAGATGTGGGCTGGATCTGGGCCAACACTATGTTGCTGTCTGGGTTACCTCATTTAAAATATGTATTTTATAACATCATATTGATTTATAGTGATATTTATCTGCTGTGCCCTCTTAAACTTTTTCTCAGAGATATTTTCGTTCACTCGTGATGCTCCGGAGCAGATGAGGAAGTTGGTTTCAACAAGGAAAACACCAAAAGTAAGTTTCTTACTTCATTTACGATATGTATTTTATAAAATAATATTACTTTATGACAATATTATAGATGTGCGCGCCTAAACGATCAGAACGTTTCTCACAGATGACATTTGAATTTGAAGGGAAGTGTTTTACCTCATTTATAATACAGTATGTATATTGCAACCTCATATTGTCAAATCAATCCACTGTAAACTGCCCAAATCTAGATGGCAATATAAGTCATTTGTTCTTGTGTGTCTCATGACCAATTTTTGTGATTTCATTAAGCATGAATTGAGTTTTCATGATGCTGATGTGTCCTTATATTGGATTTGAGTGCTGTTTTCATTTAATTAATTTGAAAATAACACTTTCAGTAAACTCAAACTCTTTATACTGAGTGAATCTTTAAGCATTAAATTGTTTAATTTTTAATTTTTTGTGTATTTAGTTTAATTTTAAGTAAACTAGTTCTTTAATAGTGTTACAGACGGTTCATGCAGGCTTAACAGAAAAATCAAAAGGAGATGATGTGCTTGAAGAATATGAAGCCACCAATACATGGGTAAGCCACAATTGCACATTTTAAGATTATTGATTGTCATGTTTATTTAAAAAAATAAAACAAAAACAAAACAAAAAAAATAACAATAATAATAAAGTCTTCTCTTTTCGGAAATATGTTTTTTAGAAGAGATTTCTTTCTAAAAAATAAATATCAACTGTAAGTTTTTGATATGCTTGGACTGTCATTTATTTATGTGCTGTCCCATTTGTGCATTAATTTTGATAGTCGTTCAACCTCAATGCAGAGAGATCAGTATGCACTTGGAATTGTCATTAGAAGACCCATTTTCTAGTAAGACTGACTTTCTTTTTACAAAATACATTTACAGTGAATTAAATGCTTTTCCTTAAAGGGATAGTTCACCCAAAAATGAAAATTAAATGGTTAGTTCATCCAAAAATTAAAATTATGTTTTACTCACCCTCAAGGCATCCTAGATGACTTTCTTCTTTCAGATGAATCCAATCTGAGTTTTATTAAAAATTATCCTGGCACTTCCGAGCTTTATAATAGCAGTGGGCGGATGTTGCTGTTCAACAGTCCAAAAGAAGTGCAATAAAGTGCATCCATCCATAATAAACAGTGCCTCATACGGCTACGGGGGGTGAATAAAGGCCTCCTGTAGCGAATCAAAGAAAAATATCCATATTTAAAACAAACACTTTCCTCTAGCTTGCGCTAACTGTTGTGTGCGCAAACCATTCCGTGTGGATGATGTAGGACTTTAGTGAAGCTTTGGCTCCAGTGAAATATGCTAGTCTCGTGAGAACCAACGTTTGTTAACAGGAGCAAAGGAAGCTAATTTTCCTTACTTTAGCAAAGAAAAACCACTCTCTTCTTGGCTTGCATCGAAATCCTCTGACATTTCTCTTTACAAATCCTTGTTTTGTATTTCTAATTCATGATTCGTTTGTTTTGCTCTCTTCTCTGCTCTTCCGCGTTCGTCACTTCTCACCGGTGCATGCACTACACTGACGTCCTGCGTCATCCGCCCGGAAGGGCTTCCACGTACAACATTTAGTGCAAGCTACAGAAAAGTATAAAATGTTTATAAATATGGATATTTTTCTTACAAAAACACATGGATTCGCTACAGGAAGCCTTTATACACCCCCCAGAGCCGTGTGAGGCATGTTTTATTATGGATGGATGCACTTTATTGCACTTCTTTTGGACTGTTGAACAGAAACACCCACCCACTGCCATTATAAAATTTGGATTAGCCAGGAAATTTTTTATTGGATTCGTCTGAAAGAAGAAAGTCATATACTCCTAGGATGCATTGCAGGTGAGTAAATCTTGGGGTAATTTTAATTTTCAGGTGAACTAACCCTTTAAGTTATTATTTACTCACCCTTGTGTTGTTCTAATGCGGTATGCCCTTCTTTCTTTTTCGGACCTGCTTGTCCTTATAATGTCACTATATGCCAATCAATATCAAGCTTTTAAAAATGATGTAAAAGGATCAGAGTGGTCCCATGTATTTCTTCTGTAGATTATTCAAAATATAACCTTTTGTGTTCCTCAGAAGACAGAACGTCATACAGGTTTGGAACCACATGAGGATAAATAAATAATGACAGAAGTTTCAGTTTTGGGTGAACTTCTTGTATTGCAATTCATACTTGTCTCTGACATTTCACCTGATAATAGTTTTGATAAATGGATGTGAAATGATGCTGTTTTGGTTTTGTATTTATATTTATTTATTTTTCAATTTTACAGGGGCAGTTTTGTGATGCTGCAAATAGGAGTGGATATCTTGCTTGGCTGAAAACGGCAGAGAAACGCATCTCATCGTGCTGAAAAAAAGAATGAGACTATTCTCTCCAAGGAGGTCCAAACACCAGCACAGACTTTGATTAGTGAGCATTAACATGCATTCAGCTTTTATGGTAATGAATGGAATGCTGTTGTTTAACCTCCTAAATGTCAGCATTATAAACCTTATGATATTAAGGGTACATATGGACCAAATAAGAATATGTTTTTTTGTGTCTTTGCACTGATTTGCTTCTACATTATGATGTTTAATTGTTGTAAGAACATGTTCTTTACATGTATTGAAAACATTGAGTGTGAAGACATTTTGGTGCAGGGAAAAATATTTACAATGTTTCAATAAAATAAATGTAAACGTGTATTGATTTGTGAGTTTATTTTTTAATATTTTCACCTGAACACTGGTGCAGTGTTGACCAGTTAATCCATAAGTGTTAACTTTCAATACCAACTTTGGTATTCTCATTATCAATTCTGGTGTTAATATTTTACATTTTAAGAGTTTGTTAGTTAACACTGTCAGAGTGTTAAAAATGTTAACTCTTTCAAGTGTGTTAATTTAACACTTCAGCAGTGATTCCCATATATACTCTGGATAAGTGTTAATTTTAACTCTGAGGAAGTTAAACTCACTCTTTTAAATTTGCTGTGTAGGTGTACTATTTGATAGCAATCTTTCCTTCGAAATGCACATTTATAGCATTTGTAAAACTGCATTTTTCCATCTCAAAAATATTTCTAAATTATGACTAATGCTCTTAATGTCAAATGCAGAAATGTTAATTTATGCGTTCATGACCTCAAGGTTAGATTATTGTAATGCTTTATTGGGTGGTTGCTCTGCGTGGTTAATAAACAAACTGCAGCTGGTCCAAAATACAGCTAGAGTTCTTACTAGAAAGGTAAATATGACCATATTAACCCGGCTCTGTCAACGCTGCACTGGCTCCCTATTGAACATTGAATATATTTTAAAATATTGCTTTTTACTTATAGAGCCCTGAATGGTTTAGCATCTCTGTCATGACTTTGGTCTGATTGGCAGGTTGTTGTCCTTGTCTTGTCTGTGTACGTGTTTGTTGTTGGGAGCACATGGGTTTTGTTTTGACAGATCAGATTTGACAGTGCTTGTTGTCTTCATGGTTCCCCTCCCCATTGTTATCCTATTAACTATTTTAGCTGATGTCACACCTGTGACTTGTTATTTCCTCATTTCGCCCTCTATTTAAGTTCCTTTTGTGTCAGACCATTGTTGTATGTACATGCTATGATTAGGCCGTGCAGGAAGGGAAGGCCCTGAGGGGGTATCTGGAGGCTCGGTTTTTTTGTGCTGGCTGCGCTGCATCCTGAGGTTCTCCGGTGGGGTCATGAATCCAGGGTAACCTGTCATCAAGGGGTTCAGAGATTGCTGGCCGCCATCCGTCAGCAATTCTGGTGGCCATCCATGACCCAGGATGTCAGGCAGTTTGTGTTGGCTTGCTCGGTGTGTGCTCAAAATAAGACTTCTAACCAGTCTCCTGTTGGTCTGTTGCAGCCCTTGCCCATTCCTTCTCATCCTTGTTCACACCTGGCCCTTGATTTTGTCTCTGGCCTTCCCCTATCAAGAGGCAACACTGTGATTGTGACGGTGGTGGATCGCTTCTCCAAAGTGGCCCATTTTATTCCCTTGCACAAACTCTCCTCCCCCAAGGAGACAGCACAGGTGGTGGACTACATCTTCCGGATTCATGGTCTTCTGGTGAATGTGGTCTCTGAAAGAAGACCCCAGTTTGTCTCCCGATTTTGGAAAGAGTTCTGTAGACAGCTCGGGGCCTCAAAGAGTATGTCTTCAGGTTTTCACCCTCAGATCAATGGGCAATCCGAGCGAGCCAACCAGGATCTCGAGAGAGCTCTCCACTGCCTGGCATCACATAGTCTGAGATCCTGGAGTCAGCAGCTACCATGGGTCAAATATTTCCACAATTCCCTGCCTGTAGCATCCACAGGTATGTCTCCCTTTCAGTGTTCCATGGTTTATCAACCACCTCTTTTCCCTGCTCAGGAACCCGAAGCTGCAGTCCCGTTTGCTTTGGCGTTCGTCCGTCGGTGTCTTCGCTTGGAGAAGGGCTATGGAGGTCTTGGCCCAGGCTTCCAGATGGACCAAAGCAGCGGCTGATTGTCACAGGGCTCCTGCTCCTCAGTATGTGTGTGGTCAGAAGGTATGGCTTTCCACCAATGACCTGCCTCTCCGGGTGCCTTCTCGTAAGCTGGCACCCAGGTTCATATGGCCATATTGCATCTCCAAGGGTCAGGGGTATACTGTAATGACTTTGTTCTGATCGTCACATTGTTGTCCTTGTCTGTGTATTTGTTTGTTGTTGGGATCACATGGGTTTGTTTTGACAGATTGCATGTGCTCGTTGTCTTTGTGGTTCCCCTCCCCATTGTTATCCTTTTAACTATTTTAGCTGCCATAACACCTGGGACTAGTTGGTTCCTCATTTCTCCTTCTATTTTAATTCCTCTTGTGTCAGACCATTGTTGTATGTAACATACACGCTACGCTTCGCCTGTGACCTACTTTTGGTTTTGTCATGTTATGTCCTGTTGTGTTTTCCGAGGCTCCAAGTGCAGCTTAGTTTGTTGTTTGATTTCTATTCTTGCGCCCTCTCTGCCTCTCGTTCCTCCAGATCTCTGATCTTCAGTTCCTGCCCTGGCGTTACCTAAGCCGTGTATTACGGCTTCACTACTCCTGCCCTTCTCGGCGTGGTCAACGGGGAACTCTCTGCTCTGACGTTGCGTCAGCACTGATGCTGGGACACTGTACGCTGTTCTCGCTGCGCTTTCCCTTCTCTGCCTTGTGGAGTGTCTGGATGCTTGTTTTGTGACTGTTTCGGGATGAACCGTACAGTTTTAATTGTCCACTGCAAGAACCAATTGGGAAAAAGACATGAAGAGACATGAGCGGAAATAACTGAATAAGAGGAAGTAGCAACAGTGACGTGATGTGTTGTGAGAGTACAGACAACAATACAGACCTCTGCTGAGTAGTACAGCACCAAAAGAGGGATTACTTGTTGCTCTGACAGATCTTCTTGGCCTGGACTGCAAGGCGTCTGTCCCTGGCGTATACTGCGGGGCGTTTGCCTAGTGCGGTCGGCAGAGAGTTGTCGGGTGCTTAGCACTTCCGTGATCGCCTGTTCCTGTGTTTTCGACGCTGCCTACAGAACGTTGCCGGATCCACTTTCGGGCATTCTACCTAAAGGCTTACTGTTCATCGGACAACAAGGAATTATCTGTCGTACTTTGGATCTGCTTTTCGATGTTGATCGAGAGAGTGTTGATTCAAAAAGCTGCCAACTCACCTCAGGTACTCGTACTCACAAACAACAAAGCACTCCTTTGCAAACTTCAAAAGCTTCCCCACACATACATCAGCCATTCGCACCCATTACACACACACTTATTTCCGTAGTTCAAAAAACTTTGCTTATCTGTTTTGTCTTCTTTTGGGGGGGAAACTGATGATTTTGAACCATTGACTTTTGAATATTTGATTATTGAAATTGAGTATTTTGTCAACTTTTTTTTTTTTTTTTTTTTTTTTTTTTTTATATCCCCCTTTGATCTTTTGAGAGACTAACTCATAACCCAGTGAACTATTAATTACCCTGGTACACAACACATCACATCAAAAGACTTTGTTGGACTTTGTGAAATTGTAGCCTATTGATTTATTGTCTTCATGAATTGTTTTTTTTCCCCCCTATCTTGATATTTGAAAATTATAATTTGGCATTGAATATTTTTTGAGTGGGATGTTTTCTTTGTGAATGAGTTTCATTATTTTACAGTGATATCTATTTGTTTGACCGGTGGTTTGAGTACTCTGGGTTAAATTATAAACTCTGGGTGGATTTAATGCTGCCTGGCGCCCGAACTTGAAAAATTAATCAAATTGATTTCAATTAAATTCCTGTAGTTTGGACTGTCCTCTTTCTGTTTTCATTCTTTGCTCTGGATTACAGCTTCCAGCCTTCTGCTCCTGCCGAGTTTTGTGTTTATGAGACTTCAATAAACATTTGATTTGAACCTGCAAATTGAATTCGTGTATTTTCCTGACAACCTCAGTACTTGAGCCAGCTCTTATCGCATTATAGTCCTTCACGTCCACTGCATTCTCAAAACTCTGGCCATTTGATAATAGAGCCTATGCATTGACGTCACTTTCCCGCTGGAACACGCCTCCTCAGCCGGACTGAGTGGCAAAAATGCGAAAACGCGAGTGAAACAAACCATAATCACTTTAAACTAAAGGTTGCTGGACTCGATATAATTTTCCTTACAACTTACCAAATATTTTGTGGTCCATGGCTATCGATATCCAGCCAGGAATCGTGTTTCTGACATTTATACGTGCCTGATTTTGACGCTGGGAAATAAATAAAGCAGATTTGCCTGTAAACGCATTTTGTAAATACAAAATAGGTTGCTCTAAATGCGGGTGATAACTTATATATCAGTGTTATATAACGTCATATCGTCAAGCCCAAAAACCTACATACAACCCGAATTCCGGAAATGTTTGGACGTTTTTTAAATTTCAATAAAATGAAAACTAAAAGAATTTCAAATCTCATGAGCCAATATTTTATTCACAATAGAACATGGATAACATATGTTTAAACTGAGAAATTTTACAATTTCATGCACAAAATGAGAGCTCATTTCAAATTTGATGTCTGCTTCAGGTCTCAAAATAATTGGGACGGGGGCCACCTAACTTGTGGTTGTGCAATCATTTTTTTTTTTTTTTTCGTTTAATCTTTAATCCTTCAGAATAAGAATGATATTGTTTGTTTGATGCTAATTATATAATTAGTCATATAAGATATGTATTCTTATTATAAAAATACATTATAGAAAATGCAGATCCATGATGTGTGAGATGATAATAAACATATATATATATATATATATATATATATAATATAATAAAATAAACATTACCTTGTCTTAATAGTGTTTTATAATTTATACAGATAACTATTATATATGCCAATAAATATATTATATTTTTATTTATATTATATTTATTATAATAAATATAATAACCATATTAGAATAATATATTACATATCATACAACTATATATATATATATATATATATATATATATATATATATAAACTTTATTGTAATAATATATAATATTGTGCGGAATCTGTCACGCCCACTGGAGTCTCGTCAGTAGAGCACGCACGCTATGCGCTGATAGCTCTCAAGTAAGATAACCTTGAAACATAACCTACTCCGGAGTAGGTTATCTTCAGAGAGCAAGTTGCTATGGCTACTTGCATACCCTGAAAGTTACCTCCGTTTTTGGAACCGAAAGCTGAGGTTATCCGCTTACTTACTCTTGAACATACCCGGGTATGTCGCATAATCTGCTTTCTGGAACACCCCCCTGGGCATCGAGGTTATGAGTTTCTAGAGTTTTGGTGTTGGAATTTGGTCCCATTCTTGCCTGATATAGGTTTCCAGCTGCTGAAGAGTTCATGGTCGTCTTTGACATATTTTTCGTTTAATGATGTGCCAAATGTTCTCTATAGGTGAAAGATCTGGACTGCAGGCAGGCCAATTCAGCACCCGGACTCTTCTACTAAGAAGCCATGCTGTTGTAATAGCTGCAGTATGTGGTTTTGCATTGTCCTGCTGAAATATTTCCCTGAAATAGATGTCGTCTGGAGGGGAGCATATGTTCCTCTAAAACCTTTATATATCTTTCAGCATTCATAGTGCCTTCCAAAACATGAAGCTGCCCATACCGTATGCACTTATGCACCCCCATACCATCAGAGATGCTGGCTTTTACATTACATTACATTTACATTTAGTCATTTAGCAGTCGCTTTTATCCAAAGGGACTTATAAATGAGGACAATAGAAGCAATCAAAACCAACAAAAGAGCAACAACATGCAAGTGCTATGACAAGTCTCGGTTAGCCTAACGCAGTACACGTAGCAAGGTTTTTTGTTGTTGTTGTTGTTTTTTTTTTTTTTTTTAAAGAAAATGAGTAGATAGAATATAGAAAAAAGAAACCTAGTGTGTGTTTTTTTTTTTAAGAAAGAAGTAGATAGAATAGAAAAAAGAAAGCTAGTGTAAGTTTTTCAGGAAAAGCTAGCAGTTAGAGAATAAATATGCAATTATTAATATGCAAGGGTCAAGTGTGTGTGGCTTTTCTTTTAAATAAAAAGAAGACAGATAGATAAAATAGAATTAGAATAAAGAGTGCTAGAGTTAGAGAGTCAAATAAAGATGGAAGAGATGTGTTTTTAGCCGTTTCTTGAAGATGGCTAAGGATTCAGCTGCTCGGATTGAGTTGGGCAGGTCATTCCACCAGGTGGGAACAGTTAATGAAAAAGTATGTGAAAGTGATTTTGTGCCTCTTTGGGATGACACAATAATGCGTTGTTGTGAGACGTTGTTGTGAGACAGATACATTTGCTACTGTTATGCCATTTAAATATTGATTTACATTGCATCCGTTGTCTTGTGCGCCGATTTATGTTTCTACCGGTGGATACCCATTGCCCACACTCCAGGATGTGCTTCTGGCAACATTAAATCCATGAGAGAGTATAAGTTTTGAGCGTGCACACATAGGCCTAATGTCTGATTGAGAGAGAAAGCGCATCTGAGCTGTGTGATAGAGTGAAGAGAATCCTGCGAGCGGATACATTTGTTGCGCTCTGGCATTACAATAATCCGCCTTTTTTTTTTTTTTTTTAATGAAAGGAGAATATCATGTTTTTCCGTGTGCGCTCGACCATTTTCGTCGGTGTTGCTCGAGCACTTGATGAGGTCTGCACATCCTTTGCGCCGTCCATGCAGTCGTCATCAGTGGAAAAAAAACCCTCTCTACGACTGCGTCGGCTGGTTATTTTCACAGCTAGAACATGACGGCTACTAGTGATGCGCGGATGAGCTAAAACGTCACCCGAATCCGCAGCTTCAAATAATTTATCCACCCGCCAACCGCCCGCACCTATATTTTTGTCTGATTTAGAAAACCGCACCCGACCGTCACATTCAGGGTTCATACGGTCATGAAAAACCTGGAAAAGTCATGGAATTTTAAAACAGCATTTTCCAGGCCTGGAAAGTTTTGCAAAAGATAAATAAACCCAGAAAGTTTTGGAAAAGTCATGTTTCACAATTCTCTGTACAATAGAATTATGTTTAATCAGGTCCTGAATCGCATTACTTATTCCCGCGGCTTTCGACTTTAAAATGAGGGAAATTCCTGCAAAACATTTATTCAATATAGCATGTAGGTTAGATGAGTAAATAAATTCACACAAACCATCAGATCAAATCAGTCATTTGAAAACAGCGTGAGTGACCGCGTCTTCTCTCTGACTTTCTCTTCACATCGGCGCATCTAGAGCTGCACGCTGCGATACAAGACTTTAGCTCACGTTTCGGTATTGACAGAATTGTCAGTTGCCTAATCGGTCATTGTTGCATCGTCACAATTTATCATTTGCACGTTTTTTTTTTTTTTTAAAGCCTTTCGGTACTCGCGCGCTCCAGAGGCGCTTTTCTGTGCGCTCACAGCCAGATCCAAGGTGCGCGCTTGTTGCGCTTAAGTGGCCAAATACACACAAAATGACGTCAAAATGGTCGTCCTGGCGAGTATTCTCATAAACACTGTCGGTTTTGTCTTAAGTTAATGTAAACAGCTGCGAATGATAACGCATGTGTATCAGTATTGGATCCGTGAAATAGGTCTTGTGACAGCAGCCTAATAAAGTTGTGCCGTTTTTCATTAATGTTAATCAAACAACAAAAGACAGAAAATCCCTCACTGCTCTTGACTAAGTAATGTTTTGTTGAATAACTTTAATATGTTAATTTACAGTTTATTCAATTTCTGTAGCCTATTTAACACGTTCATATTTTAGAAAATGTAGTTATTATTTGCATCATTAATGATTTATCTTATCCACCCGCGACCCACCCGCAAATGATTAGAATGCAAGTTTTTATTACCCGACCCACCTGACCCGCGGATTATCCGCAATGCAGCGGATTTAACCTCCATCCGCGCATCACTAAGGGCTACGCAGATGCATTTTTAAATGCCAGTCACAGTGTTTAATGTATTTCTTATTATGGTATTTCAATTTCTGGGATGAAAAAAAAAAATACAGAATACATAATTAAATTGCGGGACGCAGTTTACGTATTGCAGGACGCGGGACAAAGCTCTCAATTTCAGGACTGTCCCGCAAAATGCGGGGATGGGTGGTCACCCTAGTGGAGAGCCAGAGGTGGTTTTGTAGGCAAAGATTAATGCCTTGAATTTTATGCAAGCAGCTATTGGTAGCCAGTGCAAATTGATGAACAAAGGTGTGACGTGCGTTCTTTTCGGCTCATTACAGATTAATCTTGCAGCGGCATTTTGGATTAATTGTAGAGGTTTGATGGCATTGGCTGAAAGACCTGCAAAGAGAGCATTGCAATAGTCAAGTCTGGACAGAACAAGAGCTTGAACTAGGAGTTGTGTTGCATGTTCCAAAAGAAAAGGCCTGATCTTCCTAATGTTGTATAAAGCAAATCTGCAGGACCGGGCAGTTTTAGCAATGTGGTCTGAGAAATTCAGTTTATCATCAATCACAACTCCAAGGTTTCTGGCTGTTTTTGAAGGAGTTATTGTTGGTGACCCTAACTGGAAGGTGGAATTGGGAAGAAGTGATGGGTTTGCTGAAACTACAAGCAGTTCTGTCTTAGCTAGGTTGAGTTGAAGGTGATGGTCCTTCATCCAGCAAGAAATGTCTGTTAGACCTGCTGAGATGCGAGCAGCTATCGTCGGATCATCAGGATGGAATGAGAGGTAGAGTTGAGTGTCATTAGCATAGCAGTGATATGACAAGCCTTGTTTCTGAATGACAGAACTTAGTGATGCCATGTAGACAGAGAAAAGAAGTGGTCCAAGAACTGAGCCCTGAGGCACCCCAGTAGTTAGATGTTGCGACTTGGACACCTCACCTCTCCAAGAAAACCTTGAAGGACCTATCTGAGAGGTAAGACTCAAACCACTGGAGTGCGGTTCCTGAGATGCCCTTTGCAAATAGGGTTGGCAGGAGGATCTGGTGGTTGGCTTTTGAACTGAACGCTGATAACACGCTGGAAGGCCTCCCTCCTCTTTAGCCCGGAGGACACGGCGTCCATGTTTTCCAACAAGAATGTCAAATTTGGACTCGTCTGACCATAGAACACTTTTCCACCTTGAAATTTTAAATGAACCTTGGCCCACAGGATGTTCACATATGGCTTCCTTTTTGCATGATAGAGCTTTAGTTGGCATCTGCAGATGGCACGGCAGTTTGTGTTTACCGACGGTGGTTTCTGGAAGTATTCCTGGGCCCATTTAGTAATGTCAATGACAGAATCATGCCGATGAGTGATGCAGTGTCGTCTGAGGGCCTGAAGAACACAGGCATCCAACAACGGTCTTCGGCCTTGTCCCTTACGCACAGAGATTTCTCCAATTTCTCTGAATCTTTTGATGATGTTATGCACTGTAGATGATGAGAATGTTGTTTTTAAAGTATTTCACAATCTTTTTACGCACTCTTTCACAGATCGGAGAGCCTCTGCCCATCTTTACTGTACTTCTGAGAGATTTTGCCTCTCTAAGACTTCCCTTTTATAGCTAATCATGTTACAGACCTGATGTCAATGAACTTAATTAGTTGCTAGATATTCTCCCAGCTGAATCTTTTCAGAATTTCTTGCTTTTTCAACCCTTTGTTGCCCCCGTGCCAACTTTTTTGAGACCTGTAGCAGGCATCAAATTTGAAATGAGCTCATTTAGTGGATAAAAGTGTAAAATTTCTCAGTTTAAACATTTGTTATGTTCTCTATGTTCTATTGTGAATAAAATATTGGCTCATGTGATTTAAAAGTCTTTTAGTTTTCATTTTATTCAAATTTAAAAAACGTTCCAACATTTCCGGAAATCGGGTTGCAGTTTTTGTCAGTGTTTATTTAAAAACATCCAGTTATGCAGAATATAAGATGATAAATATTTAATTGATGAGTTGTCAATACGATATATAACAATACAATATATAGGGTATGATTTTACCGCAAAATTCAACATATTAACATGAAATGATTACTGCAAATCCGTGTTCCGCTGCCTGGACCATTTGTTTCTGTGAATTGCAGTGATTCTTTTGCTTCTCTTTTCTATAGTTTTCGGCAGTCTGTAAAAATATGCCTCAGATTTCTTGTCAAATCTGTTTGTACAGTCAATCGCAAAGCTCTTTCTTGTTTTAGATGTGTTTTTTTTGTTCTGTCACAGCATTCACGCTGAAAACCAATGCTGCCACTCAGTCTTTTCAGTAGCCCCTCACTGCAGAACAGGGGGTGGAGATTGGTAGGTTTAGGTATATGTAAGCTGGGAGGAGTCGGATCTGGATCCAACCACGCCCCCTGGATCTTGTGTTCTGCAGTGGGACCATCTCAGTCTTTTTGCCACTCAGTGGGCAGAGCCGCATTCATTCCAGCTGATGGTGATGTCACGTGCATACCCTATATACCTAGAATATGAAAATCAACTGCGGGCGGCAGATCCCTTTCGTATTTAGCGCCCGAACTCTGGAGCAATTTACCTAACGTTGTTTGGGAGGCAGACACACTCTGTCAGTTTAAATCTAGATTAAAGACCCATCTCTTTAACCTGGCTTACACATAACACACTAACACATTTCTATAATTCAAATTTGTTAAAAGATTGTTAGGCTGCATTAATTATGTCAACTGGAACAGGGAACACTTCCCATAACACCCGATGTACTTGTTACATCGTAAGAAGAATGGCATCTATGCTAATATTAGTTTATTTCTTTCTTATTCCGAGATCACTGTAGCCACCCGATCCATCTGTATCCAGATCAGATGGTCACTGCAGTTACCCGGATCCAGTCCGTATCCAGATCAGATGGTGGATCAGCACCTAGAGATGACCTCTACAGCCCTGAGTGTCAGAGGAGACCGATTGCACAGATACTATCTGAACTGAACTGAGCTGGATGATGACATCACTGAATCAATGATGAACTGACTTTAACTGGAAACATGACTCTTTTTTACTGTCCTCTTGCATTATCAACACACTATTTTCCTGTTTGACACTGTAAAGCTGCTTTGACACAATATGTTTTGTATAAAGCACTATATAAATAAATCTGACTTGACTTGGTATGCTCCATATTGATGTTCCCCTTCAAATTTCCCACACTGTTGTTTACCATTAATTATTGCTGCTACATGCCCATACCTTTGACAGCTGTAACACCTAAGAGGTGGCGGTACATATTATCAAACAATATAATGCATAAACCTATAAACCCATCAATCCATCACATTTAACACCTGATTCAAACTCATCAGCTCATTAGCAGAGTCTGGGTGTGGCTTATGAGGCAGACATGCAAAATGTGTGTTGGTAAGGGGTCCCCACGACAGGTTTGAGGACCACTGGGAAAGCTTCTGCATGAGCTGGTGTCTGTAGCATGTGTGGGATCATGCCAATCCCTGATGGGCTGAAAGAGGTCAGGTGACATAGTGTGGTGCATCAGCAAAACCATAAAAGGGCATCTACTTCATGGAATCCCCAGTTTTCTTTGTCTTCAGGAAGCCTTTTGTTTGCATGTGTGTGAAAAAAGAAAGAAATATCAATTTGTCTAGTGTCTGTTCTGTGTGAAACTACTCCAGTGGCCTGTTATTCAAAGCGAACTGAACAAGTTTTATAGCAGGTTTAGAGCTGATAAAACCAAACAAATCCAACCAGGTTTAGATCAGGGCTCTATACCTGATCTAATATCTGATATACCTGCCTAAGACATTTTAGGCAACATGAAATTGGCTTTGCTTTTAGTGGAGTTCATCGCAGTAGTAACTTGCGCTCCACAGCAGGTTTTGTTCTGGGTGAGAGATCTGAAATCACAATAAAGTTTCTCCTCCAGTTTCTCTTGCTCCAAATTAAATGTCACTACATAGTAAATTATTTTTAAAGACAAAATCATTGTATATTATTTATATAATTATAGTACCCTTAATCTATTCTAAAATAAATAAATAAATAATTGTTTAGCAAAATTATTAAGCATTTTAATTGAATTTACAGTAAATATGTAGTATATAGATAATATGCTATATAAATAAGCTTTAGAATCATTTGCTAATGCTTTAAAAAATTACTACATGTGAACTTACATGTTCAAGTCTCTGTATACCTATATACATTATCAACTATATAAACTATATAGATACAGTACAGGATAGCCCTCTTTCATGGTCAACTTGCTGTGTAAATGTGTTTAAATTCTTCATATTTTTCAATCTCTTAATCTTCGGCAGAAGAGAGAAGCGAATCGTGCTAAATCTCTTGAGAGAAGTGAATCTCAGTTTCTCTGGGTTTCAAGGCTTGTGGTTGGCTGTTCATTACTAATGACAAATTTTCATGTGCGCACACTCCATAGTTATTCATGAGCTCAGGATCAAAGCCTGAGGTGACAGAGAACATTAATTATCACCGTCATTGTACCAACAAAGTCTGATTGAATTGGTTTGGTTTTGTCAACTCAAAACTAATCCCATAACAGGCATCATGGGACAGGCCCCAGGTTCAGTGGGTTTACAACACTTGCTAAAAATGTTCTCTGTCTACTCAAGGTTTGATCAAGGGTTTGCGATTAACTGTGTAGCATGTGCATATGAAAGTTTGACGTGCACATGTATAGTAGAACATTAGTTTGATTCACTTCTCACAGGAAGGTCAGCTCAATTCGCTTCACTGCTGAAGATTAAAAGATCGTTATGAAAAAAATCATGAATTTAAACACATTTGCATGACAGGAAAAAAAAAAAAACAAACAAAAAAAAAACACAGCTACTGCCACAAAAATATGAGCAGGCAGCTGAAATAAAATATATGAATATTTAATCCCAAGTTCTTCCCAGACATGAAAATATCTAAATGATGTGTCATTTTTTTTTTTTTTTTTAGGATTTTTATGGAAAAGTCTGTGAAAAATTGTGTTTTATGGTCACAATTGGGTTTTATGGGATAAAGTGTATACTGAATTCAAATATATCTGCAGTCATCAAAATTCTTATATACTGTGTCTCAGCCCAGTTATTAACATTTGAAACTCTGTTTCATCACATTCTAGGGTAACTATTATATATAAAAACCCTTATACAACACTGATATACTGGTATACTGAGATAAAGGACAAAAAAGTTATTCCAGCGGTCACTATTGTTGCCATCATCGTGTTTACTCACTCTGTGACCACACTCAACAAACTGAATAATTGTATATACATATATTAATACTAGACACCTTAAAGATAATGTGTACCAATTTGAACTAACCATGTGGCACTGAACATATTTAACTGAGACCCTTTAGTTATTTATTTATTTATTTATTTATTTTTTTGCAGATAATGCACTAAAACACCCGTCAGTAACATTTTTAGAGCCTAATACATGGAAACCTTCTTTATGGTCACTATTCTGACCGATGACCGATTCTGACAAATTTAATGCAATTGAATTAACTGATTTATTATTATTTTTTTTATTCATTTATATAAGTGCATTTTATAAAAGTTTATATTGTAAAGCTTGTATTTATGTGTATGCATTTATATGAATTAAAAAAAGTTGAATATTAATTATCAAAATATAATTGTTTGTGTAATGTATTAATAATGTAATATATATATATATATATATATATATATACATGTACTATATATATATATATATATATATATATATATATATATATATATATATATATATATATACATGTACTGTATATAATTAATCTAAAGTAAATTTAATAAGCCAGTAAATGCTTTCACTGTGAACTCTGATATGGAACAAGAGATACGGAGGGAGTAACTTTACTACGTCAGCCATATGCCACATGTGCTCACAGCTGATTGATGATAGCTAATTTGCAATCTCTGGAGCAAGTTAGCCATGTAGTGTAAGAAAACAGATGAAAAACAGAGTTTGCTCTGCACTGTGAATGGGTTATAAAACCATTTTTTAAAGTCAGTTTACTGGGTGGCCATTTTCAGAATGCACTCAAATAGCTATTTTTAGTGATGCCAATACAGCTTCACACCAACAACTTAACAACTTTTTTTTTTTTTTTTTTTTTGGGAGTCTGTCCACATTTGCTTCATGAAAAAAAATCAGGATATAACTGAAAAACTCTCCTTTTGCGTGCGTTCCACAGGATAAGGAGTTATATGAATTAGGAACGGCATGACGGCAAGTATTGTAAATGATAGAATTTTAATTTTTTGGGAGAATTACCCCTTCAGTCTAACAATTTCTGCTTGAGATCTTTAGATGCTTATTGGTCTGACCTTCTCAGTGCAGATCATATACTGAATATGTCATATTGGCAGAATTTTACTGTCTCCATGATTAGCAGTCATATGTAAAGGCTGTGTTGTGTCTTTGTATTTAGAGTTATAGCAACTTAAAGTCCATCCTCCCAATCACTACTTTTGTGTCTGCTTGAAAACCCAGCCACAATACATTAGTTTTCACTTCGCTGAGTCCTAAACAAAGGCAGTCAAGAGAGGTCTTGTGCTTTTCCTCTCTTCTTTCCATTTCTCTGTCTTTCCAGATGAGCCGCCCAAGACTCTAATCCAAACAGCTGGCCAGAAACTACGCACAGCCAGTGAAACTGGCATGTTTACTGTTAACCCAGTCGACTTTGTGTTTTATCTTAGGAACACTGCGGTTTACTTACAGCTTTATGTTTTTCAATTTTTTTAACACACAAGAGGTAAATGACATTTTAAACTTTTTACTGTGGACATTTGTTGCTGTCTTGTTTTTCACAACAGTTTTACTATCCATAATAAGCCTGTATTCAATTCTTAATGGAACAGTCATTCCATTTCCAGTCATTTAAGATCCTCTTAAAAAGGCAGAAACGATTCCAGCTGAAACGCCTTCAAATGAAGTTAACCCTGAAGCAGAAAATAACTCTGGGCTGCCATCACGTGGTGAG
This sequence comes from Spinibarbus caldwelli, assembly GCA_039654775.1. NCBI lineage: Eukaryota > Metazoa > Chordata > Actinopteri > Cypriniformes > Cyprinidae > Spinibarbus > Spinibarbus caldwelli. Next base: position 31,812,075 of record CM077244.1, read on the forward strand.
ACTGATACAAACACTGTCTCAAGACTAAAGATTGGGCCACAGCAAGCATGGATATCCAGTGCGGTTTTGAGTGTTCTCACACATTTTGATAATGACTTTTCCATGGCTTTTCCATGTATTTTCCAGACATTAAGCATTATTGGATAACCGGATTTATTATTTTTTTTAAATGATTATTTTATGGAGATTTTTTGGAATTAACAGATTTAAAGATTTGTCTTATAAGTATAAATGTCGCAAATAAGATCTTCAATTAAGACACTGACACCGACAAGTTTTGGTTGCACTATTTTACAGTATGTGTACTTACATGTACTTACAGTGTACCTACCTAAGAAAGTACTAATATAAGGTAACTACATGGAGTAGGGTTAGGTTTAGGGGTAGGTTCAGGGTAAGTATCTAGTTTTTAGCTAGTTATTGTAATTACTAAAATAAGAACATAGTATGTACATGAGTAACAGGATTTTAAAATAAAGTGCTACCCAAGTTTTATATTACCCAAGCACATAAATGATCAAATATTTGATCAGCAAGCATAACTAGAAAATGCATTGAGAATCACAATTTAAAAATCCCTAATATGAGAAGTTTTACATGACTAAATGGATGGTTTATGCTATTTAATAATACATTTTATAGTCAATAATTTATATAATTTTCGGTTCAGTTTTCAAATTTTCTTTGTGAACTCCACTAGAGCATAGTTTGATTAATACCATGTTGAAAGAGTGTTTGTGCATGCCTACTCTTTTGGATCATGGATGAATTTGACTTTGAGTTCTTTGCGATGTTTAGCTTTTTAAAGAATAACTTTTTCTTCAGTTAAACAACAGAATGTGTGTTAAGGCTGGAATACACAATACAATTTTTTGCCTGATTTACAATCTAGACAAGTTGATGCTACTGTCTTAAAAATAAAGGTCCTTCACGATGCCATAGAAGAACCTTTTTGTCTAAATCGTTCCTTAAAGAACCTTTAACATCTGAAGAACCTTTCTGTTTAACAAAAGGTTCTTTGTGGCTAAAGAAGGTTCATCAGATTATAAAAAGGTAAGAAAGAGATGGTTCTTTAAAGAACCATTGACTGAATGGTTCTTTGTGGAACCAAAAATGGTTCTTCTATGGCATCGCTGTAAAGAACCTTTTAAGCACCTTTCTTTTTAAGTTGCATGAAATCAGAGCCGGTCTGATTTCATAGAAAAATGCATAGTGTATGACGTCACAGACTCTTTTTTTTTTTTTTTTTTTTTTAGTGTTTTCATTTGTCACATGTCTCCTAGCAACAAGGCATGTAAGTTTGTTGTGTTAGGAACTACTTTAAAGGCTGTGTGTAATCCTGTGTAGTCCAGTTTCTCTTTATGATGGCACTCTGATTGTCCTGCCACTGGAGGGAGCAACACCTCACAATGACTGCAGACTGAACAAGCTGATGATGGCCATATGCTACATGTTTTGAGGCCATAATGCATCAAACACTGGTCTTTTTACTCACAACAGCCCTAAATATCACCTTTTTAAGCATTTCCCATGTGCATACTGCTGATGTGAGCTGCCAGTCACATAAAGATGTTGGAATGCAATGCATAGCCTGCTGGAAGAGACAACACAATGCACTGCAGAGTGAAAGCTGTAGAAAACAAGAATTATGTCTTTCAATTATTGTGTTGCTATGGCCGGAAAGGAAAAAAAAAAAAAAAAAAAAAAAAAAAAAAAAAACCTCCCAGGAGGTTTATTAAACAAAGAAAAATACTGCCATCTGACAGATTACAATGTGAAGGTCATCTTTATATTCTGCAGATGCATGAAGAACAAAAATTTGGATTTTGAAAGCTGGATCATTTTTGCTTAGTGCCACTAGTTTTGCAATGGCCTTGCCTTTTTTTTTTTTTTTTTTTTTCTCAGTCTTTTGTAATGATCTATTCATATACTACCCTAGTAGAAAAAAAGTAATATAGTTAAAATACATTTATTTAATACTAAGTATAGTTCAGATCTAACATATTTACTGACATATCACTCAAGACTTACTGAAATAAAAATTATAATGAAACTTTATTTGGAGTAATACTTGGCGCAATGCACATTTCTTAATATTAAGCCTAAATGTGTTTTAATGTCACTTTTGATGAGGATTGTATGTATGATCTTTGAATAATATTGGTCTTGAAATGCAATATATTTAAAGTGTACCTGAAGTTTACTTGCAATTGTTCCACTTTAGCACAATCATACTTAAGTATAACTTTGGTTGGACTTCAGCACTACTTCTGCACCATTAAAGTGCAATAAATACAAAGACTTTAAGTATATCAGTTTAGTATACCAAAAGTACAATTTCAGGGTATTTTTATTAAGCACATAAATAAGTAAATGTATTCGTATTATACTTAGCATGAAATAAATGTATTTTAAATACATTTTAGTATATTTATTTTTCACTAGGGTAGATTTAGATCATCATTTATCAAATGAGAATTGAACTTAATGAAGCTAATATTAAATACATGGCATGGGTTAAGATTAAATGAAATATTAAACATGAGCACAGTAGTCATGTAGGGTAACCCCAAGATAAGCTCTTTGGGTAGATGGCCCAGGCCAGAGTAAGGTTAAGCAACATCACACAAGCAAGAGTGCTGCTGTCAGCACTGCTGTGATTCAACTGTAGACAGGAGGCTGCAGGTAATTCTGAAATTACGTCCAACAGCACCACTGTCAATTTTGTGTATGCTTTGATTCAAAGAAGTTAATATTAAGTAGCTTACCCCTAGTAAAAAAGTAATATATTAAAATGGATTTTATTAGTAGAATTTAAATCTGTTAACAGTATGATATGTCACTCAAGACTTACTGATATATAAATTATATTGAAACTTAACTTAACACAATGCACATTGCTTAATATTAAGTCTAAAATGTGTTTTAATGTCACTATTGATGAGGATTGTATGATCTTTAAATTCAAGATATATAAAGTGTACCCCAATAGTTCCACTTTAGCATAATCAAATATATACTTCAGTATATCTTTAGTTGGACTTCAGCACTATTTCCACACAATTAAAGTGCATTAAGCACAAAATTTAGCAGACATTAAGTATGCCAGTTTAATATATCAAAAGTACAATTGCAGGATATTTTTATTAAGCACATAAATATGTAAATGTATTTGTAGTATACTTATCATAAAATAAAAGTATTTCATATACATTTTAGTATTTTAATTTTCACTAGGGACTTTTCAGACAAAATTTGAATGGAACTCCCCTCCAACAAAAATAGATCCAAATTAAGCTTTACTCAGTATCCACAGACTATTTAAAGCATTCTGTAATGCTGCTCGGCCCACACTCACTGTTATGAGAATCCCTGCTTTAAGTAATACTGGAAGAGAGAAAATATATGCTATGACATTCAAAAAATGTGTCCCTTGCTGCTGGCAAAATCACACAACTCCTCGCCCCACTCTGTACCAGTCTATGTTATTCTGTTTTTCAGAGCTCTTTGAACTTGTTTGGAAAATTATAGGGCCAGAACTAACTTTTGAATACTATATCGTCTCAGCTTCCTCTTCTGTTGTGAATAAGTCATTATGTGATCCAGTGGCTTGACTGATCATCTGACTGATCATTATTTAATGCTGCAGTCCGTAACTTTTTTTGGTTAAAAATTATCCGAAATCAGTATTTGAGCACCAGCCAGTGTTCAAAGCTATCGCCTTACTTTAGCCCGATTCACAACGGTTAGCTTATAATAATGTTTTCTAATTTGAGTGGCACGGGTAGATTTTTGCGGGAAATTCGAGCATGCTGCTGCATCATTACGTCACGTCTGTAAACATAAAGAAGTTGTCCCGGCTTCTAGGCTATCGCATGTGAGGATCCTGCAGGTGGCGGATCGTTTATAGCCTTTACTCACAGCAGCTTGAATAATGAAATGTATCATTTTGATGGTGGATTGTAATCCAGAAAGGTTTATGTCTTTATGAAACACGTGTGAATGAAATTAAATTATATTCCTGTTTTAAATGTGGTTCTGATTACAGATAGCCACATTACAGAAGATTTGTATTTTAAAGAAAACCAGTTTGAAGGGAGCATAGTTTGCTTTTTGGGTTAAAAGAATTTCTTAATATGAAATTCGAATGGTATGACAATTAGATATTAGACTGTACAGAAATTGAAATCTACACAATATACTCATAGTCATGCAATGCTGATGTTGTTAACATTAATAATTTGAGAATAAAGTATAACAATAATAATACTTTGCAGGGTTTGATGTGATATGAGCTAACCGATCTTTAGATTAAATCACCATTGGTAGCGCAATTTATGGTAATGCTTTTTTCCTCAGTTGGTCAGAACAAACATGACAGACTTGTTACTTGTTCAGATGGCAATATATGGTGAAAATTCTTATTTGGGTCATTCCAAGACGTAGGCTAGAATTTGTGATTGCGAAGTACAGTAAACATCCACACCGGTGCGGTGACTGACTGCCACACATTCACCTCAAAACATTAGATTCATCTGCGCTGGAGCTGTGCCAGTGCATAGCCCACGCAAACAAGATAATTCCACACACAGCTGCAATTCCAGGTTTTCAAACAGAGATGGCGACAAAGAGGCAAAACTTACGGACTGCAGCTTTAAGCTTAGCCAGAACTTCTCGCTCTTGTTCCCCCACCTATGCTGATGGTTCCCTCGTTGTCTTCCAGAGTGTCCATCATGATGCGCTTGAAGATGCTGAAGAGAATTAGAGAGAGTAGGCATCCTTGACACATACTTACTGTCGTCATGAACCAGCTACAGAAGAAGTCCTTTGAAGAGGACTGCACTGGTGGCCTTGTCATGACGCTGACATGGTAACTTGGGGCTGATGTTGTCACCCATAAAACTGTATATCAGACCCAGTCAAACATTTTCTTGAAATTCACAAAACAGACTATGTTCTGCCCTGGAATACAGCCTGTTCCTCTGCAATTATGTGAGCTTGAGAGATTCAGTATTGTTTTCCTGAAGAACTTAATAGCTGCTGGATTGAAGTTGATGGTCAGGGTGTCTACATTCAATTCTTCTGCATTCAGGATGAGCAGTGCAAATTTTATTCCAACTGTTACATTCAAGATTTCTGCCACCTTGGGATCTCGCAGTTTGTACAGATTGAAGAACTTTTGAACATTTGTCATGTTTTTCAGTTGAAGGCAAAAATGCATCACTGTTTCCAATATGTGACCCTGGAGCACCAAACCAGTCATAAGTAGCACGGGTATATTTGTTGCAATAGCCAACAAAATGATCATTTTTTCTTTTATGCCAAAAATCATTAGGATATTAAATAAAGATCATGTTTCATGAAGATATTTTGTAAATTTCCTACCGTAAATATATCAAAACTTAATTTTTCATTAGTTATATGCATTTCTAAGAACTTCATTTGGACAAATTTAAAGGTGATTTTCTCAATATTTAGATTTTTTTGCACCGTCAGATTCCAGATTTTCAAATAGTTGCATCCAGGGTCACATATCATTTGTCGGAAAGTTCATAAATGTGTCTTGGCGATGTTGATGCTGGATTAAAAGTACATTTTGAACATGTTATAATTAATCTTGTTCTGGTGCTCTCTGCACAGTGTGATGCAAAAATTATTGATAATGTTATGCCTACTGCTCTAAATGGTTGTGAAGTTTGGGACCAACAATGCCTGGCAGATTACACTCAATGGGACAAAAAGCCAGTAGAATGGGGAAAAATGCAAAGTCTCAAGATGCCATTTGAAAAGTTATTTTTACTTGAGTGCCACATTTTTAGAATAACTTGTCATGCACAAAACACTGCAAAGGATGATTAAACCACATCATAAAAGAAAGCAAAAATTCATATTTGGACCACTGGTGTTACGGAGCCGACGAGACATGAGGCATGTGGATCCATTTGCAGACTTTTATTTGACAGAGACGTGGTCATAACAGGCATGGCTCAAACAGTGGCAAACAGGTATAACACGGGCAAGACAAAGAATATTCCTAGGACAAGTGTGGGTCTTTGATCGCGAACAGTATCCAACAGGGTAAGGCAAAGAGAAATAATCCAGGCAGTGGAAAACACAATCCGAAACAGGCAAGGCAAGACTAAGACTATGAAAACTATAAAAGGCTCTGTAAGGTAGCTATCGGCTAGGGTAGTGATATGTGCATACAATACTCGGTGATCTGTGAGAGGAAGTCCATGGTTTATGTAGGGTGTGTGATTGTGTGATAGTTCTCAGGTGTGAGCGTGTGATTGGTACAGCTGTGTGCAGTCAGTGCAATGGATCATGGGAACTGTAGTGCAAGGTAATGTGAGACAGTCTGTGTAGTGTGAGAGTCAATATGATGGAAGGGTGACCTCTGGTGGCAATCAGACGGAAGGCCACGAACCGGATTTGTGACAACTGGGAAAATAAAAGTAAAAACAGTAAACTTGAATGTTATCGGGTCAGCGATTACTGTTATTCAGTTGGTTTGTTTATTTCTTATTTTTATTCATTACTTAGCACATTATTTATTACAATTTATTGTTGTTTGGTATTGCTATAGAGTATAGCTTTTTTTCTTGTCATTACTTGTTTTGTGTATAATGCTTTGGCAATATTGTATGTAAACAATCATTAAACTAAATTAAATTTCAAATTGAATTAAGAGAGAGCAAGAGAGAGAGACTAATGGTGTGTTGGCTGATTTTGAATGCAGACTCTGTGGTAATTGTGAGGTTGGTTGGTAAATGCGAGCGATAAGGAGCTGTGAGCTGATACAGAGTCAAAAAGAGGAGTTTCCTTGTCCACGGCAATATCAGTCTTTCCTTTCTTCTGCTGTCGATGGCACAGTCGCTCTGTAAAGAGAAATGCTCACTCAGCTCCTGTGCTGATTACAACATCATCCTTTGCCACTGACAAAGGAAACAGAGAGGAAAATGAGAGAGGGGCGGATGCTGGGGAGGGCATGAGAGGAAAGTGATCATTAATGAGGGAATGGCAGATGCTCCAATCTGTCGAGTGGATTCATCCGTCAGGATAATAACACCGCTGGCTCCTCTCTACTCAGGCCTGTGTCTGTTACTGAGCGAGACAGACACACCTGCGATTCTCTCACGATTTCAGCCTGATACAGTGCACTGAATATGGATCATATATAAGATGCTGTAACCACAAGGCTTTTTGATGTCTGATGGTGTTTTAGACTCTCTCTGGACATGCTAGAGCATCACAAAATACATCTTCAAAAGAACAAAATTGTAGTGTGTAAACGTCATTGTGTAGGTGTGTTTGTTAAGGTGTGCATATTGTGTGCATGTGGTGAACTACATCTGTCAAATCTGAAGTGTCTGAAGAAATAAAAGGTTACAAAAATACACTTTAAAATACACTTTAAATTAAATAAAGGGGTCATGTAGTGTAAAACCAACTTTTGCCTGATTTTCTGAAATTGGGTTTGATTAACTAAACACAAACTTTTAGACCTCAAAACTTCCTCCCCACTGCAGACTGTTTATTGCAAGCTGTAAAAAACTGTTTGCTGCAATCCAATGTCACTGGTTTTGTGACATAACAATACTGTATGTTTATGTAGCCTACCAGTTACCAGAGCTAGTGCTGCAACAGAAAAAAACATAAGTAAATATACAGTATTGTATTTTTAAATCCTTCTCTAAGGACAGTAGTGTTAACATCACTGTTGTATTAGCATATATATTTGTCTGCGCTTACGTAAATTTGCTGTTTTACTATATGCTAATACCAGTGTTGGGAAAGTTACTTTGTGGAAATGTAAAAGGTTACAGATTAGAAGTTACCCTATTTAAAATGTAATACTTTATTAAAGTAATGTAACTGATCACATTTGATAACTTTTTGATTACTTTTCTAAATTTCTATAACGAATGTTTTCAAATGTTCATCATTTTGAAACATTTAAAGCAGGCAGGGTAACACTGATTACTGTCAGACTTCTCAAAATCCCTCTTCACTTGAATTAAGATTATAATAATTTAATTTTAAAGCACAGCCACCACAAAATCAGACTTTAGCACCTCTTGAGATCATTCTGAGGTTAAATACAGATTTAAAATCATAAGATATAGTTTAATGGTTATGAGACTGCTTTTGAAATCAAATCTTTGCATAGCAAACAGGGAACACGGGTATCTAACAATGCTTTGGGGAAAAAAAAAACTATTAATATTAAAAATTAAAGAATTTACACACACCCAAATAGGAAATAAAATGGTTATCAAATAAGCATGTCCTATTCTGTGTCCTAAAATCCTGAAACATTGGTGTATCATATTTTAGAGCTCTCAATGCAATTTGGGAAAGAAATCAGTCAAATCTGTATATGTGAGAAAATATTCAGATGTAACTCACTTTGTAATTTTTAACATTTTCATAAGTAACTGTAATTAAATTACACTTTTTTTCCAGTAACTTTAACAGATTACAGTTACACAGAGCTAGGTAGTAACTGATTACATGTAATCTGGATTATGTATTCATATTCCAAAAAATGAGTACTTGTAATTAGATTTTGTAATTACATTTTAAAATGCTCGTAATCAGACTACAGTTACTTTTTATAAATTTCATGATTGCATATTATTTAAACAATAGCAATACATTATTCATAATTTTATTGATTCTCCCTAATTCCTCTTTTTCATCTTTTAATCTTTCTAAAATAGCCTACTGTTTATATACACTCAAAAAAGGTCTTCCAGTTTTGTGGACATTCACACAGAGATCAGTCATTAGTCAGGTGGCAGCACATTAAAATGCATAAATTCATGAATACACAAATTCACAAACTTTTTTGTCATCTGATCCTCTTTCACCTAATAGGCTATATTTACTTGAAGTACACCTGAGATTTTAAAATAAATATTTTAATAATTCAGTATCACATTTGCATGTTCATTGGTTATCTGAGGTTGGTTATGGTCATGACATGCAGGTAAACAAACATAACAATATTTCAGTTTCTTAGTAAGTTTTTTTTTTTTTTTTTTGATTGATTGATTGATTTTAAAATTATCCATTTTAATTTAACATTTCTATGATTTAATTCATTATTAGGGTAACACTTTATTTTAGGGTCTCTTAACTAGTTGCTTTTTAGCATGCATATTACTAGAATATTAGCCATTTATTAGTACTAATTAAGCACATATTAATACCTTATTCTACATCACCTTATTCTACATCCCTAATCCTAACCAATACCTAAACTTAACAACTACCTTACTAACTATTAATAAGCAGCAATTAGGAATTTATTGAGGGAAAAGTCGTAGTTAATAGTGAATAAATGTTCCCTATTCTAAAGTGTTACCATTAGTAGTTTTTTCATTAAACTCATAACCCCCCTTCACAAACCCCAGTTTAATGCACTTTATGTTGTTAATAACAACAAATTTTATATATATATATATATATATATATATATATATTACTCTTTGTATTTTTATTCCAAGGCTAATACTGTGTTAAACATATTGTGGTACACATTCATTTTATGCTTACTGTGGTTTGACGATATCATACTTCAGCTGTCGTTACCGTTGTGAAAGCATGGTTAATTTCCGTAAACTTCAGCCTGTAAGTCGAGCTCCAGTTTTCTCTCCGGTAACCGGGACTCACAGCTGCTCCGGGGCTGAGAGGAGGAGGAGGAGAGCCGGTGAGGAGGGGTCTCTCCTCAGATCATGACACTAGCACAGATCACCCCTGCACCTGACAGAAAACTCACCGTGAGCGAACCGAGGATCTTACCGGGGTTACAGACCGCTGCGATTCAAGCGGACAAATCAACAGAAAGCGCGTCTCGTGCGCGTGAAGAAAGTGAAAGTGAGCATGTGTTCTTCTCGGCAGGTGAGTGCAGCGTTATTCCCTATGAGAACAATACATCAGTGTTTAACCTAAATGAGACATCGTCGAGTGATGTATTGTTATGCAACTTTGAACAACCAAATCTACTGAACCTTATGAAGTTCTGTACCGGTGCCACGGTACACTGATGCTGTTAGACGGTAATACCATGGTTCTTTAATATGCAGTCTTCTGCAGGCTACTGAATAACTACTGTATTCATATACCTTACTGACATTCAAAGTATGACACTATCTTGGTACTTTTTTTTTTTTTTTTTGGAAACCAAGTTTTATGAAAAGATAATCACTGTGTTTTGATATGAATGATTAAAAAAAAAAAAGAAACTATAAAAATCTAGCACAGGGCCTATTTGTTACAAACCCCTTAAGAAAGGCCTTAGAAATGTAAGTGCATTATTAATAGGGATTTTTTTAAAAGACGTATATTACAGCTGAGGTTCTACTGCACTTCAGTCTGGAGTAAATTCTCTTATCCCTGTCTGTCATGTCTTTGTGCTTATGAAGATACAGGTCATTATAAATCTGAATTACAGAAGGATGTATAAGCCTATGTCATGTGAAACCTCTTGGGTAATTTCTCCTGACATCTGATTTCTCATGGCAGTTTTTCGCCTTTTGTATTGCTTAATTTTTCGCCTTTTTATTGCTTAATTTCTCTAATCATACTGGTGTCCTCTCTCCTCTCTGAAGCATAGTGTAACAACTAGTTTTAAATCAGTTAACAGTTTGGTTAATACTTCTTTCTATCTGCTTCTGTGCAGTCTTGGATGTTTTTCTGGACAGATGATGTAATGAAAATCTAAATTTCCTGAGTACATTTTGTGTGGATGTACCTATGTAACCATATTTTAGGGGCAAATTTGTACCCAGAAGTGAGCTGAAATCCTCCTTTTGGGAACATCCTCATTTGTGAAAACAATATAAAATAAGGTAAATAAAGATTTTGGAAAATTGTAAAAATGCATAAACATTTCTGTTATAGGGCTATAGGTTCATATTTATAACTAGCTGCATATGGTAAGTGTGTGCGTGTGTGTGTGTGTGTGTGTGTGCGCGCTTTTGTGGTTATGATGTTGTTGTACCTTTTTATCTGTGGTGACTGAGGTCACTCTGGTATGTCACTATATTTCTTCAATAAATGAACAAAAGACATTTAGCAGAAAAATAAGATGGCCAATAACATTTTTAGATACTTTCATACCTTCGATCTGACTTTCACATGTGCTACATAAACATTGGAGAGGTCACCGAGTAAACAAGTTGGTGGAAAAAGAAATCTAAAAATCTAAAAAAAATGTTCTTCATACAGTAACATGTAAATTAACTGGTTTTATTCAAGTCAAATAAACAACACATTGTTCATTTACAATGTTTGTATTTCAACAGTGACCAAATACAATAACTGTAACAACAAGAGGGAAACATCATTTCATAAATGTGATGAACACAGAAATATCAATAGTATTTTCCAGGTTTGAAGTTCTTAAAAAGTCATGGACATTTCTATAGGGAAAGTGACATTTTCAAGTTATTGTCAGCTTTGAAATATCTGCAAAAACATATCTTTGACAGTGCAATCTCTAAAAAAATATTTTTATCCAATCATTCTGAACAACTTGAAAAGTCATGCTAATTCACTGCAATGTAGATATAATGCAGCAAACAAAACGGTTTCACTCGGCTACAGCTTTATTTGAGGAAGATTACATGAGTGTCAGACAGGGACGAGTCTGTGTTCTTCCTGCAGGCTTGGTTCTGGTTCGCTGTCTTGTTCCAAATGTATTTTGTCCCAACTACCTTGCAAAAGAAACCCCTTTGATGTTCCTCTCGCTGAAAGAGATTTAAAGAAAGGCTTTTGTGGTATGCTAATACTCCTCAATTTACTTGTGAGTCTTTTCATTAACACTTTGCTTTGGCACACTATCTTAGCGAAACTGAATAAAAGACTTAACTTTTCCGTGTCCTCTTTGCCTGACCAGCGGCACCGAGGCGTTTGGAGTGTCTGGGATGCTCCGTGAATCTTATTATAATGCAAGCGGCATCTCAGCAAAACCAAGTTCAGCATTCTGGGGAGCGTGGCGGGATACTGAAGATGTTGAGCGTTAGGTGGTGATTAAATTCTCAACCATGCAAAAGTAATGAGTCGGGAAATATATCAAAGGATGAAGCTTGAAGCTGTAATAGCCTGGAGTACACCTACATTAATAATGTTGTTAATTTCTCCTGCTCCTCGCCTCAGTACCAATGTTATATTATTTTGCTTTCATGTATGGCTTTGTATCTGCATCAAAGATTTTTAAATTCATCTTAATGTTTGTTAGAGTTAGAAGCTTTTTTTAAATTAAGTGCCCTGATATGAAAGAGTTTCTGAAATCAATACACATTCAATACATTCTTTATAGAAATTCCTTTAAGGGACCTCATTCACGAAACACATTTCTATGTACAATTTAATCTAACATCCCCTTAAAAAAGACAATTACTGCTTTATGTGCTCAGTTCACTGAAGAACCCAGTAGCTCTTGAAAGGAGCCAGTGTTCATGTGATTGCAGACTACAGTCAGTAGGTGGCAAATTCTCCTTAGTTTATAGAAGTTATTTATCATCTGAGAAGAGACTTAACATATACAAGCAAACACCTGCAACACTGTCAGATCACTGCTAAATGTGCTAGCTAAATCTGGTGAAACAGAGTTACAGATATACTCTATATTTTGATAATGCAGACCTGTTTCTGTGTGCATGTAAGTTCCTTTGCACTTGAATATATATTATGTATAATCATAAGAGACCTTTACATTTATGACACACACAGCAAATACACACAGATTATTACTACACTTTTGCATAATTTCATCTGTTATGAACAGTATTTTAAATGTCTAGATAAAAGTAACAAAAAGAAGAATTATTTTAAGCTCTATTGTAAGGCTAAAGGCATTGTGGCCTTGGGCATGTGAGTTAAAGAAATAGTTCAGCTATTAATGAACATTCTGTTCTTATTCATCCTCGGTGCTCGAAATAGGCCTGTTCTCAGCACTCTACTTGCAATTTTGCTTTCCACAATACCAGGAATTATTCTTGTGTACCGGCACCTCAGATAAACTGCAGTACTCTGTTTTCCACAACATTAGCAATACTTTCAGCCTCGCAAGCCATATTTTTGACTATCAGCATTAACCCTCCTGTACTGTTCAAAAACAGGTGACTTCCTGCACGGTCCGGGTCAAATTAACCCGTATTGGATTCAATGTAATTCCATAAATATTACAATATGAAAAAAAAAAAAAAAAAAAAAAAAAACATACAATCAAGTACAATCAATAAACTTTTAATATTAGTACTTTTCACATATTTCAAAGAATGAACATCTGAATTTATGATTTATAAAAATGTTTTTAACCACTATTTTTGACTGCCACTCCACCACACCTGTGAAATGTTTGTGATTACACATTTTTAATGATAATATCTTGGTCTCAATCTAAAGTAATCTTGACTATATATAATTTGAAAGGTTTCAGACTCTAGTTTTCATATTTGGTGACTGTTTTTCAAAGAAATGACAGAGCAATCGATAAATAGCGATATATTCTCCATTTGTGATATGGTGCCAAACACAAGCTTATTCTATACATATGTTTTTACGTATGTGTTTTAGGGATTGAATTCAAATCAAATATTAAAGTTACTGCCCAAACTATTTCTGAATAGGATGTCTACTTCATAAATATTTTTTAAAATTATGGAAATATATGGTTCAGAACACTCAAACAATAAATGGAAATCACGAGTCCCTGTATCATCTAATGGAAAGGTTTGGTACTGCATCCACAAAATCGTACTTAAAGTTCATTTTTTTGAGATATCAACTTAAAATTTGGCACAAAACTGATTGGGATTGACTTTCTTGAAGATTTGGTGGTTTTGTAAAATTGCTATTTTATATAAAATATAAAAAAAAATATATATATATTTGTATTTACATTTTAATAAATTTAAACTTCTATAACTTTTTATAAATTTACTTTTATAACTGTTCTTTTTTTTTTTTTTTTTTTTTACTTCTACGATAATCTGTGATGTTTCACCTTTAAAAAGATACCAATCTTAAGTCTGTGCTCTGAAGAATTCAAGTTTCATAAGAATTTTAGCTGGAAAAGTCATTTTAATGTCTATGCTCAAAAAGAGGGACTTACAGTTAAAAGGCTAAAGAGTTTGGTTTTCACAAACTTTGAAATTAAAAAGTTGTTAAACTCATCAAGACACTGACACTAGGAGGCACTTCAGGACTAGAATTGAGGAGCTCTGACATACAACAAAGTAATTTGTTGTTATTTTGTGTCTGTAAGTTACTTTTGAATGGCTGCCTATGTGGGTCAAACTGACCCGTGAACATCACAAACGTATAAAAAATTCTGTATGTACATTTCACAACACATCAGTGTGTTGAAACTATGTAAGCATGTTCATGACCCTAAATGAGAAAAAGTAACATAATTTCAAGAAAAACAACTTAAGTTAAATAGTATTTCAGTTAGATTGAAAAAAATAAAAGATAGCTCATATATTTACCATCTGTGGCTGACAAAATATTTTTCTGCATTGAAATAAGTGGAGAAAAACACATTTGTAGCTTCATAAGATAGTAAAAAATAAATAAATAAATAAATAAACAAACAAAAAAAAAACTAAAGTAACAAAATCTAACCAATAAATGTTATTATTTTGGGTCTGTAGAGTTGCCTTAGAACATTAAAATAGGCGGGTCAATTTGACCCGGGAATAGTACTATTTTTTTTTTTTTAAATCATGTCAAAACACATCAGCATGTTGAAACTTTGCGTGCATGTTCATGACCCTAAATGAGAAAAAGTCACAAAATTTAAAGAAAAACAACATAGGTTTAATAGTATTTCAGATAGATTGAAAAAAGAAATGATAGCTCATTTTTACCATCTTTGGCTGACAAAATATTTTTCTGTATTGAAATTAGTGGGGAAAAGCTTTTTTTTTTTAGCTTCATAGGGTAGCAAAAAACTAAAATAATAAAATATAACCAATAAATGTTATTATTTTGGGTCTGTAGAGTTGCCTTAGAACATAAAAGTAGGCAGGTCAAATTGACCCGGGAACAGTACGAACGGGACAAAAAAATTTTGTCAAAACACATCAACATGTTGAAACTTTGCATGCATGTTCTTGACCCTAAATGACAAAAAGTCACAAAACTTCAAGAAAAAAAAAAAACTAACAAACAAAAGTTAACTGATATTTCCAACAACTCAAATCAAATTGGGTCAGATTGACCCAGAACAGTACATGAGGGTTAAATCTGCTGCGCATTTGTGCTTTGGACTGTTGGTCGGCATGGGGAATTTGCACAGACAACTTACATTTACATTTAGGCATTTAGCAGATGCTTTTATCCAAAGGGACTTACAAATGAGGACAACAGAAGCAATCAAAACCAACAAAAGAGCAATAATACTGTATGTAAGTGCTATGACAATTAGCCTAATGCAGTACACGTAGCAAGGTTTGTTTTTAATTTATTTTACTTTTTTATAATAAATAAAAAGAAAACGTAGATAGAATAGAAAAAGAATAGAGAACATTAGTGTTAGAGGGTCTCATTTTTTCATCTATTTTTTTTTTTTTTTTACAAAGAAAGAAAAGTCGGAGCAATAGAAAAATAATTGAGAACGTTAGTGTTAGAGGATTTTTTTTTTAAATAAAAAGCAAACAAGTACATAGAATAGAAAAAAAAAGAATAGAGAATACTTTTTAGATGCAAGAGATTTTTTAGCCATCTGAACTTGAACGTGAACACAATGCAAAATTGGCATGGGGAATTTTTTTGCATTATGCCTGGATTTTGCTTCCAAAAAGTTAAAAATGGAAATTAGAGGGCCCTCACAAAAATTTATATTGTAAATCAAGTGGTGATCCAACACTATACCTTGTTTATGATCAAAAAAAAAAAAAAACTGAAATGCATTCATATTACCATAAACTGCATGGGCCCAAAAGTATGTAAAAATTTTAACACAACAATAAGCAGAATAGTTTCTACAATTTTGATTTCTAAATGTCTCCTAAATAGATTTTTTAAAAAATCAGTTTACAATAGGGGATTAAAATTTACAGACTTTAAAATAGTCTTTTCCAGGTATGGACAAACCATGGAAATAAATAAGGAACAATGACTGATCAGGCATAGATACATATTGTACTTAGAAAAAAAAGTAGGGGAAAAAAAAGAAATAAAAAAGTAAAAAATAAAAAAAGTAGCCTAAAAAAGCCTATAGTAGACAAAGTCTGTACATGTCCAAATCCATAACTCTCTTTGTAACATTTTTTGATCAGTTCATTATTTCAACAGTCAATAATTCGATACACAAAACACACTGGGAAGTCGTGGCCTGATGGTTAGAGAGTCGGGCTTGTAACCTAAAGGTTGCCGGTTCGATTCTCGCACCGGCAGGAATTGAAGGTGGGGATTGTGAACAAACAGCACTCTCTCTGCCTTCGATACCATGACTGAGGTGCCCTTGAGCAAGGCACCGAACCCCCAATTGCTCCCTGGGCGCTGGAGCAATGGCTGCCCACTGCTCCGGGTGTGTGTTCACTGTGTGTGTGTGTGTGCGTTTGTTCACTACTCACTGCTGTGTGTGTGCACTTGGATGGGTTAAATGCAGAGCACCAATTTCGAGTATGGGTCACCATACTTGACAATACGTCACCACTTTCACTTTTCACTTTCACTGTAGTTGAAACAGTCTTTGCTGCAAGTAAAGCTGTATTGTATTGTACTCTCGCTTAAAAAATGGCAAGTGTTGAGATGTGGAATATTTCAAACAATTTCTCCTGCCTTTTAAAATATGTATTTTTCTGTCCTAACTATGCACAAATATATGGTTTATTTTATTATTTGCATGTAGCTGTTTTTCCTTCTTCAGAACAAACCTGCAGCCCACTTTTAGAGAACAACTGATTTGTTTACCTTCTGAATTTATGTACAAACACAATACCTAACTGCATACACAAGTTTCTTAATCCTCGAGTTATTAATGTCTTAATTACTGAGGCTTTAACCAACACAATATGATCTTAACACCCATATAATGAAGCAAATAATTGGATAATTAAACTTTCATTAAACCTAGTTCATAAAAATCCAGTAAATGGATAAGATGAGTCATAAAATGTTAGCAGGGTAACAGAGAGCAAGAAAGAAAGAGAGAGAGGGAGATGAGTGAAAAGAGAAAAGCAGAGATTATAGAAGAGCCTTTGATGGCAGACCGGGCTCTGGGAATCCTAGCGTGCCTTCAGGGGTAGAGCGCTCACTCACCGCATCAATAATGAATGAAAGATATCTTGTTCATTGCAGGACTGAACCGAGCCGGCATACTGATTTCTAACCGTGAACCTTATGTAAAAATTGCATCAGTGGGTTTAATTTGCCTCATTAAAACCTGCATTCCTGAACACTGGAGGAAGCTGAAGGACTCTATTTTTACTATTTTGTAGGAGTCTTGTTACTCTCAATAAAAACAGAATGTAGGTTCATCTTGTGGGGTAAAATAAGCTGTGCTGTATGATTATTCAAGAGATTAGAATGCAATTAGTGAAATAACAATTGTGGGACGAATAATGAAAGCAAAATTCTGAACATATGGTATAGATAAGAAAACTGAAATCACCCAAGACCAAAATGATTGTTTTAAATTACATTCTTTTGAAGTAATATTTAAATTATGATAAAAAAGTGATTGCACATACAGGGAGAATGATTCATATTTAGGCTCCAAAAACTATTAACTAAAACTACTAAAAGTAGTGAAATAAATGACTTTAATCCCAATACAAACTGCTGACTCTCAGTTAATTCATGTCTGTCCATAGGAATGTAATGCCTATCACAGCACTCCGATTTACAGCGAAGGTCAGAATTGTTAGCCCCTTGGCAAATATGAGCAAAGAAGGCTGTGAAAATAAATGTTTATTTTCTTGATCCTTCATTCACAAAATTTACACAAAATCTAACCTTTCATTGAAATAAAACAATTGAAATGGGGAAAATTCTCTTTTTGAAATAAATGTTTTTCTCCATTACACGGTGGCCACAATTATTGGCCCCCTTTTATTCAATATTTTTTGCAACCTCCATTTGCCAAGATAACAGCTCTGAGTCTTATATATGCTATAATGCCTGGTGTCCCTATAATGCCTGGTGTTGGTTTTTGTATTTGTTTTTAATCATTGTCTTGATGGAAGATCCATCAAGTCGACTTGTTTTATTTTTTTTTTTGTTTGTTTTTGGTGATGTTCCTCTATATGTGAGCTGTATCTGGATCTGACGTTTGTGGTGATCACATAAAGAAATCAAAAGTTACAGTATTTGGAACCAAGGTAGCCTTTTTTGTTTAGCCTTTGTCGCCCTCTAATGGGCATTTTTAAAATCGAGTTCAAGTTGAGCTTTATTGCCATTCTGCTACAGTGGAACGAAATGTCGTGTCTCATTAAGCATAAGATAAACATACAACAATGCAAGTATAGGAAAAACAATAGAGCTATACAACAGTTTAACCATCTGACTATACATATACTATAAATACTATAACTACTATACCTAGTTGACTACACATACACAAATTGAGACTGTACAAGAACTTTACATAAATACTGTACATGAAATTGTGCTAAAGAGATATTTGTACATGAAAATGTGCAGACAAATATATATACTGTACATTAAATTGTTCAGAACAGAGGTTTTGTGGGAAGCAGCGCATAGTGCAAAAAGATTTAGTAGTGCAGTGCTCAAGTAAACATATTTTGTAGTGCAATGTTCAAGTAAACATATTATCTTATTGAGTCTTTGTAGCAGGGAGTGTTTATAGAAAGTGTCTAGTGTGCATAAAGTGGGAAGAGTGCGTTACTACAGGTGGTTTGTATAGCCCACTCACCTGTGTGTAGCACACTCAGAATTGCACTTAGGAAAATTGTCAATAGTTACTTATGAGTTGGGGGACGAGGTATTCATGGTTTCAGAGGGGGACAGGGGGATTGGAGTTAAGAGCTCTCACAGCCTGAGGAAAAAAGCTGTTGAGCAATCTGACTGAACGAGCTTTGATACTCCGGTACCTTCTACCTGATGGCAGGAGCTGGAAGAGGTTGTGAGAGGGGTGGGTGGGGTCATTCACGATGCTGGAGGCCTTGTTGGAGCATCGTGAAAGGAAAATGTCCAGGATGGAGGGGAGAGGGGCACTGATGATCTTTGCGGCAGTGTTCACTGTCCGTTGTAGGGTCTTGCGGTCAGTAGCACTGCAGTTCCCATACCAGACAGTGATGCAGGTGGTCAGCACGCTCTCAATGGTGCCCCTGTAGAAAGTGGTGAGAATGGGTGGAGGGAGACCCTTTTCAGCCAGTGGAGAAAGTGGAGGCGCTGTTGTCCCTTCTTGTTGAGTGACGTGACAATGGTGGTCCAGGTGAGATCCTCTGTGATGTGCACTCCCAGGTATTTAGTGCTACCGACTCTCTCCACGGTTGAGCCGTCGATGGTCAGTGGGGGGTGGTCAACAGAGTTTCTCCTGAAGTCCATCACAACCTCTTTCGTCTTACCGACATTGAGGGACAGGTTGTTAGCACCACACCATTCAGCCAGCTGTGCCACTTCCTCTCTGTAGTGCGTTTCATCGTTGTTGCTGATGAGGCCTACCACAGTTGTGTCATCAGCAAACTTGATGATGTGGTTGGAGCTGGACTTGGCAGTGCAGTCGTGGGTCAGCAGTGTGAAGAGCAGCGGGCTGAGCACACAGCCTTGTGGGGCACCTGTGCTCAGTGTGGTAGTGCTGGAGGTGTTGACACGGACTGACTGAGGTCTTACAGTTAAAAAGGACAGGCATTTGCTTCATTCTTGAATGAATCAGCTGTCTGTACGAATCGTTTGAAGGCATGCTTCAATGACTCATTAATTAAGATAGTCACTTGCTGCCACCTACTGGCGGTTTACATTCATAGTAGCCTATCTTTACATTTTTTTCCAGCATTTCATATTTGTATATTAAAAAATATATATATTTTAAAACACCGAGCTCACAACATTATTTATGCTGGTATAATTATGCATACAGTGTAAATGCATCTGAATGCCGCTCCAGTCACTTCTGTTTCTTCTGCAGTGGAAAGATAGATTTTTGCCCTATATTATCTTATTATATTAAGTGAAATTATTAATAAAATTTAAACATTTGATATGAAAGATGATGCATGCATTTAATACGGTTAGTGATAAATGCCCTTTAAATAGGTCAGAAATGACCTGGAAATCAATTTAAATACATTTTAATACTGCAAAAATGTATTTAAATTGATAAAACGTAATTTCCCAACAACAAAATTGTGGCCAGTGAAAATGCTGAGTGGCTAGTAAATTTAAAAAACCACTAGCCACAGTGGCCGGTGAGCAAAAAAAAGTTAATATCAAGCCCTGATTACAATTGTTGTATTTTGTGTGAGTATCGATTTCACATCTTTCAAAGATGCATCTCAGCAGTTGCTTCACTATTGTGAAAGATCCATACACAAACAGTTATGAATGTGAAATAAGTTATTGATTAATCTTCATGCTTAAATAATGCTACAATAAAATCTTCATGTACATGCTAAGAATACTTTGACTACACTGTAAAAAGTGAACCTGTGCAGTTGGTGTTTTAAAGAGGTACTTCTATCTGATACTACATACAATTCTAGTTTTGTTGTTGTAACCTAGTTCAATCAAGATTATGTAACAAAACAAGAGAATATTATTTTAACTTAAATCCATTACGTTGACCCAACACACAACTTCCAATAAAGCTCAGAAAAAACACGCACACCTGCTCCATGCCGATTAGTGAATTTTGAGCCAATAAGAAATTATGATTTGAAGTTTTTATATATTTCAAGTTTCAGCAAACTGAAATTCACAATTGACAGCGATACTCTTCAGCACATTGGTAACCACTGTAAAAATAAAATAAAAAAAAAAGTCACGACTGGCAGCAACAAAACATTGAACACTAACAGATCTCTTTCTCACTTATTACAATCCAGTCTGACTTTATTTCTTCCATACTAAACTTCTTATTGAGAATTAACTGAGGTTTAGATGTTGATGTTTTATTGAAAATAATCAAGAAGTCACCGTTGTGGAGATACGCATTTGTTTTAACTGGGCTCTTGATCCTTGAATATTTAATGTTAGTTTTTCTTTGACTGCTGCAATTGTGTGTCTGAAGTACATTTGTTATAGCAACAGTTGTGAGAAAAACTCTGATCAGATGATCTTGATTACTTATTGATGATGATTCAGTCATCATGTAGTGGTCAGATTCACAGATCATATCAGGAGTCTGATGTCTGAGAATGTTAGTGATGTTACGACAGTCAGAGATTGTGATTTTTTTCTTTTGTTATATAGGAAGTGTTTTGAACTGTATCTTCTTGACTCGCACAAAGATCAAGAATCAGCGCATGAATCTCAACAATGGTGACAATCCACGCAAACCTTTTTTGTGACTTTAGGAGCTTGTTTTGTGATGTTCAGAGTTGACTGTCACCATTGTTGAGGTTCATACGTAGATTCATGATGTCTTTGAGTCTATGTAATTTTAGCCAATAATTTCTGCATAATAGTTTAAAAACTTACAGAATTTTAAAGCAGGCCAGTACTTCAAAATGTGATACTAATAAATCTAAATAACACACTCCAGATGTGATTTGTGATCACTACTTGATGATAAAATCATCATCTCATTAAGTTTTCTCGAGCACTTTCAGCTGCATCAAATGTACTTTATAAACACAGATTTACAACAACCAGAGAAAAATTAATGCTAAAAAGTCAAGGACCAAGAGCCCAACTAAAGCAAACACTTATCTCCACAACGGTGACTTCAAACTTTATAATTGTCAATAAATTAATATATTCATTCATTCAAAACATCAACATCTTCACTTATTAAGTAATTTTACCTAACTGGAGAAATTCAGGTTGGTTGAATTCAGTTATAATCAGTAACCTTAAATCGTTTATTTCGTTAAAAAAAAACAAAAAAAAAAAAACAGTTATTGTAGCTGTTACCAGTTGACACAATTTCTAAGTTGAACCGACTAAACATTTTTTTCAGTGTAACGACAAACTAACTTCATATGTTTTCATTTGTTATACTTATGACATGACTAGATCAGAAATTTGAATATGAATATACAAGGTCCAAGATCCTAAACAAATATTGATCACTAATCACCAATATAGTGACTTCAAAACAATTACGGTAGTAAACAACTAAATTTCTCACAGTGGCACAATTAAAGACAACTTTATAATGTGAATTCACAGTAATATCACAGTACTGTAATCTATCTAATGCAATCCAAATGCTTTTTGGTACTACTGCATAAAATTGCATCTGTATCTGTATTGTATTTTCTTAATGTAAGCTGCAAAAAAAAAAAAAAAAAGCATGGATGAAGGCTATATTATAAGCCTGTGTTGCTGTTGTTTTGGGTAAAAATGCATCAGCAGCTTTTTTTAGCCATGATACATTAATTTCTCTAATGTATCTCATGCTGTTTTACACAGCGAGTGTTTTAAGGCTGTAAAATCAGGTTAGCTGCTGTAGGCTCTTGCTGGGAGCTTGAGTGATAATTCACCTCTTGCTGAACCTCAGGAACAAGTGGATGCCAATGTGGCTGTTGGCATCGTTCAGCGTTAGGCTGTGCCAAGCATTTGTACCTCTCCTCCACCAAATCTGGCGAAGATTTTCCATTGGCCTTCTGCCCATACATTCCCCGAAGAAGATCGCCAAAAAAGATGGGCAGTACTAAATCCTCTTCACAACGGAGCAATGGCAACAATATTTGGTGTATCCCTGAAAAGCTCTTTTGACAACATGTCCAGATGAGACACTGTGGCATTGTAACTCTGGTCACACTTTAATTTAAGGTCCAATTCTCACTATTAATTAACTATTAACTACGAATTTTGCCTTAATAAACTTCTAATTACTGCTTATAAATAGTTAGTAAAGTACTTGTTAAGTTTAGGTATTGTGTAGGATTAGGCATGTAGAATATGGCCATGCAGAATATGTGCTTTATAAGTACTAATAATCAGCCAATATATTAATAATAGGCATACTAACAAGCAACTAGTTCAAACAGTCCATTAATAAGCAATGGTGCTGAAACTTTCTTCCGTGTTCCAGGGCCTTATGTTCACTTCTTTGGAATCCACTTGAGGTTCTACATTAACATGTAACCCATGCCTAAGCAAATGTTTGTGCTGCGGTGAGATGTGCTTGTAACTAGTGTTGGCATCCCTTCACGACTCGCTCAACCCAGATAGTCCTTCCCGGTTCTTAGAGCTGCATACACTGAGTTCAGTTTCTGTGGAAAGGGGGGGAAACAGCAAACCACATGTGGAGCTCATTATTGTAAATTAGGCCTGGTCCCTCTGGCCTCAGGAAATCTGTATTCCCAATTCGAGGGAGGATTCCTAACTTAACTTAACCTTCTTCTTCTATTGCCTCTTAAATAAAAGATGACAAAATATTACAGAAATTATCAGCTACAGTGCTATACTATTTTTCTAACATCTGGTAAATCCAAATTTATGTAAGTCTTTGCAGTAGTTTGAGCTAGGGCTGCAAAATTTATCTAGAATCTAGATTTAATCTAATCAAGAGTACAATTATGGCTTAACTGACATGACTAACTAAACATGAAAAGTGTGAATTACAGGATCTCAATTTTAGGATCTCAGAACTGTCTGCTTTTACAAAGGGCATGAATATTTGTAGCAAAACCTGGTGAGTTGTCTTTCTGTCTGCTGCCTACATAGGCAGCTGCTTTCTAAGGCAACGCCCTGTCTGTCATGGAAACCCTTAAGTGACTAATTAATTAATTAATTAATCGGGCTTGTTTGAAATGAGCAAAATCCTAGCTCTGTCCTAAATGGCAAACTTCATGTGCAGTTGCAGTCCTGTGGACTTACAGTGCCCGCTGAGTGTGCATGTTCATTAAGTGTACAAGACAGTAGGGTGTCCCAGTCGTCATTTTAGCTTTCAGAAGGGATCAGGATTGGGAACCACTGCATTTCAAGAAGTAAGAACTGTCTGTCTTGGCAGCTTTTCAGTCCTCATCTTATTGCAGCTGCATACGCTTGTCACTTCCAATGTAAGGTGTTTGGCATCCCAAACAACTCTATTGTAAATCTTGTAATAATAAAAATAAAAATAAATAATAACGTGTGTGTGTGTGTGTGTGTATATATATATATATATATATATATATATATATATATATATATAACATGAACTTCTAAAATGATGGTAAACCACAAATTTGATTAATTTAGATTTAAATTAAATAAATAAATAAATAAACAGGACTATTTTTAGAAGTATGCAAGATTTTTTGGTTAAAAATTTCGGAAATAAGTTATTGTGCAAATACATAAAAAACCTGTCTTAGAAACTGTCTCCCTGCCATGATTTGCATCGGTAAGGTGTGATATTTCTGACAGCTT
Organism: Spinibarbus caldwelli; assembly: GCA_039654775.1. Lineage (NCBI taxonomy): Eukaryota > Metazoa > Chordata > Actinopteri > Cypriniformes > Cyprinidae > Spinibarbus > Spinibarbus caldwelli. Next base: position 31,836,582 of record CM077244.1, read on the forward strand.
GTAGCCTTGAAGCCCTGAACGCTGAAGAGATGAGCCGAGGCCCATAAATAAATAAAGTACCAAAATAATGTCCTTCTGCAAACAACCGCGAGAGGGCCAAATCTTCTGTACATGTTGTCTGGCCTCAAAATTAACTGAAAAACAGATTTTCAGTGAATTGTGAGGTATAATACTGATCATCAGTGGTGCATCCAGCCTATTTACTGTTTTAGAGACATTTACGTGCAGTCACACTGCGCCTGATTGGGCCTTTGATTCCCTGCTTAGAGCCCTGGGATAATGGGACCAACTTGTCTGCAGCAAAATCCATACTGGGGATTTAGACTTCACAACAGCAGGGATCTGGAACGTGGTGCTTTTCAAGCGTGGTTTGTTTTCTCATCATCTGAGGAAGTGTTTTTCCAGACGACTGGGAGCAGCCAGCCCGACTTGTTCTCGGCAGGATTTTAAATGCGCTCTGACGCTGTCTTTGGCATATTGGAGGAGTGATTCTCATTGTGAGAGCTCTGTGTTTTTAGCGGCTCTTCAAAGGCCTCTGCTCAAGGGTGAATGATGGAAGAGTATGTGACTCTTATACACAAGAGAAATGCCATCTTCAAACACTTTATTCTCTCTCTGAGCAGCAGATGCTCTCATGAATATTAAAATTGGTTTATGTCAAGCATTTAAACAATGTAGCCAATACTATTAAAATTTTAGGTATTTACAGTTTTTTGGATTATTTGATTTGACTATTTGACAATTTTCACAAGTGGTGCATTTTCAAAAATCTTCAAGTACAAAATTCCAAACTGATTACATTTATAACACTGCTAGTCATTCTTTAAAAATCTTGTATCATGCTTTCAATACAGTTAAATATTTCATTAGTTGTAAAACATATTTTATTAGTTTTAAGTAGGTTGGTTTACAGGTTTTTTTTTTTTTCAATCACTTTTTTTTTTTTTTTTTTTTTTTTTTTTTACAATAGCTAGGACATATTTCTCCAGTTCTCCTTACCAACCTTCAGCTTAGCACAGCAGTTAATGTAACATCTAAAATGCCCAAAACACGTCATACGTCTCAAATCAACTTTGTCACACTTTGTCACTTTGGAATATATTTGAATATGGTATAAATGTAGCAAATCGCTGTCTTATTCTGTTTTGCATTATGTTTTGAACTTTTTTTTTTTTTTTTTTTTTTTAACTTCCTAAACTATGTTTTTGAACAAGAGTAACAAGTAAGTTTTTGGGGATACAAGTATGTAAACGTGCAAATGGACCTATAGGTACTGTACATAGTGTTTGGGTGGTGGTTGTTTCTGAATGAGAAAAGAATTCCTTTAATTAAAAGCTGTAGTTATTGAATGCATTTTGTGCCAAAGAAATGGAAAATGATTTACAGTTTAGCTGACATAGATTGCTCTTGTATTATGAAGAGTTTGAAAACATGATCTAAGTATTAAGATTTGGGTCCTTACAATTCTTATACAGAATATTCTCATCATGTACAGTGAAAAAGATACTTTGTGATTTTGAGCACTGTACTAATTGCAAATATGCTAAAATATTTTAAAAAGGTGAGTTTTGGTGATCTGTTGTGAGATTAGATTTTAGAAAATGTTCAAATGAAACAAAGTAGATAGATAGATAGATAGATAGATAGATAGATAGATAGATAGATAGATAGATAGATAGATGTTGATGAGACAAATAAATCCAGGCACAGGAGCTTCTTGTAAAATGATCAATTGTATGTCTTAGGCAGCATCCTGATAAACAACAAAATAGGATAAACACAGACACACAGTGTTATTCGGCCAGTGCTCAGTATACGTTAATTTCTTCTCAACCCACAACGATTTTCTCTGCTGTGAATGATTGATTGTGACCTTACATTTTCCCTTTCGGCACTGTCATTCTCTCAAACAGTGAATGATGGACGCAGAACATCAACCAATGATCTTTTTTACATCAAGCACAAGGAGCGTCACAGACTGAATTATTCAATTTGTTTCCATCAATGCTGGGTTTCTCATCAACGCTGTGGGCTCAGGGTTTTTACCTGGCATGCTCTGAAATGCACCAAACAAATGCTTTGTTTGGATTCTCGGTCTAGATTCAGCTGTAAGGTTTCATAGAAATTTCAAACGAATGCATTTTTTACCCAAAATGTATGCAAATACATGCATAAATGAACATGATCCCTACTGGATAGACCACAGAGAATCTGTGCTCATGTGTTCTGACAAAAATATAAATGCATAGAAATTATAAATAATTATGGGGGAGACATCAAATAAACATATTTTTGAATATAAATCAATAAGTTGCAAACACACTGAATACATTAATTCAAAGTAAAAGGGATAGTTCTGCCAAAAAATAAAATCCTGTCATCATTTATTCATGTCATTCCAAACCTATATAATTCTCTTACTTATTCAGAACTTTAGATATTTTAATACAACAATATAATAATGCAATACTTAAAAAGATAACGTTTGAAACATCAGTTTTCACTGAACATCTCTGTGTGTTTTTGAATTTTGAAATTTTTTACTTCATCGAAATGGTATGAAACGTGGTGACTTTTGTGGTACTTGATTTGAATACGCTTGTTACTTGATTCGGTATAATCTGCAAATCAGCCACGATGCAGAAAAAGCACACAACAATGAAGGGGTAAAACTCTAAAACAGACACACACATGCAGACATGTTTACCGGTAAGTTGAACAAGAAGACTCAACTAAAAGGATGAAATCAGAACCACATGAATCAAGTTCTGATTGAGCATTCCTGTTCATTTTGTTAAATAATTGTGATTGTCTTATTTGACTGTAATCATCAGTGTTGGGAAGGTTACTTTGAAAATGTTATAGGTTACAAATTACAAGTTACCCGAATTAAAATACTTAAAATGTAATAAGCAGTGTAACTTTTCAATTACTTTATTAAAGTAATGTAACTTATTACATTTGATTACTTTTTGATTACTTTTCTAAATTTCAAATGTTTTCAACTTTACAGTAGTACTCAACAGTCAACACTGTTTCCTGTCAGACTTTCAAAATCATTTGTTACTTGAATTAAGATCATAACATTTAAATTTTAAAGGAGACATTGGATGCAAAATATCTTCATTTGCGTATAAATGTGTCTTAGTAGTGTGTGGACACAACCACCCTACAATGATAAAAAATTTTTTGTTTTAAATCCCCCCAAAACCTAAACAGTTTATCAGGCCATTTTGATTTTCTGAGCAGTATGTCATATTGCTCAGGCCCCTCCTACGACCGCTGACGCACTGTCCCGTACTAGTACATTTCCACCCTCAGCCAGTTGTAAGTCCGTCATTTTCTCCACGCTCAAGCAGCTGTAGTGACAACAATGTCTTGTAAGCAATGCATGTGTTTTGTTGTTAGATGAAGAATATAAGAGTCCTAATTTTCTCCAGACATCAGAGCCACTGAGGACACAGTGGATTAGCTTTTGATTTTGATGGTAATGTGCCAACGAATACACCTAAATTAATTTATGTCTGCGCAAATCATTTTAATCCAGTCTGCTTTCTTAATGAGGGACAATTCAAGGCAGGATTTGTTAAAAAGTTAAAACTCAAGGATGGATCAGTACCCATTGTTCGTGATCCAGCTGCACCTCCAGAAGATGTAAGTGTCACACTAGATTTTTTTTATGATTATTTGCGAATCGCCTTTGCTCTTCCACAGAAGAGAGGGGTGGGGTGAGCAGAGCTCATTAGCATTTAAAGAGATATGCACCGAAACAAGTCGCTGTGTTGTTGAAACGAGTCGGGTGCTGTTTTACATGACCACTGAGACCATTGCAAGAAGACCCTAAAGAATCATACCAACTTGTGGAAAATGGGCATCTGATGTCCCCTTTGAAGCACAGCCACCACAAAATCAGACTTAGTTTAAGATCATTCTGAGGTTAAATACAGATTTAAAATCATAAGAAATAGTTTAATAGCTATGATACTGTTTTTGAAATCAAATCTTTGCATAGCTATAACACTGCAATTTAACAATGCCTTTGAAAAAACAGTTAATCTTAAAAAATAAAGCATATAAACCCATAAAGGAAATAAAAGAGTTATCGGATAAGCATTTTTTAAACTCCTGAAACATTGGTGTTTCATATTTTAAAGCAGTCACTGCAATTTATGAAAGAAATCAATTAAATATGTATGTGGGAGTGTGTGTGAAAAAATCACATGTAATCCCCTTTGTAATCCTTAACAATTTCATAAGTAACTATAATTTAATTACAAATTTGTTTTTTTTCTCAGTAACTGTAACTGATTACAATTACTTTTATTTTGTAATTAAATTACGTAATTCCATTAGATGTAACTAGTTACTCCCCAACACTGGTAATCATAATGCAAAAACTGTCACTTCAAATCAAGATTTAGTTATTCTAGTTAATCTAAATTATTGATAATCTCTAAATAAATATGCAAATACAAAACAATAATTAAAATGATAATCAATAAAATGATTATACGATTATTGACTCCAGTCTCCTTTGACTGTGAACAACATGATTGTGACTCCCAAATTAATGTTTTTTTTTTTTTTTTTGTAACAATGATAACCTGAAATAATTTCTAAATGATGATATAGTGTTCTAGGTGGTTGGGTTGCTAGGGTGCTGTGGATTGTTGTTATGTGGTTGCTTACTGGCCTATAAGTTAAAAGAGCTCATGCCAAGTGTCTATTATAATCTGATACCTCCTTTTTGATATGTTTTTTACCTTTTTTTTCCCTGCTAGGTGAAAAAGTCAGGTCACTTTGCAAAGCACTAGTTCATCTTCCCTCACAATTGAGGTATCGTTAATGTCATTAACACAAAGAGTGTGTCATGAGTTGCACACTATACAGTTGACCTCTGAGTGAACTCTGAGTAAAGGACATGGGTTTGCACCCTTGCACTCAATGGCTAATGCTAATGAATGTCGATGTTTGCTTTCCAGAGGATTTATAAAAAAGAATGCAGATTTAAAAGCACTGGAGGAGGAGCAGCCCTTGTGAAGCAGATGAATTGTTGATGGGCACACAGGGCCGGTGGAGAGAAACCTGACATGTGATGAAGAGTGATGGTTGTCTATGGAGCCTATAGAGTAGATCTATATTTGCTCTTTCTGTTTGATCTGTGTCTCTTATATTTGAGGCTTCTCGCATACATATAACACACATACAGGCACATCAGTATACCTTTTTTTATTTATTTATTTTTTTACAATCACTAGGACCCATTTCTAGGCAGTCTGTGTGGGATAAATTGTGTATCATTTATCATTGCTTTGGCCAAAACTCCATGTACCTACAGGCCAGTTTGCTCATTTACTATTGTCAAAACTGTTAAACTTAACTTAAGTTCAAAGCCTAACATAATACAAAACTGAACAAGACAACAATTTGCTACATTTCTATTATTCAGTTATACCATATTAAAATCTATTCTAAACTTAAGAGATTAAATATTATCAAATATGGACCATGTAACATATACAACAGTGAACTCTACAAAGGAGAGTGTGTCATTCTTGTTTTGTAATAAACTTTTTCAGAAGAAAATATTGCAAAATGTTGCAAAGTGTTTTAGGCCATTATTTTATGAGTGACAAAGTGTGTTTGTTGGTTGACAAGCTCTGCTAGATTTTTTTAGAAAAATTAGTTGATTTGAGACGTATGAAGTGGTTTGATATCCCCATCTCATAAGAACATTTAACTGTTTTTTGAGGTGGTGGTTTCATATGAGGTTGTACAATGTGATTTTTAGAAAAAAAGCATGAAGCCCCACCCTTAACGCTTCCCTTAAACGTAAAAATTATTGGGCCATAAGAAGATCTTTTGTAAACATACCAATGCAATCATACAAATTCATACTAATTAGCCAACAACTTGCCACAATTTAAAATAGCTAGTTATGAGATTGTGTTGAACTTTAGGCTTGTGAGACTTAAATCATTGTAGTTATGGACTGGTTGATTGTATGACAATGCATAGAGACACTAAAACACATTGTTAATGTAATCGTTATCAGAACCAGAATCATTGCATTTCTTTTCAATTGTAATCCTTCTGCAGTTAGTTTGGCTGTAAAATCTGAGTGAATGAGCCACATTCAAAGAGGCCGGATGTTACAATGATTTCATTAAGGTCAGGGGTTTTATCATTTCACCACTCCCTGTACATTTGTTTTCTTCATCTGTGTCTTCAGATCTGTGCGTTTACGTACGATTATACTCTGTTGTTTATACTGCTGGATTCTCACTGAAAGGTGTTTAGAACGTATTTAACAGTACATCAAGACTAATCTCATGGAGTTGCTGCAGTGTACTGCTGCTGTAGTGCTTGTGCCACTGAGTAATGTTTTCCATTAAAATCATGAGGCATTTCAGTAGGAGAACACCCAAAACCATCAGCACTGAGCATAACCTTAAAATAAACCAAACACACAGTGACTGCAGATGCTGATTTAGTGAGGATCTGTAATTACCTTCATAATGTTGTGAATGTCCATTAGGAGTTTTGTTTACAAATAATATCACATGTCTGTGCCCAAGTCTGCATCTTGTCTTAATTACAAATGACCTTTGACCCTTAGAACATAACACAGCTCTGCTTACTCTTCAAAATGAATTAAAGTGCATATTCCAGCAGGGGTGATTACATTTTATTGTGCTGTGAGTAAACAGGCGAACAGCTGTTTAAAAGACATGAAGACTGTGCCAGTGTAGGTGGCAAATGTAAAAGTGTATTTAATACACACAACAGTCTGACAATTAAACTGTTTCATGATCACATTTGCAGCTAGAACTTTAATTTAAAGGGGTCATGAACTGAGAAACCAAAATTCCCTTGATCTTTTGACATAAAAGAGGTCACTTGTACCATAAAAACATCCTGTAAGTTTCAGAACTCAAAACTTTCTTCTTAGTCTAAAAACAGCTTATATTGAAGGCAGTCTGCCAAAACGACAGCTTGTGGAATGTTCCACTCTATGATGTAATAGTGTGGATAAGCACCGCCTCCACAGAAGATCAACGCCTGCTTCTACTTTGCTCCCTGTTTAGCCCCACCCACCGATTATACATCACTGCCTGTTTAGCCCCACCCACCAATTCTATATCACTGCCTGTTTAGCCCCTCCCACAGATTCTAAATCACTGCCTGTTTAGCCCCGCCCACAGATTCTACATCACTGCCTGTTTAGCCCCGCCACCAATTATACATCACTGCCTGTTTAAACCCACCCACTGATTCTACATCACTGCCTGTTTAACCCGCCCACCGATTCTACATCACTGCCCACCGATTCGTGCATATAGTGTTTACGATTATTAGTATGATTTGTTTTTATTATTTTCTAGTAACTGAGTAGTTGTGATAATGACATCAAATTGAGAGTGTTTATTTCAGGGGAAAAAATCGTAGATCTTCCTCAATCTGAAACAGCCGCTCCTCAGGCGCTCCAACGCTTTAGTGAAGTGCGTTCAATTGCGCCATTTGTCTTTGCTAATGATTTGTGTTCCATTTAAATTACCATTAGCATGAGCAGTTTGAACACAAACACGCTCCAGAGAGATGAATGAGTCGAGATGTCAGATTAGATCAATATTTGGGGGGTGGCACTGCTCTTGATAATCAGTTACTGCTTTGTAATTGATACATTTTATATTTTTCATTTTACATGTCTGATAGATTTTTCCCTCCCACCATCATGCAGGTCTGTGTAAATGAGGGATATAAGATCACTGTAGATTTTTATGGCATTATCTGTGTCCACTGAGACAGGCAGTAAATCATGTATGGGACAAGTAATGAATGGTTTTACTTTTACCATTGAGGGACTCAGAAGCTCAGTGCAAAGACAAATGCTGTGTTCATAATAATAACTGATAAATGACTGTCTCTGTGTGTGTTTGACTACTTAACCCTATTTTAGATGTGAGATACGCCTGACAAAATGTGTAAAAACACTATAAAAATACTGGTAAATAACTTTTTTTTTTTTTTTTTTTGGTAATTGTAAAAGTTCAGAAAGGTTTCTGTAAGTATTAAGCCCAAAGTCAGTTTTGACACAAAACGACGTGAAAGTTGTGTCTGTGCTATTTCTTTCTAGAAGTCATTACCTATAAAAATTTGTTTGTACTTGTTTAAGCTGTGCTTGTGGGTTTCTCTTAAATTAATCTCTTCACACAAACACTTGTAAACTCGTGTCTGTTGTTGTTAATGTCTCCAGTAGTTTGTTGTTGTTGTTCCATCTCATTGGTTTCATTTTCAACTGTGAAACAACAGGCCTTTGCAGTGTTGCCACCTGGAAGACAAACAAATTAGTAAAAAAAAAAAAAAAAACGTGTGAGCTGATGAGTGGTTAAAGAAATTGCATGCACTATTCTGATGAAGAAATTTGTGTTACACTCATCTGTATGTATAACCTAGTATTTGCATAAAAAACAACATACACTTAGGGTTTAGAGTGCAGTAAGCCTCCCCTGGATACAGTAAGGCCCAATCCCAAATTCTATTTTATACCCCTACCCCTAAGCCTACCCCTTCCCCGTGTCCCTTGAAGCAGAGTGTCAAGGGGTAGAGGTGAAAATATTCCCCTAAGAAATCGGACACCACTACTACTGTATACCGTTACACGTCATCATACGTCGTCTAGCTCCTACAGTACACACACCTATACTGGTGTGCTGGTGTGCATTAGAGCCTTTAATTACCATTCTATATTAATGCGCTGCATACTGACACACACACACACACACACACACACACACACACACATCGCACAGTTCACACATCCAGAGGCAAAGAAACTTGTCAATGCTGCCCCTCGACTTTTATTAATACATAGTTTACTGAATCGCTACATTATATTTTCCTGCAACAAGAGAATAAAATGACTGTTTTTGAAGTAAACTCACTCACTGTAAAGAGAGACATGCATACACATAACTTTCATCTTTCTCTCTCTCTCTCTCTCTCTCTCTCTCTCTCACGAATTGGCAATAGCCTATTTGAGAAAAAAAAGTTTAGCGATTTCCAATTATTGCGGGGACTAGCACCCTCAATGTCTATGTTGGTTACGGCAGTGATCAGATGTTGAGGCACTATTGTGCAATCAGTTAATGGTTTAACGTTAGCAAACTTTCGTGACTTTAGCAAACATTTCTTGAATAACATGACCGTAAATATGAACACAATTGAATGTAACATAAAACCAATGATTACAGCCATGTTGCCTCTGTAGCCGGTGCTGAGATAATTCTCGTACTCCTTTGTTTGAAGTGTGGTCCTGAACAATCTTTGTTTGAGGTGTGTCTGGCCCTTTCCCCTCCAACCAACAGAGAATCGAGACACCCCTTCACATGAATGTGCGAAACAGAGGGGTAGGGGTAGGGGTAAGGGGTGAGGGGTAGAAATGGGTTTGGGCCTAAGTGCACCATTATAGTAAGAAACAATCTTTCTCCTTTGATGGACCATCAGAAGTAGCTGTATATCCTGACTAAATAAAACTATTTGTGCAAGCAACAAGTAAAACTCCAATGTTTTAATTATATTATAAATCTTTTACCAGATTCCTTTTTGGAGGCCGCTTAAAAGCATGCACTTATATTTCCCCGTTTTCATGTATTATATGTCACAGCTTGAATAATCACTTGTAATTGGTTTGGGATAAGGGTGTGTTTTTGTGGTTTTATCAGCCAATCAGTGTCGGCATGATGACATTATCCTGCGATGCCAGAATAATTAGTCATTTACAATAGCTTTCTCCAGATATTAGAGACATCTTTGACCTGAAATAACACAAAGACTAACAATGTGAATTAAAAGTTTGACATATTATTGTGTGTTTGGGTGATGTAGATTACATCTGAATGTGTCTGTCTGCCTTGTAGACATTTCATACCTACCACACTGTCATTATCCTAACGGTGAGAGTGCGGATGGGATGAGAGAATTTATAGAAAAAGAGATCAGTTTGACACTGAAAACCTCCCACACCACCACACACCTGTCTTCCTGTCCAAACCAGACCTTCTCCGGCTGGCTGTGTCTTCTTTGCATGTCCAGCGGGATGCAGGTGAACAGCACGGAAGTACTTTTTACAATTCTGGCCTCTGATTGGCTGAGGGCTGAACAAGAGGACATGCTTTGATCTGAGTGCTGCACATATGGAAGCGATCTCTCTCAGCATGTGTGGAGAGGCATTTTACCAGCTCCTATATTTGGGTTATGGTGAATAGAGTATCAAAAAAGGTGTATACGTGTAGAAAGTGTATACAGTGTACTGTTGGTTTTGGTGATTTTTTGATTGAATCTCATGAGAGTGAATCCATTGCCAAAACTTCCCACAGTAATATACAGTAAGGGTGCTTTCTAGTGCTGGGCAAACGATTAATCGTGATTAATCTCATCCAAAATAAAGTTTATGTGTACATTATATATGTGTGTGTACTGTGTATATTTATTATGTTTATATAAATACACACACATGCATGTAAATATTTAAGAAAAATATGTTATGTTTATATTTTAAAATATTTTATATATAATATAAATTATATGAATATAAATATATACATGCAAATACATGTAAATATTTTCAAAATACATACTGTATGTGTGTGTCTTTATAGATACATAAATCTACACAGTACACACAGTATATTTGTCACACTTCAATGGGAGCGAGGAGACGAGGAATAAACAAAGAATTAACAGACTTTAAAGAAAGAAACCATAGAGCATACAAACTTAGGAGCACTGAAGACATTTACAACAACTATAATGAGAACAGGAAGATAACCAAATATGGGCATAAAGAAACCACGAGGGAGAAACTAGGGCATGGGGACCACATGGGGAGCAAAACAACAACAAAACAGGAACACAGGACCGACATACCTCCCCCTCCCGGAAGGTGCGTCCACACACCACATAACATCTACTGGGGAGGGGGGCTGGGCTCTCTGGAGGCCTCTCAGGACAGGCCTACACGGGATGGCAGGCCTCCAGAGCTGTAACTGTTCCGGGACCCAAGGCGGATCAAGCAGTTCAGGGCGCCCTGGCAGAGCAGGCAGTCAGGAAGCCATGGCGGCTCAGGGAGCTCAGGAGGCCATAGCGGAACAGAGCTCAGGGTGCCATTGCGGAGCTGGGAACTCGGGAGGCCATGGCGGAACAGGAAGCTCAGGGTGCCATGGCGGAGCTGGGAACTCGGGAGGCCATGGCAGAGCAGGGAACTCGGGAGGCCATGGGGGAACAGTCAGTCCTCGGGAGCCATGGTGGAGCAGGGAACTCGGGAGGCCATGGCTGAACAACAGTCTCGGGAGCCATGGCAGGACTGCCTCCGGGGCCTTTGCCTCGACCTTGACCCTCGTGCCGGCCCCTACGGCCAGACCCCTATAGCCCTCCCAATGGATTCTGGAGAAGCGGGCACTGGAGCCTTCTCTGGGCTGGATTCGGGGACTGGAGCCTTCTCTGGGCTGGATCTGGCAACAGGAGCCCTCTCAGGCTGGATCCGGGGACTGGAGCCCTCTCTGGACTGGATCTGGGTACTGGAGCCCTCTCTGGCTGGATTCGGGGACTGAAGCCCTCTTTGGGCTGGATTGGCGACTGAAGCCCTCTCTCGGTTGTATTCGGGGACTGGATTCGACGCTTGAGCAAACTCAGGGGCTGGAGCCGACACTGGAGCAGACTCAGAGGCGAGGATGAGGGCTGCGAACAGTATTTTTCTCCTCATGCTCCTCGTTTGATTAGGGGTGAATATGACAGCCGGCAGGCTTGGTTGTGCGACGGCCAGCGGGTTTGAGTCAGCGGCGAGCGGTGGCCGGCGGGATTCCGGATTGGGATCGGAGACTCTCCTTCCACTCGAGGTTGGTGGTGTCTGGGAGTTCTGTTGGTTGATGGTAAGTGATCCCGAGCTGGAACAGTGTCATGAGGATCTATCCATCGAGGGAGCTGGCGAGGGCGAGTGGCATGAAGGGCCCTCGCGTAGGAGCCACGGCGATGAATATGGCTCGTTCATCCATATTTGCTGGTCCGATGTTCTGTCACATCTTCAACGGGAACGAGGAGTAAACAAAGAATTAACAGACTTTAATAAAGAAACCATAGAGCATACAAACTTAGGAGCACTGGAAAGACATTTAACATCGGAAGCCGGACACTGGGAAACACTGGGTTTAATACTAGGGAGTAAACTAGATAATTAATCAAACACAGGTGGAACCAAATGAGCATAATGAACTATAATGAGGACAGGAAGATAACCAAATATGTGCATAAGGAAACACGAGGGAGAAACTAGGGCATGGGGAGCAAAACAACAACAAAACATTAACACAGGACTGACAATATTATATAAACAAAAACTTTTATTTTGGATGTGATTAATCGTGATTAATCATTGCCCAGCACTAGTGCTTTCCTATTTCCATTTTTGGTGCACACCAGACTCATTTTATGGAAGAATGTGTCAGAATTGATGTAAACTCTGTTTACTGAACTCATGTCCGCACTTGCAAAAACTGTACCCTAGTCCACCTAAAAAGTAGTCTGGGGTATGGGTCATATGCACGGGCATAAAATATGTGAGGGATATTCCCCCCCCACCCTCCCACTTTTAAAGGGTTCATATGATGGTGCTAAAAAAAAAACATTCTTATGTGTATTTGGTGTAATGCAATGTGTTTACGTGGTTTAAAGTAAAAAAAAAAAAAAAAGCACTATTTTCCACTTATTTTACATTATTTTATCTCCTCTAAGCCCACCTTTCAGAAACGGGTCGATTTTTTAGAAAGCTCATTGGTGTGAAAACAGCGAGGTGTGCTCTGATTGGCCAGCGATCCAGTGCGTTGGGATTGGCCGAATACCTCAAGCATGTGATGGAATTGTTGCGCCCCTTACCATAATATGATGCTGCGTCCCCACGATGACACAAAAACATTAAAAGCCATTTCAAACGAGGCATTTGTTGCATCCATTGGGGACATAATTACTGATTATAATGACTTATACTGTCTTTTTACATGTCGCGTTGCATCGCGGCACGTAAACATAACACCATGTCTGCATTTGTGATCGGAGAAACACAAACAACGAGCACTACGTACATTCGCATTTGAATAGTAAGTAGCAGATTTTTAATAATAAAATGTAACGTTACTTACAGGCTGTGAGTCAGAAGCGCCAGACTGTCCTTGTAAGGTTGGAACTGCCCCACTTTTGAGTAAAAGTCTTTCTACATGTAACAGCCGTGTGTCCAGCAAGCCAGTAAATCTCACTCCCCTGATCTAGTGACTCTTAGCGCCTGTCTCCCGCGCTTAGACCGCGGTTCGAATCTCACTCGGAGCAGTGGGTGAATAGGACCGGTTACACACAACCGGCCTTGTACTCTCTCATGTCAGAAACAATCCTCCATGAAGTGTGCAGCACAAACTCCAATATTTGTGTTGTACTGCTCTGGGACAGTGTTGTAAATAAAACTCAGCCACAGATTTCTTATGTCCTCTTTACTCGCATCCAAACACACAGCACCTCTCCACGAAATGGCGCCGGCAGAAGCAACAACATAGAGCAAGAAAGTTCCGCCTTCTTTCTTTGCGTGTACATTTGGGCGGTGTTATGAAAATCTTCCCACATTGTGACATAGAGATGTGTGGGCGTGTTAGAACGAGCCGTTTTAGGTAGGTGTGGCTGACTCTTAACTTTAATAAAGAATATCTCTTTGGATTTGAGACTTTGGTCTTTGGAACTTTACAGATCTTCTTTATGCACCAAGAGCTTGTAACGCTCCAAAGAGAAAGGAAAAATTGAAATCACATCATATGACCCCTTTAATAAAATGTACATTCATCCCCCTTACTTTTTCCAGGCAAGTGTGTTCACATAGGGGTTTTCAAGGGCCGGTGTGAATAAATCGTAATTTAAATTCAAAGAGACAGGATAGTCTGTGCATGACCTGATATTTTATTTGTATCCAGAATGAGGCTCAGTTTAGAATCACGGAGTGCTAAATAGTGTATGTTTCACTCATACTCGAAGCCGGAGGGCACTCTTTCGCAGAAAGTCCAAGACTGACTAGAAGTAATAACTTATGACGTGCCAGGAAATCTCTAGTATGGACAAAAGCATCTAGCTGTCGCTGTGTAAGCTGAATAAAAAGCAGAAACCTTTTGACTGATGAAACAGGAAGACATTAAGCACACGACTGTGATAATATATGGTTTATGTGTGTTTTTTCAAGTCATCGCCAGGTAATAAATAATGTATATGAATAATGCAGTGTTAATTGAAATAGCATTTATTACAGTATAGAGACTATTCTGCCTTGTTCTGTGAAAAAAAAAAAAAAAAATAGCTGTGAGCTAAATAGGAAAATATACGAAAAATATTATAGAATACAAATTATTGGTTATTGTCCAGCAGGGAATTTGATTTATTAGATAATTAAAAGTAAGAAATAAGAGAAAAATAAAACTTGTCATTAAAAAAAATAATAATAAATAAATAAAAAAGGTATTATTATATTTGACATTTATTTTTCTATTGGTCCCTGGAATTGTCAGTCTGCAGTAAACAAAGCAGATTTCATTACATCTATTTCTAGTCATTCAAGACTAAACCTCATGGCCCTGACAGAGACGTGGATCAAACCAGAGGACACTGCTACTCCTGCAGCACTCTCCAGTAATTTTCCCCACACTCCCTGTCTGACTGGAAGAGGTGGAGTTACTGGTCTGCTTATCTCTAATGATTGGAAATTTATTCCTTTAACTTCTCTGGGTATTAACAGCTCCTTTGAATCACATTCAATCACTATTACCCACACTGTAAAAAAAATTAACGTAAAAAAACAATGAAATGCTTGGCAGCACAGGGTGTCAAACGTTTACCGTAATGGAAATAATGGTTAAAGAATTTTTTTTTTTTTTTTTTTTTAAACGGTCAATGACTGGCAGAAACAGCTGCCAAACAAAAACTGTAAAATTAAGGTAACAACATCCTATTTTTCTTAAATGTTTTTTTTTAAACTGTTATTTTACAGGTATTGTTTGGATTATCTTTATGAAAACATTCTCTGTGAAACTTAATTATTTTGCAGTAACCAATCAACTAACAACAGCACACACACACAAACTAAAGTAACTATCAACAACTCCACAATTACTTCCTTTAAATAAAACGCCATACAGTATAACATCAACGTTTCTTGGTCTTCTCCTAGACTGAAGCACACAGTCTACCCTTCAGCACAATGGTGACCCACAAAACACAGACAACAGAAACCCTTTAGATCCCAAAAGAACACTGAACACTAACAAATATCTCTAGATCTCAGCATCTTCACTTATTACAAACCAGTCTGACTTTATTGCTTTCATACAAAACTTCTTATTGAGAATTAACAGAGGTTTAGATGTTGATGCTTTATTGAAATTAATAAAGTTTAAAGTCACCATTGTGGAGATAAGCGTTTTGCTTTAGTTTCTGACCATTCACTATTGTACAATAATTTTTCTCCAGTTCCTGTAACTGTGCACTTCAAAAGCACATTTGTTTATAGCAAAATCTGTGATAAAAATTCTGAACAGATGAAGTTATTTATGCAATGACGATCTTGTCATCGTGTAGTGGCCTGATTAGCTAACCTCATCAGAAATGTCTGAGTTTATTTAATTTAATTGTAGTCTTACAAATTTACTGCTTGAAACGTAGCCCAGTTTTGATATTTTAAAGGTTAGTAAGTCATTAGACAAGACTGCTGTAAAAAAAGACTAAAAAAAGCAATATTAAAAGCTAACATATTCAGAGATAATACTCATGATGTGATCAGGCTACTATATGATGATCAACTTATCATCAATAAGTAACCAGCTTTATCTTACCAGATTTTTCACTAGCAATTTTTGCTATAACAAATGTGCTTTAGAAACACAGTTAAAGCAATCAAAGAAAAATTAATAGTATAAAGTCAAGGGTCAGAAGCTCAACTAAAGCAAATGCTTTTCTCTACAATGGTGACTTCAAACTTTATTATTTTCAATAAAACATTAACATCTAAACCTCTGTTAATTCTTAATAAGAAGTTTTGTATGAAAGAAATAAAGTCAGACTGGTTTGTAATAAGTGAAGATGCTGAGATCTAGAGAGATCTGTTAGTGTTTTCATGTTGTGTTGCTGCCAGTCATATGACATTTAATTAATTAATTAGTTAATTAGTTAATTTTACAGTGAAGGTGTTTGATCATAAAAATCAGGAAATACCTGTAAAATAACAGTGTTTGTCAGCTTATTTAAATAAGGAGATTTTACTTTAATTTTATGATTTTTGTTTGGCAGCTGTTGATGCCAGTCATTTGACCATTTCATCATCTAATGGTTTTGTTATTGTATTAATTACAGATTATTTTTGTAATTTTACATACATTTGTTTGTAATTAAGAAACAGAAAACCTACTGTATAAAAATACAGTAGTTTTTCTGTATAAAAAAAATGTGAATTACTGTAATTTGTCAGTAATGTCAAAATTCTTAAAATAACAGCTAAGTAGTTAATTCAGAGATAATTTTACAAAGTTTTGACTGCAATTTAAAATAAAAGAAAACAACCTGAAAAAAAAAATCTGTTATTTTCAGTAAAATAACAATTTTTTATTTATTTTTTATTTTTTATTTATTTATTTATTTTTTTACAGTGTAGGGCAAAAATACCACCAAATTAACACAACTTTCCCCCAAATTCAAGATGAGGCAATTCAAATTCAAGATGATCACCTGAAAAGAAAAACTGGGTGAGGTGGAGAAAGTTACATTTTTGCAGGGAAAAAAGCTAGTTGTTGTACACTGCAGTATGTATGTAATCATTAAGTATCCCAACAGCGCTATCAAAACAGTGCACTCTCAAAAAGGATGTGTTAATTAATAACACATTTTTGTGTTATGGGCATTTTAACACATTATGTGTAATTTTAAGTTGATCATATATAGAGAGAGAGAGAGAGAGAGGAGAGAGAGAGAAGAGAGAGAGAGAGAGAGAGAGAGAGAGAGAGAGAGAGAGAGAGAGAGAGAGAGAGAGAGAGAGAGAGAGAGAGAGAGAGAGAGAGAGAGAGAGAGAGAGAGAGAGAGAGAGAGAGAGAGAGAGAGAGAGAGAGAGAGGAGAGATCACAATGTGTCCAACACAATATGTGTTAGGTATTATCCAATCACATTGCTGCCTACATCACTCCACAAGCTGTTAACCAAATTCGTGCCTCTTTTTTCATTGGTGATGATGTGGATGCACTCAGGTATATGGTCAGGTGTATGGATTTCCTCAATAGAAAAGTAAAGTTCCCAGAGCGTTCTCAGAAGGTCCCTGAACATTTCCTGAGATGATGTGGATTTCTTTAAAGGATTGGGCAGAGGTGGGACCAAGTCAAGTCTCGAGTCAAATCCCTAGTTCTCAAAGAGTTAAAGTTGATGAAATAATTAAGTGACTAATTAAATGATGATTGTGCATTAGTGATGAACACCTGCTGTTATTGAGAATTACAGAGGATCAGATGTTGATGTTTTATTGGTTAAAATGATGCACCATCTTGGAGATCAGTGTTTGCTTAGTTGGGCTCTTGACCCTTGACTCCTGTGTTAGATCTCTCTCTATAGCAATGCATGTGATGTTGTAAAGCAGAGCGGAGATATTAGCTGTTTTTATGTGATGAAATAGTCACCATGAGGTGGCTTGATTACAATCAAAAAAATTTTTTATTTATTTATTTAAGTATGTTTAGGTTTTGCATAACCAACCTGTGAAACTACAGCATGCAAACAAAGTGTTGTTCTAATAGTTATAGTGAATGAATTTTAAATATATGTAATAAATATAAAAAATGTGAACTCCAGTATTATTTAGACACACACAGACATCAAGAACCAGGATATGAATCTCAACAATGGTGACAATCAACAAAATGCTCATGCTGCAATGCATGCTGGGTAACACCATAGTAAAAACTACCATCATGCACTGCAGTATGAAAAATTATTGTCGCCACTGTTGAGGATCATATGATAAGTGTTTATGTCTAAAAGCCTGAGCGGAAACAGTTCTTTTTTTTTTTTTTAATATTGAAGCATTACAGTGGTGTTTGTTTAATAGGACACTTTTTTTTTTGCAGCTCTATAATAGCTGAATGTCAGTCAAAAATCCTTTCATGATGTTCATTCACCATGAGGTATAAGCAGAAATCATAAGTTAATCTGCTACTTCTAGGTTTGATTCAGCGATGCCACAAATGTTTGCTATGAAACAATATTGCAATTGCTTAGAATTAGTAAAAGGACAAGAGACCAACTAAAGCAACCTTGACCACAATTATGGTGGCATCGTGTTTTTTTTTTTGTTTTTTTTTCTTCTGTTTTTTTTTTTGTTTTTTTTTCTTCAGTTGATTCCATCCAAGGCTGTGGCTGAAGTCTGTAGTTCTTGTGTTTCTCTTTTCTTCAGTGATGCCGCTTGTTAACAGCAGGTGTTCATCACTAATGCACAATCATCATTTAATTAGTCACTTAATCATCTCATTAACTTTAACTCTTTGAGGACTTGGGATTTGACTTGAGACTTGCTTGTGACTTGAAAGTCCCACTTCTGCATTTATGACACATTAGTGTGTTAAATATTTTAACACACTGCCTGTGTTAAGAAGACTAACACATCTGGTTGTGTTAAAATTGAATTAACACAAAATGTGTTGTCCTTAACTAGACACACAGGTGTGTTAAAATATAACACAGTTGTGTTGTTTTTAACACATCTGTTTTTAACACACTAATGTGTCATAAATAACACAATTTGTGTCATAGATGTGCTATTCTTAAAGGTGCACTATTTAATATTTGAAGAATATCAACCTGTGTTAAGAAGAATAACACTCTGGTTGAGTTGAAATTAACACAAAATGTGTTGTCCTTAACTAGACACACAGGTGTGTTAAAATATAACACAGGTTGTGTTGTTTTAACACATCTGTTTTGAGTGTGAGACAGCTCAACACATTGCTTCTGTAAACTAAAAGTTGCTCAAACTCCGCACACACAAGGATTGCATTATTTACTCAAACTGCTGACAGAGGAAGTAAAATGTTCAGTCTCTGTTACAAGCTATGAGGAACCAGAGATGTCATTACTACAGACATAATCGTAAGTTTCCGCTGTTGTTTGCTATGGGCTGTAGTTCAATGTTAGAGCGCTCTGGTGTGAAACTGCAATGCATTTATGGCTACTTTCAGTAATAACACTGATAGATTAGTCATTGTTAGGTATTTGTCTGTAGAGAAATTGTATTGCAAGTGGTGCAAGTCAAGCATTACTATTTCTATTGCTCATAGTGTTAGGGCTTTGTTCAAATCACAAAGTATTAATCTTTGCTGTGTAAGTACAAAAATCAAATGATATATTGCATCATGTGGCTTGTTGAGGAGAGGTGTGCTATTTTCTAAGTGACTTACAATGAAGGAGAACCATCTGGTTTAATAATTCCTGTGAGTGTTGAATAGTTATGTCATTATCTTTCTTATATAGTTTTGAGTATACAAGAAGCCAAGGTTTATTTGCTTCACTGGCATTACATGTGTTGTTATATGATGCCGACATGCCAACTTAAAAAAAAAAAAAAAAATTGTATATTTGATTAAACTGCACAATTTTTTGTGCATACTTGTGGGTTCTTATAGATTGTCACCTCATTGCTTCCTTCGTTAATGCCTTACTAATGCCTTACTGTAACTCGATGCACAAGTCAAACTTATATTTTGTGGTAATCAAGATTGTCAAAAAAACTTGACATGTATTTGAACCCAGAACCTTCCTTTAACTCAGGTGCATAAAAGAAATTAGTCATTAGCCAGAACACATTAATGTGTCTTTCATAAAAATCTCTGACTTCTTCCATTTCTCATAGCTGCTGTGGGTCCATTACTGCAGAATCCTCAATCTCTGCATTTGGAAAAAATCTCTCCACCTCTAATGCTTTCTGTTTCTGTCTTAGTCAAACGCTCTGCTCCATTCTCCATAGGTGCTGAAAGATTAATAATGCTCATTCTTTCCTCTCTAGATGACTTACCTAATGTTTTGACTTCCTAGCGCTGCAAAGCTGTTTTTTAATGACCCCTTTCAACACAAACATGAACGATGAGCTCATTATCTTGGTGGAAATGTTGATTATGATACTGAAATGAGCAGAATTTCCTTTCAGATATTCTGTAACCATAAATATTAGTGTGTGTGCTCCAAATACCAGGAATGCTTCATGATTTCTGCTTCATAATCGAACAGCTTTGTATCTCTATAGTATTATTGTATGTAAACAATAGTTTCATTTGCGTTTTTATTTCTCAGTTTAGCTAAAGCCCCAATTAAACACACATGAATTAAGGTTGTCAAGGTATTCAGGATGCCTGGAATCTTCCAGGCAGGTATGTTGGGACACAATGGAGCTAAACTCTGCAGGACAATGACCCTCCAGGACCAGGATTGGACACCCCTGTCCTAAATGTATCAGAGAAAAATCTGAGACAAAGCTGATACAGTACTTCAATGAAACATACCTGTTATATTGTTTACACCCCACACCCCTTATTACAGACTTTCATGTGGTACCTGAGGAATTTTTAATTGGAAATCAAGAAGAAGGGGTGTGATTTGTTGCAGTTACGGATGATTAGGAAAATAATTATGATTAACAAGATGATTTACAATATTTTAAAACATTTTACAAAATATTCAATCTATAGTTGTGACCTCACAGCCTCTGGCTTGCTCAGTTGGGGACACTTAATTTCTAGCGATTATCGTCGATTTGATTGCACAGATACTATTTAAACTAAACTGAGCTAGATAATGACATCTCTGAATTCAATAATGAAATGCCTTTAACTGAAAATTGAGTGTTTAATCTTATTATTATACATTACTGACACTCTGTCCTCCAATTTGATACTGTTAAGTGCTTTGACACAATCTGTATTGTTAAAAGCGCTATATAAATAAAGGTGACTTGACTTGACTTGACAGTAATGATTGTGATTTTTTTTTTTTTTTTTTTTTTTTTAATTGAAACTCGCTTTTTCTTGATTTGGCTCTGCAAGCAGTTACAGGCATTCACTATTAAAAATTTTAGTGTGAAATTACAGTATATTCCAGA
This sequence comes from Spinibarbus caldwelli, assembly GCA_039654775.1. NCBI lineage: Eukaryota > Metazoa > Chordata > Actinopteri > Cypriniformes > Cyprinidae > Spinibarbus > Spinibarbus caldwelli. The sequence goes on from CM077244.1 coordinate 31,857,784, forward strand.
TTAATAATTGCATTACTTTTACAGTAACTTCACAGTGGGACTTCTTTAGTATCTAACTGCATTCTCAGAAATGTCTTGTAAACAAACAGCATCATACTGTGTTTCTACAGTGCATGTGTACTATGAAGGTTCCCATTGTGCAATGCATCACAAATAGATCAAACTGTAGAGATTTTTCATTCTTGTTGGTTTTATTTATGCCATTGAACTTGTTTTTGGTTCACTTTTAGCATTTTGTGTTGTTGGTTTATTTTGTAATGTTGGTTTATGTTGTACATGTGGTTTTTATTTGTTGAGTTTAGTTAACATTGTTGTGTTTTGTATGTTGAGTATTGATGTCACATCTTTCAAAGATATTTTCAAAGTTTTAGCACTTGCTCCACTATTGTGAAAGATCTATACACAAACAGTTGAATAGGAAATAAGTTATTGATTAATCGTCATGCTTAGCCACATCGCTATCATGCTTAGCCACAGCCATATCACCCTGCAGCCCAAGACTGGTTGCCCACTGAAGCTAAGCAGGGTTGAGCCTGGTCAGTACCTGGATGGGAGACCTCCTGGGAAAACTAGGTTGCTGTTGGAAGAGGTGTTAGTGAGACCTGCAGCGGGTGCTCACCCTGCAGTCTGTGTGGGTCCTAACGCCCCAGTGTAGTGACGAGGACACTATACTGTCAAAAAGCACCGTCTTTCGGATGAGACGTTAAACCGAGGTCCTGACTCTCTGTGGTCACTAAAAATCCCATGCCACTTCTCGTATTAGAGTGTAACCCTGGTGTCCTGGCCAAATTCCCTCCACTAGCCCTTATAAGTCATGGTCTCCTAATAATCCCCATTCACTTGATTGACTCTATCTCTCTCCTCTCCACTTGTGTGTGGTGAGCGCACTGGCGCCGTTGTCCTGTGGCTGCCGTCGCATCATCCAAGTGGATGCTGCACACTGGTGGTGGTTGAGGAGAGACAATAAAGCGCTATATAAATGCATCATTCATTCATGCTAAAATAATAATTTATAATACTCTTTAATCCTGTAAATTCCTGGCAGTTTTTTTACAGTGTTGTCTTTGATTCAGAGAACTCTGTGGCACCAAGGCGTAAAGGAATACTATGTATATTAAAAAAAAAAAAAAAGTTTCACTCTTCAAATTTAATTCCATAAAAGACCTTTTGAATATTTTTATGCTTAAAAGTTCTCCCAAAAATGAAAATTCTGTTATTATTTATTTACCATCATTCCAAACCATTCCAAAGGGATGATTATGAATCCAGAGTAAAAATTTGGTCTGTTTCTCACAGAGAGCTATAGCATGACTTTAGAAGATTTGTGATTATATTACACAAGTAATATGGACCATTTTCATGATACTAATTGTGCTTTTACATGCTTCTTGAAGTTTGAAAGCCTCTGCCTAGATTCAGCCTATATTGCATAGAAATAAGCCATTAGTACAAATGTTCAGAATTTCTCTCTTCATGTTCCAAGGAAAAACTAAAGTCATTCATGTTTGGAACAGCATGAGGGGCTAAGCAAATAAAGGTAGAATAAAAAAAATTGGGTTAGTGTTCCTTTAAGTTCCATTAAGCCTAAGTTAGCAATATAAGTGCAAATTGCTGTTTTCTATAGCCACACTGATGACAGTTGTTTTTGATCAATATTAAACAATGCATCATTATAGTAATAATGCTGCATTAAAGTGCTTCTCTTTCAGTTTACACCGTCTGTTGTTGACGTAAAAACAGATGCCGAAGGGTACATCCATGTGGCACACCTCGGCATCCAGCACTAGAGATGCATTGTCAACCTGCCTGAGGTTTATATATATATATATATATATATATATATATATATATATACGGCACACACTCGAAGTCACGAGCCGTGGCCGTTCAGTTTATATGAAGGTGTTGAAAAGCATAAAGCAGCTGCTCACCTGGGTTTGGGCACTTTGATGACTGGCATCTTAATATTTCAGGAGTGCTGTGAAAGCGCCAGGCACAGCACTTTTTGGACGAGCTGTTTCCACTGCAGGCAGCTGGAGAGGAGCTTTACTGCAGCTTAATTAGAGAGGGAAGCCGTTATCAGAGCGGCAGGCAGGGAAACGAGTGCCAGGTGCCGGATCTGAATGTTTCATCATGGGCCCAGGCGAGAGACGCAGCAGCCCAATGGAAGTGTCAAACACAATGGAGAATGAGTTCAGCAGCCGCTCAACTGGGGGTGCATATGGGTGAATGGGTTGGTGGGTAAAGTAGGATTAGGAAGTCGAAGTATGTGCATCAGTATGCGTGTTTGAAGGTAGGAAAGGTTTCAAAATTATATTGTGTAGACAGTTTTTTACTGAATCCGCATAGTCTCCAGCTAACAAAAATGTATCAGTAACAATTAATTTGTACTTTTTGGTGATTTCATGTCTTACTAATGGACAACATAACTGCAGCATCCCAGGCATATAATTTAATCACCTTTTCCTACCACTTTTTTTTTTTTTTTTTTTTTTTTAATCAGTAGAGCTGTACACACCGTCACAATACACAAATACTCCAATTCTGTTTTGATTCCAGCTACATAAAAAAAAACAGCTTGCGTTGTTTCTTTTGTTTTTAACCATGCATGCAATAGTAGCAATACTCACACACTCTTAACACAGATGTGTTAAAAACAACACAACCTGTGTTATATTTTAACACATCCTGTTTTAGAGTGCACTGTGTAAAATTATTTTCATTATCACTTCCAGTGTAGATTTACTCATTCACAGTGGCATCTTTACACACTCCAGCTAACAGAGAATGGACCAGTTTTGTCTGTACATTCAGTTAATACATGTACTTAATATTATAATAATAATAAATTATGCATAATTATATGCAAGTAACCCTAACCCTAACCATATAGTAAGTATGTGTAGTTAATTAATATTACTCAGTACTTAAATGTATAATTACATTGTAACAAGGACACCTTAAAATAAATTGTAACCCAAAAATGTAATCCACTAAATGACAGTCAATTACATGTACAATTACTAAACATACATTACTAATTCACCTTTAAGTGTCTTGTTGCAAAACGTCTTCCATTTTCTTCCAGTTTTTAATTTGTTTTCTCTTTCCACAACATTAAGCATTGTGCTGGGTTACCCCTCCCACAATAAAGTCTCATTGGTCCAGATCCTGCAGATTTTTTTCACATTTAGGTGTGAACAGACAAATCATTTGACACTGGAAACTTGGTTGGGCTACTATTGGCTTGAACACAGTGTTGAAGTAACATAACTCAGCATTCAGAACCCTTTTATTTCTGCAAATATGACACTTTTCTAAAACAGCATATTCAACAAGACAAAAAAATGTGACAAAACAAATAAATAAATGAAATGATTTTATCTATTGGGAATTGAAAAGTGTATCAATGAAGTCTCTATATGTAAGAATATAAATGAATATATTTTGAAGAATGTTGGTGTCCATTTCTTAAAATATCTTCTTTTGTAAGTAAGGGTGAGTTAAGAATTTTCATTTTCACCAAAAAACAGGATGTGAAGTCAAAAGATTTGATTATTATAAGGACAGAATGCTCAAACATACCTGGTTTCTCTCTTCATAGTCGTGATGTTGTCTATTATAGTTTATTACAGGCGTCAGAACGGCGTCTTCTTGCAGCAGATCTTCATTTATGTGCAACGGATCAATTCCTGATGCTGTTTTGACACCTTTGCACATTTTCTAAGCTCTTCATGAGTTCTCAGCTGGCAAAAATAACATTGTATATATGGACATACAAGTAGAAGCTTGCTCTATTCTTTTTCTATTCTGTCTGTTTTATTTTTATTTATTATATAATAAAAAAATAAAACTTGCTACGTGTACTGCGTTAGGCTAACTGAGACTTATCATAGCACTTACATATCATTGCTCTTTTGTTGATTTTGATTGCTTCCATTGTCCTCATTTGTTCAATTCAATTCAATTCAAGTTTATTTGTATAGCGCTTTTCACAATACAAATCGTTGCAAAGCAGCTTTACAGGAAATTAAGATTCTACAATATATTTATATATTGTAGAAACTTAATATATTTAACTTAGAAACTTAATATATTTAACTTAACTTTGTAAGTCGCTTTGGATAAAAGCAGATTTAGCCCAGCACATAGCATCGTTTTGGATGTTGCAAGTTACAAGTGTAACCCTAAGAACTGATGCAGTGCTGTGGTAGAAGTGGTATTTTAAAGTGTGTGTGGTGATAATGTGTGTCAGAAGAGTGTCCTGAAACTGGCACGTGAGTGAGGCAGTATTATGATGTTAAATTCACACACCTCTCAGAGTGTAAATTAATACCAGACATTGAACTCTTAACATTTCAACCAAAAATTGTGATAAGCACAATGCATTTGAACTGTAGAGCATTGCTATTATATATTTATGTTCCTAACACTATGAGTTTATGTAAGTAGCTGCCATTTGTGCAGTAAATAATACTAGCAAACGGGTTTGAATCAATTATTCAGGCTAACATGAGCAGTACAAAGCAGGCGCAGCAAGCCTGCAGCGAGCAGAACGAAGTGAAATTGGGTCAGTTTCATAACATTTTCACAGGAGTCTGCTGCCGCAACCGCCGCTGATACATAGAGACACTCAGATGTCAGAAAAACAAATCTACAGTCACATCAAATTAATCCATTGACACCAGCAAGGCGGTCTGAAATGTTATGCGTTATAAAACATTGGTTAATGCCATTCACATAAATGTACGGTCTGAACGGATTGAAATGCAGGAAGATACTGATGTGCTTAATCACAGTAATCATTTTTCAATTTCTTCTCATATGTGTTTTTAATATTTTTCATGATTTTCAGTATATTCTTTGAAATATGTGTAAGGTTATGACTAAAATCTATATCACATTGACCAATTTTTTATCATGGTAACTGTATCACAAATTAGTTTTATTTTTCTTTAATGAAATTGGTGGGACTACTGATCAACAGAAAAGTTTTAATAGAGAAATTCATAAATGAATATAAATGAGTTTCAAAAATCATTCAAAATATATTTGTTTATTCAAGTCATAGTGTGCAGCAGCAATTATTTTGCATGTGTATCATAAACCATGAAGATTAAATAATCAACAGAGGTAATAAGTTAAGTGTAATATATAATTAAACAGAATGATTAAACAGAGATATAAAATAATTACATTGCAGAGTTCTTCATTTGCATTAAGTTGGCCAGTTTGATTATCTCCGATGACTTCAACCCCATTAGATCTGAAATGCTTTCTGTAACAGCTGGTAACTTGGCAGAGACTACTGAAATGAGTGGATAGTGCATATACAATATATAAAATAATTTAAAAGATATTCATGTGATAAAGCTGGATTTTCAGCATCATTACTCCAGTCTTCAGTGTCACATGATCCTTCAGAAATCATTATAATATGCTGATTTGCTGCTCAGGAAAAATTTCTGATTATTATCAATGTTAAAAACAGTTGTACTGCTTGATATTTATGCAGAAACCATCATATACTACCATTCACAGCAAAACTACCCTAGTAAAAAAGTAATATATTTAAAATACATTTATTTCATACTAAGTATAGTTCAAATCTATTAACATATTTACTGACAGATAACTCGAGACTTACTGATATAAAAAATTATAATTAAACTTTATTTGGCATACTACTTGTGCACAATGCACATTTCTTAATATTAAGCCTAAAATGACTTCAGCACTACTTCTGCACAATGAAAATGCATTAAGTACAAAATTAGTTGTTCCAGTTTAGCAGACTTTAAGTATACCAGTTTAATATACTAAAAGTACAATTGCAGTGCATTTTAATAAGTACATAAATATGAAAATGTATTTGTAGTATACTTAGCATGAAATAAATGCATTTAAAATACATTTAAGTATATTTACTTTTTACTAGGGTAATAACATTCTTCATGGTTGTGATTTGTTTGAGACATTTTCTGCTCTGTATTTTTACCTTCCTCCACATTTCTTCACGCACTCATGTGTAAATAAAGTAAAGCAGTTCTGCTGATTGATGGCTATGCAAATTAATCTACCACAGTACGAATGGTTCGGCGAAATCTCTGACGTGTTTCTGACTTTTACACTTTATATACCGCCCAGCCGCACTGTGAAAGACAAAGTTGTCAAAACATTTCACTGTGGCTGAATAGTATTGCATCACTGATATTATTGAAAGCTCATTGTTCCTTTTTCGTTTCTGGAAAAGTCTTCAATATTCAAAACCTTAGAGATCCCAAGTAAATCAGAGCTGCCCAAGTTAGAATTGATACTTTCCTCTCTCCTCTGGTCTTTATAATGCTCATTCTTCAATACGCCTGGACTTATGCATCCACCGTTGAGTTGGGAGTGTTGGGAGCGGTAAGCCCTTGGAGGAAAGGACTCTGCCCAGCTTTTAAGACTTTAATGAACCTTTGAAAGGTGGGATCAGAAGAGTAGAGCCCAGGGGCTTATCAAAGAGAAGGGGATTTCAGCATGATCATCCGTCTCAAAGCTGTGGATCTTCTGCAGACCAAAACAGCCACTGTCTGCTGCACCCACACACTCTCTTGCACAGCTCTGCCACCGCTATGAAAGTCATAATACAGATTATTGTACAGGATATTGTTAAATGCTGGTTTACCATAGCTGTGGGTAATAGGGTTTTTTTTTTTTTTTTTGTGGATCGTTTGAATAAACGTGTCGTGTTTGAAACCGTAATATAGCATCTGTGAAACAAGCTATGTCAAAATGATCATGAATATGAGTTTCCATTTATGAATTTGTCCAACTAACAAAACAGGAATTGTTCTCCCACTTGGCAACGTATAAAAACAAATGGAAGTGACTTCAGCAACTTGTTAGGTAGCAACTTAAATACAGTTATAAGCATCATGGCATCATAAGCGTTTCCATAGAACCTGATCATCTCAGAGTACAATCTCTATGTTTTCATCTTGAAGTTATGATAATTCTACACAACAGGGATACATAAAATACATTAAATAAATAAATAAATAAATATATACTGTATGTATATATATATATACACACACACACACACACACATACATATTATTATTATTATTATCAATATTATTAATATTATTCAATATCTTTTTATATTTTATGAAATGTGTGTTTTTCAGAGCAGCATTATAGTAGATGATTTCTGTAAAGCTTGTTACATATTCAGTTACAGTCCATGGTTAGCCACTAAATTAGACTGAATAATATATATTTTTAACAATACATAAACCATTATGTCATGCCTAATAAACAGCCTTTTGTGGCCTATTATGTTTATAAAATTATAAACTACATTAATTTTCAATACATATTTGCATGTTATGTTAGACTAATCTCAAATAAACTAAAATATCTATCTAAATATAATAATAATCTAAATAAATATAAAAAAAATAAATAAATCAATAATAATGTTACCAGGCAATAATTGTACATATAAATATATTAATTCAACTGATGTGTGGTCACAGGTACACTCAAAGAAAAAAAAAAAAAGGTACACAGCTGTCACTGGGGCAGTACATCTTTGTACCTTATTTACCCCTAAATGGTACATATTAGTACTATAAAAGTAGATATTAGTATAAAGTGTACATATTAGTACCTTCTGAAAGGGTACCGCTCTAGTGACAGTTGTGGGTGTATGTGGGTTTATGATTATCTGGTTTATAGTCAAGGTTTTAATACTTTTAAGTATCTTATATATTTAAAATATTGAATATCATACATATTTCTGGCCTGTGACACAGAGATTTGCTGGCATCATTCTGTGATTCTGAGAAGTTTTTGTTGTTTTGTTTCTCAAAAGATGCAATTTTCACATGGCCACATGAGATATTCCAGCAAATTGTGTGGAGCACTTGAGATTTTTTTAGACATATTTTTAAGGTCATCCTGTTCCTTGTTTGTGTAGAGGGTAAAGCACCATCCAGGCCTAATTGTCATTCAGAGATAAGAAATACAGATGGTACTTCGAGAGCTTTTAGCAGTAGTTGCATCAGCACTGAACATTATGTTCTGTACATAACTGTACCTTACACTCACATTACCCCACGATATTAGCCCTATTTTACTGTTTTGAAAACTAAAAGAGTTCTTGTTTATTTTCCTATGCACTGAGACCTTGTGAATGAATGGTGTGGCCTTTAAATAATATTAAATGCATGAACAGATCCACAGTTACCTATCTCCACCAGCTGCAACAGGGCCTAAGACTGCTGGTCAATAAAGTGAGGTTTCAATGTACTAGATTTATTTTATTGATGAAGCAATTTGTAAGACATTGAGAACTTTGGGGAAATTGTGGAAAGGGTTTGTAGGGTTTGTGGTCAGAAATTCTTTAAATCCTGAAGTGATAAGTAACGTCTAATTCACAAACAGAAAACAGTGAAATATAGCTGCAAGCAACCATTGTTGGGGTCCAAGCACAAATGGCTTGTGTAGACAACAGTTTTCAATGCCCACGTGTGTTTTCAGATATAATATGAGTATTTAAGTTTCTCTGCATGACAGTTTCATCCTATATTACTAAATTACAATAGACAAATAATGTCTAAAAATAATGTCTTCATTTTAATTGAACCACAATAAATTCAGTCATGTAACTTGACAAAGTTTGAAGTATTTTTAGGATATATAAGAATAAAGATGTTTTTGGAGATTAAAATTGTTTAGAATTAATTAGATTGAGATTAGACTAAATTCTAAACTTTAAATTAAAGTCTAAACTTTATTAGACTTAATTAAACAATGTATTTTTATGCATTTTTTACTATAAACAATTTACACAGATTTGAAACTAGGAGACCCAAAGGGATTTGTTGTCCTGTTAGCACCCCGAGCATCAAATGTTCACGAAACTCGGCACAGTTCCTCAGAATGTACTGTTTTCCACATGTACCAAGTTTTGTGAAATTTCTGAAGTCATGAAGACATTGCATTCACAAGGAAGAGGCCAATTAGTCATTATGGGGTAACCCACAAACATCTGTATCTCCACCAATGATAAAGCAAATCAAAAATTCTTGACAACTTTTTGACATCTTTATTGAATACCCAATTTTGTATAAGTCAGACAAGTGGTCTGAGTTTGAAAAAAGTAGATTTTTCAAAAACTTGAAATGGCAGAAATGTTTTACTGTGGAAATGGACACACGAATCAACTGATTCCAGGTCACTGAAGGAATCAGAAGAAATATGAATGGCATTTCTGTATGGCAGTCGCCCTACCCTAGCCCAGTCAGGTGTGCCGTGGAAAATTATCCAAACTTCATATCTCTATTATATTTCGTTATTATTATTTTAAATCAGTGCTATTATGTCTGTTTGAGGGTTTTACAAATATTTATCCAATGAAAAGCATTCAAAAGAGCTTGTCAGTAAAACTTCGTAACGGCACTGGATCCTCAAACTGTCAGCGAAACCTCGTAACTTCACCCCGCCTCCATTCAGAATGAAGCACCACGCACAGCCTGGAGACAGATCTCTGCTTGTTCGCAATGCAAGGGTAAACAAATAACCGATGTTTGAATTAGTACAACATTTTCTTTACTCAAACACTATGTCTGTAAAGGCTAATGGGTAACACTTTATAATAACGTTCAGTTGTAAGTCATTTATAAGTGTTTAGTTAATGATGAACTAATCATTTACAAAACAAGACTATGTGTTCATAAATTATTAATAAGTGATATGTTAATATTTTCATCTATGTTTTGTATATTAAGTTATAAATCATTTACAAGTGATTAGATCATGATGAACTAATCATTTACAAAACATGACTATTGTTACATCCCTAGGATGTATGTGTTGTATTAAAATGCATTTTTGGTGTGTTTTCCCACCCTTTGGATGTGTCTCAGTGGTTTTCAATCCTGGTCCTGGGGACCCACCGCTCTGCACATTTTGTATGTCTCTCTTATCTGGCACACACAGTGCAGTTCATGGATCTCTCTCCTAATGAGCTGACGATCTGAATCAGCTGTGTTAAATAAGGAAGACATGCAAAATGTGCAGAGCGGTGGGTCCCAAGGACCAGGATTGAAAACCACTGCTCTATTTCTCTCATTCTCTGCTTGCTTGGCAGTTGCAAACTGCCCACAGGTGGTGCTCATCAGAGAGTGTGCTGCAGAGGGTGCAGCTCCAGACTTGTGTTGGATGCTTCTTTCAAAGTCTTTACCTGTTGAATGTGGTGCAAACTTGAACCTTTTTTTTTCTTGTTGTTTGATAACCCTTGAATGCTAAGGTGTATCCCTGTTCACCAGCCGTGTTGTGCTGAATCTACAAGTGACAACTTTAATTTACTTTCTTTGTTAAGGTATTAAAAGGTATTGTAACTTATCTTGTTTATTTGTTTATGGTTAGATGGGAAACTGTAGGGAGAGGGTGCCATTTTATTTTGTACGTTCACAAATGATTATTAAGTAATATGCTAATGATTTACAAATCTGTTATCTTTAAAAAATAGCATATCATGAAATAATCAAACAGATCTTAGTAAATGGTTAATAAATGACTAGTTAATATTTTATTAATCACTTTTATATCATTGAAATGTCAACATTGTACTATTTTCTCAATAAACATTTGTTAATCATGAACCATTAGTAAATGATCGGTATATAATTTATGCATGTTTCGTTAAAGTTGTAAGCCGGTCTGTTAAAAAGCACAAAAATGCAGTTATGCTAAAACAATTTTTTTTCTGTCTACACCAGGGGTAGACAACGTCGGTCCTGGAGTGCCGGTATCCTGCAGAGTTTAGCTCCAACCCTGAAAAAATCTCACCTGTACTGTCTGTGGCACACTGCAGTCACTTTATCATTTATGAAATTTATGAAACAACATAACGTGAACTCCAATGACCAACTAGAAACTTCTAGAGAACGATTGAGAATTGAGAGAACAACAGCTGATTAGGATGTATAACGATGTTTGGTGATACTGTGGAAGACTTGCCACAGTTACAGATTACACATACTTTCAAAGCTGCAAATTAGCTTTTCATAAAGTCAACATGAAACATTCAAAACCTGTGCCAGTGTTGTGTTAACTTTTTTTTTTTTTTTACCCAAAAAATATGTAATTATTTGATTTCATTGTGATAATATTCCTTACATTTAATTTAGATTTAGAACTACTTTATGCCATTAACAATTGGCAAGAGTTTATAAAAGACGCATTGCCTACAACATTAGCTTGAAAGTGTCATTTCATGTTGACTTTAAAACAACTTATATTTCATTTATATGGTTATAAATCAGCAGTAAAATGTTCTTGGCTCTCACACTGACATTTTCTGTTTGATTCAATGGTTTCTTGTTATCTGTGGCAGCAGTCATTGAGCGTGTGTCTTCAGTCATCTGTGACCTTGTCAACTGTCCTGCGTTTTTTTCTGTTCGATTTCACTTCTAAATCATCTTATACTCCAAAACCACACAATTCCTTTTGTTCTTTCCTCCTCATTCTTCATGTTTCCTCCTGAGCACACCCACCCGCTGCCATTCAGTGCACCGCTATACCATCTGTCAGCATAGAAACTGGTAAAAAATGTATACTAACTCTATTTCGGCAAGGGGAATAAATGGAGTGTGTCATGAACGAATGGAGTTTTGGCAGAAAACACAAATTTCGCAGTGACATGCATGCATCGTTCTCCTCCCTCTCTCTCTCCGGTGGTGTGGGTTTGTTGTGTCTAGTGGTGCTGTGTGACAGTAGGCGGGAGAAGGAAACAGAAATAGTGCTCTACACTAAAGGAGAATATTCTGGAGCTTATATGTTTTATTCTATGTTTCTGTCAATGAAGACTAGGCAGTCAGTTGACTCTCTCATGTAAAGTCTATTTTCATATAGATAAAATATGCATGCAGACTTTCTATAGAAACACTCCTGTATGATAATGATTAGCCAGTAAGCATGTATATAGATCGCCCGATGGTCTGTTGAAGTCTCCATGGAATTAAAATTGACTCTATTTGCTTTCCTAATTCATGTTAGGATGACCACATGACTATGCTGAAAAGTTGAGAGGTACATACATTGATTAACTATGCTCACAGGGGGGCCTTGAGTTCAGTTCTGGCTTGATGTCATTGAAGTCAGTGTTTTAGTTTTAATTCACAACAGTCGGTAAAGAACAGAAATGAGATGAACATTATTTGTTGAAAATGGCTCAGAAACATCTAATCTTTGGACACTCAAAGTTAACTCTCATGTTGATAGTGAAATCCAATACAGAGAAGAATTTTTGCTACCCTGAAGTCATCTTAAGTCTCCCCTTCTAATGTGTTTACGATGACTGGAAATGAAATGGTTTTGTCAGATTTCCAATTGAACAGGTTTGATTTTATAGACTTATTTGATGGTTTAAATTATTTTCCAAGATGGCAAAACACGTGTGTATTTATTTGAATAAAACAATAAAATGAAAACAAAAACAAAATTCTGGATTGCACAAATTGTGTGCAGGCATACTGGACATTAACAATTTACCTCTCAATATAGTGAGGAAGAGGCAACAGATGTAGCCATCAAACAATAAATCCAATCCTGTGACCAATATGACGATAAAGCAATCCACATCTTGCAGTTATTTAGTGATAAAAAATTAAAATAATTTATTTTACAACCCTTTCAGTGAGCTTCACAATATACAATAAAATAGAGGAAACCATCACACGATTGCAGTCTACGTTCTTCACAAAGTGTGCATATACTTGCTTCATACAATCATATTGGTATATGCATATCGGTATGTCACCACAAATATAAAATACTTAAAGGGGTCATATTATGCTATTTTAAAGATCATTATTTTGTGCATTTTGTGTAACAGAATATGTTGACATGCTTTAATGTTCAAAAAAACATTATTTTTCAAATACTGTACATTATTGTAGTTCCTCTATTCCCCGCCTCTCTCAAACCAACACAGTCTCACTCCCAACTCGTCACATATTGATGTTTGGTCAGGACACTTTGGCGTCGCTTTTGGATGCACAGGGTACCCCTTTAGCGTCATTTTTCGACGTGCAGGGTCCTCCATTGCTTTAAATAAGAAACCCTTTGCGTCAATATGCCGACACAAAAGGCTTTTCGTCATGATTAAATTATATATTGGGCAATAATATTGCCATTATTGCATATATGTTGGGGTGTGATTTTTCAATGTAAACAGTCACAACAATTTTATTTATATTACACTATTTACACATTTATGAGCAGATAACCCAACCCCTGCCCCTAAACCTACCATTTGTCAATAAAACACAAGATATAACAGGCAGATACAACTACCGTCATAATTTATTCAAAAAAATATTAATATTCCAAGTTTTTCGAGGCAAAACGATTGATTTATGAGAGGAATAGACGCGATCGCCGTCTCCATCCACCGTAAAGCTCTTCCTGTGTGCTGTCTCTCGGTGCGTTCCGAACGGGATATATCACCCTCCGAAGGGCACTTCGGAGTGAAAACAATCATGGCTGCCATATTAAAGGGTCGTTCCAAACCGAAGTGCTCAAAACTAGCCACTTCAAAGGGCCCTTTGGAATGAAGGATTTCGAAGGGTACAACTGATGGACACTTCGGGCCCCCATGATTCTTTGCACTGATTCTTTCCATGATGATGGTGCCTCTGTGTGGGCACGGGATTATGACGCAGAAGGGCACTTCAAGAAACAGTTGTTTGGTCCCCTACACCCTTCAACCCTTCAACCCTTCGAAGGGATTAGGGCATAGGGATGAGCCCTTCGGAATGGAACGCAGGGTCTGTGCGCGAATTCAAAAAATGCAACCAGAAGAAGCCTTACGTCAGCCATTGGCTCTTGTGTGTCTCGTGACCGATTGCGTCATGCTGTTGTGAAATGCCATTGGCTCTTGTGTGTCTTGTGACTGATTGCGTCATGCTATGGGAGTATCTTTTTGAATGAGATGTGATGTGAACGCGTTAATGGAGCGGGATCATTTTAAGCGATTAAAACCTTATGTTTTACTCTCTTCTTCACATAAAGATATCGTATGGCTTCAGAACACTTGGAATGCAACACGACATGTTTGTAATGCTTTTATATTGCTTGTTTGTGGTTGGTTTTTGCAATAAATACCTGTGACTGTACTTTTATTTGCCTGTTACGTGTTTTATATTGTTCTGAAGTGGGTAGGTTTAGGGTAGGGGTGGGGTTACATGCTCCAATGAAAGTATAAATTTATATACAATTATTTATATTTAATACAAATGCATGAAAACCATTAAATTAAAACAAACAGCTGAAAACAATGGAGGACCCTGTGCTTCGAAAAATGATGCTAAAGGGGTATCTTGAGAGTCAAAAAGCGACGCCAAGGGGTCCTGACCAAGCGTCAATATATGACGAGTTGGGAGTGAGACTGTTCTGGCAACACAAACGCGTCGTTTTCTACAAAGCCCCTTCTTCCGACAAGGTTCACAAAACTGTCCTCCATAAAATGCGTTGCACAAATTCGAACATTTGGGTTGTGCTGTTCTGTTGTAAACGAATCTTGACAAAGATTCCTACTATGATTCATCTACTTTTGGAAGGCCAAATAAAGTGCTTTTGCATTCTCACAGAAACACGCAGCGTCTCCCTGACATGAATGCATCAACACTACTGTGGTTTCTGAAACCACGCCCTCTTTCCTCGCATGCACATTTGGGCGGCATTACGCAAATCGTGACATAGACATGTCGTGTTTTAATGAGGCGTTTTAGCCCGGTCTGGATCAGCCTTCTCTTTCAGATAGAATAAATCCTTTTGTGGGAGACTTTGAGCTTTGTAGCTCTGCAGATCGTATACATGCACAAACAGCTACATAACACACTAAAGAACCAGAAAACAAGAAATCGCATCATATGACCCTTTAATCAATACAGACTTTACAACTTCTATTTTTTATTTTTTATTATTATTATTTTTTTTTTTACAAAAACAGAAAGCATATTATTATTATTTTTTACACTCGCAATTGTAAAATGCTAACCATATTTCTCTACATTAGATGCATCACTGAAAACAAACAGCTTGTGTTTCATTTGGAAAACTCCTGTTCAAAATGCCACACTCATTTACTGATTACCTACAGACAGTGATCCTATGTGAAAACATTTACAGCTGATTTGACACTCAGAAATCAACTCAATGTTTTGAGAAAGGGGAAAAATTACCCGCAAATAGTCTGTTTACACCAGATGCAACAGAGCTACGAGACACAACAACATCAATCAGAAATCACAGCCAACCAGGAAAGCATGTGAGCAGGCTCTCTCTGCAAGCACACTGCACTTGCAATGAAATGCATAAGTACATAATCAAATTAAATATTAAAATGAAAACATTAAACCATTTTGACATTATTAAAAATAGATATCGAGTGACTAATATAGTCTTTGTCATAGAATACAATTATTTGCTCACATAGCATTTACAGTTATTTTGATGGTCCCTTTTGAACATTCTGTTGACAAAATTAGTAGCATTGCACCTATATGTCAACTAACTGTCATTAGAGTATTAGTAGACTATCTGCTTAATATCTGCTGACTCTTTGTTGTGATGGTCTCCCAAAAGATATCCTACTGACTACAAGTAACTTTGCAAGTATGTCAGCTTATTCTAACCCTAACACTGCCACTCTACTAATACTCTACTAGAGTTAGTAGACATGTAGTTGCAACATTACTTATAGTCAACATAATGTGTTAAAGGGACCTTCAAAATAAAGTGAAACTGAAAGTTCTTGTTTCTTTTAGTTTATTTTAAAGATTTTTGAAGATTTCAAGTGAGGAAAACAATATCCATTGGCTATACAGGTCATGCAAAATGATCTCAAAGTTATAAATGACACACATGATCAGTACTTGAAATTATCATTGTCATGGTTTGTATGTTCTTCTATGTTCTTGTTCCTAAATCCGCTCTTGTTCATTGTGTATCACTGTAGCAGCTGGTTTGGAGAAAACTCTAATTAACATGGAAAAGATGCCTTTTATTGTGTCATGGCAATGCAGCTGTCACACTTCAGGGAGGAATGAGGAGACACAGGAGATACTTCAAACGAATAGTCTTTAATGACTCACAAGGGCAAGGAACACAGGCGGATGGCACAACATGGAGATATGAAGACATCTATGACGTTTAACAGCGGACAGGAACCAAGGCGTAAAACACACTATAAATAGACAGAACTAACGAGGGGAAAACAAGGAACACCTGGAACTAATTACACATAACAAGGACAGGAAACAGGAAAACCCAAATAAGGACATAGAAACAAAGGGGGGCACGTGGAAACACAAGATACAGGGACAAAAGTCTGACAGTTACTCCTCCCTCCTGAAAGGCACTTCTCGCGCCGGGTGGGCGCTCTGGAGGCCTCCAGGGACAGGGTAACAGGACAGACGGCCTCAAGGGCGGTGCCCATTCCGGAACCCACGGCGGAGCAGAGAGCTCGGGAGGCCATGGCGGATCTGGAGACTCGGGAGGCCAAGGCGGATCAGGGGACTCGGGAGGCCATGGTGGATCTGGAGACTCGGGAGGCCATGGCAGATCAAGGGACTCGGGAGACCATGGCGGATCAGGGGACTCGGGAGGCCATGGCAGCTCAGGGGACTCGGGAGGCCAAGGCAGATCAGGGGACTCGGGAGGCCATGGCGGATCTGGAGACTCGGGAGGCCATGGCGGATCAAGGGACTCGGGAGACCATGGCGGATCAGGGGACTCGGGAGGCCATGGCGGCTCAGGGGACTCGGGTGGCCAAGGCAGATCAGGGGACTCGGGAGGCCACGGCAGATCAGGGAACTCGGGAGGCCATGGCGGATCAGGGGACTCGGGAGGCCATGGCGAATCTGGAGACTCGGGAGGCCAAGGCGGATCAGGGGACTCAGGAGGCCATGGCGGATCAGCCTCCGAGGCCGCGGCCCCAGCCCCCGCCCCCGCCCCTGCCCCTGCCCCTGCCCCTAAGGCTGGAGCCATACTACCCCCCAAAAAATAATTAGGGGAGCTTACGTGGCTTAACTGGAGGTCAGGAGCCCTCCCTGGGCTGAACGGGAGATCAGGAGCCCTCCCTGGGCTGAACGGAGGATCAGGAGCCCTCCCTGGGCTGAATGGGGGATCAGGAGCCCTTCCGGGACTGAACTGGGGAGCCACTCCTGGGCTGAACTCGGGATCAGGAGCACTTCCTGGGCTGAACTAGGGTTCAGGAGACCTTCCTGGGCTGAACTGGGGATCAGGAGCCCTCACTGGGCTTAACTGGAGATCAGGAGCCCTCACTGGACTTAACTGGGGATCAGGAGCCCTCCCTGGGCTTAACGGGGGATCAGGAGCCCTCCCTGGTCTTAACGGGGGATCAGGAGCCCTCACTGGGCTTAACTCAGGAACAGGAGCCCTCACTGGGCTTAACTGGGGATCAGGAGCCCTCACTGGGCTTAACTGGGTAACAGGAGCCCATCCTGTGCTTAATTCGGGAACAGGAGCCAATTTTGGGCATGACTCGGGAACAGGGATGCACTTACGTCGAGCTGGCACTGGAAGACGCTCTTGAGGAACGGGCACAGTGAAGCGCTTTCGAGGAGCTGGCACAGGGGCTTTCGAGGAGCCAGCACTGGAGAGCGCTCTTGAGGAGCGGTCACTGGAGGGTGCCTACGAGGCGCGGTCACTGGAGGGTGCCTACGAGGCATGGACACTGGAGGACGATTTGCAAGCGCGGAGACTGGGGAACGCTCTGCAAGTGCGGGCACTGAAAGGCGCTCTGTAAGCGCGGACACTGGAGAGTGCCTACGAGGCGCAGGCACTGGAGGACGCTTTGCAAACGCGGAGACTGGAGGACGCTCTGCAAGCGCGGGCACTGGACGTGGCACAGCCGGCGGGTTTGAGTCAGCGGCGGCCTCGGACGGTGGCGGGCTTGTGTGAGCCGCGAACGGTGGGTTTGTGTGAGCTGCGAACGGCGACATGCTTGAGGCAGCCGCGGACGGTGGCGTTGATCTCCCTGAGGACGGTGGGCCTGAGAGGGGAACGGCGGACGGACTGGATGGCGAGCTGGTTCTGGCTCGGGCCCGGACACTCCTCAGACACTGGAAGACTCCTGCCCTCCAACTAAGTCCCGTTGTGTCGGGGAGGTCAATGATAATTGGCCCCGAGTCAGAACAGATGGTTGATGGCAGCGTCGTCCAGCTCCGTCATTGCGGCGAGCCCGCAGAATTCCCCGGCGTACTCGTAAAAGGGGGAGATCCTTCAGAGCTAGGGTAAGGAAGCGAGCGGTGGCTTCCATGCCACAGAGGGGGAAAACCAGGAAAACTAAAAACTTTTCAAAAATGAAACAAAAAACACAGGGGAAAGGGGCGCCACTTACTTTTAGTTTCGCTCCGCTGTTCTGTCACGCTTCACACAAGGGAGGAACAAGGAGACGCAGGAGATACTTCAAACGAATAGTCTTTAATGACTCACAAGGGCAAGGAACACAGGCGGATGGTACAACATGGAGAAATGTAGACATCTATGACGTTTAACAGCGGACAGGAACCAAGGGGCAAAACACACTACAAATAGACAGAACTAACGACGGGAAAACGAGGAACACCTGGAACTAATTACACATAACAAGGACAGGAAACAGGAAAACCCAAATAAGGACATGGAAACACTGGGAGCACGTGGAAACACAAGATACAGGGACAAAGGTCTGACAGCAGCGTGTCTGGTTAGGACACAAGTGTTACAATATTATTTCATTTGCACTGATATGTGACCCTGGACCACAAAACCAGTCATAAGTAGCACAGGTATATTTGTAGCAATAGCCAACAATACATTGTATGGGTCAAAATTATCGATTTTTCATTTATGCCAAAAATCATTAGGATATTAAGTAAAGATCATGACCCGTTAAGATATTTTGTAAATTTCCTACTGTAAATATATCAAAACTTCATTTTTGATTAGTAATATGCATTGCTAAGAACTTCATTTGGACAACTTTAGAGGCGATTTTCTCAATATTTAGATTTTTTTTTTTTTCTTTTTTGCACCCTCAGATTCCAGATTTTCAAATAGTTGTATCTCAGCCAAATATTGTCCTATCCTAACAAACCATACATCAATTGAAAGCTTATTTATTATTTATAAATCTAAATCCTGGTTTTGTGGGCCAGGGTCACATATGTGTTCAGAAATGCTGGTGTCTCTGAGCATTATTAACCTCAGCTATTTTCTCAGTCACATCTTCCATAATGCACTGACCTCCATTTAACCAATCACACTGGGTCCCATTTTACCTGCCTATTCCAAATATACAGTGATCCCAAAGGTATTTGTTCCCTTTCCAATGAGGCATATGTTTCATGATAATGAGCAAATGACACTAATGCGTAAAAGAAATGTTTTATTTTCAGTGTCCAGCGTCACACTGTGTCAGGCCGCAGAGAAACACATATGCTCTGTGTGGGAGACAGTGTGTGCCGAAACGAGACAAGTGTGAAATAGAGCCCTTCAGCCTGTGTGTGCTGGAGAGAGAGAGAGAAAGATGAACCGTGGAGGGAGAGAGTGTGTGAAATGTTAATGACGGCACATGGTGAGCACGAGTGCTGAAACATCTGTATTAAGCAGCGCTGTGTTTGGCAGCCTGCTCGACCTTGGAGAGATGAATAAGACGCTCAAGCAGGACAGGAGAGCTTTGATCAGCTCCTCTGATTTACATACCGCAAATATGGATGCTTCTCCTTTCTGTCCCTGTCTATCTGTCTTTCTGTCTGTGATTCTCTTCGTCTGGCTTTCTTTCTGTCACTCTCTCTCAGATTATGTTTCAATGGCTCTGCTGTCATGCTCATTTTCATGCTTCTAAATGAGTACATCATGCCACTGAGCTTTGGCTTTTCTCTTTCCTCTAATCTTCAGACGCTTGATTATAAGGAAGTCAGATTAACCACTCAGTCACCAAATGTGACCGCTGCTCTGCTCCATCATTTGGTTGGAGGGGATATTTTCTGTGATAGCTGATTAATCGCAATGTGTCGTTTAGAAGGCCAGTCAAACAGAGTTTACTGAACATGCACCATGCATCAATCAGAGGTTATGGTATTGTGTATGGACTTGAAACTGTAAACAGTAAAACAGCAGCAAATGTTCCCTTAGATGTTCATCGCAATATAATTAATCATACTATAGTTTAAATTTATGTTAAATGCAATTAGCATTTAGAATGCTTTTTTGACCTACAAACTTTTAGTGCTATAGAGCACCAACAACAGCTGGCATTATGCAGTGTTTTCCATTTTAAAATTACAAAACAAAAATGACAGCTCTCAGTTTAGACTTCACTGCAGCATGTTACGTGGTTGGTTTACATTGCGGTACAAAATGATTCCTAAGTTGTTTCCTTTATAATGAAGCTAAAAGACTAACACCCGGCATTCAGCTACATCTTATTGTTTTGATAGTACTTTTGATAGTACATATATTTCAGTATGCTGTTTCTGTAGAAATGTAGAAAATTGCTGGCTTATTCAGTTTTGTATTAGGTTTTGAACTTTAGTGTAACCGTTTTGAAAAGAGGATGTAAACATGCAAAGACTTTCATGATTATATTGTCTATGAAACATGGTTAAAGTGTACTACTGAATGTTCTGGAAAGCATTTATGGTAAACTAAAATATACATTAATGTAATTTATTTGTGATTAAATTTAGTACATTTAAAAGATAACTTCAAATTTAATATTAAATATCACATTACAGCTAAACTTATAATCAAATACTTTATGAGCTTTAGTATATTGGTCAACACATTAGAATAAGTGTACTTGTTTTAACCACAACAAAAGGTAAAAGGTAAACTAAAACAATGATTAAAATGTAAAGAAAACATTTTAAACCATTTAAAAGTGTACTTAAATGTGTTAAGAAACAATGAAAGTATACTCTTAAGTACATTTAAGTGTCCCTTTATTTCATTAACATATCTGCAAGTACAGTTTATATATATATATATAATATATATATATATATATACACTACACATCGGAAGTACACTACAAGTACACATTCAAAACATGGTCAAGCAAGTAAATGTTGCTAGGGAATAATTATTCACAAGGGCAACTCATGGTGAAAAGAAAAAAAACAAACCAAGGATTTACAGTATGATGATGATGATGATGATGATTATTATTATTATTATTATTTATTTATTTATTTATTTATTTATTTATTTATTTTAATTCTTTTTTTAAGCAAGTAAGAGTTAAAAAAAGTTGTGGTTAGCTTTGTTAGTTCTATTCATCCTCTTCCCAGCATACAAGTGAGACACATAAAATTAAATGACTGCATTGCTTGACCATTTGTCAGCTTAATTGACACAGTTGTTGATTTTGTTGTCATGTCTGGGAACTTTTTTATCATGTGATGTCAGGATGAGTTCATCTACTTCATCATTTCATGGTCTGTGTTTGGTCATGTAATGTTGTGAATAGTTGAACAAGCACGGAGCTCTGCATGCTCATTTCTCACAGAAAACACAAGATGAACAATAACTGTTGCTGAAGGGAACAATTGGATAGAACATTTCAAGTTGTTTACAATGTAAGAAATCTTATTAGCGTTAATCAAAATAGGCAGTTTTTAAAATGATGGCTGTACCTGTAACTGTACCCTAACATTAAAATTAATATAAACTGAATATATTTGCCTAAAAATAAATAGCTAAAATTCTGTAAATAGATGACTTCAAACTCAGAAAGAACCTGTATGTTCAAAATCTAAGGTATATACTGTATGTGGTATATAAGTGTGAAATTAAAGGGATGCTGCAATCAAAAAAGCTAATAGAATATATATGTACTGTACATATACAGCCAGGTTTGACGTCAGTGATGTGAAACATCATCGGTTTCCACATGTCTCGTCTTGTGACTGATTTTAATACTTTAAATTATGCTGGAAAAGGGCCACCTGGAAAATCCACCTGGAAAAGGGCTTTTTTTTTTTTTTTTTGTTAGTGTACATAAACGTGCTGTCTGAATGCATTTTGCTGTAATGTTGCATCTTGGTGTTCTTCCAGCATCTTGTGACAGAGATACTGTCCACACACATTAAATGACCCAGAGTAATTCATTATTCATAAAGGTTAATTCAAGGATAAGAGGAAGTAGTTCTTTCCCATGATTTTTAAGTTTTTTCTTCTACATTTGATTTTATCCACAAGGGCCTCGTAACTTGATTCCTCCTACTTTATTGCACACGACGTGGCATTGCTGCATGGTGAGTGTCAGCTATTCTCCAGTAGCTACTCTGTAGAATCTCTGTTTATTTGACGAATGGAGCTCTTCTCTTCCTGCATTATGATAATCTCCTCCCCGCTGTTTTCTGTTTGCTTTGGCATTGAGCTGACTCTCTATTCCTGCAGGCAGGAGCTTGTATTGTGCGCTCTTGGCATTTTCCAAAAGAGAGTGAGACAGTGAGAAGAAAAGCAGCACATAAAGTGGGATGGCACGCAGAGGAACACTCAGACGTTTCTGTGACCCAATGCACAACAGTTATTAAGACTCTGTCTTTGCATTTCTCATTCACGCTTGTGCATGCAAATGTTTCCAAAGCACATTGCCCCATCGTTTGATCATAACAGATTCACCTCGCTGCATCACTTAATGTTCTTTTCCTCTTCTAATGGAATCAGATGGAATGGAGGCGTTTTCCATTTTAGTATTCCCATGGTTACAGGATTTGTGAGCGTATCTCTTTTGAAGGTATTGGCCCAGTTTTCAGGAGCATGTTTCTGTTGAAAACTGCCCATTGGCCCTGAAGTGCATTTTAGAATTCTCTACAAAAAATAATTGAATTACCCACACACAAACAATGGCAAAGGCACACATATTGACAGTGATGAGCACAATCGAGCAGGGCTAGTCTTGCTAAGGAAAACATGTCCGTCTAATTGCACAGGCTTTCAGATCAGATGAATTAACCCAACGAATACGGCACAAAGTGATTTGCAATGGCTGTGATTCAGCAATGCAATTTCCACTGATTTTATTGATGTACCAAAGGTAATTACAGCTCAGTCCAAACCATTACTGTTCAGTCAAACTCTGAAAAACAAAAAAGTAGTCACAATGTTTAGATCTTTGGGTATGATAGCTGCACTGTGTCTAACTATATGGTCAGCAGTCTGGATAATCATTCTGTGAGAATCAACGGTCCAATACATTCATTGACTGTTTTGATATTTGTGATTGTTTCTTGTGATTGCAGCTGTGTTTATCTAGATAATTATCTAACATATATAAACATGGAATTCCACATGGACCCTGAAAAGATTGTTCCATTGTCAATTTATATTCTCTGTAATCTATTGTTCGTAGCTTTTTTACTGGAAAGACCAGCATTTTTGTTGCTTATATTGAGGGCTATTAACTTGAACAAACCCTTAACACTAAGCATTAATCTTCAGCATACTGATCCATTATGGATGGATGAGAGGCGGACAGTATTTTTACTCTGCTTTAAAAGTACTTTTCATGTGTCAGTTCTTTATTAGCGTTTTTCTTTAGAAACTTAATATTTTACTTTTTACTGCACTATGTTTCATATTTAATATAATTTAATACTTAATTACATTAGAAATCAGATACTTTTTAAATTTACTTGAGTAAAGTAATACTTCACCACTGTCCACCTCTGGTATGGTTAAATATAAATAAATATATTTACCTTCAGTTGTGCTTAGAGATCATATTAACAGGATAGTCGAGTGGCAAAAAAGTTTTGTTTCTTTATAGCTGCATGTATTCCCATGTGAGTGGTCAAATTAACTTCTTAGCAAAATATTAATTTAAACAGTCAATCAACTTTTTTGCAATGCTTTAAAGGGGATACATTAATAGATTCAGTATTTTTTGAAGCCTAAAGTGGGCGGAGCCAATCGCCGCCACCTTGGCAGCGCATCACCGCGCGTCACTCCTGGATAATCGAAAATGGGCAAAAAGGCGGGACGTGGGTGAAGCTGAGGTGCCTGGTTGCTGAAACCACACCCAGAGTGACAGCAATCCTACCGTGATAAGACAAAAAAACATAACTTAGTGTTTGGTTGAAAATTAGTTTTTGATATTTTTGGGACATTCAAGACCTCCTTTATCATGTGTATAAGTATCTTGGAGAAAAGCCCAGGAGAAACCAAGGCAGAACACAGTATAACATCAGTTACCGCTGTTTGACTTTGTTTTGGAATGCTCAAATTAAATTACGGTGCTCTGCATTTGTTTAGCCGTTCGTCAATATTACTGTACCGCAGTGGAGTTATACAGTATTCTGCCTTTGTTTTACTTTCCATTAAAGTCTGCCACGTTTAAATTAAGTTGTAACTTTTGTATTTTTATATATCTGTCGGCAACTTCATTAAACAAACAAATTAGACAACTGGACATTTACTGGACAATTAGACATCGGAAATGTTTAATTCACAATCATTCTGAGCATTATTTCTGCTGGCGTTCACACCAATCCACAAGTCGTTCTTATAGGTTAGGCTATTTTCATTCAATTCGATGTAAAAACAATAGGCTAAGTGTGTCTTGCATCCTTTAATGTTAGTGAACATAGCAAATAAATTGGTTGCAAAACGGTATCCACTCACGTTTAACTTTTTGTCTGGTTGCTATGGTCATAATTTTTTTAATTTATTTTATTTATTTATTTTTTTTAATGGCATTACTATATGTTATTGCCTATGAGATTGCCACTGATCACTAGATTTTATACAGATGTTATTATAATGATTCTGTAAATGGTGATCAGCACCCAAATACTGTATATAATGTTGAAGTTACTGCCTTTTGCCTTGGCATGACATCTCACTTTTTGCAGACAATGCAAACGCAGAGCACGATAACTTCAAAATAGCGGTAAAAATCAAGTTTGAGATTATTTTCATTAAAACATCTAAATGCCAGATTTCCAGTGTCCTACCTATAATTTGTTTTTCTGGACAAATAAAAATATTTAAAGCCATTTTTCTCAGTTTCACACTCTTTAAGGTCTTTTGCCTTTTGTAGGGCAGAGCGGCAATCCACCTGTCACTCAAGTGGCTACGCCCTTAATTATGCAGAACTTTAAGGCTTAATACAATTTAAACGGATGAGTTATAAAAAAATAAAATTCACCCCCTCACATTTGTCATAAAGGGCCAAATTACCTATACAGACCAAAACCACTTTTTGTACCAGTCTGTAAACATATTTGTTCTGCTTTAAATTTGGGCATTTAAACATGGGAAGTCTATGGGACTGACTCCCTTTTGGAACCAGTCTCTAGCGGCCAGTCGATGAATTGCAGTTTTAATCACTTGCGTGTTGGTTTCAGGAGAGGAAGTGGGAGGTTGCCGCTTGGTTAAAATGCTTATGCTTTAAAGCGATAGTTAACTCAAAAATTTAAATTCTGTCATTAATTACTCACCCTCATGTCGTTCCAAACCCGAAAGACCTTCGTTCATCTTCGGAACGCAAATTAAGATATTTTTGATTAAATTTGAGAGCTCTCTGATCCTGCATAAACAGCAACACAACTGAAATGTTCCTAGGTCCAGAAACGTAGCAATGACATTGGTAAAATAGTCCATGTGATATCAGTGGTTCAACCGTAATTTTATAAATCTACAAGAATATATTTTTGGGTGAACTATCCCTTTAATGACACCACTACAGTCACCAAAACAAATTAATCTGTTTCAGTAAAATTACTGCGTTGTATTCCTGTTATTAAGTGCAATTCATAGGTTTTGGTTTCATGCAATAAATTGTCATGTGCAGGCAAGGCAAACGCAAGGAAGAGGTGAGGTGGATATATAATAGTAACAGCCATTGTAACTTTATTAACGTAAACAAAGCTGGTAGTCCAACATTAAAATGTTCCATAGGAGAAAAACAACACAACAACACCACACAAAAGCAAAGACAATACTGGATAAGGAACTAAACTGATAGTTTAAATACATGGAGAAACAAGATAATGAACTCTTGCTCTGGATACCAAAATCTGATTTCAAATAGTCTTTTGCGTCACTCTTAATGCAACACACAACAAAAACATCAAAACTGGTGACAGAAATGCCAAAAGTATTAATACAGTCTTCAAATAAAGCCAAAGCTGGCTGTGACTACAGCACAGAACATCACAATATATACCAGTCTCATCTGAGTTTTTCTTGTATGACGGAGGAGTTCTGCACCGTGACTCGACAGGGCGCTTATTTGGAGATTGAGATTATGCAACTCTATTTTTTTGTCTGTGTTAAATACGTCTGTGTTGTAACCAAAGCAACCCATACAAATACGTTGGTTGTGTCTGGACACACAAATCGGATCACCTGCGATTAATAGTGCAAACAGTCTGCCCGAAAATATCTGTTTAGAGAAAAAATCTGATTTGCCTGCAGTCTCAACATAATCTTAGGCCCAATCCCATTTCTACCCCTTACCTCTACCCCTCTGTTTCGCACGTTCACGTGAAGGGGAAGGGGTGTCTCGATTCTCTTTTGGTTGGGGAAAGGGCTAGATAGCCCTTCAAACGAAGATTTTTCAGGACCACACTTCAAACGAAGGAGTATGAGTATTATCTCAGCACCGTCAGCATCGTCAGCAACATGGCTGCCCGAGCGAACACCATAAATGTAAGCATTTTTGGCATTAAAAATTAAAAGTAATCATTTTAATGAATTTTAATGAAAAGTAATCATTTGTTTTATGTTACATGCAATCTTGTCTTCATATTTACAATCATGTTATTCAAATAAATTTTTGCAAAAAAATCGCTAAAGTTTGCTAACGTTAAACCATTAACTGACTCCACGATAGTCTAACAACATACCGTATTGACCCGAATATAAGATGATGTTTTTTTCTTAGAAAAATATCTGAAAAAACGCGGTCGTCTTATATTCAGGGTCTAGACTTTGACATGTCAATAATACACCCACAACAATAGGTGGCGCAAACATACGCGTAAAACGAGTGTGCCATGAAATACGTAATGTAATGTGTGTTGTAAAGATCGCGAGTGAAAACAAAAGAGAAAGAAAAGCTTACAGGGGCATGAGTCATGACTGTCATGTTAGCCTGATGGGACCAAACTTCCTCTGTAAGTGATTTTAAAACGTAAGACAGTACCCAGATTTGAAGGCTACAAAAAGATTTCACTTCTACTGTTAATAAAATTTTGGTAGGCTACTATGAGATGGATAGCCTAAATGTTATATAATTCAGATGGGCTACCTGTTATTTTTATGGTATATCAAAAAGTGTATATTTTTAAATGTGATTGTTGGTACATTTTACCAGTATTTACCACACTTTCAAAACAAAAATTTGAATAGGAAAAAAATGCAATATCAAGATAATTTAAGAAAAAAAAAATTCTTAAATTATCTTTAAGATAATTTAAGAATTAAATCATCTTATAATCAGAGTCGTCTTATATTTGGGTCAATACGGTATTTTCATGTTTCATGTAACCAACATAGACTTTGAGGGGGGCTAGTCCCCCAATAATTAGAAATCACTAAACTTTTTTTCTCAGATATGGCCATTTTGAGAGAGACATGAAAGTTGCACATGTGATTATGTGCGTCTGTGTCAAAAACAGGGATTTTTTGTGGGTGTTTGTCAATATAAGCAGCACATTAATATTCAATGGCTCTAACGCACACCAGTATTCAGACAGACCATGGAAGCTAGATGAAGTATGATGAGTTGGGTAGTAACTGATTACATGTAATCTGGATTACGTAATCAGATTCCAAAAATTAAGTACTTGTAATTAGAGTAAGTTACATTTTAGAATACTCGTAATCAGACTAGAGTTACTTTTTTATTGATTACATGATTACATATTATTCACACAATAGCAATAATTTATTCATAATTTATCGATTCTCTCTAATTCCTCTTTTTTATCTTTTAAATTTTCCTTTCTAAAATAGTCTATCGCTTATATACACTCAGAAAGTCCAGTTTTGTGGACATTCACACATAGACTAGTCATTTGTCAGGTGGCGACGCAGCATTTGACCAATGGATTTACAAAAATCATTTCAGGTTTAAGAAGTTTTTCAACATTGCATCAACTACTGATGAACACGTTCATTTTTATTTGAATTATCACTCAGTAGGCTATTTAACCACATATTATGTATTATTGAAAGGCTTTTGTCTTTCAAACTCATTAAAATGCACAAATTCTTGTTATTTCTTATTTGCAGACATGCTCAAACTTTTTGTCATCTGAACCTCTTTCACCAAATATATTTACTTTAAAGGGGTGGTCAGTCAGCGATTCTGTAAAAGACAACATCTCCCTTTGCATTGAACTTTGAGCATCGCAACTTTGCAGTTGTTGTTTATGCTCAAACAGCAACATTACACACTAACTAAAGTTAAAAAAGTGAAATCATAACTGACCCTTTTAAGTACCCCTGAGACTAAGTATCGCATTTGCATGTTCACGGTTTTCTGACATTGGTTAATGGTCATATGGCGTGCAGGTAAACATAAAATATTTCTTCTTTTTTAGTAAATGAATTATTTTGATTGTTAGTTTAAAATGATTTATTTAAATTTTACATTTTTATGATTTAATTACATTTTTGCCTTTCATTAAACTCACAAACCCCCTGCAGTTCCTTTACGAACCCTAGTTTGGGAAACCTTGATGTAGTATTATGTTTAATGCACTTCATGTTAATTACAATGAAAGGAATATATTTTCTCACTCTTTGTATTTTTAACATCATTATGGTACAAGATTATCCTGTTTAAATCAATGTGATAAACGAGTTAGGTCAAAAGTAATCCAAAAGTAATCTTAAAAAGTAATCTGATTATATTACCTAAAATGTGCAATGTAATGGATTACGTTACTGACTACAATTTTTGTCATGTAATTTGTAATCAGTAACGGATTACAATTTGTAAGTAATCTACCCAGCTCAGCGTGTAACGGTCTAGTAGTGGTGTCCCATTTCTTAGAGGAATATTTTCACCCCTACCCCTTGACACTCTGGGTCATGCTTTATATTAGGTGGCCTTAACTACTATGTACTTACATCAAAAAATAAGTACAATGTACTTATTGTATTGCAAAACACTTTTACTGCTATTGAGGTGGGATATGGGTAAGGTTAGGGACAGGTTTGGTGGTATGGGTAGGTTTAAGGGTGTGTTAAGGTGTAAGGGATGGGTCAACAGAGTAGTTATAAATGTAATTAGAGAAATTAATTACAGATGTAACTACATATAGGTTTTTTTAAAAAAAATATAAGTACAATGTAAAAACATGTATGTACACAATAAGTGCATTGTATCATATGATTAATTTAAATGTAAGTACATAGTAGTTAAGGCCACCTAATATAAAGTGGGACCACACTCTGTTTCAAGGGACAAGGGGAAGGGGCAGGCATAGGGGTAGGGGTAGGGGTAGGTGAAGGGGTATAAAATAGAATTAGGATTGGGCCTTAGTGTCAGGTGCAATGCTCACACCAAATACGACAATGACAAGACATGGCAAACAATCACTAATGAAAACCGTGTGCTCTAATGGGAAATAAGCCAGACAAAAAGTGCCTGGATGTCAGGATCTCAACACTGAAATCAAACTAGACATTAGACTAGACTAGGTTATAGATTTCAGTAGTTTTACTCATGTTGAGCCAGATAAAGTGATGCAGATTGGACAAACCAAGGTTTCATTCAATGAACGTTCGATTACAAGAACAATTGTGTTGTTACTTTGGTCAGGCTGGCCAACACTGTAACTCATGCCCCAATAAACACTGCTTACTCACATGGATATAATGTAAGTGTAAAAAGTGTAGACTTACACTGTTACAGTATTAATAGACTCTGGAGCAGCAGTTAACCTCATTCATTGAGGTTCACAGGATCTAATCCTTGGTTGATTCTGGTAAAGGTGTGCAGAGAGGCACAGCCTGTCACTATACAAAAAGTCCTCTAGAGACGTGCCCTCAGGCAACCTTAAGAGGCGGCTATGCTCTGTGTATGGACTCAAATTTAAAGGACCTGAGACCCTGGGGTTGAGATATTTTATGTGTACACTATAAAATATGATAAAAGTGTGTGGAGAGCTCCACCCTGGCACAACACAAATGTCATCCAGAGAGACTCCTCTGAGCAGAAGGAGTCACACTGCTTGTAGAGTAAGTTCTGACACATAGAGACGAAACAACACCAATTGCCTCGTAGGCCTTAGAGATAGCATCTCTCACCCAGTGAGATATTCTTTGCTTTGTTACAGCTAGCCCTTTGCGGCTTTCACCAAAACAAATAAACTGATTAGATTTACACCACTTGCCAGTGCAATCTAAGTAAATTTTAAGGGCTTGCAGTGGACATAACAAATGGATTGTTCTATCCACTGGAATGGGTATGGGAAAACCTCAGTCAAGAGTTCAGAATCTAAAATTGGGTCTTGTTCAGTGGCCAAATCCAAATCCAAATTTTCCACTTCTCTGGATGCCACATTGTGCCCCGCTCCTGAGACAGTAGATCACTCCTCATCACTTTCAGTGAGAGCAGCCTGCTCTGCGCCCAAAGCAAGGTGTGGCATGCTAACCTAAACAGTGGTTGTGAACAAGCCCTGACTGCAAGATTGGTGAATTCAACCGGAAGGACTTCTCCTTATCTTTAAGATCAGTTAGGTTCAACCGCAGGTGCTTCTCTGTGGCCATCATTCCTGCCATGGAACAGCCAATGAAAGTGGCTGTTTGCTTGGTGGCTTGAAAAGATAAACTGGTGGCCTGATGATGTTCTTTCACTTCCTTTGGCATTAACCCCTTGGCTTCATCCATCTATGGAGATCCTGGAAAAGGGAAACTGCCTATGAGAAGATTGCATGCCACAACCCATCAGAAAGTTCCTACTCAATTTACTTTGCACTGCTTTCTAGATCATGGGTAATCTAGGCCAAGTTTGTCCACGGCACACATTGTTACATCTATTAACTCCTCATAGGCAACTGAATGGCAGGTTTTGTGTGTGCTGTGCATGTTGTATGCTTGTACATTCTCATAATGCTCAGCATCCCACTCATCAGAATTAAATGTGGCAAATGAAACACTGCCATACAGACTGAAAGAATCGCAGCACAAGCTTATGAATCTGAATCAAATCATTGCATGCAAACTTAACTGGGTCAGTGTGCAAGTGGTCAGGACAGAGCATAAGAGAAAAGGGATAAAGAGTCTCTTCATGCTGCAGTGCTTCCTTGGAATAAACCTTTGAGCCCCATGATCTCAGCCCATGTGCTGCCTCATCAAATGCAGAACCAGACCAATGGGCATCAGCTGCTTTACTTCCCTACTTTTAGAAGAAAGTTAAATAGGAGAGAAGTGTTCTCATACTAAGGTTTCTCACAGAGCACTTAGTCAAAATGCCTTTGAATTCTTATTGCGTGTGTTACACTCTGAAACACTTTACACACAAATAATGTTCCTTGCTCAAAAAAAAAAAAAAAAAAAAAAAACGAGGACATGGAGACACACACTTCCTAAATGACATGATCTCATTCATTCATCCTTATACACACACTCTCACAGGTTTTCACCTGAAAAGAGAAATCCGCGGATGTAATGATGCAGATGGCCTTTTATGGTGCTGGTTATGCAGAACGTGCAAGCCTTGTGCTTTTTCATTCCTGGGGTATATCATTAGTCATCTTGGAGTAGAAATGGATAAATACAAGATCAAGGAGGTTAAAGACTGGCCAACCCCCACAACTGTCAAGGAACTCCAGTGGTTCTTAGAAATCACTTCTATCAACAATTCATTTGGAAGTACAGTATCACTGCTTCTTCAATCACCTCTTCACTACTAAAGGAAAGCCAAATAAGTTGACATGGATCACTCACTCAGGAGGAGAATGGAGACACTGACTGGAGGGAGCTCTTAATCCTTTCCATGTGATCAAATATCATAAGAACCTTGAATATATCAAAAATATCAAGAGACTAAATCCAAGGCAAGCCCATTGGGCTCTCTTTTACACCAGGTTCAATTTCACAGCTGCATACCAACCATGTACAGTATTATCAAGGAAGAAGGCAAGGAAGATGCTCTATTTCACACATTAGATCTAATTCCGTTCCTACCCCATCAGTTGTAATTTCTCCATTTGCTGACGGGACAGGACATTTGCTGAAATGCTTTTCTATCAGGTCTTTGGAGTTTTTTTTTCATGGATTGCCTGAGGATATTGTCTCTAACAAAGGGCCCAGGGTATGGAAAATGTTTTATCACCTCAACATTAATGTCTGTCTAATGTCTGGTTATCATCCTCAGGCAAATGGTCAGGTGGAAAGGCTCAACCAAGAGAGTGGACGGATTCTTCAGTCTTACTGTAGTAGAGAACACCATCGATGGAGCTCTTCCATGGACTAAGTATGCTCAAAAATTCCTTGTACATCCATCCACTGGACTTACCCCCTTCTATTGTGTGCTAGGTTATCAGCTACCATTGTTTCCTTGGTCTAGGGAACTCTATGAGGTCCCTGCAGTGGACGACTGGATCAAGAGGAATGAAAGGTGTGTTGGACAGCACTCAACTCAGGTTGCAACGAGCTGTTAGGAAACAAAAGATTCAAGGAGATCAAAAGGAGAGGGCCACACCCTCACTACCTGCAAGGCGAGATGGTCTAGGATTCCACTCAAGATCAGTAGCTACCTACCAAGGTATGTAGGACCTTACAAGACAAGTAAACCCTGTGACCTGCAGACTTTCCTGCTAATGATCTTTTTTTCCCCATTCCTTTCATGTGTCCCTGTCGAAACATGTCCATACTGCATCTGGTACTGAGACTGCAGAGTTGATACCACCATGACCTCTAGAAATTGAAGGATCTCCTGCCTACCTAGTTTGGAAGATCCTAGATACTTGAAGAAGAGTTAATCAGATGCAGTGCCTGGTGAATTGGGAGGGATATGGCCCTGAGGAGAGATAGATAGCATCCAAGGACAATCTTGACTTATCACTTATCAATGATTTTCACTGTGACCATCCAGATCTTCAAGCATGTAGACCAGAGGTCACCCTAGTAAAATAACACATGGAGGTGTTCCTAGGTGGGGAGATTCAGTGACATCTCAATCTGTGAATTGTTCCTACTGCTGCCAGAGGGTGCTGTCACTGGAATATTAACCATCATGTCAACTTCATGTTTCCTGTATAATTATTTCCTGTTCTTTTCAGTAAAAAAGGCATGTTAACACCAAAAGAATTGACAGTTCTCACCTGCTTTACAGAGCATTTTCAATTATTGTTTAGATTTATTGACTGATTTTCATGAAGTTACTGGATTACTACCTTGGATTTGTTTGCTATTTTGTGCCTGTTTGTATCACCTAAGCCTGAACTTTGACTTCACCTGCCTCTCGTTTGGATTGAAGGCTTTATTAAATTATTTTCATTAATTTTTATTCTTCCAACTGGTGTCAGGATCATTAAAACTGTGAATAAATGTTTTTGTTGTTGTTTTTAAATCATTTCTCATGAGTTGATGAAAGAGAAATGACTGAATGAGGAAAGAGTTTGGTAAATGACATGTGAGTTGGTTAATAAATACCACGCAGCTGTATATTTGAACATATTATCTCAGTGTCCTGAGTGGTCCTAGTGATCCTAAGTAAAATTGTATTTCTTTATAGATTATATAATAACTTGGAAAACTTCCAAAAGCATGCAAATGACAGCAAGGAGGAAGCAACAGCTTTCCAAAAAGAATATTACTGCCCTACTAAAGTCTGCCATAGACCACATGGACATTCTTCTAATCTGAAGTTCAGGACTGATCCACAGTTACTGGAAAAATTAGTTTTTTGTCGCTGCAAACACACCTTATATCAGGTTACACCTGATATAAGGTGTGTTTGACTTGATGCAGTGCTGCGCAGACCAATCAGTGTATGACATCAAAGTACCACGAGAGCGTTTAGAGAGCTGATTGCTCCATATTCCCTAATCTCCATAATCACTCTCGCTGTACTTTGATGTCATACACAGGTCGGTCTGCGCAGCACCGCATGAAGTCGAACACACCTATTGTCTCGCGTAGCCAGACCTTCAGACTGACGGCTGAAGATCTGGAATCCATGGCAGCTTTCATTGGCAAAGGCCCGCCCATACGGCCGTTTGACCAACATGTCAAACAACCAATCACAGTTCATTTCGTTCAGCGTCACGTTTCAGGGCGTAGAAATGTCGTCACAATAACAGAACAGAACAGTCTAAAACTCTCGGACGCATTTTAAAGATTCTATGCCGCAAATTTTAAATATTTCACATACTACAAAATCCAGCGTATAGTTGATCCTGATAAGTGCTCATCATCACAGTTGTAAATAAGATGGCTTTCTTCTTTTGTGAGGGGGTTTGGCGTCACGACATCTTTGTTTCCAGGCGGGACGTTAAAGAACACGACACACACGTCTCCTGGAAATCCTGTATAATTCAACTAATCCGATGACGACTTCGAAACTCCTGAAGTGTTTCCACTTTTGTGTGCCATATGCATCAGACGTTCAGTCAGTGGTCTGAGGCTGAGACTACACCTGATACAGAAGGGAAATGTTCAACAAAAACATTTAATTTTGTTATGCTTTCACTTTATTTATTAAAATCAAAAAGATCAATATTTTTGTGTTATTTGTGTAATTGGGTTCACTTTATCTGCATATAGGACTGAAAGGTATAGTTCACCCAAAAATTTAAATTCTGTCAGTAATTACTCACCCTCATGTAGTTCCAAACTCGTAAGACCTTCGTTCATCTTCAAAACACAGATGTTTTTGATGAAATCATAGAGCTTTCTGACCCTGCATAGACAGCAATGCAACTGAAACATTCCCAGGCCCAGAAACATAGTAAGAAAATCGTTAAAATAGTCCATGTGACATCAGTAGTTCAACCGTAATTTGATGAAGCTACGAGAATACTTTATTTTTTATAAAGTCATTATTTTTGTTTTCTTTGCACACAAAAATTATTCTTGTAGTTGCATAAAATTACAGTTGAACCACTGATGTCACATGTACTATTCTAACGATGCCCTTACTACGTTTCCGGGCCTGGAAACCTTTCAGTTGCATTGCTGTCTGTGCAAGGTTTTACAGGTTTGGAATGACATGAGGGTGAAGCCCTAACAGCCATAGGTAAAGGCTGTCTACAGACTTAATATGCAAGAGAAATAGCTTTGACTATCCACTAGTCCACAGTCTCTGCTTAGTTGCTGGGGACTCTCATCTAGTTGCCCCAAAGCACACAAACAACTGATCAGACTGTTGCCAAAGGTCAGCTCTGTGGATGTGAGCATCCAATGCCCTGATTGGGCATAGCAAGTTCAACTTCTCCTGGTCCAACATCTGAAATGGAGGAGGGCATTACAACTGGGAATAGTCATCATCTCCACCAAATTGGGGTGGAGTCTCTATTCGATCCCAACATGGTCAAGAACCAAGGCTTCTTCCACATAACCAAGGTACGAAGGCATCTGATACAAGCAGAAGACAGATGTGCATGCATTGTAGTCGAATCCCATACAACACCTATATAAGTGGTCCTCTGTTTTGGAGAAAGCACACTCTTTTTGATGTTCAGCCTTAACCCCAACTCCTTTATATGTGCAAGGACGACATCTCAATGCTGAGCCACCATCTGCTCCGATTAAGCTACAATCAACCAGTTGTCAATACAGATTAGTACACGGATGCCCTGGAGTTGCAAATGAGCTAGAGCTGCATCCACACCCTTTGTAGAGGACAGGTTGACAAGGCTAGGTCGAAGGGAAGAACCTGATACTGATATGCTTCTTCCCCAAAAGTGAACCTCAGGAACTTAAGGAAGGAACGTGTTGTGGAAGGATGGATATATGGAAGTATGGATCCTTGTGATCTATTAAGTCAAGTCACGTCACCTTTATTTATATAGCACTTCATACAATACAGAATGTGTCAAAGCAGCTTTCCAGTGTTAAACAGGAAAACAGTCAAGTCAGACTGTGGACTGGCATCACTCAGAACATCCATCCAATTTTTTTTTTTTTTTTTTCACTTTAATCATGACCGACAAACCAAACAAACCAGATTTGTCTTACGATAAGACCCAAGATAACATTTTGAATTTGATAGTTCAATCCCTGAGAGAGATTTCATCTCTAACCCCTCTGCTAAATCCATCTGCGATCCCCACAATCTGAGTTTCTGCTCTGCTTCGACAGAAGCTGGACCCGAACCACGAGGACCGCAAGCCTTGGTGCCCTCCTCAAAGAGCAACCGGCTAGAGAGGAGCATTCTGAGCGGTAATTGCTCTCAAAGAGCTCAGTCTGTCCCCTCAAGAGTTGCCAAGCTTATGAATTTTTGTTCTAAGAACATTTTTAAAACTTTCTGTATGGTTATGGAAATGTTAAAAGTTTTTAAAATGTTAAAAGAAAAATATCCAGTTTTCTTGATGTCAGTACAACGCTTTTTAAGGTTACTATGATGTTCCTAAAATATCCTTTCAGCTTAATTTTTAACAACTCAACATTCTAGGAATGCTGATTTGTAACATTCAAACAACATAAAAGTGTCTAGTTTCCTTAATGTTCACAGAACATCATTTAAAGGTTAGCATGATGTTCCCGAAACATTCTGTCAAACTTCTAAACACCTGCTGTTAACAAGCAGAATCACTGAAGGACAGAGAAACAACAAGTCAAGTCAAGTCAAGTCAAGTCACCTTTATTTATATAGCGCTTTTAACAATACAGATTGTGTCAAAGCACTTAACAGTATCAAATTGGAGGATAGAGTGTCAGTAATGTATAATAATAAGATTAAACACTCAATTTTCAGTTAAAGGCATTTCATTATTGAATTCAGAGATGTCATTGTCTAGCTCAGTTTAGTTTAAACAGTATCTATGAAATCAAATTGACGATAATCGTTAGAAATTAAGTGTCCCCAACTGAGCAAGCCAGAGGCGACAGCGGCAAGGAACCAAAACTCCCTCTGTGACAGAATGGAGAAAAAAAAACCTTGGGAGAAACCAGGCTCAGTCGGGAGGCCAGTTCTCCTCTGGCCAGGATATTATTATTTATTTTTTTAGTCAAGTCAAGTCAAGTCAAGTCGAGTTTTATTGTCATTCTGCTACATATGTGGACATATAGTGGAACGAAATGTCGTGTCTCGCAGGACCACGGTGCTACATACTAGTTAAACATAAGATAAACATACAACAATGCAATATAGGAAAAACAATAGAGCTATACAACAGTTAACTATCTGACTATACATATACTAAAAATACTATAACTGCTATACCTAGTTGACCACACATACACAAACTGAGACTGTACAAAAAATGTACATAAATACTGTACATGAAATTGTGCGAAAGAGATATATGTACATGAAATTGTGCAGAAAAAAATATATTTTGTACATTAAATTATTGTGCAGAAGAGAGATTTTGTGGGAGACAGTGCATAGTGCAAAAAGATTTTGTAGTGCAATGCTCAAGTAAACGTATTATTTTGTAGTGCAATGTTCAAGTAGACATATATTTTCTTAAGAGTCTTTGTGGCAGGGAGTGTTTGTAGAAAGTGTCTAGTGTGTATATAGTGGGATGAGTGCGTTACTACAGGTGGTTTGTATAGCCCACTCACCTGTGTGTAGCACATTCAGAATTGCACTTAGTAAAATTGTCAACAGTTTTTAATGAGTTGGGGGGTGGGAGGGCTGAGGTGTTCATGGTTTCAGAGGGGGACAGGGGGATTGGAGTTAAGAGCTCTCACAGCCTGGGGAAAAAAGCTGTTGAGCAATCTGACAGAGCGAGCTCTGATGCTCCGGTACCTTCTACCTGATGGCAGGAGCTGGAAGAGGTTGTGGGAGGGGTGGGTGGGGTCCTTCACGATGCTGGTGGCCTTGTTGGAGCATCGTGAAAGGAAAATGTCCAGGATGGAGGGGAGAGGGGCACCGATGATCTTTGCGGCAGTGTTCACTGTCCGTTGTAGGGTCTTGCGGTTCCCATACCAGACAGTGATGCAGGTGGTCAGCACACTCTCAATGGTGCCCCTGTAAAAAGTGGTGAGGATGGGTGGAGGGAGACTTGCCCTTTTCAGCCGGCGGAGAAAGTGGAGGCGCTGTTGTCCCTTCTTGTTGAGTGACGTGACGTTGGTGGTCCAGGTGAGATCCTCTGTGATGTGCACTCCCAGGAATTTAGTGCTGCCGACTCTCTCCACGGTTGAGCCGTCGATGGTCAGCGGGGGGTGGTCAACAGAGTTTCTCCTGAAGTCCATCACAACCTCTTTCGTCTTACCTACATTGAGGGACAGGTGGTTAGCACCACACCATTCAGCCAGCTGTGCCACTTCCTCTCTGTAGTGCGTTTCATTGTTGTTGCTGATGCGGCCTACCACAGTTGTGTCATCAGCAAACTTGATGATGTGGTTGGAGCTGGACTTGGCAGTGCAGTCGTGGGTCAGCAGCGTGAAGAGCAGCGGGCTGAGCACACAGCCTTGTGGGGCACCTGTGCTCAGTGTGGTAGTGCTGGAGGTGTTGCGGCCGACACGGACTGACTGAGGTCTTGCAGTTAAAAAGTCCAGGATCCAATTACAGAGGGAGGTGTTAAGGCCCAGCAGGTTTAGTGTACTGGAATTATGGAGGTGGATTTGAGACACGTGGGGACGACTGCCTGGCTCAGCGAGGTGTTGAAGATGTCTGTTAGGACATCTGTCAGCTGTGCAGCACAGTCTTTCAGTACACGTCCAGGTATGTTGTCCGGGCCCGCAGCCTTTCGTGGGTTAATCCTGGATAGGGTCTTCCTTACGTCGACTGGAGAGAGACAGAGTACCTGGTCGTTTGGAGATGTGAGTAGTTTCTGTGCAGGTGTGTCGTTCTGTATCTCAAATCGTGAGTAGAAGTGGTTGAGTGCCTCTGGAAGGGATGTGTCATGGTCACTGGCCTGTGGCAGTGGCTTGTAGTCAGTGATGGTCTGAATGGCTTGCCACAGGGTCCGAGTGTCTCTGCTGTCTGTGAAGTGATTGTTGATTTTTTTAGCATACTGATGTTTTGCCTTCTTGATGCCATGAGACAGATTGGTTCTTGCTGTTTTGAGGGCTGCTTTATCTCCTGATCTGAATGCTTCATCTCTGGTCTTTAGCAGCCCACGAACCTCTGCTGTCATCCATGGCTTCTGGTTGGCACGTGTGGTGATGGTTTTGGTGACTGTCACATCATCTATGCACTTTTTGATGTAAGCAGCACAGTTTCGGTGTACTCCTGCAGGTCTGTGTGGTTGTTGTAGGTGGCCGCCTCTTTAAACATGTTCCAGTCTGTGTCCTGGAAGCAGTCCTGCAGTGCTGAGGTGGCATTGTCTGGCCATACTGTGATCTGCTTTTGAACTGGTTTGGTGAGTTTGAGAAGTGGTCTGTATGCTGGGATTAGCATAACAGAGATGTGGTCTGAGTACCCGAGGTGGGGGCGGGGTTCGGCTTTGTATGCGTCCTTTACTGTTGTGTAAACAAAATCCAGTGTGTTGTTTCCCCTTGTTGCAAAGTTCACATGTTGGTAGAACTTTGGCAAAACTGTCTTTAGGTTTGTGTGGTTGAAGTCACCGGCTATGATGAAAAAGCCATCGGGGTTATTTGTTTGTTGTTCGCTGATGGCGCTGTACAGCTCGCGAAGCGCATCCTTTGCGTTTGCACACGGAGGAATGTAAACCGCGACAATAACAATGGCCGTGAACTCCCACGGCAGATAGAACGGTCAACACTTCACAAACATAAACTCCACCAGCGATGAACAGTGTTTTGTCACTACCGCAGCATTGTTACACCATTCTTTGTTGATATACACACACAAGCCACCCCCGCGAGTCTTACCAGACAGTGATGAATCTCTGTCCGCGCGGTAGCAAGTTAGTCCGTGCAGCTGAATGGCGGAGTCCGGGATGTTGTCGTTTAGCCATGTTTCAGTGAAAACAAACACACAACAATCCCTTGCCTCATGCTGTGTTGATCGACTGAGTTGAATTAAGTCCAGTTTGTTTTCCAGAGAGCGAACGTTTGAGAGCATGAGTGTTGGAAGAGCCGGTCTTGTGGGGTTAGCCCTCAGCCTAGCTCGTATACCTCCGCGCTTACCGCGCTTCCGTACTCTCTCACACCGCTTGCGACGCCGCCTTGTGCGGGTAGCGTCAGTCGGCGAGGCCGCGGTCTCGAGGTCCGGCTCCAGCAGTAAACAAAGGCCTCGTAGCTTCTCAGTAGCCGCCGGCGAGAGTTTGTGTTTGTATGTCTTGTCGATATCCAAAAGGCTTTGGCGATCGTAGATGTATCCCGGAGTGATCTCCCGATGAATTAGCGGTAAATCGACACTATTTGGAGACGAACAGACGACATTAAAAGACATAAAACACCGTCTTTGGGACCTGGAGTGGCCGCTGCGTCTGATCGCGCCGCCATCTTGGTTCCATCACCTAACATCTTGAAACCTAACAACAAGAAATGTGTCTTTACTTATTGTTTTAATTAAATTTTAAATGTATAAATGTATTATATTTCTATTTTTATATTGTTGCAATTTCTAACAATAATAGTATTATGTAGTTAGGTATTTTATTATATTATAGTTATTTTGTTTAATTTTAAGTTTTATTGTATTTAAGTCGAGGTCTTCACTGGGGATATGTCCCCGGGGCTCATCCAGGTGTCCGGCCTCCGCCGACGGTCAGGGTCGCAGACATCATCTCCCGGCGCCGATCCACCATCTGATCTGGACACGGACTGAGAAACAGAATAATAAAGAATCAGACAAATATTAGCGTAGATGCCATTCTTCTTACGATGTAACGAGTACATCGTGTGTTATGAGGAGTGTTCCCGGTTCCGGTTGATCTAATTAATGCAGCCTAACAATCCTTTAACGGATTTGAATAATAGAAGTGTATTAGTGTGTTATGTGTAAACCAGGTTAAAGAAATGTGTCTTTAATCTAGATTTAAACTGACAGAGTGTGTCTGCCTCCCGAACAGTGTTAGGTAGATTGTTCCAGTGTTTGGGCGCTAAATAGGAAAAGGATCTGCCGCCCGCAGTCGATTTTGATATTCTAGGTATTATCAAATGGCCAGAGATTTGAGAACGCAGCAGACGTGGAGGACTATAATGTGATAAGAGCTCGCTCAAGTACTGAGGAGCTAAGCCATTCAGGGCTTTATAAGTAATTAACAAGATTTTAAAATCTGTCCGATGTTTGATAGGGAGCCAGTGCAGTGTTGACAGAACCGGGTTAATATGGCCATACTTCCTGGTTCTAGTAAGGACTCTAGCTGCTGCATTTTGGACCAACTGTAGTTTATTGATCAAGCGTGCAGAACAACCATCCAGTAAAGCATAACAAGAGTCTAACCTTGAGGTCATAAACGCATGAATTAGCATTTCTGCATTTGACGTTGAGAGCATAGGTCGCAATTTAGATATGTTTTTGAGATGGAAAAACGCAGTTTTACAGATACTAGAAACATGGCTTTCAAATGAAAGATTGCTATCAAACAGCACACCTAGGTTCCTAACTGATGAAGAAGAATTGACAGAGCAGCCGTCAAGTGTTAGATAGTGTTCTAGGTTATTACATGTGGGGTTTTTAGGTCCGATAATTAACACCTCTGTTTTTTCAGAATTTAGCAGTAAGAAGTTACTCGTCATCCAGTTTTTTATATCGACTATACATTCCGTTAGTTTCTCAATTTGGTGTGTTTCACCGGGCCGTGAAGAAATATAGAGCTGAGTATCATCAGCATAACAGTGAAAGCTAACACCATGTCTCCTGATAATATCTCCCAAGGGTAACATGTAAAGCGTGAAAAGTAATGGCCCTAGTACTGAGCCTTGAGGTACTCCATACTGCACTTGTGATCGATATGATACCTCTTGATTTTCTGCTACGAACTGATGGCGGTCAGATAAGTACAATTTGAACCATGCTAAGGCACTTCCACTAATGCCAACAAAGTTTTCTAGTCTATTCAAAAGAATGTTGTGGTCGATAGTGTCGAACGCAGCGCTAAGATCCAGTAGAACTAATAAAGAGATACAACCATGATCAGATGATAGAAGCAGATCATTTGTAACTCTAATGAGAGCAGTCTCAGTACTATGATACGGTCTAAATCCTGACTGGAATTCCTCACAGATACCATTTTTCTCTAAGAAGGAATATAATTGTGAGGATACTACCTTTTCTTGTATCTTTGACAGAAAAGGGAGATTTGAGATCGGTCTGTAATTA
Organism: Spinibarbus caldwelli; assembly: GCA_039654775.1. Classification (NCBI taxonomy): domain Eukaryota; kingdom Metazoa; phylum Chordata; class Actinopteri; order Cypriniformes; family Cyprinidae; genus Spinibarbus; species Spinibarbus caldwelli. Next base: position 31,900,163 of record CM077244.1, read on the forward strand.
ACTAGATCTTTGGGGTCAAGTTGTGGTTTTTTAATGAGAGGCTTAATAACAGCCAATTTGAAGGTTTTGGGGACATATCCTAATGACAATGATGAATTAATAATAGCCAAAAGAGGATTTATGACTTCTGGAAACAGTTCTTTTAGTAGTTTAGATGGAATAGGGTCTAACATACATATTGTTGGTTTAGATGATTTAACAAGTTTATACAATTCTTCCTCTCCTATAATAGAGAATGAGTGGAATTGTTCCTCAGGGGATCTATAGTGCACTATCTGATGCGATACTGTAGCTGACGGCTGCATGGTTACAATTTTATCTCTGATAGTATCGATCTTGGAAGTAAAGTAGTTCATAAAGTCATTACAGCTGTGCTCTTGGGAAATGCCAACACCTGTTGATGCTTTATTTTTCGTTAAATTAGTGACTGTATTGAATAAATACCGGGGGTTATGTTTGTTTTCTTCTAGAAGAGATGCAAAGTAATCAGATCTAGCCGTTTTTAATGCTTTTCTGTAGGATAGGGTACTTTCCCGCCAAGCTATACGAAATACCTCTAGTTTTGTTTTCCTCCAGCTGCGCTCCATTTTCCGAGCTGCTCTCTTTAGGGTGCGAGTGTGCTCATTATACCACGGAGTCAAACTGTTTTCTTTGATCTTCCTTAAGCGTAAAGGAGCAACTGTATCTAAAGTGCTAGAAAAGAGAGAGTCCATAGTTTCTGTTACATCATCAAGTTTTTCTGCGCTGTTGGATATGCTGAGGAATTGAGATAAATCAGGAAGATTACTTACAAAGCAGTCTTTTGTGGTAGAAGTGATGATTCTACCATACTTGTAACAAGGAGTAGAATTTACAGTTTTAGATATATGGAGTTTACACAAGACTAGATAATGATCTGAGATATCATCGCTTTGCTGCAGAATTTCAACACCACTAACATCAATTCCATGTGACAGTATTAAATCTAGAGTATGATTTCGACAACGAGTAGGTCCTGAAACATGTTGTCTAACCCCAATAGACTTCAGAATGTCTATGAATGCTGATCCTAATGCATCTTTTTCATTATCGACATGGATATTAAAATCACCAACAATTAAGACTTTATCTGCAGCCAGTACTAACTCAGATAGAAAATCAAAAAATTCTTCAATAAAGTCTGTGTGGTGCCCTGGTGGCCTGTACACAGTAGCCAATACAAACATCACAGGGGATTTATCACTAACACGTGTTTCTCTAGATAATGTTATACGCAGCACCATAACTTCAAACGAGTTATACTTAAAGCCTGCCCTCTGAGAAATGCTGAGAATATTGCTATAAATTGTAGCAACACCTCCCCCTTTACCTTTTGGACGTGGCTCATTTTTATAGCAGTAATCTTGGGGGGTAGACTCATTTAAAGTAATGTATTCATCTGGTTTTAGCCATGTTTCTGTCAAACAAAGCAGATCTAGCTTATGGTCAGTGATCACATTTGCAAAAAGTGCTTTTGTAGAAAGGGACCTGATATTCAGTAAGCCAAGTTTTATCAATTGTTTCTCTGTATTGTAAACATTTTTTATTTGTTGAACATCAATGAAATTGTTACTATTACTTTGGTTTGGACGTTTCTGTATTTTCTAGTACGGGGAACAGACACAGTTTCTATAGTGTGATATCTAGGTGAAGGAGTCTCTATGTGCTAAGAATTAACTGACTTCTGTGACATGAGGCGGCTAGCAGATGGTCGGTTTAGCCAGTCTGTCTGCTCCCTTACCTGGGCCCTAGTTAGTCAAGTACGAACTCTAAGACTATGTGCCATATTTCTAGAGAGAAGAGCGGCACCACCCCAGGAGGGATGAACACCATCTCTTTTCAACAGGTCAGGTCTGCCCCAAAAACTCTTCCAATTGTCTATGAAACCTACGTTATTCTGCGGGCACCACTTAGACATCCAGCCATTGAGTGACGACAGTCTGCTATGAATCTCATCGCCACGGTAAGCAGGGAGGGGACCAGAGCATATTACAGTGTCTGACATCGTACTTGCAAGTTCACACACCTCTTTAACATTATTTTTAGTGATCTCCGACTGGCCAAGTCGAACATCATTAGCGCCGACGTGGATAACAATCTTACTGAATTTACGTTTAGCATTAGCCAGCACTTTTAAATTTGCCAAGATGTCAGGCGCTCTGGCTCCCGGTAAACATTGGACTATGGTGGCTGGTGTCTCTATTTTCACGTTCCGTACAATAGAATCGCAAATTACTAGAGCACTTTCATCAGGTTTCTCAGTGGGTGCATCACCGAGTGGGGAGAACTTGTTTGATGTTTTGATCGGAACGGAAGAGCGGTGTTTTGACCCGCGACTATGCCGCCTTACAGTCACCCAGTTGCCCTGCTGCACGGGCACAACCGGAACCGAACAATGTACAGGAGTCCCTGAGCTAGTCGCATCCAAAGCAGTATCTACAGCCCTCACATTCTTACTATACTCAACTAAAGTTTGGATGCGTGTCTCTAGTTCTAAAATCTTCTCTGTCAGCCTAACTATTTCCCTGCATTTATCACATGTGAATCCCTCGTCGCCGACAGAGAGAGATAAACTGTACATGTGACATGGTGCAAACAACAAGAGGAGAAGCCATTACTCACCGTGATTGATGAATGATACCAACTTAACTTATCACTTACCACTGTTGTTTGATGAACTTGTGAAAAACGGAGCGAGAGAGAAATGAAAACGGAGCGAGAAAAAAAGAAAACCATAATAGGCGTGAATAGATAACCGGCTAACGCGCTGCACGCGCGCTGCACTCGCGGTTTTAAAAGCGAACGATCAAATTAGTTAGATTAGTTTGATAGATAATACCAGAAATATGGTGGGAATTAAGTTATATATTATCACTTTAAACAACAAAGAGTGAAAGTAAGGTAAAGATTCAATAAAAAAGCGGAGCTACAATCGCAAACCTCTCAGCAGCACAACAGACAGGAACAGACTGAAGCAATCGATCCACTGAAGCAGCGCCCCTAGTGGTCAAGAACAACAACAGAAACTACAACTGAATTCGAGCCACAGCCTTCGATTAAATCAACTGAAATAAAAGAAAAAATTAAAACTCTCAAGATCTCAGCAGAGGATGATTAAACAACTCCACCAACAGCATTACTAGCTTATTTTATTACTAACCAGTTTGACTTTATTTATTTCATATGTGTACAAATGTTCTTATTCATAATTAACAGAGGTTTAGATGCTGATCTTGAAAATATTCTGTTATCACCATCATGGTGATCAGTGTTTAGTTTAGAGCTTTATTTGGGCTCTTTACCCTTGATTTTTTTTTTCTTTCTTTCCTCTTTCAACAATTGCAGTAGTGTTTTCAGAGAACATTTATGCATTGAAAGAGAAAATGTATGTTTTAATAGTGGTCAAATGACTACATTATTCTGTAGTTTTGCAATTGTCTCAATTTTGAAGTGTTAATGAATAAAAGTTTTGAGAGAAAGATCACTTGTAACACAAAATACATCTTCCAAAAAGGCTACAGCCTTTTGTGTAAAAGGCGAGACACATTTAGACATAGAAATGCATCATAGGGCTGGGACGATAAATCGAAGCAGAATCGATTGCTTGATCGTTTCTAAGAGTTTCTGAATACATCACGATTCCTCTGGAATCGATTCTGAGCTTAGATTTTAACAGCAGATGGCACTGCATGCTTTAGAAACAGATGTACTCTGCTTGTTTCCAAATTCTTACACACAATTGAACGTAAAATAAGCATTCATAAAATTCGAAAAGGTTGAAGTGAATTACAAGGGTGTTCACAGTGGGCTGTGTTTACATTAATCTCCCGTTATAAAAGTATTCTGAATCAAGGTGAAATTACAGACTCAGCCGAACGCACAAGCGCTCTTCAGCGCTCTTCTTCATGAGCATTTGAGTGTGCGGATAAAAACTAGATTAGAGCGCCATCTGCTGTTAAAATCTAAACTCAGCAAATGCAATCGCGATGCATTCGGAAGATCTCAGAAACGATCCAGGAATCGATTCTGTATTGATTTATCATCCCAGCCCTAATAAAAACCTCAACAATTTTGACAATCAAAAATTCTTAAAATATAAATAGTAAAAGAATCCAGCTGCATAGAGCCTGTGGTTAGGTTGATGATGGTCTGAACACCATTAATACTATATATTGCTTTATTTAAAAAGTAATGCTTGTGTACACTTTAGCACAATGATAGTTTCTTTAGGAGGGTGAGTGTGAGCTCTTACTAGCTGGTCTCTATTAATCTCACCCTCCTAAACTTCACTCCCATCCGGGTCACGGCACCAGTTCTAATTCTAACCGCAGTTCTAGTTGCAAGACCGCCACTATGATTCCTGGGCCCCTCTAATCAGGGCCCTGGGAATCGTCCTAACCTTCCTCCTGTTACCGCACCCCTGTCTATATGCCCTCCACTGAGCAGCATTCGAATGGGCATTTCTGGCATGGGAGGCAGGTGTGCTAAAAAGGATGCTAAAGAATGTAGCCCCTAGTGTCAGTTCCTAGTGCCCCTCTTGAGTGAGGTTAATTCGCACAGCTTTTACTAGCTGGCCTCTATTACAGAGGTATGTCGTTTACACATTGTGTGAAGTTTCCCTTGTTCAAAAGTCATATGAGTATGTTTTGCATTAACAAACTGAGTAGATTTCTGCTGGCCGCAGAAAGGATCGTCCTGGCCATTTTAACGATTGGTTGTCTTTATTATGGGAAAATAGTATCCAAAGCATAAAAACAGTCAGAAAACAATTTCAACAGAAAACAACATTTAAAAATACAACATTTACTTTGAATTAAAGATTTCAAACAAATGCAGTAAATAACACATGAAATGAAGTGTCCCAGCAGACTTTATTCCTCACTGTAGATCCTGTGTGCATCCACATCAACAACATCTTCCTCATCTTACATTGAGCTCCACCATTTCTGTCCTCCACTATGCTCTTTCTGTGTTTGTCTATGTTGACCAGCTAGTTCAAAACAATAGTAATGTTGAAAATAATTACTACTAAAGAAGAAAGAAACTGGAGAAAGAATGCCTTTAAATTATAAAACATACATAGATATGTTCTCTAATGGCTCTGTCAAAAATAATAAGGTTAGCTATATTTGAGTTCAATAATATTCAGACTATTTTAAGGCTGTTTTGTGAAACTTCCCTGGCTCATCCCCTCCCTCCAGCTCCTTAACTGCTGGTCATTAACATGTGAAAGGTCTGACAGTCACCAGTCCTCACAACCAGCAGTGTTTCAGCTGTATATGTCCATGAAACTTCACAGACTCCTGTATATGTTCGTGTATGTGGGTATTTCTGGAAATTTACTGTTCTGTGTAACTTGGCTTAGATAATTTCCACATACATTCGGCAAACCTGAAATTACACAGCAGTTTACCATGGCCAGATATTACCAGATTTGACCCTTTTTCATGCAGTGAAGTTAGCCGTGTATTCTGAGAATATAGTTGAATAAATAATTGTAAACAACATATAATCAAATACTTCCCAGGGCCACATAAGACCATAATCCATTGTTGGAGGGAGAGAGTGGAAAAGGAGAGATAAACAGTTGTAACTAATAAAGAGGATGGAAAATTGAGAATTAATGAAAGTAAGGATGAAGGTTTACACTGTTTTTGATAAGAAAGATATATCAAAGATTTGATGTGTGGAGCTTTTAGTGGAGTCATGAAGGATTTAGAGATCAATGATTTTCTTCTCTCTTACTCATTACATCTATTAATTCAAATTCTACATGCTCATCCAAGGAAATATCTCTGTTTTTGCAGCATTAAGCAAAAGTATGTCTGACCTAATAAGGGAGTGAACAAATGTTTTGATTCAAGTGTACACTTTTGTGCAGCAGTCCAAGTCATTAGCATGTTTTTTTTTTTTTTTTTAATGCCAGCAGTGATCTAAAGGTTGGGAGACACTTGTGTTTTTCTTGGCAGTTTGCCAGACAGTCATAGCTGGTAGAGGCAGATAAATAGTACTCTTTTCTACATGGTCCAAATCCTATTTGAAAACAATATGACTACATTGTGAATGGAAGGTCTATTTTTGTGGTGTTCCAGTATGTGCATGTGTTTGAGAGTGGGGGTACAGATAGTGTTGCGACTCTAAGTATGGAAGGGGAAAGAAGGATTTGGAGAGAAAAAGAGAAACTTTGTGTGATGGTTTTAACCTGCAGTCATTATTGGAGAATATCTGGGGTCCATCTGCATTGCTGAACAGCTTTTTGCAGTGGGCCCACTAAAGCACCTCAATCGCTTATAAATTGTTGGCTAAATTGTTAAAGGAAATAAATTAATTTTCAAGTCATCCTTCATGTTTTACAGCATGCCCATTGCGTACAGTACACTAATCCTTTGCACATGATATCCATGCGAGCATACCAAGTAGGCATGTTATGGAATTATCCATAAAGCACTTTTTAATGGAGCTCCATCCATAGGAATTGTAATGCATAACCAGAAGTTCACTAAGAAAAGCTGTCCTACCTCAAAACGACAGTTATCCTTTGTACAGCTCAAATAATACACATTTTTGCTTTTAAACCCTCTGGAACACTTTCACCATAGGCTCATATTGTAAGTCACTCATGTAAAGCATTCATAGGGTTTAGAGTGATAATGGTGATGGTGAAGGTTGAAAGAACAGGCTACTGAGGAGCTCAGTTTGATCATTGATTCTCAGGTGTAAAAAAACAGAACACCTCCACCTTGCTTATGGAATGTATTTATAAAATGTAAATATATTACACATTATATTATATATTAAAGGGGTCATTTTGTACTGTTCTCTAAGGTCCCCTTATAATGTTATCTATATTTCAAAAAACATCATAATTTAGAAGTAATAAGTTATTTTCTGTCCTGTTTTCTGACCCCCTGATCAGAACGCTCTGTTTGAATAGGCGTGGATGATTCTAGACTCAGAAGTAAACACCCACTGCTATGATTGGCTAATAGTTGTGTTTGTTTGACAGCCTACATCCTTCACAGATGGATACTGCAGTGATTTAGGTTAAAAAAGCATAAATACTCATATTAAACAATCTGTAATTTTAACCGTTTTTTTTTTTTTTTTTTTTTATGTTCAAAACTGTGTCGATATTAAAAGGTAATCTGTAAATAGGGAAATAATAATAATTGTTTGTGTTTGTGGTCAAAACATGGGGAATTATTAGGGTGTGTATATTTAATTTTCCTTTAGAATTTAAGGATAAAACATCTGTTTTGAGTATTTATTTATGTATGTATGTATGTATTTGTTTGTTTGTTTGAAGTCATAGTAAATGTGATTAGTGTTCCTTTTTGTCAGGTTTGTTCTGTTATCCGAAAGTTGTCGACTACTAATTGAAAGTGTTCAGCAATTATCAATCAATTTTGCATATAGTGGATTTCAAAGTTAATAGTTGTGGAAACTTTTTTTTTAAGTTATGATTAGGAAGTATCTTGTATTTAGGACTTGTTCATTCATAAAGAACTGGAACTCTTGAGAAAGCAGAGGAAAAATCACCTTCATCGTCATTAGTCAGTTTTGAATTCTTTATTGGAGTTAATGAAAATGAGGTAAATCCTGATGCTTTTGTAAAACTTTTTTTGTTTTGTTTTGTTAAGTTTTTTGGTAAAAATTTGCACCAGTGTAAAAATCAACCTCCTACCACACAAATACATCACATTCCGTTCAACATGCTCAAACATCGCCGACTGCACATAAACATGAAGTCTTGGCCTTAAATGGTCTAAGCACTGAGGTAGGCCACATGGATGTAGGATCAAGAACAGTGGACTTAAGTGTCAGAAAAGAGAGATATGGGGAGAGATACCAAACTAAACAGCAGAGAGAAATAAAGTTAAATTGTTTTTGGCTCGAGTCCATGGCCCAGTATAAAACACAAGCTCTCTGCACAGCTAGAGGTCTATTATATGATTTTACAACTGGAATAAAAAAGTCCTGACATATCAGAGTAACCGTGTTTAGCCATTCAGAGTTCTGCTGAGACAAAACACGTACACCTACTTTGTAAGTCCAGATATGAGAATTCACTTCCCATAATCTCCCCAAAGTGATATTATTTTTTATGCATATAACATTTTTTCAGTCTGCTAAAATATGGTAAACGTGCACTTTTTTGCTCATGACGAGAACATTTTGATTATTATGTACATGTTTTTAGTACACTGTAAAAAATGATTCACTATATTTGTTTCAAAATATTACAAGCAATATTATTAATTAATTCAACACTTTAGAATTAATTAGAATTAATCAAATGAAATGCTAACAATTAACCATTCAAAATAAGTAAAATAGCAGGAAAAAGTTAAGTAAACAAAAATATTGGTTTCATTGGACAAAATAAAAAAAATAAATAAAAAAAACACTAAGCTAATGAATACTATGTTATGCATGCCAGGCTAGTAGTTGGCGATCAAGAAACGCCCTGCAAAAATGTTATACGCATGCACATGACGTCAACTTTTTCACAAATTCACGTTTTTGTTGATTACATGGAAATGACACGGGCACTGTGTTCAAGGGCTTGTGTTTTCAGGCCCCCAAAACAGAGTTATTGAAGACGCCTGATGTTAACAAACAGAATCACTGAAGGAAAAAATCTAAATTGTTAGATTACCATTATGGTGGTCAGTGTTTGCTTTAGTTGGGCTCTTGACCCTTGAATGTTTAACAATAAATTTTGCTTGGCTGTTGTAACTGAATTATTGCAGCTAGACAAGCCAAGAGAACATGAGATCAGGTGTTGTTGGTTATGTTTTGACCTGGATTTCTGAATTGGGTGTAATTTACTGATTACAGCCATCCTGTGACTGTACAGTAAAAGCTCTGGAAATTTTAACATAATCAAAAAAATTATAAAAGCTCTTCTGATCAAAACATTAAAATAAAAATAGGCTCGTTTTCGCAAACATCAAGAATCAGCGTGAGAACCTCAACAATGGTGACCATCAAAAAGCACGTTGCAGTGCATTCTGGATGTGAGGGGTCCAGAGTGATTTTATCAGCCCTTTTGCTCACTCTGGATGAATGAATGAATGAATGAATGAATGGATGAGTACAGTTCTTGGAGAGTGGGGAGGGTTGTACCAATGATTCGCTCAGCAGTCCGGACTACCCTCTGTAGTCTTCTGAGGTCAGATTTGGTTGCCGAGCTGAACCAGACAGTTATTGAAGTGCAGAGAATGGATTCAATGATGGCAGAGTAGAACTGTTTCAGCAGCTCCTGTGGCAGGTTGAACTTCCTCAGCTGGTGAAGGAAGTATAGCCTCTGCTGGGCCTTTTTCACAATGGACTCAATGTGATTGTCCCACTTCAGATCCTGAGAAATTGTGGTGCCCAGGAATCTGAATGACTCCACTGCAGTCACAGTCCTGTTCGTGATGGTGAGTGGGGGGAGAGCAGGGGGGTTTCCCCTGAAGTCCAAGATCATCTCCACAGTTTTGAGCGTGTTAAGCTCCAAGTTGTTAAGACTGCATCAGACAGCCAGCTCCTTAACCTCCTGTCTGTAGGCAGACTCGTCACCATCCTGGATGAGGCCGATCAGTGTGGTGTCGTCTGTAAACTTCAGGAGCTTGAAAGAAGGATCTTTAGATGTGCAGTCATTGGTGTAGAGGGAGAAGAGCAGTGGGGAGAGAACACAGCCATGAGGAGATCCAGTGCTGATCGTATGGGTGCTGGATGTGTATTTTCCCAGCCTCACTAGCTGCTGCCTGTCTGTCAGGAAGCTGGTGATCCACTGACAGACAGAGGTGGGGACAGAGAGCTGAGTTAGTTTATTCTGAAGCGTGTCCGGGATGATGGTGTTAAAAGCGGAGCTGAAGTCTACAAACAGAATCCTCACATAAGTCTCTGGTCTGTCCAGATGCTGCAAGATGAAGTGCAGTCCCATGTTGACTGCATCATCCACAGACCTGTTTGCTCTGTAGGCAAACTGCAGGGGGTCCAGTAAGGGTCCAGTGGAGGCCTTCAGATCAGGTCTTTCAAATGATTTCATGGCCACAGACGTTAGAGCCACAGGTCTGTAGTCATTAAGTCCAGTAATTTTGGGTTTCTTTGGGACGGGGATGATGGTGGAGCGTTTTAAGCATGAGAGGACTTCGCACAGCTCCAGTGATCTGTTGAAGATCTGTGTGAAGATGGGGGCCAACTGGTCAGCACAGGTTTTTAGGCAGGCTGGTGACACACCGTCTGGGCCTGGCGCTTTCCTTCTTTTGTTCTTTCTGAAGACCTGGTGCACGTCATCTTCACTGATCTGAATTGCAGGTGTCGGGGAGAGGGGAGTTGCTGGAGGTGTTAATGGTTGTGTGGAGAGGTGTTCAGGGCAGGTGTGGGGTGTTTTTTCAAACCTGCAGTAGAACTCATTCAGATCATCTGCCAGTTGTTGATTTTCCAGAGTGCTGGGGGATGGTGTCTTTTAACTGGTGATATCTTTCATACCTTTCCACTCTGAAGCAGAATCACTGGAAGAGAATTTGTTCCTTAGCTTGCCGGAATAATTCCTCTTTGCCACTCTGATCTCCTTTTTCAGTGTGTATTTGGCCTGTTTATACAAGACTTTATCCCCCTTTCTGTAAGCATCTTCTTTGGCCTGATGGAGCTGTCTGAGTTTTGCAGTGGTTTGTCATGGTTTGTCATTGTTGTAAGTTAGATGAGTCTTGGTAGGAATGCACATATCCTCACAGAAACTGATATATGATGTTACAATCTCTGTGAGCTCGTCCTGTATGTAGATTTACGGTGACCATGAGGGGACATGTTCAGATCACTTAATTTTCTCGTGGCCACAACATATTAACTCGTGGGAACATGATAATATGTCGTGGCCACCAGTGTTGGGAGTAATGCGTTACAAAGGTAATACATTACAGTAACAGATTACTTTTTGCTGTAATGCAGTAGTGTAAGACATTACTAATCAATTTTCAGTAATATTTTACTCGGTACATGTTCAGTAACGCTTGCGTTACAACACACTTTTAGCCCAAAATTTAATTGTTAAAAAAAAAAAAGACCGCGAGACATTAAATGCCGCAAGTAAGTTCTATTTCCTGTTCGTGGTCATTCAATGGCAGTGTGTGGTGTCCAAGTTTATAAATAAAGACTAAACAATGACAGCTTCTGATGTATTTGTTTAGCGATTTATTTCATTCATCTACCTCTGGCTGGTGGAACTTTGTATTGTGTAACGTAGTCCAGTGAAGGCGTGTTTAGGGCGGGTTTTAAAAGAGTGCCGCGAGGCTACTGGCCCGACAGTGGAAACGCGGCATGATTCCGGCCTCTGTGCTCCAGGTCCGAGGCTATTAGCCCCACCCTGCTCGCTGTAAACCCCGGCTTGCACTGGAAAAGTGGCTAATGGGTGAAGATGGCAGAAGACTGTACATTCGCGAGATGCCTGGATAGCCCACAGTCATTATGCTACACCATATCGCCCTCTACTGGATGTAAAACGCTCTGCAGTACATTTTGTCATTTTAGAATGTTAAGTTCTACTTCTGAAGTTATTTTGGTAAAAGTAACTCAAAAGTAATACAGGAGTCATGTAACGCATTACAATTCTGAGTAATATTGTAAGGTAAGGAATTACTTTTAAATAACAGTAACAAGTAATCTATAATGTATTACGGTTTGGAAGTAACTTGCAAAACACTGGTGGCCACGAGATCGTTTTGTCGAGGTAACGACAAACATATGTCTTGGCCACGCGATGTGAAGTCGTGGCCTCGAGATGCTATGTTGAAGGAAAGACATCCATTTCTCGTAGCCACGACTTCTTATGTTGAGGGAACAACATATTTTTCTTGTGGCCACAAGTTTAATGCGTAAACAAACCTGCGTGACCACAGCAATTATCAGAGATGTATTTATTAATATTTTATTTTGAATTAAGGAATTATCATATTCATCATTATATAAATTATTACATTATCAAATTATTATATTAACCATAGGCCTTGGCTCCCGGACTGTATTGTGTGTGATGTAGACAGCATTTGAATGAAGTTTATCATGCATAAATGTTACATAAAGTAAATAAAATAAGATAGGCCTACAAAAAAATAAATAAATAAATTTATCCATTCCAGAAGTCCATTAACTGATCGTCTTTTCCCGTAATATTTGTATATTATTATTGTTATTATTATTAGGCTATTATTATTATTATTATTATTATTATTATTATTATTATTATTATTAGCCTATTATTAGTGGTTATATTTTTATATTCGTTTATATTAGTTTTTTCCCTTCATTTCAATGTCTTAACGTTCTGAATAGTTTTGTAAATAATAGCCTACTGTAAATGCTCAACATGCCAATAAAACTTTGATTATGCTGACTGGAATTTTTACTGGAATGCAGTTTAAATTTAACATATTTCATTTTATTTCGACTAATTAATAGACTATATTTATAAATACTATAGTGTTTCGTTGAAGAATGAATCATTAGTTTCATTTGTAAATGAAAACACAACAAGCTCATTTATCATCACACAAGGACATAAATAAAATCATAAAGTCAAAACTTTTTTGGCATAATTGTCAGGCGTTTACATTATTTGCAAAATATAATGTAGCAAATAATAGCATAGGCTAATTATACAGAACGTTAAGTAGGTAAAGCGATAAACAAATTAAAAGGGAAAATAAGCATATATAACAATAAATATAAAAGCATTAATATAATAACAATAATAATAATAATTATAATAAATGAAATGTTAAATATTGATAAAAATGTTTTATCCATATATTCCCGGGTTGCTATGGTCACACAGGTTTGTTTACGCATTAAACTCATGGTCATGAGAAAAATATGTCGTTCCGTCAACATAAGGGCTGCATCCAAAAACTCAGGCAGCTGACTTGCTGCCTCGCTGCCTTATGAGGCAATGACTTTGCAGGCAGCGTTTTTGCACGAAGGCACCTCACGAAACTGATTCCGGACAGCCTTCTGAGGCAGCGTAACAGTTTAATGATCTACAACAAAATAGAACGAGTTTTGGCGATAACTAAACAAATATTTAATTACTATAATACAAATATCTCGCTAGAAATAACATCAAAAGTGCAAAAAGTTAATCAGAAATATACATTTACACACAAACTAACCACCAAACGCAACTTTCAGACGCCATCTTTTTTTGGCGTTTTTTTGTTCAACCGTCACAGAATGGAACACACAGGATTGTGGGTTATCAAAGGCAGTAAAGGATACATCTATGCTGCCTTCAAAAATCAATCAGATGAAGGTATCTCATGAGACAGGAAGTGAAGCTAACTTTGGATTCGGACGTCCTTTGATGCCTTCCTGCCTTGGAATGTGTCCTCCGAAGGCAGCATTTTTCAGTTTTCGGATGCAGCCAAGAAGTCACGGCCACAAGAAATGGTTGTCGTTACCTCGACAAAACATTCCCACGAGTTAAAGGGATATTTCACCCAAAAATGAAAATTTGATGTTTATCTGCTTACCCCCAGGGCATCCAAGATGTAGCTGACTTTGTTTCTTCAGTAGAACACAAAGATTTTTAACTCAAACCGTTGCAGTCTGTCAGTCATATAATGGCAGTCAACTCGTGACGTGTCAACGTGCTCTGGCACATAGATATATATATACGTAGATATATATACATAGATCCTTACGTATCGCGGCCCAAAGAAACAGTCGCTAATGAGGCATCTACATATATACATCTATGTGCCAGAGCACATTGACGCGTCATGCACTGAATGTTGTGAATGAGCTCAGGACAGTTGGACATTGCAGTGGATCAGAGGTAAAAAATTAGATAAATACTGTTCAGTTTATTGGACTGACCAATCGTTTCGTGTCTAAAGACCTCAATGTATCGTCACGAGCCGCAGGTTTTAATTTGGTTTTGTCTGTGTATGTTTTTTTTTTTTTTACTCTCAAAGCTTTGGAATGTTTGGAACCCATTGACTGCCATTATATGACTGACAGACTGCAACAATTTGAGTTAAAAATCTTTGTTTGTGTTCTACAGAAGAAACAAAGTCACCTACATCTTGGATGCCCTGGGGGTAAGCAGATAAACATCAAATTTTCATTTTTGGATGAACTATGCCTTTAACATGTCATGGCCACGACAAAATTAAGTGAACCGAACATGTCCCCTTACAGTCACTGTATAGATATAGATAGTTTTTTTTTTTTTTTTTAATTTTTTTTTTTTTTTACTATTGAAAAAATTGCAATTAATCTCTTGATTAGAAAGCAGAATAAACAGTAATTATATACTTATATTATATACTTATTATATGTCTTATCGTTGTATATCTTGACTGCTTTCCCTTTCTGTTTTATTTACAAGTGAGGTTAATTATGTGTTTAAAATCACTTTGGCCTTCACTCTATAATAAAACCATCACTCTCCCTCTCTGTTTCTGTCTTTATTTCTTGCCTCCAAAAGAAGGCAGCTACCTCCCAGGATCTTAAAATAACTGCAATTTCTCTTGTTATTATAACAGTCCCCAATCTCCCCTGAACTATTCTCCCTGCCTGCATTAAACCTCCCCACATTTGTCTTGATCTAATCATCAGTGTTCACAAGGGAAATCTGTTTCCCATTTCATACTCCTGAACAGATCCAGAGCACAACTCTAAACTCGAATGAAACTCTCTTCATCTCTTCTCGTTATTTTTGTGCCTCAGATGTAGCTTATGCTGATGCTTCTGGACCGTTATTCAGATGTTGGAGCTGATGGAACTGTTAGGGCATGTCTGTTGTTTGAGGAGTCTTATGTGGGACAGTGGTTTGTCACTCGTAGTGTGATAATGATCAGATTTCACACTACTGTCAGTGCAGATAACAATAGCAAGATATGATGTTCTGTTCTGTTCTACTGTAATTATGCTCCCTGCCCTGAGTAAACACCATATTTATGCTTAGATATCCATAACATATTGCTGGGGCACCACAGACTGTCTATGATAGTACTGCTGATATCCTATTTTTCACATATAATGGTTGTTTATTACTTTATAATCTTCCCTGTTTGTCTCGTTGCTGTGATGGAGCTAAAATGATTTTGTAATTGATCTCTGGTATGTTAAATTAGCAATTAATCTTAGTCAACCTGATGTCCGAGTCCTGGCTCTAACTGATGGATTTGTCAATAAATGTAACGTCAGGCAGTTTAACTGGCTGTTTTCAGGCTGTCTGTATTTTTGTGTGTGGTAAAAAGGGTCAGGTCGTTGACAGGATTGAGTTTATAATCCCAAAATGATTTCAGGATTTCACAGGGCTTTATTCTGATTATGTGGCCAAAAATTACTGAAAAAATAATACTGAAAAATTTATATTTCACTCAGCTGAGCATAAATTGAAAATGTATTTTTATAAATTGCAATTTCCATGACATTTTAAAATTTTATATTTTTCCATTTACCTGAAAATCACAATTTTAAAATTTCATAATACTTCCAGGAATTCCATGAGTGTGGGAACCTTGAAGTTGAACTATTGTAATTACAGACCCTCTAATGTTTCTAACTTGCATACTAACATAGTAGTACATAAGACCGATTAAAATCATGGTCTAACTATTTCTGTGTGATTTTTATGTAAAGATGAAAGGCAAAATTTTAATGGTATAAGGCTGCAGGATTAAAATGCTTTTTCACAGATATTGCAGAATTGCACGATAAGCATTTTCTTGCCCATCGAAAAGCATGCTAAAAACCCAAAAAGATAAAAAGCCCAAATTTGATATTTTATTAAAAATATACACTATGTACAGAAAAGCAACGTGCTGAGAGTTCTTTTATAATGTTTTGTCTACGGGGGAGAAAACATGTGAAACTGCACATTCCGTTCTGTGCTCATCTGCTTTTCTGTGCTTAATATTAACTGGTATTTTTAAATCACGGTCTTTGTTCATTAGCCTACCTTACAGGTGGATCTCAATAAATTAGAATGTCTTGGAAAAGTTCATTTATTTCAGTAATTCAACTCAAATTGTGAAACTTGTGTATTAAATGAATTCAATGCACACAGATTGAAGTAGTTTAAGTCTTTGGTTCTTTTAATTGTGATGATTTTGGCTCACATTTAACAAAAACCCACCAATTCACTATCTCAACAAATTAGAATACTTCATAAGACCAACAAAAAAAAACATTTTTAATGAATTGTTGGCCTTCTGGAAAGTATGTTCATTTACTGTATATGTACTCAATACTTGGTAGGGGATCCTTTTCCTTTAATTACTGCCTCAATTCGGCGTGGCATGGAAGTGATCAGTTTGTGGCACTGCTGAGGTGGTATGGAAGCCCAGGTTTCTTTGACAGTGGCCTTCAGCTCATCTGCATTTTTTTTTGTCTCTTGTTTCTCATTTTCCTCTTGACAATACCCCATAGATTCACTATGGAGTTCAATTCAATTCAATTCAAGTTTATTTGTATAGCGCTTTTCACAATACAAATCGTTGCAAAGCAACTTTACAGGAAATTAAGTTTTTACAATATATTTATATATTGTAGAAACTTAATATATTTAACTTATGGCCAAAATTGGTAGTTCTGTATGTTGTCTGAGGGTAGGCATCATCTGAGGTCCTCTGAGGGGTTGGCATCATCTCTTCTCAGGTGTTCTGGATCCAGACTGAAGCTTGTGTAAATCCCAGTTACCACGGGATGTTAATCCCGTGGCAGAAACAGAGAAACAAATGGAGACATAATTAGCGTAGCTGCTGTTCCAACCAAGCAAAAATGATTTGTTCAATCCAAGCTAAAGAACAATAATGTGTGTTTGATCAGATATAACTGCAGTACAAGATTATGAGATGCATTATGTGAATGCTTGGCTAAAGAGATGTGTCTTTAATCTAGATTTAAACAGAGAGAGTGTGTCTGAACCCCGAACGTTATCAGGAAGGCTATTCCAGAGTCTGGGAGCCAAATGTGAAAAGGCTCTACCTCCTTTAGATGACTTTGTTATCCTAGGTACTACCAAAAGTCCAGAGTTTTGCGACCTTAGGGAGCGTGATGGATTGTAGCGTGGTAGAAGACTAGTTAGGTACGCAGGAGCTAAACCATTAAGGGCCTTATAGGTAAGTAATAATATTTTGTAACTGATGCGGAACTTAATAGGTAGCCAGTGCAGAGACTGTAAAATTGGGGTAATATGATCATATTTTCTTGACCTGGTAAGGACTCTAGCTGCTGCATTTTGGACTACCTGTAGCTTGTTTATTGAAGATGCAGGACAACCAGCTAGCAGTGCATTACAATAGTCTAGTCTAGAGGTCATGAATGCACGAACTAGCTTTTCTGCATCAGAAACAGGTAACATGTTTCGTAGCTTGGCAATGTTTCTAAGATGGAAGAATGCTGTTTTTGTAACATGGGAAATATGATTTTCAAAAGACAAGTTGTTGTCTAATATAACACACAGATTTTTGACTGTAGAGGAAGTAACAGTACATCCGTCTAGTTGCAAATTATAATCCAAGATATTCTGTGTACTGTTTTTTTGGTCCAATAAGTAATATCTCTGTCTTATCTGAATTTAATAGGAGAAAATTATTGGTCATCCATTCTTTTACATTTTTAACACACTCTGTTAGCTTAGATAATTTAGAAGTTTCATCTGGTCTTGTTGAGATATATAGTTGAGTATCATCAGCATAACAATGGAAACTAATCCCGTATTTTCTAATAATATTACCAAGGGGCAACATGTATATTGAAAATAGCAGAGGACCTAGGACAGATCCTTGTGGTACTCCATACTTTACTGGTGATAACTGAGATGACTCCCTGTTTAAATAAACAAAGTGGTAGCGATCAGACAGGTAGGATCTAAACCATCTTAAAGCCTGCCCTTGAATAACCGTATAGTTTTGTAATCGATCTAGGAGTATATCAGGATCTATAGTGTCGAACGCAGCACTAAGATCAAGTAAAACTAGCAATGAGATGCAGCCTTGGTCTGACGCAAGAAGCAAGTCATTTGTAATTTTAACAAGTGCGGTTTCTGTGCTATGGTGGGGCCTGAAACCTGACTGAAATTCTTCATAGAGATCATTTTTTTTGCAAAAAAGAGCACAACTGAGCAGACTCAACTTTTTCTAAAATTTTAGACATAAAGGGAAGATTAGAAATGGGTCTGTAATTTGCTAGTTCATTAGGATCTAGTTGTGGTTTTTTAATAAGATGCTTAATAACCGCCAGCTTGAATGATTTTGGGACGTGACCTAAAGATATCGATGAGTTAATAATATTGAGAAGCGGTTCTTCTGCTACAGGTAACAACTCTTTCAGTAATTTAGTGGGTACAGGATGTAATAGGCATGTTGTTGGTTTAGATGCAGTGATAAGTTTATTTAGCTCTTCCTGTCCTATAGTTGTAAAGCACTGCAGTTTTTCTTTGGGTGTGATGAATGGAGCTGAAGTACTAGACGCTGCAGAATCTACATTTGTTGTATTTCTGATGTTATCTATCTTATCAGTGAAGAAATTCATAAAGTCATTGCTATTAAATTGTGAGGGAATATTTAGATCGGGTGGTGTCTGTTTATTTGTTAATCTAGCCACTGTGCTAAATAAAAACCTTGGATTGTTTTGGTTATTTTCTATGAGTTTGCGGATATGCTCTGCCCTGGCAGCTTTTAAAGCCTGTCTATAGTTGGACATTCTGTTTTTCCATGCAATTCTAAAAACTTCCAAGTCAGTTTTTCTCCATTTGCGCTCAAGTTTACGAGTTTCTTTCTTGAGAGAATGGGTATTACTGTTGTACCATGGCGCAGTACGTTTTTCTCTAACCTTTTTCAATTTGATGGGCGCAACAGCTAAGGTTTTAAATGTGAACCATAAGGTTGCGGTTCACTGGTTCACATTTAAAAATATGTTGCAAAAATAGCAGATGGGCTTATTGGAAAAGCAATTTCGATCTCTGCCAGCAGGTTTCACTTTCGGAACTGCAGAAATATAGTGGTTTCCCTGGTAACCGCAGTACACAAAGCTGACTTTGAAATGTGCAGCGCTCAAGTTTATTCAGTGAAATCGTAGCCTTTCATAGTTTAATCATCATATTAATCCATATAGCAATTCTTGTCTTTCCTCCCCCAAATTTAAGACCACTTATAATTTTGACTTTTTGTACCATTTAAGAGTTTTCATGGCTTTAAATGTAAACAGTTTAACTGAAGATGTTTTAAGGACCCGTGGAAACCCTAAAAACATAGTTCAGTGCAAACATTTCTGTCATGCATTTGGCAAAAAGCTTTTGTTAACTATGAATTTTACCTTTGAAATTTGAGGCAAATGCATCTCTGGCGTCCTCGTTGTTTATGAGCAGTGGTGTGATGGCGATTTAAATAAAATATAAATCAAACAATCCAAACATATGGATATCACCTATGGTCAGTTTTTAATTTATTATTTGCTAATGTTAGTGAATGTTTACATTAGAGTGCATGTCCTACTATGTTGAAATTAATACGGGGAGTGGCTGGAAAGCGACCTCTCCTTGTTGGAGATAATATTAACATCATAATGTGAAAGCAATCTTTACATGACTTGCTTTTCAAATGTTTTAAAATTGATCATCTGAGTCTAATATGATCCAACGGGCCGTACTAAAAGACACTGTGGGGCGTATATGGGCCAGTTGCCCATCCCTGATGTAAATGGTGCACTTATATTTGGTTTATAGGCCATCACTTGATATCCCAAACATGGCAGTAGCCAGCTTTGAGGTCACCGGTAAATTTTTCATATTTAAAAATAAAATTCAAAGTTCTCTGAATGACTAATTAGCCATTTAAAACTCCTATGAGTGTTTGCATATAAAATTCATTTCGACAGATTGCCGAGATTGTATAGTGAGTGTGGTGTGAAAATGATGGAGAATGATTCGTTATTGCAAGGGGCAAAGTGAACGGGGCTTGAGAGATAGTTGTGAATTAGTCTACGGGTGCCATGTTTCCAGATCCAGTTATTTTAAGTGCCTTTGTACTTGTTTTTCCACTTCAGTGGGAAGTTGCAGTTTAGGGTTAGCGATAGGCTATCTTTATGTTATTTCCAAAACAAAAGATTTTAACTTATTTTTCTATTTTGGGGGGGAAGTAAGCCTACAGTAAAGCATTAACAAATTTTGATGCAATAAATAAGGTCTAATTTAACAATGTCCCACCAAAGTGTATTTGTAGGTGTTATTATAGCACAATTCTTAACACCCCACCCAAGACCTCACTAATTTTCAAACCCTGGTTACTGTCACTGTTATCGGCGGGTGTGCCTTAGATGGCCACCAGAGGTCACTATGTCAGTTTGTTAGGTACATGGCTTCTGTTGTGTTTGTGTTGTGCCATGTGCTTTCTCCTGTTTATTGTCTGTCCCCTCCCATCTTGTTACCTCATCATTGTTTCAGTTGCTCCACCTGTGTCTCCCTCATTACCCTCCTCGTTTGTCTCCCTACTTATTCTCCAGGTGTCTGTATTCCTGTGCTGATCCATTGTTTCTCGTCAAGTGTTTAATGTCAGATGTATTTGTGGATGGGTTGTGTCTACCCATGTTGCTATTCCTGGCTTGCTTGCCTGCCTGTTTGTTTTTCCTCCTCGGGGTAGTTTCTGTTCATTTTGTTTTATTTTATTATTAATTAAGACCCATTCTTCCTGCACCTTGAGTCCTCGCCTCATCTCTCCACCCGCACCGTGACAGAACGGATCAGCCACAATGAGGACTCAGCGGAAGAAAGGCTTGCGCCATTCACCTGTCTCCACTCTCTCTAGCCCCCTCTACCAGCGCATGCTCCAGCTCAATGCCTTGAGCTCCCTCCGTCAACGAGGGACTGATCTGAGGGAGTTTGCCCTGGAGTTTAGGAATGCTGCAGAGGGGCTGGGCTACAATGACTCCGCTCTAAAGGACTTATTTAACTATGTCCTTGATGAGCCCATTAGTCACTGGAAGATGTTGAGCTGTGAACATTCATCTTTTGAGGGGTTTGTGGAGTACCTTGTCCGCAGTGGAAAGCAGTCAGCACTGCAAAGAGAGGTGCCTTCTCATGAGATGCCTTTTCAAAGGATGGCCGCCAGTCCAGAGTCTCCAGCCGTCATGGCTCCTCACCAGAGACTTCAGCCATCATAGATACCACTTTAGTGTTCCTGGAGGACCCGACTCTGGTGGTCTCAAGTTCGGTGGTCCTGGAGGACCCGAATCTGGTGGTCTCAAGTTTGGTGGTCCTGGAGGACCTGACTCCGGTGGTCTCAGAGGTCACCACAGGGCTACCCGATTTCACTGCCGCTGCCATGAAGGCTGCCACAGAGCAGCCTGCTCTGCCCACCACAGAGCCGCTCGCTCTCACTTCTGTTGCCACAGAGGCCATCACTGAGCAACCTGCGCTCCTTGTCTCTGGAGGTCACTACAGAGCCACTCGATTTCACTTCTGCTGCCACAAAGGCCGTCACTGAGCAGCCCGCTCTTCTTGTCTCAGCCATGGAGGCCGCTACAGAGTCCACTCCAGAGCCCGCTCCACTCCGGTAACCCTCTGAGTCCACTCCAGAGCCTGCTCCAGTCTGGGAGCCCACGGAGTCCACTCCGGGGCCCGCTCCAGTCCGGGAGTGCTCTGAGTCCACTCCAGAGCCCGCTCCAGTCCAGGAGCCCTCAGAGTTCACTCCAGACCCCGCTCCAGTCCGGGAGCCTTTGTTGTCCACTCATGGATCCGCTCCAGTCTGGGTCCCCTCAGAGTCCATTCATAAATCCGCTCCAGTCCGGGAGTCTTCAGGGTCCACTCCAGAGCATACTCCTACCTATGAATCTGCACCACCATGGTGGTCTTCAGCCCCACGTGCACCCATGTGGTCTCCAGCTCCATCTGATCTACCATGGTGGCCCTCTCTCTCATCTGTTTTGCTGTGGTGGTCATCTGCTCCACCATGGGGATCTTCAGTCATGCCTGTTCTGCTGTGGTGGTCTTCTGCACCGCCGTGGAGGTCTTCAGCTTTCTCTGAGTGGCTGCGGTGGGCTTCAGCTCTGCCCTGGTGGGCAGTCACTGTTATCGGCGGGTGTGCCTTAGATGGCCACCAGAGGTCACTGTATCAGTTTGTTAGGCACATGGCTTCTGTTGTGTTTGTGTTGTGCCATGTGCTTTCTCCTGTTTATTGTCTGTCCCCTCCCATCTTGTTACCTCATCATTGTTTCAGTTGTTCCACCTGTGTCTCCCTCATCACCCTCCTCGTTTATCTCCCTACTTATTCTCCAGGTGTCTGTAGTCCTGTGCTGATCCGTTGTTTCTCATCAAGTGTTTAATGTCAGATGTATTTGTGGATGGGTTGTCTACCCATTTTGCTGTTCCTGGCTTGCCTGCCTGCCTGTTTGTTTTTCCCCCTCGGGGTATTTTTTGTTCATTTTGTTTTATTTTATTATTAATAAGCCCCATTATTCCTGCACTTTGAGTCCTCACCTCACCTCTCCACCCGCACCGTGACAGTTACGTCCATGGTCCCAAACACTTTTCTCATTATCTTTGTAATGGCCCTATCCTGCAGCCAAATACTAGTCCTAACATCTATTTATGACATTTGGGACAAATCAAAATAGGGCTGCAGATGGTAGCTGAAACTTTAAGCAAAAGAAAGACCTCAGTACAGACCCTTAACATTACAAGATCCAGGAAATAGCTACTTGAGATGCATTAGCCATCTTGCTTGTTTTCCACAACACTGTCACTGGATGCATTAGAAAACTCAGTGGCCAGATAGACAGCGCAGTCTAATTGGTCTATTTTTGAACCTTTTTCTGTATATAGTCTTAGAAGAGGTAAAAAAAAAAAAAAAAGCCATTAGAAGGTTGAAGATTGGCTGTAAACAGGTCTGGAGCACTTGTGGTAACCAGAAGAACATGGACAATGACAGTCACAACCACACCTCCTTACGTCACAAATTCCCAAGAAATAGTCACTCAAGATGCATCCTCCAAAGACAGCATGAGCTGTTTTATGTTCCCAGAGCACTCGCTGGATGAATTAGCCAAATTTTGGTGTGGTAGTTTTCTTCCTGTAATTGGTTTGTTTGTAAAACATAGGAGAGACATCTTTGAGAGACTTCAGAGCTATAAAGCAACTGTGCATGTTCATCTAAGGCATGGGAGAAGGCAGTAAACATACCTGTTCTACTTGTGTAAAGAGCCCCTTAGAGAAATTCAAGAGAGGCATGACAGCAGAGGATGCCTGGGCCATAATTACACATTTAACAGCTAATGTCTATCACCCATCTTCCTCCTCATCCCCTAAACAGCTCTAACTCTTAGCTAATGGCTTGTGCTGCAATTGCAAACCAGACTCAGAAAGTTATCCCAACAATGCCAAAACCCAATTGCATTCTCAAAATCTAATTGCGTTCTTCAGTGTGATTAGTGAACTGTATTTCAGAGCGCTCTGCCCTGAATTCATGTCTTATATTCACCCATATTAGATTCAGTGGAGAGCACTTTTTCACAAGTCTCTTCTGAGAAAAAGACAGCAGCAACCTCATGAGTATCTCCTCCAGAAATTCAGAAGAGATCTCAAAAATGTCTCTAACCTTCAGTCAGTAGTTGTATTATTTGTGTCTGCTTTTATTTTTCCTAAAGTTACACAACTGCACACATCTGAAAGGCAGGTATCGTTAGATTGCAGTTTATAAGATCTAAAATGGTCATGAAATTTGAGTTTATTTGGGGAATCGTTAAAGAAACAATTGTAAATAAGTGTCAGCAATGTGAAATATAACTGTTTGCTGTGGAGCTAAAGTGGTTTATTTATTCACACTTAAACTCAATTTCACCTCACGCTAAACCCCTCCGTCCCTCCTCTCTTGATTTAGAGTATTTGGCAGACACTCAGATAGTAGGCATGAGCTTGTAGCTGTTCTCTTATCAGCACTGGTTAACACAACCATGTCCAAGAAGAGAGTGTTTTCTCTCTCTCTCTCTCTCTCTCTCTCTCTCTCTCTCTCTCTCTCTCGTTGTCTCTTTCTCTAAGGCATTTCTTGTATCATGCATTCCCCTCACAGAGCAGCTCTCAACGCTTCATGTGAGGTGATTGGATATAGCAAATATGAAAATGTTAATGTCTGTAGCGTCTGAGAGAGAAATCAAACCCTGTTCCACTCACTTAACTCATTCACTCTCCCAGTTGCCCGCTGGGAATTACTTCACCGAGTCGAGTGTCTCCTATCAGCTCCTCAAGGTTCAAATGACAACTACACATGTATTTCACATGCAGTTACACACAGTCACCCATAAACATGCAGAGGAGATGGAGGTGTAAATTGCTATCATTTATGGGTATTGTATTCACTGTACTGTTTTTGAAAATGGGTGTAGGATATCAGAGCGAATCAGACAAATTAAGATTTGATCGGATTGGTGTTGAACAACCCAAAGAGCCAAATTCCAGAGAGGCCCCAAGGCTGCAACAGGATGCGATAAATCAGACTCCTAGCTCCAGCCAGTCTGAAGAAAACCTTACCAACAAGCCTCTTTCACAGAACAGCTTGCAACATTAAAACAAAAGGAACACTTATTGATAAGTCCAATGAAGGAAGGAAACCATCAAATTTGGGGCAAGTAATCAGAACTGATGATCACTGAGATGGCCGTCACATGTAAATCTGTGATCGAAATCAGAGCTACAGACTTTCTTGGGCGGGTCTCCACATAGAAGAAAGATCAGACTGAAATTCCTTTGTCCACAGAGTCACTTCCATATGCACTTAAAATCATCTTAAAAGGACTTATCAGCAACTAATGAACTCCATATTATGTATGTAACTCACACAATTGATGATCATGTTTTAATCGCATATTATGTATGTATTTTAATAACTAGGGAATAGTTTAAGAGTTCATATACTTGTTTGGTATGTATGAGTTTCAAAAATCATGTTTTAAATGTTTCTTCCAATCAATTCTTTGTCAAATGTACCATAGTCTTGTTAGAGAAATCTTGTTAGAGAAATAGAGAAAATGTCCAAAATTATACTTTAGAAGAGCGGGAAAATTCTGACCATGTGACTGATAAGATAACATTTTAGATTTATGAATGGGGAGGAGAAACATACAACACCACGAGCCAAGATCATTTCTAATTGGTCAAGACCAGCATTAGGAGGTGTCTGAAAGCAGAGTTTAAATACTCAGGACACCATCAAACTCTCTCTTGGTTCCTCTCTTGCTTCTTCTTTTTTTTGCCACCGCGTTTTGACGCGGCTCTCTGAGCGTGCTCTGGCCTACGTGCCAGCTGCCAACACAATGAGAAGCAAAACCACCTGGTCTCGTTACATTCTTTTATTCTTTTACTTTAATTTCTTGTCTATCTGTGAGAGTTTAAGTTAAGTTTGCCGCAAAGTCCAGCTTCGACTGCACCCGCCCCAAACTTCAACCAGACCTACTCTGCATCAAGAGCCAACGCCCAAGACTTTACTACGAAAGACCACTGAACTCAGCCAATCAGCAACCTCGGGAAACCCCTTTCTCCAAAGAGGACAAGGACACAAGGGAATCCCTTAAGGCAACATAAGCAAGTACAACCTCCAGACTTTTGCGGAGTCGGTGCAGTTTAATATAAATTTTAACCTCATTGAGAAACTCAATGCGAGGGTTAAATAAGTGATTGATGGTTCAGGTCTATGCAATTGCACATATTGCTGTAAACTCGGGATTTCACATTTTCATTCTTTAAACTCATCCTTTCCTCACTTTCTCTTTCTGCAACGTGTGAATGTGTGAATGCGTGTGTTCATGTGTTAGATTAGATTAGTTTACATGTCTTAGGTTTATATAAATAAAGTCTTATTTATATTGAAAAGAGAAGTATCTTGTGTTTTGTGCTTACAAGTTAATGTCTTAATCTGCCAATCTTGTTACTGTGCTTATTAATAGTGTTTTCACTATATTTTGGATTTTAATATCCAGTGCAGAGTTGATGTTATACGGCTCGTTCAGTGAATCGCAGGCCGACTCAGTGATCCGCCGTGAAACAGTGATTCTGTTCAAATTCCCTATAAAATCATAAATGATTCGCTTTGAGCTAAATTGACTTGTTTCCCTTATATATTACATAGTTACATTTACATGGGTTATCATCGTATAATAAAACTAAAACTAAGGTGATTAAACCATACTCTCGCCATAGGCTCTCTCCAATGTTTGTTTGTTTGTCCACAGTGTCTGAGATTCAACATGCAGTTGATTTCTATAATATAATTATCAGTAACAAGAAACTGTTAGCTATATTACTAATATAAATTTTAAAAAAAATAATATGGTAACACTTTGCTTAAAGCCTTTATATGTATAATGCATTATAAGTATAGTTTTATTGCATTAATTATGCCTTGTAATACTTTATAATGGACAGTAGAAACTCAAGAATAACTGTAACCACAGTTAATACATTATAAGACTTATCAATTCATTGTTACACTATGCATTTTTAATTATTTTATAGTTATTTACGATAAGAGGTAACACTTTATTTAAAGGTGTCATTGTTACGTTACATGTACTTACTATTATAATAACAATAAATTAAGCATAAATACATACAAGTAACCCTAAGCCAAACCTTAATCCTAACCCTAACCATATAGTAAGCACATGTAGTTAATAAATATTACTCAGTACTTAAAAGTGTAATTACACTGTAACAAGGACACCTTTAAATAAAGGGTAACACTTTATTTTAAGGTGTCCATAATACAGAGTAATTATCTAGTTAAGTATTTAGTAGTAGCTGTTGTACTTACATGAAACAAAATGTACTTACCATGTAACTAAACTATGGAACAGCCTGTACTTACAGTTTGTAATTATGTAGATTATTAATTATGCAATAGGCACCTGCTGTTACACACATGTAACAGGCCGAGTCTGTTACACAGATACTTATGTTACCAAAAGATTGTTACATAGGTGTTGCAGACTTTATATAATGTAATTATAAATGTAAGTACACAGACATAAGCTACTTAAAATAAAGTGTATCAAGATTGTACTTAAGTGTACTTCATGTGTATCTATACTGATCACACCTAATCCAGCTGCACCTTAGTTTGATTTGACCCACCAGTACACAGCTTAAATACATGTAATACATTTCTAATTACATTGCAATTATATAATATTACACAAGCATGAGCTACTTAAAATAAAGTGTATCAAGAGTGTACTTAAGTGTACTTCATGTGTATCTATACTGTACACCTTATCCAGCTGCACCTTAGTTTGATTTAACCCACAAGTACACATCTTAAATACATGTAATACATTTCTAATTACATTACAATTACATAATATTACACAGGCATAAGCTACTTAAAATAAAGTGTATCAAGATTGTATTTAAGTGTACAAGTAGCTGTAAAAGCAAGTAGACTCGGTCTGTTACATATGTGTAACAGTAGGTGCCTATTACATCTACATAATTACAAACTGTAATTACAGGCTGTTCCATAACTTAGTTACATGGTAAGTACATTTTGTTTCATGTAAGTACAATGGCTACTACTAAGTACTTAATTAGGTAATTACTCTGTATTATGACACCTTAAAGGGGTCCTATTATGCTTTTTCACTTTTTGAATATTAGTCAGTGTGTAGTGTGTATGTTTGGGCGTAAAAAGATCTACAAAGTTACAAATCTTAAAATCCACTCCAAAGGGAGATATTTAGTTTTTTAAAAATCCCTTTTCAAGAACTACAACGAACGGCTCGTTTGGACTACAAAGTTGTTTTCCTGTATTTGTGACATCACAAATTGGCCCATTAGAATATCATTAAAATAAATCCCACCTCCGGAAATTCGAATGCACGTTTCAAAATCGAAACCCGGTGTGGGTGTTTTTATAGCACTGTATTCCTGATGGAAACCAACTGTCTTCAGAAAATTTTGGATGTCATTTTCATTTCTTCTTGCATGTAATGTCTGATAAAGCAGCGTTTGTGAGCGGAGCTCTGCTTTGTGTACAGCGTTACCGGGGAAACCTCGCTCTCTCCCGCTCCAACAGCGCCTCCCGCTGGTAGAGAATTAATTTGCTTTTAGTCATTCTGCCTAGCTGTTCGCCAATCACAGCGCACTGGGACAACTAACCAATCACAACACATTTAGTTTTTCGGAAGGCGGGCCTTTATCAAACCCGGAACTAATTGAGCCAGACTGGGGAGAATGGTATTGTAATAGTGTAAATTATGTGAAAAATTATGCATTTTTCGAACCATCAAACATGAGAGCATGTTCTAGTACACCCCTAAAACGAAATCAAGACTTTGTAAAAGAGCATAATAGGACCCCTTTAAAATAAAGTGTTACCAAATAAAGTGTAACCCAACGAAATATAATGTATTACAACGCACATTATGAACAATTATAATGCATTATACCCTTTAATAACCCTTTATAATGCATTATACATAAAGGCTTTAAGTAAAGTGTTACCAAAAATACTTATGCTGATATTATCTAAGTAAAACTAAAATTAATTGTAAAATTTGAAAATACTATTAAAATTAAATACAATTAGAAAACTATAATAACCTCTGGTTAAAAGGGTTTGGTTTGGAAATATTCTTTGTAATATGATTGTGATTTGTTTAACCAAGGGCAGAAACATTATTACAGAATTGGTGCACAGGGGACATGCATTGAATACTGAAGAGCAAAGCCTGTCTCGCTGTCTCTGCGCGGTTAGACTGGGGTATTATCTAGGGGCTGTTAATTATGAAGTGTGGTTACACATCACTTTAACTGCACCCTAAATGCAGATTAGTGCATTATGGCTGCTATTATCCTGACACAGTTTATAACTCTGTTAAACAGGATTTAGTATCAGGGCCGAGCCAGCGTCAGTTACCTCTCCTCCCTTTTCATTTGTTGTGTCTCTTTGCTGGAGGAGAAGACATCCCCTGTGAAAGAGGAACCAAGGCCCAGTTGCATTAAAACCCTTCAGTGGTTCAACAGTGCTATCATTGAAGGGTAAAAAAAAAAGTCCCGGAGGAAAATGATTTCTTGTAACAAACATCTAAACTGTTACCCTTACCTTAGTCTTTATACTAATAATTAGAACACATTGATTTCACATTGCACTCGGCAATGCCTAGCTACTGACACAGAGCACCACTCACATAGTTTCTCATTAATAACTCACATAGTTTGTCCATTATATTTGTCCTCAATTGTTATTAATGTACTCACAGACACCCTAGGCTGCAGGATACATTGTGCATAAACATTATTGCACGTTTGTTACGCCACATTTAAGGAAACTGCATATACCTTGCCCTTTTTAATATTTCTACTTATGCTGCTGCACCTTTTTTGAACTCAGTCAGTGAACTGAGGAACAGTTCGGACTCGGACTAAAGGCAGATTAACCAGTGATATGTGTATGCGTGAACCAAGCACCTGAATGGGCAAAATTAAAGTTTTTATGGTTTGTCATTTTTATGTAAATATGTTATTTGAGTTGATTAAGATCCACATTTTACATCATTATCGGGTGCTTTAATAATATCATTGCGTAGACGTTATGTCATTGTTTGATTACATAAATAAACTAGTGTTTTGAACCAGTTCATTCAAATGTTTAGTTTGTTGCACAGACTGATTGTTTTGCTTCATAAGACCTCAATATAATGACAAGAAACACATTATTATTATTTTTTTTTTCTCAAAAATGGGCAGCTGCTGACTTGCATTTTATGAATCACAAAGGACCATTTAAAAATCTTCTTTACTGTACTACTGAAGAAAAAAATCACCTATATCTTGGATGACCTGAGGATGAGTAATGGACAGCATGCCACTGATGCTGATGATAGCTAGAGTTTAGGTTCATGTTGTTTTGCATTCCTTTACTATCTGAGATGATTAGGAATTGGTTTGGAAAGTAGGATGAAAATTAGGAAATGAAATGGTCTGTGCAAACATAGAGGAGGAATCATTGTCATTTACTTTACCAATCACTATATATATGAAGATAATTCAATCCCAGAAAGAGGTAAATGTGAAGAAGTCTGAGAGAACCTGTAGAATAAATGTAGAATATGTAGATGTTCTGAAAGAACTGTCAACTTTGCACCCAAAAGCACAGCAGTCTTGGTACTGTAATTACAGTGAGCCCAAATTACTGTACCACAAGTTGCTTTGGATCTGATAAATAAAAAGTAGCTCGCTCTTTCTTGGCTGATGTTAACTTGTTTCATTCTATCCCAGATCTCTCATTTGTACACCAGTGTATGATAAAATCCAGATTATCAATCTTTCAAGCGTAAGCGAACATTAAATGAAGCACATGCATGCTGGAACATTGATCTCAAAATCCATTTACAGTTGTGAGTAACATTTCAGATGAATGAGGAATTGGAGAACATTAACATTAGTGAGTGGATATATTTCCTGCATAGGCTTTCATTTTGTTTCATTTCCATTGGTCTCAGATGCTATTTCAGACACATTACAAGTAGTATTGCCTTTGCCAAGACCAAGGGATAATTTATCAGGTTCATTTTGCTAGTTTGAAAAAGAAGCTGGCCTGAATACACAGTTTATGTAGCACCTTTCTAGACCTCAAGACAAGAAACAGTAAACAATCATACAGCAAAAAAATAAAAATAAAATAAAAAAAATAAAAATAAAAAAAACAGTATACAGCAGAAATAGCATTGCAATGTCAGAGATACCAGAACTAAAGCCAAGACAGGACAAAACAAAACAAAACAAAAAAAAGAGAAAGGTTATAGAATTATAGAATTAAAGGACAGAAACATTAGAGTAACATAGTGAGAAAAGGTAAGTTTTCAACTGCGTTTGGTCTGAAAGGTCTGAAAAGTCTGAGGTTTCACAAAGTGATTGTCAAAGATTGTTCCACAGCTTAGGAGCAGAGCTACTAAACGCTCTCTCCCCAATTTACTCATGTAAATGATTAATTTACTCAAGTAAATGTCTGATTAAATCGTGCAAAACCAAACCTACTTCGTATTTTTTTTATTTATTTTTTTTTTATGTATGGTCTTTGTGATAAATAACATTTTTAGTTTGTATTAATATTTTTGTCTTTGGAAAAAAATATGTATTGAATTAATCTTAAATAAAATTTCATTGTTTGAACAGTAATATATATATATGTTTTTTTTTTTGTTTTGTTTTTTTTTTTTTTTTCTTAAATATAACCTTTTTCGGTGTGTATTATGGTCATCTATGTTCATGGTTAGCCTATCTGTTTTATTTTAATTTTGGTTGTCTAGCAGGAGAGTGGCCTGATTTTCTGAGCAATGACAGACAGTATATGGGACTGGAGGCATCCTCGGCATTTTCCCGGTGGGCCGACGCACTTTTAGCCCGGTGCAATTTATTTATTTATGTATTTTTTTTCGCCAAGGACCGGCCCATCATGCAGGGACAGCGGCCCATCACAAAGCACGGTATAGACGGAGTGATACGGGATCTTGCTCCGCGTATGTAAATATCTCTCTTCCACCTTCCTCTCAGTCTCTCAAAATGGACAGACCAAAGCGAAACGGTGGTGCTGAAAAGCTCCTTGTCGTCGGCAGTTCCGAAATGTACACAGCAGCGTTAGGGCTGTGCGATAGGACGATATTTAGGAGACAGAACCAGGTGGAGAACGACCAGCCAGGACAAAACGAGGAGCTACATGTGTAGCATGGACATGCGTTTTTAAGCACTGCAGTTTTAAAACAACCGATTTTAAGCCGTTGGAACACAAACAACAGAGCTCTATGCGTGCGCCGTCTTTGTTTCTGTGTGAATGGAGCGCGCTTTTTCTTTTTTTTGCCGCTTTATTGGCTTTGAACGATTACATAAACACACATATATGCATAATAATCCCCGTCTTTGCAAGTATCCTCATAAACACAGTGATTTAGGTCTTAAGAGAGAGTGAACAGCTGAAAAAGAAAAGGCATATGTAACAGTATATTGGATACGGACTTCGGTCTTAAAGGGGAAGCTGTCCAATGTTCGTCCTGTCTGCCATTCATATTAATCAAACAACAGTGAGAGAAAATATCGCACTCCTCTTAACTAAATCACTTTTGTAACTTTAATAAGGGGAAATTAAAAAAATTATATATATATATATATATATATATATATATATATATATATATATATATATATATAGATATAGATATATATAGAATCTATACATAATTTATATATCTACTGGATCCATAGATAGATAGATAGATAGATATAATTAACACAGTTAAGACTAATTAATTTACATAATGTATGTAGCGTTTCTTATTTATTGTATTTTTTTTCCTATTGCTTGCAATTAGTTTCTTTTCCTTATTTCATCACTGACTTTTTTTATCTTCAGTAAGCTTGAGGGGGGTTTTTTGTCTCTTTTTAGGCTTGTATTAGTTTGATATTGACATTGGTGACAAGGATTATGAAAATTCTACGGTATCAACGATTTGAATATCATAAAAACCTTTTTAAAAGAAAAAATTAACTATATTGTGAAAATTAGCCATATCGTGATATAAGATTTTGGTCATATCGCCCACCCCTAAGTAGCGTTATCAATGTGAATAAATCTAGATTTAAATATGACCTGACATTTTATTCTTATCCAAAACAACGAGATGGGATATTCTCACAGACACACACACACACACACACACACACACACATATATATATATATATATACAGCACCCGTCTCACCCGCGAAGCCCTCTGCCATTGCAAGTGATCCCACCCACCCGACACACAGCTTCTTCAGTCTGCTGCCATCAGGGAGGAGACTGCGGAGTCTCCAGGCTAAGACCAGCAGACTGAAGGACAGCTTCATCCATCTGGCTGTCAGGAAGCTAAACTCCCTCCCGACCTTGCCCCCCCTCCCCTCTTTTGCCCCACGCACCCCAGAATTGACAATAAAGCAGACTTTGACTTTGACTTTGATATATATATATATATATATATATATATATATATATATATATATATATATATATGTGTGTGTTTGTGGTATGTGGTGGTGGTAGGCCGCCTGGACCAAAAAATGCCAGGGCCGATTTTTTGTCCCAGTCCAGCCCTGCTATGAATATTCTGTTTAGTGCCACAGAAATTACACACTTCACTTTTTAAGAACTTTAATAGGTCAATCAAATATTACCTTCAAATATTGATCAGAAATCTTGATGTGTTTCAGATTAATGTACTACTAGAAGCAATGCCACTGTGTGACAGCAGGCTCAGTCATGTGCTGTGACTGGTGTATTTTGGAGGAGAATATCATGCAGTTCTGCCCCCTGACACGCTAAGAGCCTTCTGGAGGTTTTCTCCGATGGAGATGAGGAAATACGTCACATCTGCCTTGAAGAGAATGAACTCTGATCCTTTCTCTCACCTCTAATTGACCTTCCTCCTCCCCGAGGAATGAAGACGGTGAGCCGAATCCTGGCTTCCAGCTGTAGTTCCACGCTCGTCCAAATGAGGCGGTACAGAGCAGGAGTTTATCCCTTCCTGTTCCCATCAGTCATCAGCTCCATGAACCTGCCCTCCCCAACGCAGACTCGCAACACCCCCAACAGCGGAGGAAGCCCATCTCCTGTGGGTAAGACCGGCCACATTCATTCAGTACATGATCTACCATCATTCACAAACATCTAAACCTGTATGCAAGCACCTGAGCAGAGTATTAACAGCATTTTGACAATGTTCTTGTTAGAGTCCTTCAAGGAAAGGGAGCTTCAGGATTGACTGGCTGTTCGTTGTCTCATTACTCTCATATTACAACTCATTAGCATTGTAACTGTCTTAGTGCATTATTAGTGTGTGCGGCGTATGGTGATCATCTCATATTTGATTACAGCCTAAATGTCTGCAGGCTTCGGAGAACCTCTTACCTCTCTGATGTGTACAGTTTAGCAACACAGTCTCACTCCAATCATCAACAAAAAACTCGTCATATATTGACGCTTGGTCAGGACCCCTTGGCGTCGCTTTTTGATGCTCAAGGTACCCCTTTAGCGTCATTTTTCGAAGCACAGGGTCCTCCATTGTTTTCAGTTGTTTGTCTTAATTTAATGGTTTTCATGCATTTGTATTAAACATAAATAATTTTATATAAATTTATACTTTCATTGGAGCACATAACCCCACCCCTACCCTAAACCTACCCACTTCTGAACAATATAATAGATGTAACAGGCAAATAAAAGTACAGTCACAGGTATTTATTGTAAAAACCAATCATAAACAAGCAGTATAAAAGCATTACAAACATGTCGTGTTGCATTCCAAGTCTTCTGAAGCCATACGATATCTTTATGCGAAGAGGAGAGTAAAAATAAGGTTTTAATCGCTTAAAATGATCCCGTTCCGTTAACGCGCTCACATCACATCTCATTCAAAAAGATACTCCCATAGCATGACGCAATCGGTCACAAGACACACAAGAGCCAATGGCATTTCACAACAGCATGACGCAATCGGTCACGAGACACACAAGAGCCAATGGCTGACGTAAGGCTTCTTCTGGCGGCATTTTTTGAATTCGCACACAGAGACAGCACACAGGAAGAGCTTTACAGCGGACGGAAATGGCGATCGCGTCTATTCCTCTCACAAATCAATCGTTTTGCCTCAAAAGACTTGGAATATTAATATTTTTTTTTAATAAATTATGACGGTAGTGCCTGCCTGTTATATCTTGTGTTTTATTGACAAATGGTAGGTTTAGGGGCAGGGGTTGGGTTACCTGCTCATAAATGTGTAAATAGTGTAATATAAATAAAACTGTTGTGACTGTTTACAGTGAAAAATCACACCGCAACATATATGCAATAATGGCAATATTATTGCCCAATATATAATTTAATCATAACAATAAGCTTTTTGCGTCGGCATATTGATGCTAAGGGTTTCTTATTTAAAGCAATGGAGGACCTTGCACGTCGAAAAATTACGCTAAAGGGGTACCCTGTGCGTCAAAAAGCGACGCCAAAGTGTCGGAAGTGAGACTGTGTTGAGTTTAGACTGCAGGACTGCAAGACATACAGGCCATGTACACACTTCCACAAAATTTGGTTGTCAGTTCACTTTTTAGTGAACTAATCCTGTTTTGTACACACACAGTTCAGTAATTTACAGGAGTGACAACCATATTCTGCAACCAAACTGATGCCTAAAAAATCAGGTAGTGGCAACCGCATTTGCAGAAATTCTACGCAGTATGTAGGGAACCGAATTCAACAACTAGTTTTTAATGACGTTATATGCGTATCAGAGTTGTGAGAAGTTCATCTTGACTCATTGATGTTGCCAGATCTTGCTATATAAGAACAAGCCAATAATAAACTTAAAGTGCCCCTATAATGGGTAATGAAAGGTTCATATTTTGGTTTTGGGAGTCCACAACAACTGGTTGACATGCATGCAAGGTCAAAAAACACATTCATTGTCTTATAATATGCATTTATTTTTACCTTACTTGCTCAATGACTCCCAAACGATTCGTTAAAGGATTAATTTTTCCAAACCCCTCCTTTGCGTGACGCTAATCTGTGGTGATTGGTCGATTGGTCTCATTTCTATTTCATCATGTCTGTAATGCCTGATAAAGCAGCGTTTGTGAGTGCAGTGCTGCTTTGTGTACAATGTTACTGGGGAAACTGCTATTTTAAACTGCTCCAAAAGTGGCACCTAGTGGCAAAGAATGAATTTGCATTTTCATTCAGACCAACGCGAAAAGACCAACAAGTGGGTGGGCAATATGCTAATTATTCATATTGACGTCAACATGAAATGGCTTGGGATTCGTTTTAAAAATGATTCGTTTCAATGATTTAGAGTCGACGCTTTCTTTTGAGAAGCAATAACTTTATACACGGTGCACTTTCAGATTTAAAACTTTGCAGGATGTTTTCATTCACTTAGAGCTGTGTTACACACTGCATGAAAGGTAATTTTCAAAAATCCATAATAGGGGCACTTTAAAAGGATAGTTTATCTAAAAATTCTGTCATTAATTACTCACCCTCATGTCGTTCCAAATCCATAAGACCTTCGTTCATCTTCAGAACACAGATTAAGATATTTTTGATGAAATCTGCGAGCTTTCTAACCCTGCATAGGCAGCAATGAAACTGAAATGTTCCCAGGCCCAGAAACGTAGTAAGTCAAGTCAAGTCAAGTCAAGTCACCTTTATTTATATAGCGCTTTTAAGAATACAGATTGTGTCAAAGCAGCTTTACAGTATCAGATAGAAAAATAGTGTGTCGGTAATGCAAAAGGACAATAGTAAACTCTCAATTTTCAGTTAAAGGCAGTTCATCATTGAATTCAGTGATGTCATCATCCAGCTCAGTTCAGTTCTAATAGTATTTGTGCAATCAAGTCGACGATATCACTGGAAATTAAGTGAAGGACATCGGTAAAATATTTTTTTTTGTGGCATCAGTGGTTCAACCATGATTTTATGAAGCTACAAGAAAATAACGACTTTATTCAACAATTATTCTCCTCCAAGTCATGTATTCCGCTACTATCGAGTAGTTGTGTAAAAATATCTTAATTTGTGTTGAAGATGAACGAAGGTCTTACGGGTTTGGAACGACATGAGGGTGAGTAATCATTGACAGAATGTTTATTTTTGGGTGAACTATCCCTTTAAATCCAAATGTGTTATCTTGGAAATAAGCCATATAACAAAATACTGCATCCTGCGCCTGCCTACTTTATTATCTCCTTAAAATGGATCACTTTATGAGCCGAGCCGAGCATAAACAAGCCCAAAGATTATTAATATGTGTCACTTGTAATAAGTGGACATGGCAACATTTCAAGAGCTTGCTCTGTGAAGCAGCCTTCCAAACATAAACGAAACACAATGGATTTGTTGACAGTTGTTTAGTTAAAATCACTGAACAAGCCTTGGGTGGCTGTAATGTTACTTTCATCAAAAACAGTGGATACCAATCACGTGAGATGGCAAAACATTGCTAGTATAGTTACAATGGTGTCAATCATCAAAATTTCGAGAGTGAGTTCTCTTCCATACACAAAATGATAATTTAGGGGATTCACTCCCGTATTTAAATGCGGTTGTCACTTCTGAAACTTTACAATGTGCACTTGGCCACAGATATACTGTAGCAGGTGGGTCATTCTCAAGAAACGATTACATGTCTCATGTGTTTGGAAATTTGCCATTAGATTTACTGCTTTCCCACCATCAGACCCAAGTGCCAGGACTATAATACAAGGGCCCATAGACATGGGAGGACTGCCATAGAGGGACGCTCCTATTTCAGTCTTCAGAAAAGTGGTCGCTCTCACATTTCTCTCAAATTTGAATTTCAAACACTTTAGACACAGCAATTCAAACTAAACAAAGTTAATTCTGTCAAAAGATCTGATTTTGTGTACACAAACTGGGCACAAATGGCATCATTTCTAGATAATCACCCTGGCGTAAAATAAAAAAGGAACAAGGGAGTGAGGAAAAGAAATCGTAAACACAACTTAAGTGTAACAGTTAAAAAACCCGCTAAGACTGACATACTTAATTTTATGGCACTCCCTTTCTCTCTCAGTGAGGCATTGCTGCAGTGAAGGGCAGATCAGTTATTGATAAAGTCACTCAATCTAGAAGTGGAATTTACTGCTTTTAGAGATCTAGCTCTTGACAGTGATTGTGAAATGATTACTGTCGCTGCTTGACATTCAGCTCAATTAATTGGGATGTTTTGCATTGGGTATTTTATTCTCTAAACTAGTGAGAACTAGTTGTCACAGCATGTTTGCAAAAGAATCTAATTAAGATGTGTGGTGTGGTGTTAGCGTGGAGTGTAACACGGGTATACAGAGAAAAAGAGATCAAACAAAAGTACATATGATATGTTCTCATTATAAATATGTTGTTGTTGTTTTTTTCTAAATAATTCTGATCCAGACACACAGCAGAGGATTTTCTCACAGATATTGGCATATCTATCACAATCAGTCATTCAGTGGTGGGTTTGGTTGTGACTAAGCATTCCCCTGGTAAAAAAAAAAAAAAGTAATATATTTAAAATACATTTATTTAATATGTATAAGTATAGTTCAAATCTATTAACATATTTACTGACATATCGCTCGAGATTTACTGATATAAGCATTTTAATTAAACTTTATTTGGAGTACTACTTGTGCACAATGCATATTTAATATTAAGCTTAAAATGTGTTTTAATGTCACTCCTGATGAGGATTGCATGATCTTTGAATAACATCAGTCTTTTAAATGCAAGATATTTAAAGTGTATTTGAAGCTTACTTGCAATACTTCAACTTTAGCACAATCAGATATACTGCATTATATCTTTAGTTGGACTACAACACTACTTCCACACAATTAAAGTGCATTAAGTACAAAATTAGTTGTTCCAATTTAGCAGATTTTAAGTATACCAGTTTAGTATACCAAAAGGTTGCAGGGTGTTTTTTAAAGTACATAAATATGCGAATGTATTTGTAGTATACGTAGCATGAAATAAATGGATTTCAAATACATTTTACATTTAGTCATTTAGCAGACGCTTTTATCCAAAGCGACTTACAAATGAGGACAATGGAAGCAATCCAAATCAACAAAAGAGCATAGATATGCAAGTGCTATAACAAGTCTCAGTTAGCTTAATGCAGTACATGTAGCAAGTAATTTTTTTTAACTATATAATAAATAAAAAGAAAACAGATAGAATACAAAAAGAGTAGAAAAGCTAGTGTTAGTTTTTTTTAAAGAATAGAATTAGAATAGAGAGTGCTAGAGTTAGAGGGTCATATATATTTTAATATATCTATTTTTCACTAGGGAATATCTTTGCTGAATTTAAAATAAGAATAAAACTCTCATGCTTCAATATCACAGTCTGGAATTTTTGGAGACCCAGTGACTGATGTCATTGATGAGTTTCAGCTTATTCCCTCTGTGAACCATTTTTGTTCTTCATCTCGTGACATGCCTTAGAGGACCAGAAGAGTGATGCAGCGACCTTGGTGCTTTCTTCCAAGGATTGGGGCCTGCAAATTCACTATATGCGCCCTCCCATGCTCACTGACCTAAGGTTGACAGCTAAGGCTTCTCAGCCCTGGTCCTGCTGAGGGCCATTCCTGATGTGTTGGCCCAGAAATGGAGGTCAGGCCCCCCATAGAAATGCATTGAAAACCGCAGAAGAGTATATGCTGGTCTCCGGTATTCTGTTCAACGAGTTCCGCTGCACGGTGTGTTTAAGCAGTAACAGATCCATTGCGCACGCTTTGTCTCGCTCGTGTTCCACATATTTGGTTTACAGAACACAGGGGACGTGTCTCGATTCATGAAGAGTTCAGAAGGACAAGGTCCGCCTTCTCTTGGTTGCCTTGTTCTGGCCGTCTCACTAGATAAAAAGTCCCCCTTCAAGGTGTT
Organism: Spinibarbus caldwelli; assembly: GCA_039654775.1. Classification (NCBI taxonomy): domain Eukaryota; kingdom Metazoa; phylum Chordata; class Actinopteri; order Cypriniformes; family Cyprinidae; genus Spinibarbus; species Spinibarbus caldwelli. The sequence continues at coordinate 31,939,644 of CM077244.1, forward strand.
TCCATGCTTTGAAATGGCGTTTCTTTATGTCTTTGTGCAGCATGGTGTGAATCCAGTTCACTGCCCTGTAGGTTCAATGTTGGATTTTCTAAAAGAGTATTTTCTGTTGGGCTCACTTAAAGTGTACTTTGTTATGTCTTGGTTAAAAACAATTGGAGAATCCCTGTCAGTGAGTCCTTTGTTTTGGACCTAACGTGGCTTCCTCTTTCCTTTCACTTTTTGTCTTTTGAGTTGCAAATCGCATTGAAATAACTGGACTTGTGAAAATTCTGTGAAAAGCTGTGAAAATTCACTGAATAATCATAAATGTGACCATGCCTTTAAAACTTTAAGGATTTATACTTACATGATGCAGTACTGATCAGTTGTTTGTTTGCTTCATTGGCCTTGCTGCAAAGCAAAGATTGTTGCATTGGGCTATGAATGCTATACTAAAAGTCTATGAGATACGTGCTTTGACTTTGCGCTTCCAAGGTTTAATCTGTTTGATCAGATGTCGTCACTCTGTCTGCACAACTATGTTTTTACATGTTTTCACAAATACAGACTTAATTAAATATCTACTTTATTTATGCAGTGGATTCCCTTTCATTTTATTTTATTTTATTTTATTTGTCTTTTTTCATATGCTGCAGCCTTATGCTAAATTGCGTTATTTTTTTAACATCATCTACACTCCATACCGCATAATAATAATATCACTTTTTCATATACTTATGTAATGTACTTTAATATCTTCAGTCCCTTTGCTATGACATTTGAATTCAGCTCAACAGCATCCTCTTTCTCTGGATCATATTTGAGAAGTTTCCTATGGATTAACTGAAATAAATCTGGCAAATTCAATTGATTGGGCATGATTTGGAAAGACATAAACCCATAAGCAAGCTCTGAGTGAGAACCCCCAAAAAAGGCTTGTAAAAGACAGCAAGCTGGTGACCGATTGCAAACAATTTGGTGGTAGAGAAATTTAAAAGAATTTGATAATTCCCCCCCCAAAAAACGTGACATGTTGAGGAGAAAAAAAGGCTCCTGCAGGAGCGGAGAGAAGATCACTGCTGCGGCAGTGAAGTAATTTTTTGGAGCAATGGGGGCAACGGCAGGAGCGATGGGGAAGAATTCTGCAGCAGAAAAATAAATAAAAATGATTAATGTGGAGCAAAATTGCTGCTGCTGGGGTGAGCTAATAAGTATTTGTCACTACTGCGATAGTGACAAAGGAAGATTATATTGTGCTGCGAAGGCTGCGGGGCGCAACAGTGAGTTATTAATAAAATATTATAGGTTGGAAAAGCCACTGCTGCGGCAGTGGAAATGTCGAGAAGGTCAAGAAGCCACTGCTGCGGCAGTGAAGTTGTTAAAGGTTTGTAGGAGAGAAAGTCGCTGCTGCGGCCAAGTCAAGTCAAGTCACTATTATTTGTATAGCGCTTTTAACAATGCAAATTGTGTCAAAGCAGCTTTACATCAGCTTGATATAAAGCTGGGTGGCTTTATATCAGCTTTACAGTATTTAGACGGGGAAATAGTTTGTCGAAATAGTGTCATTCTCCACTGGCCAGACAAAATCAGCAGTTTAAATCTAGGCTAAAGCAGAGTCAGATTGTGCAAAGGACTCATCTGGTTCTTGTGGTCTTGTCCCGATGGCTGTCTAGGAGACAGGGTCTTCACTGGGGATCAGTCTCTGGGGCTCATCTAGTTGTCCTCGTCTCCTCTGACATTCAGGGCTGTAGAGGTCATCTCTAGGTGCTGATCCACCATCTGATCTGGATACGGACTGGATCCAGGTGGCTGCAGTGACCATCTGATCTGGATACAGTCTGGATCTGGGTGGCTACGGTGACCTCGGAATAAGAAAGAAACAGACTAATATTAGCATAGATGCCTTTCTTCTAACGATGTAACAAGTACATCGGGTGTTTTGGGAAGTGTTCCCGGTTCGGGTTGACCTAATTAATGCAGCCTAACAATCCTTTAACGGATTTGAATTATAGAAATGCAATAGTGTATTATGTGTAAGCCAGGTTAAAGAGATGGGTCTTTAATCTAGATTTAAACTGACAGAGCGTGTCTGCTTCCCGAACAGTGATAGGTAGATTGTTCCAGAGTTTGGGCGCTAAATAGGAAAACGATCTCCCGCCGGCAGTTGATTTTGATATTCTAGGTATTATCAAATGGCCAGAGTTTTGAGATCGCAGCGGACGTGAAGGACTATAATGCGATAAGAGCTCATTCAAATACTGAAGTGCCAAACCATTCAGGGTCTTATAGGTAATTAGCAAGATCTTAAAATGTATACGATGTTTAATAGGGAGCCAGTGCAATGTTGACAGAACCGGGCTAATGTGGTTATACTTCCTGGTTCTAGTAAGAACTCTAGCTGCTGCATTTTGAACCAGCTGGAGTTTGTTTATTAAACGCGCAGAGCAACCACCCAATAAAGCATTACAATAATCTAGCCTCGAGGTCATGAACGCATGAATTAATGTTTCTGCATTTGACATTGAGAGCATAGGTCATAATTTAGATATATTTTTAAGATAGAAAAATGCAGTTTTACAAATGCTAGAAACATGTTTTTCGAAGGAAAGATTGCTATCAAAAAGTATGCCTAGGTTCCGGTATATTGGAGGTTAGGAGTTAGTTACAAAGGCTGCAGGACAACTCACTGCTGCGGCAGTAAATTATTAATAAATTATTATATGGTGGAAAAGCCACTGCTGTGGGAGTGGAAGAGTCAAGAAGAAAAAATTCACTGCTGCGGCAGTGGAAGAGTCAAGAAGAAAAAATTCACTGCTGTGACGTGGTTAAAGGTGTGCAGGAGAGAAAGTCGCTGCTGCTGCAGCGGTATATTGAAGGGTTAAGGCTAAAAGGGATACGTATCGCGCTACTGGGCATGCACACATCAATACAGCGTAATTTTATTTATTTTTTGTTTCCTCACAATTACTATTCTTTCATTATTGTAAGGGGTAGGTTTAGGGTTGGGGTAGGTGTAGACGTTAAAGCACAATCTAATAGGTAGAAAATTTAATTTCATTGTTAGTTTCCAGTCAGAGCTGTATCCCTTCTAACCACAACCATATTGAAGGTTAGGAATTGTTGTTCTTCTTCATTTTTTATTGGCGGTTTGCATTCTTAAGTAGAGCATTACCGCCATCTACTCTGGGTAATGGATCAGAGGCTTATATCCCTATTCCCCAGACCAATCAGGACTTGAGCTTTCAATGTTTCTGCGTGTTCAGCTCCTCCATCTACAGCCCAATTCCCTCACAGCCCAGAGAAGGGGAATAATGATAATAATAATCTGTCTATATTCTCTGAATTAAACGAGTACTTTTTTGAAATTGTATTAATGGACTATGACCTCCTACTGGATTCAAAAGCTCTGTAAAATGTTAAATGCTGTCCACCATTCTTCTGTAGTTTGTCAATTAGTTTACCTCTTTCCTCTGTATATCTATTACACTGGACAAGAACATGTCCCACTGTTTCTCTAACTCTGCACCAATCAAACTGTCCTGTTGGATGTTTTCCTATTGTATGCAATGTTGAATTAAGTCCTGTATGCCCCAGCCCTTGCCTATAAAGAATACAATCCTCCTTCTTTCTTAGGTTAGGAGTTTGCTGCAAGGGCTGTGGGACAACTCACTGCTGCGGCAGTGAGTGATTAATAAAGGATTATATGGTGGAAAAGCCACTGTTGCAGCTGTGGAAAAGTTGAGAAGAAAAATATCACTGCTGCGGCAGTGAATTGGTTAAAGATTTTTAGGAGAGAAAGTCGCTGCTGGAGCAGCAGCATATTGGAGGTTAGGAGGCTGACAGTCCTGGTGGATGTATGGCAGTGATTGGGTAAAGGCAATTCCTTGCTTGGAAAGATTGGGCTAGGTGATGCAATGGAAGCTGGAGGGCGAGGAAGGGGGAACCCTTCTATTTCCGCGAAATTGAGAGCGAGTGGAGCTTAATGATTAACTAAGAACAGGTGTGTGGCGTTTTGAGTTGCAGCATCTATGAAGAAAGTATGGCTGGAATACTGGTTTGCTGGAATGCCTGATCTGGTCAGAACTGATTAGATGTTTTTTAAAAGCAATGTCTGGAGATAGGGCTATTGTTGTCATCTGCGAAAAGGGGATCGGTGGGAGACTGAATCTGAGAACTTCTGTGAGCTAAGCATTGGGGGAATATAAAGGCAGGTGAGGGGCTAAAGAACAAGAGGGATCCTGTGGGAGAAGAGTGAGAAATCACTGCTCAGAAATCAGTGATATAGAAAGAAAATTTAATGTAAGAGAGGTTACTGCTCTTGCGATTGAAAGAAAATATATATGAAGTTTTAGTCAGGGTATTGCGAGAGTGCAGCGCAAATTCACTGATGCAATAGTGAGAAATGGAAGTTAGTATGAAATCTGCTGCAAGAGCGGTGGGAGAAGTTGTTGCTGTGGAGGTGAGAAATAGAATTTAGAATGACATCTGCTGCAAGAGTGGTGGGGGAGATCACTGCTGTGGCAGTGAGAAATAGAGTTTATTATGTCAATTCTATCAAGTTAATTTTTGCTATGGGCAGCTCTACTGAAGACGGTAATAGTAAGCGATGGCAAATTCAATCGAAAAAAAGATTGCTGCTATAATTATTGATGGGTTAGAAATCAATGCTGACACAGTAGAATTATGGAAATTATTGTAGGGGGAAATCATAGCTGTGACAATGTGGTAGTAATAAGTGATTTGTCAGGGAAAAATCACTGCTGTGGCAGTAAGAAATAACATGGCCAATTTGAGAACAGTGTAAAAACGTTACTGCTGCAGCAGTGACATACTGAAGTTTTGCTGGGTGGCAGACCTTACGAAAAGGAAGAGGGGGTCCAAGACGTACAGTCGCCTGAGGGAAATCCCGTGCTGGGTGGAAGGCTTTCAGCACTGACATGGTATGAGCTGTGGAGCAGAAATCCTGCTATTGCTGGGGAATGGCAAATGAGAATCTAAATGACTGGGTAGAGATTTTTTGGATGTTAAGTTAATAGCAGGGCAACGTTGATCGAAGATTAGTTTATAGAAACATTGAAATGATTTACTGGAACATCAGATTTCGTATGGAGTTAATCACCTAAGTTTCTGAAGGGGAGAAAGTGGAAAAGACAGCAATTTGAATTTTAAATCCAGTTATAAGTTTAAATATAATGCAAATGGAAGACCAGAGTAAAAATTTGAGGAACTGCATTAGTTCGGTAGAACTTGATCTGCATTTGATGAAACAATAGACTACAGTGAAGTTGTAGGTTTAATAATATCATTAAATATCATGTTGTGAGCTTAACAAAAAAAATGTATGTTGTGAATATACTTTGTAGAAATCTGCCAGAAGCAACAGCCATGGAAAATCACTTTGAACAGAAGTTTATTTATTGATTACCAGCTAAATTGGAATTCACAAACATTAAGTAAGCCTGGAGCAATTTTTGTTCACGATGCACAGTTTACAGAACCATACTGATAGCTGAAAGCGAACCATACTCAGACCACCTCCCAAGATGGACTTGGTTTACAAAGGTCTACAATATTTTTTGGGTGCTGACGTATGGGCCAATTCTAGTGAAACATGTTCAGACTCCTTAAAATGACTATGTGTGAAAACACCCAGACCGGCAGAAGTTTCATAGCAGCGGCGTGGGTTGGGGTTTCTATTTGGGTGGCTGTTAAAGAGCGTGCAAGATGGACATTCAGCTGATGTAGGTGGTTGATAGCTAGTAAGGGGAGAGAAGAGGCAGGCACCTTTGCGAAGGCAGCCTCACGCTAGGGCACTTCTGAGAAAAAGGTCATAGGAAGAAAAGAGATAGGTATGCAAAGGATCAGCCAGAGCGGTTCCTTGTTGCGGAGGCAGCCTCACGCTGGGGGCCGCTTTGGAGAAAACTAAGAAGGAGGAAAATGAAGCGGAGTGAAGATGGGTGTGTTTTCAGCAAGGCAAAGTAAAACAGCAGTAGGAGCAAAGTTTTAGACAAGGAGTGTCTGTTCACTCCTAATCAATGGCTTTAAAATTTGCTAACTAATTAATGTGTTCCATTTTCATGACATGAAAAGAGAAATTAGCACTTTAGTTTGATCTGAAAAGACATGATGCATAAAGGTAAAAAGTAAGGTATGCAAAGGAGCAGCCAGGTAATTTAGTCTTGATATATATCATTAGGATCTCAACTAACAGAATGCAACAATGAAATTTCATGTTTGAGCTCAAGTTATATAAACTACGTACGCAAATGTAAACAGTACACAGTAAGCTTTGTGCAACGTTTTGGATTATAACTTTGCGAAACATTGGTAAATCATAATAAATCGCATATTGATATTTAAAGCAGTTAATCCTGATTCAAACAAGCCTATGCACACTATAAAGCTATGTATAGATCTTAGGATAATGTTTATAAAAGGAAAATAAAAGGGAATAAAAGGAAAGAAAATCTGAAGAAAAAACAGAATGTCTTTGCCTGTATCAGAAGCTGATCTCTCTTTGCAGTCTTCATTATATTGATCGAGGCTGTGCTCTAGAGTTGCCCTCTTACAGTTCTAATCAATCACACATACACATTACATTCACACCGGTTTAATGAAGTAAGTGAAGTCAGATGCATAAAGATGACACTATAGCTTCCAAAATCTAGTGAGTTGCTTAGCTTTCTCCCGTCTACAAAGAAAGCAATTCAGCACCACATAAATTATTTGAACAGCTCTTCATGGGCTACAGGTGGACTTTTAAAGGTACTTTTCACTATACTATTTTATGTACTATTTCACTATACTATGTCACAATCAGCATATACAGTATGTGGTCTACAACAGATGCACTGAGTTGCCTCTATTCATATGCGGTATTGTATTTTTTTATGTACTGCATATGCTTGTACTACCTCCGATAACAGGGAAAGGGATTTGGAGCATTCGTTTTCATACTTTTAACGTAGTCTGCAAAGGATGTGCCCATGTAGACAGTGTTTTTAAAAACACAGGAATTTTGTAAGACTTTAGTATAGGGACCAATTTTCACTATTGACTGTTTATTAGTACTTATAAAGTACATATTCTGCATGACCATATTCTACATCCCTAATCCTACCCAATACCCAAAACTTAAGAACTGCCTTACTATTAGTTTATTGAGGCAAAAGTGTGACCAGGAATTTTGCTAAAAATGCATCTTAAAAGGCAGCATAATTTACTAGGTTTTAGAGATGAATGTATACCAACATATATTATTGCGATGATTGCATCCAGCTGCCGCTGCACAGCGTGAGTATAAGAGGCAGAAGATGCACCGCATTAATTCATGTTTTCGCTGAGGAGCCGAGCCGGTGACCTGGCAGCTCAGCGGTGGTACAGCGACTGTGGCGACAGGACGTGACGTCTCTGTTCCCTCCTTCAGGGAACGAGGATTACATACGTAACCGAGACGTTCCCCTTTCAGTCGGTCACTCCGAGTAACGTCGGATGACCGTTGAATTTGGGATCCCTACCAAAGCGCCACAGGAGCTGCCCCTTCCAGTGCCCTGTGTAGGCCTCCTAATCCTTCCTATAAGGTAGACGATAGGACCGGGCTCTACACAGAGAAGGTCAACTACTGTTGTTCCTTGAGCAACCCAAACAATAGGACTAGGATAACACTGGGAAGCGTGCCCTTCCGCTTGGGAGTCACCTCCTCCCAGAGAGGGGGTTAAGTGACATTTAGACATGTGAAGTAACCCCATAGAGCCCTATTGCACATGGAAGTCTCTGAGATGGCTTAGGCTGCATCATTAGAGATAGCAGAACGTGGTCTGCCAGGGGAAACACGGATAAGCATACCGTGGAGTACACATATGGGATCCCAGCAGGGTCTCTCATATGGGCACTAGCCTCACATCGGATTTCAAGAATTCATTGGCTGAAAGGCCTGGCGCCGGACGATCCACCACGTCCAGACGCCGGAGTGCTGGAGGACTCGACAGGGTTTGCCTGGTTAAGGAACTCTCTGGAGAATTAGGCGTAACAATGCCACAAGCCGACTCTGAGCCGGGCCTCTCAGTGCCACTACCCGTTTGAGGTGAGAACACAGGAGGAAACTGGTCCGACACGTAGAATATAAAACCTAGCGAACGTGTTGGAAGTCGCCCAACCCGCAGCTCTACAGATGTCTGCTAGCGAGGCACCACGAGCCAGCACCCAGGACGATGCGACACCCCTAGTGGAGTGAGCATGCAACCTGAGCGGACAGGGCATACCTTGTGCTTCGTAGGCCAAGGTGATGGCATCCACTATACAGTGGGCCATCCTCTGCTTGGAGACAGCCTTCCCCTTCTGCTGTCCTCCGTAACAGACAAAGAGCTGTTCTGAGGTCCTGAAGCTCTGAGTTCTATCCACGTACTGACGCAGTGCGTGTACAGGACAGTGCAAAGCTAGGGCTGGGTCTGCCTCCTTCAGGGGCAGCGCTTGCAGGTTTACTACCTGGTCCCTGAAGGGAGTGGTAGGAACCTTGGGCACATAGCCGGGCCGGGGCCTCAGTGTTGCACTGGAGTCAGCCGGCTCAAACTCAAGGCACGACTCGTAGACCGAAAATGCCTGCAGGTCCCCCACCCTCTTGATTGAGGCCAACACAATCAGGAGTAGGGTTTTCATAGAGAGAAACTTCAACTCAACTGACTGCAATGGCTCAAAAGGGGCAGTTTGTAGGGCTCTTAGCACCAATTCCAAATCCCAAGAGGGTAGGGAGGGAGGCCTAGGAAGATTTAACCTCCTGGCCTCCCTAAGAATCCTGATGACCAGATCGTGCATCCCCACCGACCTCCCCTCTATGGGGTCTTGGTGGGCAGAAATAGCAGCAACGTACACCTTAAGGGTGCAGAGGGACAGCCTACGCTCCAACCCTTGTTGCAAAAAGGAAAGCACAGCTCTGATCGAACATCTCCGGGGGTCCTCATGGTAAGAAGAACACCATTCGACGAACAGGTTCCACTTCAGCGCATAGGCCTGTCTTGTGGACGGTGCTCGTGCTGAAGTGATAGTGAGAGCTACCTCCTGGGGCAGGTCACCTAGAACCTCCGCGTCCCATCCAGGGACCACACATGGGGTTTCCACAAGTCTGGGCGCGGGTGCCAGAAGGTGCCCCGTCTCTGAGAAAGCAGATCCTTCCTCAGAGGAATCGGCAGGGAGGGGCTGTCACGAGGAGCATGAGTTCTGGGAACCAGGTCCTGTTGGGCCAATATGGAGCCACTAGCAGGACCTGCTCCTCGTCCTCCCTGATCTTGCACAGTGTCTGTGCTAGCAGGCTCACTGGGGGAAACATATTTGCGCAGGCCCTGGGGCCAGCTGTGTGCCAGTGCATCCGTGCCGAGCGTTGCCTCGGATAGGGAGTAGAACCACTGGCAATGGGTGGTTTCCGGAGATGAAAACAGGTCTACCTGAGCAACTCCGAACCGACTCCAAATCAGCTGAACCATCTGGGGATGGAGTCTCCACTCCCCAGGAAGTGCCGCTCAAGACAGCTCGTCGGCCGCCTGATTGAACACTCCTGGGATGTGGATGGCACAAAGGGACCTCAGATTCTTCTGACTTCAGAGGAGGAGGTGGCGGGCGAGATGCGACGGGAGCGTAAACCGCCTTGCCGGTTGATATACGCAACAGTCGCAGTGTTGTCCGTACAGACCAGAATGCCCTCTGAGGCGGCTCAGGGCAAGGCATACTGCCAGCAACTTGAGGCAATTGATATGCCAACGCAGTTGGGGACCCGTCCAAACCCCTGACACTGCATACCCGTTGTACGTGGCACCCCAGCCGATGGCCGAGGCATCCGTGAATACCACAGCATGCTTGGATACCTGCTCCAGGGGCACTCCTGCCTGAAGGAATGAGGGATCTGACCACGGGCTGAAGCTTTTGTGGCAGGCCGGTTTAATCTGAACCCGGTGAGTACCACGTTTCCACGCCCACCTCGGGATTCAGCCATGGAGCCAGTGCTGAAGCGGTCTCATATGGAGCAGACCGAGTGGAACTATGGACACAGCTGCAGCCAAGTGAAGACGCGAGGCAAAAGGGACAGCGCGAAGGGCAGGACCTTGTACTGATATGCCCGACCCTCGAACGCGAATCGCAGGAAAGGCCTATGTCGCGGGAGAATCAAGACATGAAAGTACGCGTCCTTCAGGTCGATCGCTGCAAACCAATCTAGGGGCCGGACGCACCCAAAAATGCGTTTCTGCGTCAACATCTTGAACGGCATCTTGTGAAGTGCACGGTTCAAAACTCGCAGATCCAAGATCGGTCGTAACCCACCGCTTTTCTTGAGCACAATGAAGTAAGGGCTGTAAAACCCCGACCTCATATCGGCTGGAGGGACCGGCTCTATCGCGTCCTTCGCCAGCAGGACTGCAATTTCCGCGCACAAGACAGGGGCATCAACGGCCTTGACTGAAGTGAACCGGATGCCCCTGAACTTGGCCGGACGCCAGGCGAACTGAATCGCGTAGCGGAGTATGATGGTCTGCAGGAGCCAATGAGACGGACTGGGGAACGCTAGCCAGGCTTCAAGAGACCGTACCAACGGGACCAATGGGGCCACTAACGTACCCTCGGTGGGGCAGCGAGGTGGAACACAGGGACAGCCCCCAGGGCCTGTGACAGCCTGGCCTGTGACGGCGGGGGGCAGGGTCTGGGTGTGTAGTGTAACACTCACCTGATTCCTCCTCGTGTGGGAGGAGACACAGGAACCCGGCTTGAGGCTTGTGACAGCCCAGCGTGTGACGACTTGAAGCGGGGACTGAAGTGCTATCACCCTTACCTGGTTCCACGAATGGGCAGGAGGGGTGCTCTTGGGTAACCACCCGCTGCCTGCTGGCGAGAGAGGAGGAGGGAAGTGATCCCATGATGCATGGTTCACCGCTCTCCTCCTCTTGAGACCCAGAGATTGAGGAAACCGCTCTTTTGCAGCCAGCGGCGGAACAAAAACAAAATGAAACAAAATATTCTCCACCCGGCCCTCCTCCGGGGGAGGGAGTGGTGTGGTCACCATCTCCCGATGAGGAGTCTCCTCCATCTCTGGGTCGCCCGTCTCAGGGCCTCTTGCACTTGCGCTTGCAGCCAGGTTTGGCGGTGGCCTGGACGGGCTGGACGTCCTGCCTGCGACCGGCTCCACGACGCTGCCTGGGGGGCGCCCACGGCGACGAGCAGGCTGAGGGGCTGCAGCCGGAGTGGAAGCAGCAGGTTTCCTCCAGCGCATGATGTGTTTGATCACCTTAGTCTGCTTCTGGGCTGCCGAGAACTGCTGGGCAAAGCTCTCGACAGCGTCGCCGAAAAGGCCGGTCTGCGACACGGGAGCATTCAGGAACTGTACCTTCTCCTGCTCCTTCATGTCAGCGAGACACAGCCAGAGATGGCGCTCCTGGACCACTAGCGTGGACATCGCACGACCCAGAGACTGTGCAATCACCTTCGTCGCTCGAAGCGCGAGGTCCGTCATGGCACGCAGCTCATGTAGAACCACCAGGTCGTGACCACCCTCGTGCAGGTCTTTCAGGGCTTTGGCCTGGTGGACCTGCAGTAACGCCATAGCGTGGAGGGCAGAAGCCGCCTCCCCACAGGCTCTATAAGCACTGCCAGTTAGACTTGACGAATACTTACAGGCCCGTGAGTGGAGACATGGGTCACCCAGCAGAGTAGTAGTGGCTTTTGGACACAGTTGCATGGCTACAGACCGCTCCACCGAGGGGATGCCCGTATACCCCAAAGCGGTCCCACCATCGAGGGTGGTGAGAGCGGAGGAGCCACAAGAGTTGTTTTGGGCAGTGAAAGGTGCCTTCCACGATCTTGTAAGCTCCTCATGCACTTCCGGAAAGAATGGAACCGGAGGGGGGCACTGAGAACCAGCGCGACCCCCACCGAGAAACCACTCGTCCAGCCTCGAAGGATCAGGACGCGGTGGAGGATTCCACAGGAGCCCGACATTCTCGGCGGCCCGGAAAACATAGCTGTCATCTCTGGGTCTGGCTCGGACAACGCTACCACACCCGAAGAGGGCAACACAGCCGAGTCGTCATCCCCGGAGAGAGAGGGCACGCCCTCTGATGCAGTGACCGACATCTGGTCATCAGAGGGGGCACCGAAGGAAAAGCGTGGTGCACCCCGCTCAGCAGAAGGCCCAGCGCGCTCCTTCGGCTGCGGAGTGCTTGAGGGGTGAGAAGCTCCACTTGGGGAAGCCCTCACCGTAATCCTCAAATCACCTCTGACTCCACCGGATCCAGCGGTGCGCACGCTGGATCGCGGCAGAGGGACTCCGCCATGTTTGACATAGCGGAGTCTATTACGCAACTCCGAGATGGTCATGTCCCCACAAGAAGAACATGAACCATCCACGAAAGCCTCCTCAGTGTGCTGAATGCCCAGACATGTAAGGCAGCGATCGTGACCATCCTGAGGCGCCAGGAAACGACCACACCCAGAAACGCACGGGTGATAAGACATCTTTAAAAAGACGCGATCACCCATGTTACTCTTTTAGAGAAATTGCTCTTTTAGTGCTGAAGCACGCAGGGAAGCTGGCCACCGCACACTCCTAGTGTGGCTGTCAGCAGGAAGATGATCTTTCTCTCCCGGACACCGTGACCACCGCTGCTGCGCCATAATGCCCGCACTCGTCTAACAGAACACTCTCTAGGAAAGGGAGAGCAGTAGCTTCAACCACTGCCGCTCGGCTCCGAAGCGAAAGGATGAATTAATGCGGTGCATCTGCTGCCTCTTATACTCACGCTGTGATCAGCGGCAGCTGAATGCAATAATCGCATGCCAATGTCCATTGGCTCGTTTAGTTACACTCGAAGTGGATCAGTCTCTCTGGCAAGATTACAATTTCGTCGGTCATCCGACGTGACTCGGAGTGACCGACTGAAAGGGGAACCTGATATATGCTTATGCAGAACTATTTTTGTATTACATACACAAACTATTTTGTCTAGTGCTGTTGAAAAATAGCTAAAAGCAGATAAAATATCAGATCCTCTTTATTTTGTTGTACTAGCACAAAAAAAAAATACCTGCCTGCCTTTGAGTCAATGAAAAGAAAAATAAATTTTAATTCATCAATTTTCTTACAATCAAAACAACTTGAACGTAAAACATGACATTATCAGCCCATAATTACTTAAAATAATGTAAATGAATGTAGCAAGTTACTCTCTGCACTCAGCTTTGTGATTTCAGTTCTAGTGTCCAGTGAATTATGGCAGACAGAGCAATTCCTCACCTCTGACATGTATCCTGCAGTCTTCTGGAGATGCTGTCAGGCTGTCGAAACAGTTTCCTGTGCGCTGGAGCAGAGTACTTGTTATTTTCATACCTGCATCAGGCTGTCTGGTGGAGTTGAGCTGTACCTGTCAGTCTCACCCCTCAATGACCTTGCTGTATCTTATCCGACTTTCATCTGCTGTCAAACGCTCTCTGTAGGTTCTCATTTTGGACACATTTTTTGAATTTTAGTGTGTGTGTGTGTGTGTGTGTGTCTGAGTCTGTGTCTGTGTGTGTGTGTGTGTGTGTGTGTGTGTGTGAGCACAGGACGTGTGAGTGTGTCATTTAATATTCAGCAGATTGTATTGGTTTTTGCAAATAAAATGTCAGCATGAAATGTCATTTGCATCTCAATTTACTTATTGCATTCCCATTGCATGGGTGTCTGCATTCTCTCTCTTCTGTTTGTGGTTTGTTGTCTGGGAGTTTTTGGAGTGAGTGAAGTTTCAGTGTTGCAGTGTATAATTGTAGTTTATAATGGTCTAAATCTGTGGTCCGATTGACAGGGTCCCTATGCCAGTGTTCACTCCTCCCTATTACTTGAGCATGGGATATCCATTGAAGTTCATGTCACTTGATAAAATGTGTTCATGTGTTCATTCTTTGAACCAAAGACTTTAGGTGTACAAAGACATGCACTCATATTCCTTTTGAATGGGAGAAAGTGTAACATGCAATATGGCAAAATAGTCCCGCCTTCTCAATAAAAGAGCCATAGAAGCAGTCAGTATCCTCAAACACAGGCTTAGGACTGCACATTCACATTGGCTGGTCTAGCCTGAAAATAAGCTCTTTTAACACTATTTGAGTATAAGAAACAAAATTTATGAGACAGTTCACTGGAAAAAAAAAAAAAGATTAATTGAATTTAGAATTTTTTTTTTAAGGTAAGTGTTTGCAATAAACTTATTTTAGCTACATTTAAATAAAAAAAATTATTTGACTAACTTTCAACATGTTTTTATTTTTTAAATGTAGCTAAAATAAATTGTTTGCAACCATTTACCTTTTAAAAATTTAATATAATTTTTTTCAGTACTGTTGTCAGATTTGATTAGTGATTTCAAATAGGAAATTTAATCGTAGGTTTGGTACACAGCTTTGGAGAATTTGATGGTTTCCCATTCAAAGAGATAGGAGCTGTACTTGCATAGCTGCCGACAGGCATTTTAAAGAAGGCAACAGAGTGAAATGACTTGCCTTAAAGGGACTTTGCTTCACACTGAATCAGAGCCGGCGCCAGCGCAACACTGATGAGGGGGCAGCTGAGGTGACGAAAGGGGGCGATGACGTAGCACAAAAAAAAAAAACAACAACAAAAAAAAAAACCTATGTGGCCCATTCACGTATTTGTCGGACCGTAAACAAACCCGCTACTACTACAAATATTAGAATATTGGGTTCACACAGATGTTTTGGTCGCGAGACAGGTCAGTGAATTTTTTTTTTTTAATTTTGGATTTTTTTTTTTTAAATGCAAGGTCTAGAGGCCTGTTTTTAGAAGCTGAATTTGTTTGAACTTGAGCACCGTGTTTTAGAATATTATGCGCGAGAAGCTGCTATAAAGACCTGAGACGAGAGCACATTTTACATTGCATTTAGCATTCAAAAACGTTGAGTAGCGCATTTACATTGAAATGCAATGGAAAAGTACAGCAATGGAATGAAAAAATGCCTTCTGAGTGAATGACCCTGCTATAGCTACTTAGCAAATACAGATGGCAGAGTATTGAATAAAACAAAATTGCATTGCAACCAAATTCAAAAATCTGACATCCAGGAAATAAATATGTCATAGGCAGTAGTTTTACCTAGGGCTGCTCGATTATGACAAAAATCATAATCACGATTATTTTGGTCAATATTGTAATCACAATTATTTAACACAATTACAAGTGGGCCATATAAGCAAAACGCCTCAAGGTTATGTATGTAACCCTAGTTCCTTGAGGGAATGAGACTCTGCGTCAAAACGCTTTGGGAACGCCTTCAGCGTGACCACGCTCTGAATCACATGTGTAATCAGTCCAATGGATGGGCAAGACGTCACAGGCGGGGTGACGTAGCGACCAGGAAGCATAAAAGCATGTGCGGTGAAACCGGCATCAGCTTCAGGAACGAAGCAAGCGCTGGCAGGCATGCCAGAAGTCTGGCTTTGAGACGCAGCGTCTCGTTCCCTCAAGGAACTAGGGTTATATACGTAACCTTGAGACGTTCCTCTTCAGGAACTCGAGCTGCGTCAAAACGCTTTGGGAACGAGAATGCCCACGCCGCCAGACTGACAAATCCCTGCCTAGTGTGTGAAGGAGCACAGCTAGGGCGAGAGACAGAAGAGCCCGGAGTGGCTCGTGTATCTGACGTAAGTGAGGGCGTGGACCGACCCGCAGCATAGCAGAGTGAGCCTTGACCCCCAAGGAGGGGAGATCAGAGGACTCAATGAAGAGAGACATCCACAATCCACAATCCACCGGCTGAGGGACCTTGTCCCTTCCCACAGGGCAGCTCTCTGGGCATAGTGCTCGCACAAGCTTCTCTGGTCAGGCTCCCCGAAGGGAGGAGAACTGAAGGCCTGGGGTACGACAGACAGAAAATTGTACCGGGCCTCAGCCTCAGTACACCGCAGAGGAAACGTGTAACTAAGGGGTGTTTTCCCACTGAATGGCCACGAGAGGTGCGTGGAAGACTGAAATGGCCGCCAAGAAGACCTCTAAGGTGGAGTGGGTCAACCCTTCGGAAAAACAGGCCTACAGGAACTCCAGAACTGTACCAACGGACAGTTAGCTGGGTCGAGCTGGCGGTCTCTGCACCAAGTACAGTTTCCTCGATGAGGAAGCTCTGGATTGGAGGATGGTCTCAACAACCTCGGTTGAGAGACCGGAAGCTATGAGTTGTGCCTCCTCAGAGGCCACACCCACAGCTTCCACAGCTCTGGCGGGGGCGCGCCCTCCGCCTGTGAGAGGAGATCTCTCCCTACGGGAATCTCCCATGGAGCGCTGTTGAGGAGAGAAATCAGGTCTGAGAACCATACTCGGCCCGGACAGAACGGGGCTACTGGCAGTAGACTGACCTCGTTCCAGCGCACTCTCACCAGAACTCCCGGGAGCAGAACAATCAGGGAAAGGTGTACAGACGAAGCCTCGGCTACATCTGTACCATGGCATCCAGCCCCAGTGGAGCTGGATGAGTCAGAAAGAGAACCAGAGGGGACCGTGCGATATCATCTGAGTCGCAAACAAGTCCACCTGAGCCTGCTTCACCCCTCGGGGTGAGGCATCTATTCCCCGGGCCTCGGCCCCTGCCTCGACAGGATGTCTGCCCCCACATATATAAGAGACCATTGCTGTGTTGTCGGTGTGCACCAAGACATAGCGATCTCTTAGGCCTGGGAGGAAGTGTTTCAAGGCTAGAAACACGGCCAGCATCTCCAGCCAACTCAAGTGCCACGTGAGATGGCGGCCACTCATGACCACTCCCAACCGGTGAGAAATGCATCCGTCGCTAGCATACACGATGACCAGGAGCTCCCAGCACCAGGCCCTGAAACAAGAACCAAGGTTTCTTTCGCATGTCTAAGGCACATAGGCTCCGCTGCATGACCTTGAGCATGCGAAGCAGGTTTCCCCACGGGGAGAACCCCTTGGTCTTAAGCCACCACTGTAAGGGTTTCATGTACAGCAAGCCAAAAATAACCACGTTGGATGCAGCTGCCATCAGACCTAACATTCTGGAACTGCTTGACAGTGAGTGACTGGCCTTCTCTCACTCTTGCGACTGCAGTGAGGATCGACTTGATTTGAGCAGGAGACATATGTACCTGCATCGTGGTTGAATCCCACACCACGCCCAGATAAGTGGTTCTCTGTAATGGAGAAAGCACACTTTTCTTGGCGTTAAGTCTTAACCCCAGCTCTTTCATGTGAGCGAGAACGACATCTCGATGTCGAACCGCCATCCGGTCTGATTGAGCTAATATCAACCAAAAGTCGATGTGGTTGAGTCATGAAAGTGTGGGGTGAAAGTGCAAGGCCAAAGGAAGAACCGGTATTGGTAAGCTTTTGCCCCTAAAAGCAAACCTCAGGAACTTCCTATGATGAGGAAGAATGGAGATATGTGCATCTTTTAGATAGATCGTGACAAACTGGTCCTTGGACTTATCTGAGACACAACCTGTTTGAGTGCGAACGTACTGAACTTCAGTCGCCTGACTGAGCGGTTCAAAGACGCAGATCTAAAAAGGATGCAACCCTTCATTGGAACGGTGAAGTATCGGCTGTAGGACCCGGACTCTGCTACGCAAGGAGGGACCACCTCGATGGCCTCCGTCCTCGGAGTGTGTACTTCTGTTCCATTACTAGAGCCTACTCGGGGCCCACCAGGGTGGGAAAGACCCCGTTGAATTGAGGAGAACCGAAATGGATTCTGTGGCCTCTCACTACAGTGTGCAGGACCCACTGAGACACGTTTGGCAGTAGTAATCACGCTGCCAAATAGTCTACTAAAGGAATCAGTCTCTCGAGACTGACCTTTGGTGTGATCAGAGTAGCTAGCTCGGTGCCCTGAAGCGGTGCACCGGCAGGGGACGGCCGAACTAGCTGCTCTAGAGACCTCCGTGGAGGTGGCGAGCCTCTTAGTACCGCTACGTTTCCGGGCGGTAACTGAGAGAAGCACTCGCGGGAGACCGCTGCGCCCTGGAACACTGGCAGGGTTAGCGGACCGATCTCCTGAGGGCACTGAGGAGAGACGGGCACCGTGTAATGCGGTGTACACCGCTGTTTCCCAGAGGGGCCTGCCCCCTGAAGTCCTAAGCTATAAGTATCCGGACTCTCTTGCTGAAGTCTTCTATTGAAACGACAGTCCTCAGACCCCGCGTCATCTCCCAGGAAGACTAAACTGGTAGAACCAGAGCCTGCTAGGCAGGACTCAATGAGACACGCTTGGCAGGGGCTCCCACAGCGCCAGGTGATTCCTAAGGGAACCAGTCTCGAGACTGGCCTCTGGTGTGCTTAGAGCTGCTAGCTCGGTGCCCTGAAGCGGAGGACCGGCAGGGGACGGCCGCTCTAGCTGCTCTAGAGACCCCCAAAGGGGCGGTGAGCCTCTCAGTTCCGCTATGTTTCTGGGCGGAAGAGACTGAGAGAAGCGCTCGCTGGAGACCGCTGCGCCCTGAAGCACCGTGGGTGGCAGGGTTGGCAGACCGATCTCCTGAGGGCACTGAGGAGAGACGGGCACCGTGTGATGCGGTGTACACCGCTCTTCCCCAGAGGGGCCCGGCCCTCAGACGTCCTGTGTCATAGGCATCAGGACATTCTGGCCGAATACTATCCCGCGAGAATGACAGTCCGCAGACCTGCCTTCTGCTAGAAGCCTTTGGCCCGGGCGCGCCATTCTGACTCCAACATTATGGGAAATACGAGAACTGACGCTCCCTGAATGAGGAGCTGGAACAAGATTAGGGCTGCTCCCGCCCAGCAGTCCCTGCTGCCATCTCAACCTCCTTGGAGGAAGAGAGAGCATCTTGCTCCCTACTCGAGAATTTCATCCCAAGCGCTCGCTGTATAGAGAGTGAAGGGAGGAGAAAGGAGGACCCGTCTCCAGCCCTACTAAATACAGTAAGTATATGAACACATATATAATATAAAATAATATAATATATTATAAATATATATATATATATATATATATATATATATATCTTCTCATCGCAGATGTTATACACCATTTAATTCCTCATAATTAAATGCAGCCAAACAACCAGACAGGTAAATATGGTCTGGTTGTGAAAAGATTCAATATAAAGCATCGTTCTGAGTGCCGTAATGCACGCGTCGCCTCGGCAACGCATGCTGATTTTATACACAAGCCTTTTCTTCCCTCGAGAAGAAATGTATCATAGCAATATCAATCTCCTCGGAGAAAGATAGCTGCAGCAGCGTGCTCTGCTCTGCTCTCAAGCAGACAGCACAGAAACTGTGTGTATCCCCACCCGTAAAGTAGCTTTCTTTTTTTCTCTCGCGGGCAAGGAAGAACACACAGCCTGAGATACTGCCCGCTCTCGCCGTATGTTTGTCTACACTCGTAAGGTTTAAAATAAAGAGTGATAATGGACAGACAACACCAAATAAGACTGACACACACTTGCTGAATGACAGAAAGCTGATGCCGGTTTCACCGCACGTGGTTTTATGCTTCCTGGTCGCTACGTCACCCCGCCTGTGAGGTCTTGCCCATCCATTGGACTGATTACACATGTGATTCAGAGCGTAGTCATGCTGAAGGCATTCCCAAAGCGTTTTGACGCAGCTCGAGTTCCTGAAGAGGAACTTCTTTTTTTTTTTTTTTAATGCAAGAAAGTATTCAGTTAACAGTCTACTACAGAAATTGAATAATCTAATGTAAAATAAAACAGTCTTCACTGTAAGAATTAAACTTTCTTTGTTTCTTATTAAAGCTGCAAAAGTCATTCTGTTAAGAGCAGTGAGTGATTTTGTCTATTTCTTTTGTTATTTGATGAATGTTAAGCACACAGTCGGCAGCGGGAATATAATTCGCTATCACTTTAAGAGCCACACTGATCCAGTTTACTGTTAAACATGTATTTTCGTTATCAACAGTTTACATTCATTTATTACAGAACCGACGAGGGTTAATGTGAATATTCACTAAGCGCTGCATTTTGACACTTTTGCGTGTATTTGAGCGTTTAGGCGCGCACCTTGAGCTAAAAGTTTACTTTACATGTGTTCTGTTCGTCTCTGAGCGCAAGCCTCCAGAGGAACAGCGCAACTTCTCTTTCGCGCTTTTAAAAACATGAAGAAATTTAATCAACTTTAATAAATCAAGCACGTCCCATTTTGCAAAAGTCACGTTACATGATTTCACTGAGTTGCACGTGAAAATGGGCTTTTATGGAGGAGCGAAAGCGCACTGCTGGAAAGGGGGTGGAATGGGGTGAAATAATCATTTTATCTCGATTATTGTATTTTCATGATCGTTGGAGGCCAAAATCGAAATTGAAACTGAATTTTGATTAATTGCACAGACCTAGTTTTACCACAAATATGGTCAAGTGATACCACCACAACCACCAGAAATACTTAATTGTGTCTGGTTTACAATGAAACACAAGCTCATTGCGACCGATTCCCTGACATAATTGCGACCCATTTAACAGATGCATCATTTTAAGTTAGAACAACTTGAAGTCAAGTCAAGTCAAGTCACCTTTATTTATATAGCGCTTTTAACAATACAGATTGTGTCAAAGCACGGTATCAAATTGGAGGATAGAGTGTCAGTAATGTATAATAATAAGATTAAACACACAATTTTCAGTTAAAGGCATTTCATTATTGAATTCAGAGATGTCATTGTCTAGCTCAGTTTAGTTTAAATAGTATCTATGAAATCAAATTGACGATAATCGTTAGAAATTAAGTGTCCCCAACTGAGCAAGCCAGAGGCAACAGCGGCAAGGAACCGAAACTCCCTCTGTGACAGAATGGAGAAAAAAACCTTGGGAGAAACCAGGCTCAGTCGGGGGGCCAGTTCTCCTCTGGCCAGGATATTATTGTTTATTTATTTTTTACTTATTGTTTTGATTAAATTTTAAATGTATAAATGTATTATATTTCTATTTTTATATTGTTGCAATTTCTAACAATAATAGTATTATGTAGTTAGGTATTTTGTTAGATTTTTAGTTATTTTGTTTTATTTTAAGTTTTATTGTATTTAAGTCGAGGTCTTCACTGGGGATATGTCCCCGGGGCTCATCCAGGTGTCCCGGCCTCCGCCGACGATCAGGGTCGCAGACGTAATCTCCCGGCACCGATCCACCATCTGATCCAGACACGGACTGAGAAAGAGTATAAGAAAGAAACAGACAAATATTAGCGTAGATGCCATTCTTCTTACGATGTAACGAGTACATCGTGTGTTATGAGGAGTGTTCCCGGTTCCGGTTGATCTAATTAATGCAGTCTAACAATCCTTTAACAGCAACAAACAATAACAATACAGCGAAATAGTCTAACGAAATAACTAACTACGATCATCTAGCCCTCTATCAAACATTAAAAAAAAATTTCATCATACCTTTAGCTTACTCAGTAGTGCTGCATTCTTAAGTTGAACCGCTTGCACGGGAAGTTTGTGTGTCAGATGTAATAATTAGGCTAAAATGCGACTTTGTGAAATGTATACTCTCCTAAATTGTTGCTAAATTGTCCTAAATTGTTGCTATGGTAGCATTGTATTAATGCTAGAAAGCCTATGCATTTGGCAACTGTATGTATATATATATATTTTTTTTTTTTTCTTTCAAATAAACCATTATATTTCTAAATTAAAATCTATTTTCACATTCATTTTGAGTGAGGGGGCGGGATAGTCCGAGTGAGGGGGTGACGCCCCCTCACGCCCCCCGTGGCGCCGGCCCTGCACTGAATATGTACACTGCCTTCAGACTGGAGTCTCACTTAAGATTGTGAAACACCCTGTGTAGTCTGAATGGAGCGCACCTTTATTGTACACTGAAAAAAATTATACTAAATTGTTTTTAAGGTGAGTGGTTGCAAACAATTTATTTTAGCTACATTTAAAAAAAAAAAATGTTGAAAGTTAGTCAACTAAATTTATTTATTTAAATGTAGCTAAAATAAATTGATGGCAAGCACTTACCTAAAAAAAAAAAAATTGGTAAATTCAATGAATCTATTATTTTTTATTATTTATTTATTTTTTTTATTTTTTTTCAGTGTAAGGCAGTTTGAAAAAAAAATCATCTACAATGATCAAAAAATACATATATTTGATTTCAGGTTTATTTTGACAAAGTTCTAAACCCTTGAGATATCTCACACTCTCCCTGGCCTTTTCTGTACAACATCTGGATCACATCTGCTCCCACTAATGAGGGATTCAGTCTCACTCCACAGACTCCACAGACAGCTCTGACCGTCTGGCAAACTTTTGTTAAACCAGCACCAAAGTCTAAAAAAGTTGTTTTTCTGGTTGGCTGAATAGAATCCATAAGATACTGTATTTGAATTTAAATTTGTTATTTGTTGAATTTGTTTAAGAAGCAATGGGTTTGTTATCAAAGCACCATTTCTTGATTGTAGATTCTATATTAAGTTTTTATATTCATGGCTTTAACAAATCTGTGTTTGTGTAACTTGTTTTGTTATGTCACTGACAGCAATGGCTTATAATTCGTCACCAGCCCATCTCTGCATAGTGTTCCTGCCCATCGCCGCCTCACTCTCTCCATGGTAGCCACAAATAAATCAAGAAAACTGCCGTCTTTGTCTGTTCATTAATAGGCACAACATTCGTCCATACAAAGCCCAGCTATTCTGTGAATGGACTTTGATTGAAGGCTAGGCTCTTTCAGCAGTGCTGTTCTTATTCTTGTGCTGTAGCAGTTTGTCTGGCTGTCACAGCACTAATTTATTACTACTTAAAGATGAGACCGTTTTCACAGCAGTTCTTACTGGAAAGAGCCTGGGCCGCAGTGTAAACTGAGAACAGCTTTGCTCCTGCTAACGAATGACACACTTTCAGAGACCTCATGCAAATGTTAGATGTTTTTTTACAATTATGAGGGCACAAATATTCAAAATAAATAAAATAAGTGATGTGCATGGATAAATCATTTATAATAAATGCTGCAAAACACTCAAAATGTAGAGCATGACGCTTGGATTGCCAAGGTTATGGGTTCAGCTCCCAGGGAAAGCAAGGACTGACAAAATGCACGCCTTGCATTGTAAGTTGCTTTGGATAAAAGCATCTACCAAATGCATAAATGTAAATGTAAAAATACGAATTGTCCATTTTGATTTCATCTGATGGATAATGAATCATTTTAGTGAGCACACCTAAAGCTGTAACTTTACCATCTATGTTTGCAGAGTTGGCATAATTTCTTCACTGTGTAGTTTAGAACAAAGAAATAGTTTGCAAGTGTACATGTTGCAAGGTTGATTAATTGTACATGCGAGAAACATTTTTGGATTGTGTTTGACCATGAATGGTATTTAAAAATATATATGCAGCACAGCAGATAAGGCAGGCGGAATATGGGGAAAACATAATGCATTTAATTTCTACAACGCTGACGCAAGCATCTCTCTAAGGGCACTTGTACACTGTGTGCATGTTTCTGTGGGATATAAAAGGCTTTTATTTGGTTAGAGTGTCTCTGAAGTCTGTTTTCCTGGATTTGGAATGTCTCTGAAAAGACAGCACAGAAAATAGGTTGGTGATAAGAGAAGCTCCTCACAAAAACATCTTAATGCTATTTAGAGAGCTGCTGTAACATGAGGGCCTGTACACACTGATAAATGGCTGAGTTTCAGAGGAACAAGGTCTGAAACTCTGTGAATGATGATGGTGAAGAAGAACAATGCTGAGGTCAAGGGGAATATTTGAAGCAAAACACATGCACACAACACACAAATAAGAGATGTGTTATCCAACCCATCTCTGTTTTGCTCAAGTCCTGGTATATATATATATATATATATATATATATATATATATATATATATATATATATATTCCATGCCTTTTTGCACCTCCCTTTCTTCATGTGTTCAATACGTTTCCCCTGTGTCATTCCATTTTATTACACAGAACTTAATTTCTGAACTTTTTTGTTTTGTTTTCTTTGTATGTATGGATTACTTGGGTTGTTGCCGACATCTGGTGAAAATTTCAAGTCAACAGCACCTTTAGAAATACAGTTACTTAGAAAAATTGTGACGTGTTCAATACTTATTTTACCCGCTGTATAGTGGTGGCCAAAATTATTAGAACACCAGTATTTTCACCAGTTAAAAAAGGGTATTAAGTAAGTTGTTGTTATTATTTTAAGCTATCTTTTGCTGTAGTGTGTCAGTAGGAAATCTCAGTTTACATTTCCAAACATTCATTTTGCCATTAATTGTAATAATCCAGTGAGATTTTTGTTTGCTCCACACAGAGATCTGATCTGATCATCAACCAGTCTGTCTGAATGACATGAAAAAACAGAACAAACTGAGACAGACTAAATCCAGAAGAGCTGTGGCAACGTCTCCAAAATGCTTCAAGAAACCTACCTGCAAAGCTACAGTACTGTTAAAAGTTTTAGGCACTTGTGTAAAAATGCTGTAAAATGAGGATTCTGTCAAAAAATAATGTCATAAATAGATTTTCTTTATCAATTAACTTCTATTAACTAAATTAAATCAACATTTGTTGTGACCATCCTTTGCGTTTAAAGCAGCTTTTGCCCTCGGTGCACTTGAGCATAGTTTTTCAGGGAGCTTTGCAGGTAGGTTTCTTGAAACGTCTTGGAGATGTTGCCACAGTTCTTCTGGATTTAGTCTGTCTCAGTTTGTTTAATATTGTTCTATATACAGTATCTCACGAAAGTGAGTACACCCCTCACATTTCAGCAAAAATTTTAGTATATCTTCTCAAGGGACAATACTACACAAATGAAACTTGGATATATTTTAGAGTAGTCAATGTGCAGCTTGTATAGAAGTACAAATTTACTGTCTTCTAAATATAGCTCAACATATAGCCATTATTGTCCAAATAACTGGCAACAAAAATGAGTACACCCTAAGTGAACATGTCAAAACTGTGTCCAAAGTGTCAACATTTTGTAGGGGCACCATTGTTATCTAGCGCTGCCTTAATCCTCCTGGGCATGGAATTGACCAGAGCTGCACAGGTTGTTGCTGGGATCCTCTTCCAATCCTCCATAATGACATCACGGAGCTGCTGGATGTTAGACACATGGTGCTTCTCCACCTTCCACTTGAGGATGTCCCACATGTGGTTAATAGGGTTCAGGTCTGGAGACATACTTAGCCACTCCATCACCTTCAGCTTCATCAGCAAGGCAGCTGTCATCTTGGCGGTGTGTTTGGGGTCATTATTATGTTGGAAACCTGCCGTTCGGACCAGTTTCTGAAGGGAGGGTATCATGTTCTGCTTCAGAATGCCACAGTACATGTTGGAATCCATGTGTTCCTCAATGAACCGCAGCTCCCCAGTACCAGCAGCACTCATGCAGCCCCAGACCATGATGCTACCACCACCGTGCTTGACTGTAGGCAAGACAAAATTTTCTTGGTACTCCTCACCAGGGCATGCCATGAGGTGCCATGTTGAACATCCAGTGGTCAGTATGAGAGAACTGTACTCAAAGCACCAAATTTTAACTGCTCTAAAACAAGATACACAAATTTGTATAGTCCTGTCAAGCAGACAAAAACATGAACATGATGAATAGGACATGTGGCTTTGCATGGTTAAACGACGTATAGTTGTTTTCACGTAGGGTGTACTCACTTTTGTTGTCAGCTTTTTTGACAATAATGACTGTATGCTGAGTTATTTTCAGAGGACAGTAAATCTGTACTGCTATACAAGTTTGACTACTCTAAGCACATTGACTACTCTAAAATATATCCAAGTTTCATTTCTATAGAATTGTCCCTTGAAAAGATATACTAAAATGATTGCCGGAATGTGAGGGGTGTACTCACTTTTGTGAGATACTGTATATATGAACAAGGATGATAATGTTCCAAATTTAATGTGATTTAGTCATAGGTAATAACAGTCATGCAAGTATTCAGACCAACAGCATGTGTGATATTGCATATACAAGTATTCAGTAAACAATATTGAGTAACTTACATTTTTGACACAATACTGCCAGTTACTTTGTCTATTATTGCTCCAGAGATAGAAATAGTTTAAAAAGAAATTTTGTTCCTGAACACTGTAAATCCTAAGTTGAGTCTATGCAACAAGACTACTTGGAACCTAATTTTGTTGAATATTAGTGCTTGTTTTATCAAGTTCACCTAATTGTGATGATCTCGTGGTGTTTCATTCTGTTTGGTTTGGTTTTCCCGATTCTCCTGTTTGAGTTCTGTCTTGAGTCAATATTTAAGTGTAGTTGCCTTGTTTATTCTCCTGCATGCTCCCCTTGTTACTTAAAGACTTTAAAATTATTTTGCATTGTCTGTGTTGGACTGCAACAGAACACCGAACCCAAAGAAGATTCACTACTGTTTACTTATGCACTATCCATCTGCTCTGCAAGGAACAGGGAGATCATTCCCTCAAGGATCAGATGTGGGACTTCTTAGATCTGGCGTGCCCCACACTTTTCCTGGTCTAGAAAGGTTTTTGAGTGAGCTTTACACAGTAGTGAATGCTTGTGGGCTGTGGAGCCCTATTCATGTGTACCCAACAGAGGAACAACACCAGACCCATTCCGGACCCAGAGCCCAGCCAACCATCACGGACACCCACCTCTTATTTCAAGCCAGAGCCCACCGCAGACCCAGAGCCCATGCCCACCACGAGCTGAAGCTAACGCCAGAGGCCCATCAGCGAGTCTGAACCAGTGTGTGAGCCGGCGTTTGCCTCTTCTCCCTCCTCAGGCCTTGCATCTTTTTCTCTCCATTTTGGCCTTCCGTCCACATTGAGATGGCATTTTTGTCAAGCAAAACTGAGCTATTTGAAAACGCTCATCAAAGAGGATGAATTTGCAAACACCGTTTTCGTGTTGTAGTGTGGACTGTGAAAACAGAGGCTTTTGAAAAATTGTGTCTGTTACGTGCTATTACCTTGTTGCTAAAGATATTTTACTTTGTACACTCTTCATATTACAGTGCTAAAAAGATGACAGAAAATTTACTCAGAATTGCTGTCCTGCGGCAAAACATGAGGGCAGTTCAGTTTTAGATCAAGCATGAGTGAGCACAACATGGACGTGTCAGTGAATGATGAGAATTAAAATAAATAAAATTATCCTGCCAGAAGAATTGCGTGAAAACTTATTACAGAATGTCTGTTCTGTCTGTTGCATCTCAGTGAACTTTTATGAGGTTTTACACATGCGCAGTAGGGCAATTTTAACGTTTTCTGACGTTTCAGTGTGGATGAGAAACTTTTGGAAAACGCTAATGTGGATGGAGAGCGTTTTAAGATGAAAACTCAGTTCTCAAATGTATTTGGATTAATGTAGACATAGCCTCTGTCTCTGCTCTACCTCTACCCCTAAACCTAACCATTTCTCAGCATTAAGTACTGGATATAAGAAACAGATACAAATAGAATCAATCTCTTCTTTATATACAGATTTTGTTTGGCTTTAGAAGACATGGAATGCACCACAAATTGCTTGTAATGCATTTAAAATGTTTTTGGTCAGTTTTTGCAATAAATTCTCACTTAATCTACCTGTTACATGTTTTAAATTGTTGAGAATTGGTTAGACAAGCATTTGAAAACAATGAGATTCTAGTTAATATAGTGACCTCAAGAGATACCTTTATGGTCTTAATAGTGACACGCAAGGCTTGGCTATGCTTCAATTTTTGTTGCCTTGGCAGTGAGAATAGGTCATAATCATACATATTTAGAATTGGGGGTTATAGGTTAAGAATTGGATGATGTTTAATTCAGATCAAATAAATAAAATGATTAAAAAATAAATTAAATATCATAATTTTAATCTTACTTGAAATGCCCAGTGAAGGGCACTTGAAATTTTCAGTGACGGTCTCCTTTACTCCATGTCTGTCAGATTCTGAACAGTAACTTACATGCTATAGATCATCTCCTGTCATCACATAACATCGCCAACTCATGTTGACACACACACACACACACACACACACACACACACACAGGTCTAACCCACACCAGTCCAGGCAGCACTAACAACAGATTTGCCAGGTTGCTGCTGTAACAATCAAGAGTCAAAAAAAGGAACGGAGAGCACTGAACTTACTTGCACTGATGTTTTATAGTGCTTGAGTGTTTGTGCTGTATTGAGTGGGTGAATATTTCTTTGTTTATATTTTGTGATGTGAGAAACAAAAGCACTGCTGTTGGGGGATGGGGGACGATAAAAGAAATGTGGGGGTTGGGTGAGAGAAAGAGAGACATTTGGAGGTGATATGGAGCTCTGATGGGGTGCCTTTGAAAAATGAAAGAAAATTTAGAGACCGTCAGATGAAAATATGAAATAGTTGGAGTCGCTGAACATTTAAGGAAGTGAGGAGAGAGGAGAAGGGAAACAAAGAAGAGAAGAGGAGAGAACAAAATCCAACATAAAAGACAATTGTGACCCTGGATCACAAAACCAGTCATAATCAGCACAGATATATTTATAGCAATAGCCAAAAATACATTGTATGGGTCAAAATTACCGATTTTTCTTTTATGCCAAAAATCATTAGGATATTAAGTAAAGATCATGTTCCATGAAGATATTTTGTAAATTTCCTACTGTAAATATATCAAAACTTCTGATAGTAATATGCATTGCTAAGGACTTAATTTGGACAACTTTAAAGGTGATTTTCTCAATATTTAGATTTTTTTTTTGCACCCTCAGATTCCAGATTTTCAAATAGTTGTATCTCAGCCAAATATTATCCTAACCTAACAAACCATGCGTCAATGGAAAGCCTATTTATTCAGCTTTCAGATGATGTATACATCTCGATTTAAAGAAATTATATTTGAGAAAAAAGGTTTGCACACGTTATGTTGTCTTCGCTTTTTGCAGAATTAAGGTGTGTCTTCTTTTCTCTTCATTAAGGGAGCTGCACAGCAGTCATCTTTTCATTTTGGCTTTCTACTTTAGTATCATCTCTTTCATTCTGGGATCGGAGAGATGGGCAGCGCGAGAGAGAACAGCAGCAGTGATGGAGTGCGAGCTGGTGCAGAAAACTATTGATTTTCCTGTACCAACCCGGGTAAATTAAGAAATGCCAATACTGGGATTCCACCCGGACTCTCTGGTTCATGTTAAGTTCACTTGTCATTTTCTATAATTCTGATAAAATCAAGATCCTTAACGCTGATGTAGTTATCCAGCACTGACTGCCTGTGGGCGGCTGATTGAATTAGACTGCTACGTTTGTCCATTAGAGAGAGACAGAGAGAGAACAGACTCTCTTTATGAGCTCTTCTTTAAAAAAGAGAGAGTTAGCATTAATGAACTAATTATGAGCCCTCAAAAAATGGACAGTTCCTACAGTAGGTATGTTATGAAATTATGTTATGATAGGAGGATAAACTGGTGTTCCTTGTTTACTCTCTGCAATATACTGTTAAATGAATAATGAAACTTCTGTCATTATTTATGCTAATACTCATTTTTCACATAGCAAGCAATGACACTTGGCGACATTGTAGTCCACATAACATTTCACGTTATTTCAAAACTAAATATAAAATATTATTGGCCTATATATTGAAAATATATGTCATATACATACATAGAATATTTGTCAGTTTATGTTGATATTATCTATGTAAATATAAAAGTCATGTATGATAAATAAATAAATAAATAAATAAAACAAGCATACAGATTTTTTGTATATATATGTTGTTTTCATAAATTTATGTGTATAAATTAAATAGATGATCGCTACATATACCATTTTAGAAAAATCATCGTATAGATATACATATAAAAAAAATTTCTAAATTTATTTATAAAGCACCTTAAAAGCCACTAAGTGTATCAAAGTGCTGTACAAGTTCGTAATAATATAATAGAACACAATAAAACACACACACACACACAAAAAAAAAAAAAAAAAGAATACATGTTAGAGAAGGAGATTTAAAAAATAAATAAATAACACACAAGCACCACAAATGCATCTAATCCAATCTAATGGTCCTTACAAAGTAGCACAGGCCTTATCCAACAAATGTCTTGAAACGGGTTTTAGACGTGTTTACAGAGATACAGGAAATTTTTTATGGGTGTTTTATGTTATATTAACTTACAGCATGTCTTCATATATCCAGAGGATGTATGTGTGTGATGATGATAATATGTCACCTTTGTTGAATGGCAATATCATTTTTAATATAGGGTAATACATAGATTACATTTTCATATGGGTGAATACATTTACTGTAGACCATCAGGTTTGTACATAGCAAGGATAAATTGTACCTTACTTGTGCATTTGGCCGTCTGTGTATGGCCGCTGAGTGTACACTGTTAGACCTTACCAGGCATTTTTACAGTAATATATTGGCAACACTGTTGCCAGCTAGTTACTGTAGGTCAAACATCTACACTAAAGCCTTGCATTGTAAATTAATGGTAATATACTAGTAACACCGTTGCCAGTAATTTACTGTTAATTGTGCAGTTATTTACTGTAGTCTAGTTTAAAGTATTTTACTGTAAAGATACCATGGATTAAATTAAAACTCATGTTAACTAAATTCATTTAATCTGACTTCCTTAAATTAGCCAACCGCCAATTTAGTTTATAAACAAATATTTTTAACATGAATATATTAATACTTTGAACAAATTTCACTTGTCTACTTAGAAATAATATATTTTAAAGTAAAAAATAACTGAATTAAACACAACCATTAAAATTAAACTTCTTGCAGATAACAACGTCTCGGTTACGTATGTAACCCTCGTTCCCTGAAGGATGGAACGGAGACGTCACGTCGGATGACCGACGAAATTGGGATCTCGCCAGAGAGACCAATCCACTTCGAGTGTAACTAAACGAGCCAATGGACATTGGCATGCGATTATTGCATCCAGCTGCCGCTGATCACAGCATGAGCATAAGAGGCAGCTGATGCACCGCATCAATCATGCTTTCGCTGAGGAGCCGAGCCGGCGACCCGGCAGCTCAGCGGTGGTACAGCGACTGTGGCGACGGGACGTGACGTCTCCGTTCCCTCCTTCAGGGAACGAGGGTTACATACGTAACCGAGACGTTCCCCTTTCAGTCGGTCACTCCGAGTCACGTCGGATGACCGACGAAATTGGGATCCCTACCAAAGCGCCACAGGAGCTGCCCCTTCCAGTGCCCTGTGTAGGCCTCCTGACCCTTCCTATAAGGCAGACGATAGGACCGGGCTCTACACAGAGGAGGTCAACTACTGGTGTTCCTTGAGCAACCCAAACAGTAGGACTAGGATAACACTGGGAAGCGTGCCCTTCCACTTGGAAGGCACACTGCGGAGTCACCTCCTCCCAGAGGGGGTTAAGTGACATTCAAACATGTGAAGTAACCCCGAAGGGCCCTATTGCACATGGAAGTCTCTGAGATGGCTCAGGCTGCATCTTTAGAGATGGCAGAACGTGGTCCGCCAGGGGAAACACGGCTCTAATAAGCATACCGTGGAATACACATATGGGATCCCGACAGGGTCTCTCATATGGGCACTAGCCTCGCACCAGATTTCAAGAATTCATTGGCTGAAGGCCTGGCGCCGGACGCCCCGCCGCATCCGGACGCCGGAGTGCTGGAGGACTCAACAGGGTTTGCCTGGTTAAGGAACTCTCTGGAGAATTAGGCGTAAGGACGCCGCAAGCCGACTCTGACCCGGCCCTCTCAGTGCCACTACCCGTTTGAGGTGAGAACACAGGAGGAAACCGGTTCGACACGTAGGCTATAAAACCTAGCGAACGTGTTGGGAGTCGCCCAACCCGCAGCTCTACAGATGTCTGCTAGCGAGGCACCACGAGCCAGCGCCCAGGACGATGCGACACCCCTAGTGGAGTGAGCACGCAACCTGAGCGGGCAGGGCACACCTTGTGCTTCGTAGGCCAAGGTGATGGCATCCACTATCCAGTGGGCCATCCTCTGCTTGGAGACAGCCTTCCCCTTCTGCTGTCCTCCGTAACAGACAAAGAGCTGTTCTGAGGTCCTGAAGCTCTGAGTTCTATCCACGTACTGACGCAGTGCGCGTACAGGACAGAGCAAAGCTAGGGCTGGGTCTGCCTCCTCCAGGGGCAGCGCTTGCAGGCTCACTACCTGGTCCCTGAAGGGCGTGGTAGGAACCTTGGGCACATAGCCGGGCCGGGGCCTCAGTGTTGCACTGGAGTCAGCCGGCCCAAACTCAAGGCACGACTCGTCGACCGAAAATGCCTGCAGGTCCCCCACCCTCTTGATTGAGGCCAATGCAGTCAGGAGTAGGGTTTTCATAGAAAGAAACTTCAACTCGACTGACTGCAACGGCTCAAAGGGGGCAGTTTGTAGGGCTCTTAGCACCAAAGCCAAATCCCAAGAGGGAAGGGAGGGAGGCCTCGGAGGATTTAACCTCCTGGCCCCCCTAAGAAACCTGACGACCAGATCGTGCTTCCCCACCGACCTCCCCTCTATGGGGTCGTGGTGGGCAGAAATAGCAGCAACATATACCTTAAGGGTGGAGGGGGACAGCCTACGCTCCAACCCTTGTTGCAAAAAGGAAAGCACGGCTCTGATCGAACATCTCCGGGGGTCCTCCTGGTAAGAGGAACACCATTCAACGAACAGGTTCCACTTCAGCGCATAGGCCCGTCTTGTGGACGGTGCTCGTGCTGAAGCAATAGTGAGCGCTACCTCCTGGGGCAGGTCACCTAGAACCTCCGCGTCCCGTCCAGGGACCACACATGAAGTTTCCACAAGTCTGGACGCGGGTGCCAGAGTGTGCCCCGTCTCTGAGAAAGCAGATCCTTCCTCAGAGGAATCAGCCAGGGAGGGGCTGTCGCGAGGAGCATGAGTTCCGGGAACCAGGTCCTGTTGGGCCAATATGGAGCCACTAACAGGACCTGCTCCTCGTCCTCCCTGATCTTGCACAGTGTCTGTGCTAGGGGAAACGTATACTTGCGCAAGCCCTGGGGCCAGCTGTGTGACAGTGCATCCGTGCCGAGCGTTGCCTCGGACAGGGAGTAGAACCACTGGCAGTGGGTGGTTTCTGGAGATGCAAACAGGTCTACCTGAGCAACACCGAACCGACTCCAAATCAGCTGGACCGCCTGGGGATGGAGTCTCCACTCCCCAGGAAGTGCCGCTCGAGACAGCTCGTCGGCCGCCTGATTGAACACTCCTGGGATGTGGATGGCACGAAGGGACCTCAGATGCTTCTGACTCCAGAGGAGGCGGTGGCGGGCGAGTTGCGACATACGACGGGAGCGCAAACCGCCTTGCCGGTTGATATACGCAACGGTCGCAGTGTTGTCTGTACGGACCTGAACGTCCCTGCCCCGAAGGCGCCCTCTGAGGCGGCACAGGGCAAGGCGTACTGCCAGCAACTCGAGGCAATTGATATGCCAACGCAGAAGGGTGCCCGTCCAAACCCCTGATACTGCGTGCCCGTTGTACGTGGCACCCCAGCCGGTGGCCGAGGCATCCGTGAATACCACAGCATGCCTGGATACCTGCTCCAGGGGCACTCCTGCCCAAAGGAACGAAGGATCTGACCACGGGCTGAAGGTGGTCCTCTGCGTTGAGATCCTCTGCGTTGGCACGAGTTTGCTCTTTTCCCAATTGACCTGAAGGACCAACTGGCTGAGGTGCCTGAGCACCAGGTCCCTGTGTGCGCACAACAGCTCTCGAGACTGTGCAAGTATGAGCCAGTCGTAGAGGTAGTTGAGAATGCGCACACCCCGTTCTCTCAGGGGAACAAGGGCCGCCTCTGCGACTTTGGTGAAGACACGAGGTGAAAAGGGACAGCCCGAAGGGCAGGACCTTGTACTGATATGCCCGACCATCGAACGCGAATCGCAGGAATGGCCTGTGTCGCGGGAGAATCGAAACATGAAAGTACGCGTCCTTCAGGTCGATTGCTGCAAACCAATCTAGGGGACGGACGCATCCAAAAATGCGTTTCTGCGTCAACATCTTGAACAGCATCTTGTGAAGTGCACGGTTCAAAACTCGCAGATCCAAGATCGGTCGTAACCCACCGCTTTTCTTGGGCACAATGAAGTAAGGGCTGTAAAACCCCGACCTCATATCGGCTGGAGGGACCGGCTCTATTGCATCCTTCGCCAGTAGGACTGCAATCTCCGCGAGCAAGACAGGGGCATCGACGGCTTTCTTACTGAAGTGAACCGGATGCCCCTGAACTTGGGGGGACGCCGGGCGAACTGAATCGCATAGCCGAGTCTGATGGTCCGCAGGAGCCACCGGGACAGACTGGGGAGCGCTAACCAGGCTCCGAGAGACCGCACCAGCGGGACCAACGGGCCCACCGACGTGCCCGCGGTGGGGCAGCGAGGTGGAACACAAGGACCGGCCCCAGGGCCTGTGACGGCAGGGGGCGGGGTCTGGGTGTGTAGTGTAGCACTCACCTGATTTCTCCTCGCATGGGAGGAGACACAGGAACCCGGCTTGAGGCTTGTGACAGCCCGGCGTTTGACGACTTGAAGCGGGGACTGGAGTGCTACTGCCCTTACCTGCCTCCACGAATGGGCAGGAGGGGTGCTCTTGGGCAACCATCCGCTGCCTGCTGGCGAGAGAGGAGGAGGGAAGCGATCCTGTGATGCACGGATCACCACTCTCCTCCTCTTGAGACCCAGAGATTGAGGAGACCGCTCTTTACTGATGTTTTGGGTACCGCTGGCTGCTGGGCCAGCAGCGGAACAAAATGAACAAAAGATACTCCACCCGGCCCTCCTCCGGGGGAGGGAGTGGTGCAGTCACCATCTCCCGATGAGCAGTCTCCTCCATCTCTGGGTCGACCGTCCCAGGGCCTCTTGCACTTGTGCTTGCCGCCAGGTTTGGCGGGGACCTGGACGGGCGGGGCGTCCTGCCTGCGACTGGCTCCACGACGCTGCCTGGTGAAAGGCTGCTGCGGCTGCGCGGGCGGCCGCAGGGGGGCGCCCATGGCGACGAGCAGGCTGAGTGACTGCAGCCAGAGTGGAAGCAGCAGGTTTCCTCCGGCGCATGATGTGTTTGCCTCAGTCTGCTTCTGGGCTGCCGAGAACTGCCGGGCAAAGCTCTCGACAGCGTCGCCGAAAGGGCCGGTCTGTGACACGGGAGCATTCAGGAACTGTACCTTCTCCTGCTCCTTCATGTCAGCGAGACACAGCCAGAGATAGTGCTCCTGGACCACTAGCGTGGACATCGCACGACCCAGAGACTGTGCGGTCACCTTCGTCGCTCGAAGCGCGAGGTCCGTCACAGCACGCAGCTCATGTAGAACCGCCAGGTCGTGACCACCCTTGTGCAGGTCTTTCAGGGCTTTGGCCTGGTGGACCTGCAGTAACGCCATGGCGTGGAGGGCAGAAGCCGCCTCCCCACAGGCTCTATAAGCACTGCCAGTTAGACCTGACGAATACTTACAGGCCCGTGAGGGGAGACACGGGTCACCCCGCAGGGTGGAAGCGGCTGTTGGACACAGTTGCATGGCCACAGACCGCTCCACCGAGGGGATGCCGCATACCCCAAAGCAGCCCCACCATCGAGGGTGGTGAGAGGGGAGGAACCACAAGATTTGTTTCAGGCAGTGAAAGGTGCCTTCCACGACCTTGTAAACTCCTCATGCACTTCCGGAAAGAATGGCACCGGAGGGGGGCGCTGAGAACCAGCGCGATCCCTACCGAGAAACCACTCGCCCAGCCTCGAAGGATCGGGACACGGTGGCTTTTTAGGATTCCACACGAGCCCGACATTCTCGGCGGCCCGGGAAAGCATAATCGTCATCTCTGGGTCTGGCACGGACAACGCTACCACACCCGAAGGGGGCAACGCAGCCGGGTCGTCATCCCTGGAGAGAGAGGGCCCGCCCTCCGATGCAGTGATCGACATCTGGTCGTCAGAGGGGGCACCGAAGGAAACGCGTGGCCAGCGCGTTCCTTCGGCAGCTCCACCGGCTGCGGAGTGCTTGAGGGGTGAGGAGCTCCACTTGGGGAAGCCCTCACCGTAATCCTCAAATCACCTCTGACTCCACCGGATCCAGTGTGCACGCCGGATCGCGGCAGGCAGAGGGACTCCGCCATGTTTGACATAGCGGAGTCACACTCCGAGATGGTCATGTCCTCGTAAGAAGAACATGAACCATCCACGAAAGCCACCTCAGCGTGCTGAATGCCCAGACACGTGAGGCAGCGATCGTGACCGTCCTGAGGCGCCAGGAAACGACCACACCCAGAAACGCACGGGTGAAAAGACATCTTTAAAAAGACACGATCACCCGTGTTGCTCTTTTAGAGAAATTGCTCTTTCAGAGAAATGCTCTTTTAGTGCTGAAGCACGCAGGGGAGCTAGCCACCGCACACTCCTAGTGTGGCTGTCAGCAGGAAGACGATCTTTCTCTCCCGGACACCGTGACCACCGCTGCCGCGCCGTAACGCCCGCACTCGCTCGCAGAACACTCTCTTGGAAGGGAAAGCAGTAGCTTCAACCACTACCGCTTGGCTCCGAAGCGAAAGGATGATTGATGCGGTGCATCAGCTGCCTCTTATGCTCACGCTGTGATCAGCGGCAGCTGGATGCAATAATCGCATGCCAATGTCCATTGGCTCGTTTAGTTACACTCGAAGTGGATTGGTCTCCCTGGCAAGATCCCAATTTCGTCGGTCATCCAACGTGACTCGGAGTGACCGACTGAAAGGGGAACTAATTGTCCACAACACCCAGACATGTGCAGTTGAAGTTAAAAGAAATTTTCACTGCATCAGGAATAACACAGCTACTGCCTTTAAATAAAACAACATGAATCATATTATCAATGTTTTTTGACCTTCTCCTGGACTGAAGCACAGGCTCTACTCTTCAGCACAACGGTAACTTCACAAAACTCAGACGAACAGAAACCCTTTAAATCCCAACAGAACATTCAACACTAACAGATCTCTCCTATATCATTGAATAACACTTAATTTCAGCATTTACTCTCCTTTTATTGAGTTCAAATCGCTGTTTGGTTTCACAGTGCATTCTGCTTTTACTTGACTTTACAATAAACTACTGGTAACAGCGTTGCCAGTGTATTACTGTTTTACAGTTTGTTTGCCATAAAATTAATTTACAGTTTATTACTGTTAAAATAAATTTTGTGGGTGTATCTTTTTATCTTACACGTTTAACCCTTTCAGCCCCACAGGAAAATCCTGTAGTGTGTTGCAAATTAGCTCAAAAGGGAATTGTATATAAATAATTACAATTAATTATGATTAATTACAATTATTTATATCGGCTGATAGTAATAACTGTAGCAAAATTAAATTGCCATCAACTAATCTGTTCGTCCAGCGAACATTCAGTGTAAGTTCATATCAACTCTAAGAAAGGATATTTTCTTGGCAACAGAAAATACTTTCCTAAGTATTAATACATTAGAACATGTAGTAAGGATCAAAAATCGTAAAGGGACAATTATTTGCAAGGCAGAATCAGCAACTCATGTAATTTGTGCACAAGAGTTTTATTAACTAAACGCTAACACACATAACTAATCTAAACAAACAAACGAATAACATACACTCACGCATACATACAAAGTGGAGCTAAAGTGGATGAATGAAGCCATCAGAGAAAACAGAGAATGCAGTTATGGAAAGAGTCAGTTAACCACCTGAGTAAAATCATCAGCGGCGTTTATAACGGGGTCTATAACTTATACTAAACCTCTGTTTCGTTTAGTTAAATATACTATACTTGCACTGCCTTGATCATTGACAAGTGTCCAGAATGCAGTCTCGGATGAAAGTCTTGATGGTTTCAAGGTTTTGGACTTGCAATCACGTTCTTCTTGGTTTGAAGAGTGATGGATTCCAAAGATGTTCTGACTCGATGGTGATTGGGAGTTTCTTCCCAGGTGAAAAGTGAAGAAGAGTTAAGAGACATCAGCTAAGATCCAAGAATCTTTGGTCGAATGGAGACACAAGGCCGCGAGGCCTGGCACAATAACTTAAGGGTCCAGAAGAGTTCTAGCTCACATCCTCCTCATCCTCTTAGGGTCTAACAGAACCGCAGACTGGGCGGCGTCACTGATGTGAGAGCTTTATCTGGTATAGAGGTCACACCTCTGAGGAGTCAAAGAGCCAATGGTGACTTGAACTTTTGGAGGGAAGGTTTTACGACTCTTTGTCCCTGAGCATGGTAATTTGCACGGGGTTGGATTTAATAGCTGATATACAAATTATTAAAGATTCTTAGAACACTAATACAGTGGTTTTCAATCCTGTTCCTCGGGACCCACTGCTCTGCACATTTTCCATGTCTCCCTTATCTGACACACTCATTTGAGTTCATGGAGCCCTTTCCTAATGAGCTGATGATCTGAATCAGGTGTGTAAATTAGGGAGACATGCAAAATATGCAGAGCTGTGGGTCCCCAGGAGCAAGTTTGAAAACCACTGCACTAATATGTTGCATAGGTATCAACATGTAATATACACTGTCATTTAGGTCATCCGAAGACGAATTGATAGAGACCAAACATGGAATAAAGGGGGTGATATTAACTAGTGATCTATCATAAGCATGCATAAAACAATATACAGTACAAAAGACAATATACAAGAACAGTAACAATATACACAATGACCTGAGGATATGTATGTTAATTCAAAGAAAGGTTTTTCTATGAATTAAATAGAGAAGAGTCCACTTTTATGGGTATTATGTCTTTCCTAAAGGGAAATGTTGCTCTGCCCGCATTGCTTTGACCAATAAAACTAGTGTTATCAGATAGGTTGCCATGGAACCGGGGGCCTGGAGTCATTGACAGACATACCAGCACTCAGTATGTGTGTTGGGTGAGGGGTCTGTGACCTTTTGTTAATCTAATAACTAGCTGATTTGTTAAATCTGATGAACAAATGTGTGTCTGATTGGTCCAAATGCTACAAGTGTCCACATTACAAAGAGAAAAAGTAACACTGACGCAGGGTTGCAGTGAGATAATTAAGTGAATATGTTAGTGATTGCTGAGTATTAGTGATGAACACCTGCTGTTAACAAGCAGAATCACTGAAGTAAAGAGGAACACGAACAGAACACTGATGAGCAGAAACACAAGAACTACAACTGACTTCCAGCCATTACACATTATTACACTTATTACTAACCAGTTTGACTTTATTTCTGTCATTTGTCTACAGAAGCTCTTATTGAGAATTAACAGAGGTTCAGATGTTTGTTTTATTGAAAATGTTTCGTCTGAATTATCGTTTTGGTGGTCAGTGTTTGCTTCAGTTGGGCTCCTGACCCTTGACTTTTTAATATCAGTTACAGCAAAAACAAAGAAAATAAGATGATCAGAGAATGCTGGTTGTATATTGATGATAAAGTACTCATCATGTAGTTTCTTGATTCACTAATTTTATTCTGTGTCTAATGCTTTAACAAATGAACAACATTATTAACAGTTAAATTTCATTTTACCACCACTGTGAAACTACGACAAGAGTTACAGCAGCAATCAGTTATAATGAAAGACTTTTGAACACATTGTTTAAAAAAATGCATCACTGAGAAACAGACATCAAAAATCAGCTTATGAATCTCAACAATGGTAGCAAAAAAAAAAAACATGCTGGGATTTTCATTTTATGCTGGTACCCAGCATGCATTGCGGCATGAAACTTCTGTCACCATTGTCTGTGAGTGTCTCAGTGAAGCAGGAGTTAAAAATGTTTTTAAAAATAATAAAAATTACTGATAAAAGAAGCATTATGGCGTTATTTTATTGCTAAATGTCGAGAGCGCATTTTTGTAGCGCGAAAGTAGATTAATATAATGCGCGAGCGCGGATTTCCTTTGGTCTCGCACAAAACCGGACGCGCGCTCTCGGATATACGCTGCTCTCGCGCAGAGAGAGTGTGCGCACTTAAAACGTGTCTCTCCTCTGGCTCAAAGTGTGCGTGTGCGCGCTCAAATCTCTCCGTGCTCTTGCGCTAGATATTAATTATTTTCACACCTGGATTAAACGTCAAAAGTTATCAACCAATTAGATTGTTCTACGATTGACCGATGAAAATACTAGGCCTACGTGAAGAGGGAACTGATCTTGGGATTTCATTACAATTTAATAATATTTAGTCATATTAATCAAATGTATATTAGAAATGGCTAGGAATAGGGTGCTTGGATGATTTATACAAAAAAATAATAATAATAAAAAAAAAACCTGTTTGTCTAATCGTTTGGTCAAACCCTTCTGAGCGATTTATCTAAACAAACAAACAAAAAAGTATATACTATTCTGAAAGTTCATGTGGCCATACAGGTATTGTGTACTTGGGTTGAAATATATATATATATATATATATATATATATATATATATATATATATATATATATATCTCTTTTGATTTAAGACAGAACTAGGGTCAGATGCACTATTCCCTAAATAGCCTTCTTAAGAGACCAAATATAACACTATAATGAATTTATCATATTTGTCATAACATCACTACATTATATTCTATGGGTTTAATGCATTTGCAGACAGTGTCATTACCTACAACTGTCATATAACTATATATATTATATGTTTTAGAGGAGAGTGTCATTGAATGTGTTGCTAATATGAAGTGAGTTTTCATGAAAAGATAATCTAACCAAAATCAGAACTGGAAACAAACACTGGATTTTAAAAAAAAAAAAAATAGATTAAAAAAAACTCCCAATAAATGTCCAAACTGCGATTCTATCAGAGCATTTAGTATGTTATGATATCATTGTTTACAACTATTTTTGCATTTGATGTTGTTTGATAGGAATTGTTACTTATTATTGCCAACAACTGAGAATTTATTGCAATGATTTTAAATTCAGTTAAGGTATCTGACATAATATGACATAACATTGACCTTTTATATGAAGTCTTTAGAGCCATGGGCTGTTTTTAGATAAATCGAGGGGTTTGACCAACCATAATTGGACAGAGGTTATTTATATGTACAAACCATTCAAGCACCTAATTTCTAGCCAAATATACATTTGATTGACATTGCTAAATATTATTAAACTGTAAAGAAATTAAAGATCCTTCTTTTATTGTCAAAATATTTCACAGAAAAGAACAAAATACAAACATAAAAGAGATAAAGTAAAACAAAGTAGCCTACAATAACCAGTGTGTTAAAACAAAAATGCACCAATAAAAAAAAAAA
The DNA here is from genome assembly GCA_039654775.1 of Spinibarbus caldwelli. Lineage (NCBI taxonomy): Eukaryota > Metazoa > Chordata > Actinopteri > Cypriniformes > Cyprinidae > Spinibarbus > Spinibarbus caldwelli. The sequence continues at coordinate 31,980,851 of CM077244.1, forward strand.
AAATCAAGGAAAGGCCCTAATGAAGAAATCTGTTTCAAGATATTTTTTAAAAGTGCATAATGATAACTTTTGACAACGTTTAATTCAGGTGCGAAAAGAATTAATCTTCATATATATATATATATATATATATATATATATATATATATATATATATATATATATATCAACCCAAGTACACAATACATGTATGGCCACATGAACTTTAAGAATCATATACTTTTTTTGTTTATTTGTTTAGATAAATCGCTCAGAGGGGTTTGACCAAACGATTAGACAAACAGATTTTTTTATTTATTTATTTATTTTTTTAATAAATCATCCAAGCACCCTATTCCTAGCCATTTCTAATATACATTTGATATGACTAAATATTATTAAATTGTAAAGAAATTCCAAGATCAGTTCCCTCTTCACGTAGGCCTAGTATTTTCATCGGGTCAATCGTAAAATCTGATTGGTTGATAACTTTTGACGTTTAATCCAGGTGTGAAAAGAATTAATATCTAGCGCAAGAGCACGGAGAGATTTGAGAGTGCACAGGACAAAGTTTGAGAGCGCGTATATCCGAGAGCGCGCGTCCGGTTTTGTGCGAGAGCAAAGGAAATCCGCGCTCGCGCATTATATTAATCTACTTTCGCGCTACAAAAATGCGCTCTCGACATTTGGCAGTAAAATAACGCCATAAAGAATTGTTTAATCTCATGCTGTAAAATCACAGAACTACTGCAATCAATTAATTAGAGATTAAACACTGGATTAGATCAGAGATTCAGATGAGTCCACTATAACTACAGCATCATCACAACATAACCAAAATCACCTGATTCATTTCTTCTTGCCATAAGAAGTCTGCTTTTTGAAAACTCAGTTATAGCAGACAGAAAATGTCTCATGGTAAGAATCAAGGTTCAAGAGCACAACTAAAGCAAACACTGACCTCTATAACGGTAACTACAAATTTTATTATTTTCAATAAAACTGTTATTATTTTCAATAAAACTAAACTGGTTTCAAATTCAGTGTGAAAGGGTCTTAAAGCTGAAGCTGGAAGTCAGTTGTTGTTCTTGTGTTTCTGCTTGTTTCTCTGTACTTCAGTGATTCTGCTTATTATCATCAGATGTTCATCAGTGTCTGAATTCACTCACTTCCTTTCATTTACTCGGTCAAGTAAACTAATGTAGAGAATAGTGAATGAGGGTATAGGGTGTGATTTTGAACACAGCCTCTGAGTGTCAACTTTGAGCTCTGTTAATTCACAGTATATTCCTGTAGGTTGCTTTCTCAAAAATGGCAAATATTATCCACAATGCATTGTTTTCTATTAGTGTTTTTATAGAAAGTGGTATGTTACTGTCAGAATTTGGCATTTTTCTACAGCAAGGGTTAACAGTGTACACAAACACACGTCTTATTAAGACACTTATACTGAAGTGTAATTACAGCATCAACATCTCGCGCGGGAGCTATCACACGAGGTGCTTAAAGCTTCTTGCAGCAAATGAGTACCGTTTACTGCCTGCTAGTCTGTAATTGGGCTCCTACTGAACACCTGGCAACTTCTGCTCAGCTGATTTCTTGATGTTGTGAACGTGACCGTTCTTAGTACAGTTAGGAAGTCTAGTCTCATTGAAAAAAGTTAACCAATTACTGTAGTTTATTATTTTTTTATTCTTAAATGATTTGATTAAATTATGTTGTTGTAACAGTGTAATTGATTAAATGTTTATGTTTTACAGTTTGATGTTGATTATTTATTGATGATGTTATGTTTCCAGATAAATTTTAATGGTTTGTATTGTTTAGGGAGTTTTACAGTCATCGGTCACACTTTATATTAGGTGGCCTTAACTACAACGTACTTATATCAAAAAAAAATATAAATAAATAAATAAGTACAATGTACTTATTGTGGTCATATTGTATTGCAAAACACTTTTGCTGCTATTGAGGTGGGATATATAAGGTTAGGGACATGTTTGGTGGTGTGGGCAGGTTTAAGGGTAGGTTAAGGTGTAAGGGATGGGTCAACAGTGTAATTATACATGTAATTAAAGAAATTAATTACAGATGTCGTAGGAGCCATGCTTACTATCTTATTTAATTTTTCTATATGTTCATTTAAATATTAGTTTGCTATTATATTGTTAATGTTGTTTATTTCTCTGAGTGTGTGCCCTCTATAGGTGTGAAGGGAAAAATGTTTAAAAGGATATGCCACCCCTGACAGGAGGAGGGAGCTGGTGCGAGAGCATACAGTCTTTCGACCGTGTGCACGGAGCTAAGATGGCATGGTGCAACAAGCCTGCAATTAGCCTTTAAGTTGTTTGTTTGTTTTATGTTGCAATTCAAGCTAATTTTGGTTTAATAAACTTCAGTTATTGTTTGGAACTTCAACAAGTCTTTCTGGATCTATTCATGCTACTTTGCACGCATAGGATTATTGCATCAACACCTCCCACAATGGCCAAGAAACAAGGGACAAAATTGGAAAGTTGAAGCTTGTTTTTACCACTACAACATGTCGAAAGGCTCTGCTTTGAAAATGGAACTTGTTTGAGAAGAGGATTAATTTTGTGATTAAATTTGAATGGAATGGACTGTTTGAGACCACATGGCACTGAGACCGCATGGCATTGGAGGCAGCAAACAAAGGAAACTTCTCAAAGAGGTATGTACTTGAGAATGCAATTTGCTGAGCTAATGCTGAATTAAATTTGAATGTTATTGGAAAGACTTTCGAGTTTGATGCTGCAGACAGTGAAGAATTTAAAGATCTTGATGTGTGTGATTTTTAAAGAAGAATCATAGGAGATTTGAAAAAGTTTTGTCTTTAGAAAGAGGATATTTGCTTGTTTGAGGAAAAATGGAGGAGTCTGATGTAGAACAATCCCCTAGTGTCAAGATTGGACCCGTTTTGTCATGTGTTTCAGTTCCTGTTTTGCCTTATTTGGTCACCTTCCTGTCCTTGTTTCGTTTGATCATTAGTTGATTCCCCACACCTTTCTGTCCTTCATTATCCTGAGTTTATAAGCCCCAGTCTGTTCAGTTTATTTTTGTCGGGTCTACTTGTTCTACGTTGTGTTTGCTCTAGCTCCTGTTGTGATTATTCCCAGTGTTTCCTTGATTAAAGACTGCTGAACGTTTCTTCCAGTGGTTAAGAATTGGATGATGCCTCCAGCGTCTTCCTGCAACTGTGTAACGTGACAGAAGACCCGACCGAAACAGTTACCTCTGTGTGTCTACCCTCTGTTTTTGTTTCCCGTTTTATCTCAGTGTTTTTGTTTCCATTGTGTGCTCCCCATGGATCCCCTCCTTCGCCTGGAATACCTCCTCCTCCTGCTGGAGCAGGGGGAGAGATCGCTCGAGGGCCACACCAGACTATTCCTGGTCCTCGCAAGTCTCACCACCTACCTGGACGACACGCTGGATGGATGGTCATCCGAGGATGGTCCTTGAGTGAATTTCGCTGCCTTTGTGGAGTGGACTCTGGCAAGACATGGATCCCCTTTTACCATCTGTCCCGAGGGGGATCTCGCCAGTGCCACTCCGGACCCAGTGCCCAGCCCACCATCTCCCCGCTGAGCAGAGCGCATGCCAGAGCCCACCGCTGACGGAGAGCCAAAGCCTGCCGCAGCCGACGAGCCATCGCCGCATGGAGCGACAGAGCCACTGATCGCCGCGGAGCCGGAGCTGCAAGTGACGTCAGTCCAGGTGCGTGAGCTGGCAACAGCGCCCGCCTCGAGGGAGAATGCCGCGGACAGTGAGAGTGCGGAGAGGAGCTCCGCCCCCTACACTGTGGCTGAGGGTGAGCTTGTTATGGACCTTGGTAGAGTAGAGGCAGAAAAGGACCTGATAGACTGGGAAGCTGACCTGCTCCCTCTCCTCCCTCCTTCCTCAGAGCCTTTTGTCACCCTTGTTCTCACGTCCAGCCCAGAGAGGGCTGTGGTTCCCACGTCCTGCCTGGAGAGGGCTCCGGTTCCCATGTCTAGCCCAGAGGGTGCTCCCCGTTCCTGAGTTAAGCCCAGAGAGGGCTCCTGTTCCCCCGTCCAGCCCAGAAAAGGCTCCTGTTCCAGTGTTAAGCCCAGAGAGGGCTCCCATTCCAGAGTTAAGCCCAGAGAAGGCTCCCGTTCCTGAGTTCAGGCCTGAAAGCCCGGAGGCTCACAAATGCCTGCCCTCCCACCCGCTCCTGCCTCCTCCCCCACCCGCTACTGCCTCCTCCCCCACCCACTACTGCCTCCTCCTCCGCTGTTGTCTGGCAGCCCCTCTGCTCGCCCTCAGCCCACCATCTATGCAGTGCGAGCTCTGTGGGACTGCCATCCTCCAGCGTCGCTGTGGTCGGAGTATCCCTTGACTCCGCCTCCAGCCTCTAAGCTCTGGACTCCACCTCGGCCCATTGACACATCGGCTCCACCATGACTCCTAGCTCTCTCCTCTCTGCCGTGGCCCATCTGTCCACTGGCTCCGCCAGGCTCCCTCGTCCCTCCGGCTCCGCCTTGGTCTGTCGTCGACCATCCTGCGCCACGGGACACCACTCCTCCGGCTACGCCTCGTCCCTCCGGCTCCATCAGGCTCCTCCATCCCTTTGGCTCCTCATCAGTCCTCTGTCGCTCCGGTTCCACCTCAGCCATCTGGATCCCCGTCTCCGCCTCGATCGCCGGTGCCATCTGCTCTGCCTTGGTCCACTGGATCTTCCCCGTTACCCTGGCTCATCGGCTCGCCATCTCCGCCTCGGGCTCCTCCTCCACCTGCTCCACCGCCGTTGGTCGGCCCCCTGGAGTTGGCAGCCATTCCTCCTCCATGGCTCCTCCCTCCATCGGCTCCACCATGCGCCGTCATCATGGCTGTTGCCTGGTTCCTACTGTGCTCCTCCTGCTCCAGGCCCCTCCTGTTGTCTCCCTGGTTCCTCCCTCCTTCATCGTCTCCCTGATCTCTGCCCGTCGGCCCCCTCCCGGGTGTCCGTCCTCCTCCTGAGCCTCCTCCCAAGCTCCCACCTATGCCTCCCTCTCTTGTTGTCTACGGCGCGAGGACACACCTTCCGGGAGGGGGCGAAATGTCAGGATTGGACTCATTTTGTCATGTGTTTCAGTTCCTGTTTTGCCTTATTTGGTCACCTTCCTGTCCTTGTTTTGTTTGATCATTAGTTCCCCGCACCTGTCTTTCCCTCGTTATCCTGAGTTTATAAGCTCCAGTCTGTTCGGTTCATGTTTGTCGGGTCTACTTGTTTCTACATGTGTTTGCTCTAGCTTCTGTTGTGATTATTCCCAGTGTTTCCTTAATTAAAGACTGTTAAACGTTTCTTCGTGCCTCCAGCGTCTTCCTGCAACTGCGTAACGTGACACCTAGCTCAGCTCAGAAGGACTTGAATGAGGTTGCTGCTGGTTTAAAAGCCTCCAGAGCAGGCAAGATGGCACATCTTACAAGGCGAATGAATATTGTTAGTTCTTTGATGGCTGATGCTGAATATTTGGAAGAAGTAAAGGGGAACATGTTGAAGTTCAGTGAACAGCTTGTTGAATTCAAGTCTCTTCAAGAATCCGATGTTCAAGTGTTAAGTGAAGAGGATAAAGCTGAAGACTTGAAAACCTGATATGAACCAAGAATGAAGCAGGTTGATACGTTTGTTTCTACTGTTGAATGGTGGATGTCTAATGTTTAAGAACTTGACTCTCAAGCCAGTACTCAAGTTTCTTCTGCTCTAAAAGTGTCTGACCAGCAAAATAAAGATAACGCCTCCGTGGTTTCGTCGGTGCGTAAGTAATAGCTCTGGCAGGTCCAGCAGATCAAGTTCAAGCAGAACAAGTGTGTCGACATCAACTTCAGCACATATCTCTGCAGAGGCAGAGAGAGCAGCATTATTTGCAAAAGCCAATGAACTGCAACGAAAACATGCTATAGAAAAGGAAGAAGAAGAACTTAGAAAGATGAAGGAGGTATAGGAAGTTCAAGCAGAAATTGCAGCCACCACAGCTAAAATTGATTATCTCAAGAATGCTGAAAACTCTGAAACGAATGACAATGTGGTCAGCAAAGTTCCCATGAATGTGTATTGTGAGGAAATGTTGAATAAAACCCCACCAAGTGCTACAAACACACAAGAAGTAAAGCCAAAAGAGACTTTTCATGCACAATTCTCTACAGCACCAACGGCACCAAGTGTGACTGTGACTTCAAGACATACTTATCCAAAGAACAGTAATGCAGTTCAACAACCCACTACTGTGAATACCGATTCCAAATCATCTGCACAAATCTCTCATTCAGCTAGAGCAAATAGAGAATCATCTTCATCTAGTACCATTCAAAGGCCTGATCTTGCTACAATTCTTCAAAGACAAAACAATCTGACAGACATGCTTGTGAAACAACAACTTCTTTCCACCTTACCAATCAGAGAAATTCCAGTTTTTAATGGAGATATTCTGCAGTACAGGGCATTCCTTCATTCTTTTGAGCACATCATAGAAAGTAAAACTGATGACAATGAAGACAGACTGCACTTTCTCATTCAGTACACAAGATGGCTACCACAGGAACTTGTAAGAAGCTGCCAACACATGTCTCCGAGCAGAGGCTACCAAAAGGCAAAGCAGCTGTTGAAAGAACACTTTGGTAATGAATATAGGATTTCATGCGCTTATATCGAGAAAGCACTCTCTTGGCCTTCAATTAAATCAGAAGATCCAAAAGCTTTACAAGCCTTCACGTTGTTTCTTAGAAGCTGCTGCAATGGCATGGAAGACTTGGAGTTCATGGAAGAACTGGACACAGTCGCCAATATGAGGAGTATCGCTCTCAAGCTCCCATACAAGCTCAGAGAGAGGTGGAGTACAAAGGCATTCGAGTTCCAAGAACAATAAGGAGTCATAAGGTAAAGATGGTAGATCTTGTCAGCTTTATTGAAAAACAAGCATTGTCTCAGACCCAATATTTGGTGATATCCAAGACTCAAGCCCAAGTAAAGGAAAGCCCAAAGTGCTAGTGAAGCCCAAATCCAAAAGCAGTTTTGCCACCAATGTGCACGTGAAACCACCACAGACACCGACTAAGGGTTCACCACCACCATCATGCCTCTACTGTAACAATGGAGATGAATTGATATCATGCTTGCAGTTTGAAAGCAGCCACACAGGGAAAAGATAAACTTCATAAGACAGAATGGAATCTGCTTCGGATGCTTGACCAAAGAAGGACAAGTGAGTAAAGACTGCACAAAGTATCTTACCTGCACCATATGCAACAAACAGCATCCAAGTGTACTACACATCAAACCACCGGAATCATCCACACAACTTAAGAAAATGCCTGTGAGTAGCACACAGGTATCTCTTCAAGATGGTAAGCATATTGGAGTTAGAAAACCACAGAGCTACACAGAATGCCTGCTGTCAATTGTACCAGTACAGATTAAAAGTTCAAAAGGAAGTAAGATTCTGCACACATATGCCTTTCTTGATCTTGGAAGTTCGGCAAGCTTCTGTACAGAGGATCGTATGAGGAAACTCAACATTACTGGAAGAAAGACTAACATTCTTCTTCAAATGATGAGCCAGGATAAGTCTGTGCCCTCTTATATTGTCAGTGGGTTGGAAGTTTCTTCACTGGAAGAAAATGACTTTATTCCATTGCCTGAAATCTACACACATCAGAGCATGCCCATTGACACCTCTAACATTCCCACAAAGGAAGAACTGTCTAAATGGCCGGGTGTGTGTTCACTACTGTATGTGTGCACTTGGATGGGTTAAATACAGAGTACAAATTTCGAGTATGGGACACCATACTTGGCCACACGTCACTTCACTTTTTTTTTTCACTTTCAAAAGCTCAACATTTTGGACTGATAGTCAATCAGTACTGAAATACATCGCAAATGAGAATGCACAATTTTGTACATTTGTCGCAAATAGGATCTCTGTTATCAGAGAAAACACAGATGTAACACAGTGGAAATTCATCAGAACCAAGCAGAACCCGGCAGACCTGGCATCAAGAGGAGTGAGTGCCAGCACATTGGTAAAGTGCAGAGGGTGGATCCATGGACCAGGCTTTCTATGGAAGAAAGAAGAAGAATGGCCTAAAGAGTCCCTGGTATCTGTCTCACTCTCACCTGATGATGTTGAAGTTAAAAGAAACACCACTGTGTACAGTACTGTCCTTAAAGACAAGGAAAATCCTTGCAGCGAACTACTTAACTACTTTTCAAGTTGGACAAAGCTAAAGATAGCGGTAGAATGGTTCTTAAAGTTCAAGAATGTCCTTCGATTGCTTAGTGCAAAAAGGAAAGAAATCCAGGTAGCCTGCATGAATAAGCACACTAAAAACCCACACAAGGTATGTGACAAATTGAAAACATTCAAGACATCACTTGGAGCACAATCCATAAGCTTGGATGATCTCTTGAAAGCAGAAAAGGCCATTGTCGAGTTTTACCAGAAACAAAGGTATGCAGAAGAAATGTCAAGAATTGAAAAGGCATCAGTTGTTGGAAAGTGCTTGAATCGGTTCAGCAGCTTGTACAAGCTAGAAAATTGGAGAGCAGATGATGGCAGACTTACCTAAGGAAAGATTACAAACTGATCTTCCACCTTTTAGCAATATTGGAGTTAACTACTTTGGACCTTTTGAGACAAAAAGAGGTAGAAGTCAAGTAAAAAGCTATAGAGTCATTTTCACATGCATGACAAGCAGAGCAGTTCACCTAGAAATGGCTCACTCACTAACCACAGATTCCTGCATTGATGCTTTAAGACGATTGATAGCCAGAAGAGGTCAAGTGATGTATATTCAATCTGATAACGGAACTAACCTGGTGGGTGCAAAAAGAGAGTTACAGAATTCACTTTCAGAGTGGAACCAAAGTGGAATCCAGAAGGCAATGTTCCAGAAAGGAATTAATTGAACGTTTAATCATCCAGGAGCCTCACATAATGGGGGAGTATGGGAGAGGCTCATTCGTATGGTGAGGCAGATCCTGTGCTCTATTTTGCAACACCACACCCCTTGATGATGAAGAATTACAAACACTCTTTTGTGAGGTAGAATCAAACTTGAATAGTCGTCCCGTTACCACATTGTCTGATGACCATCATGATCTTGAACCTTTGACACCAAATCACATTCTCCTGCTAAAGTCTAGCCCTGCTTTACCCTCTGGACTGTTTCAGAAGTCAGATGTATACATTTTACATTACATTTACATTTATGCATTTAGCAGACGCTTTTATCCAAAGCGACTTACATTGCATTCAAGTTACAGTTTTTTACATTTTATCAGTATACATCAGACATCGATGCAGGCAAGTACAATTTTTGGCTGACCTCTTTTGGAAGAGGTGGTCCCAAGAGTACTTATCATTTCTACAAGAGCGACAAAGATGGTTTACTGCTAAAAGAGGACTGCAAAAGGGAGATAATGTCCTAGTTGTGGACAGTTCAGCACCTCGTGGATCCTGGCCTATTGGAAGAGTAACCTGATTCCAGGTTTACCTGATTCCAAAGGACTTATAAGAACTGTTACAGTTTTTTACAATCGCTATGACAATTTTTTCAATTCTCCTAACAATTTTTCTAAACTCTTAACGCACCAACACACCTACAACACACAATTCGCAAAACGGTTAATTCCATGCTCAAAATCACACATTGTAAACTAAACTCCAACAGAAATTTTCAAAATACAGTAATACACTAACACAATACACTATGTCTACCAAAACACTGCAAACATGTTTCAAAATCAAATAATTACTCCAAAACACTAACACATGTTCTCTTCCAACAGGAACATTTAGTCAATCATAGCACAATATCATAAAAACACAAACATCAGACGGAATTACAGAAACTGCATTATTTTATATGTGTCACATCTGCCCTTATACAATACTGTATTGTATTGATAATAAATAGTGTTCTGCAGTTTTTTTTGAAGCCTCTCTACATTTTTGTTTCATTAGGTTTGGTAAATGCATGCATTTTGTTTCTTTTGCTACAAAAATTCAATACAAAAAATGAATGACCCATCTCAGAGTAGCTTTATAGAATGTACAGTTTGTGAAAAAAAAAGAAGACAGAGACAGAATTACTGAAGTAAAGGCTTTATTTGCAACAGGACATTACTGCAAGATAACAAAAATATGCAATACAGTTGCCATTTATTATATGAAAGTACAAAATATACAAACAGAAAAAGCCACAGAAGAATAAAATATAAATAAAAAAGTCATCTTCTAATCTGCCCGGTCTTCTGCATTTGGCCACATGTTCTCAACCACATCACACCTGACTTCTTCTTCTCTGGCAAGGTATCTTTTGGAATGCCTTATCCACCCCTGGAAATGTTCAGCTGTGATGTCTTGGCATGCAGCATCCATTGCATCCAGGAGGGACATTTGGTCAAAAACCTTCCATCTCCAGGTTGAGAAACTCCTCAGTGAGGTTGAGGAAAGTGGAGTAAGGGGCAAGGAAAATGGACATCATTCTCGGATGGGTGTCAAACCAGTCTGTGACTGCACGGGAATGGTGGAATGCCACATTGTTCCATGTGATCACATATATTGACAAGTGGTCTCCCAACTGTCCCCTTTCTACCTCTGGCACCAGTCTTTCGTGCAGGTCTTCTAAAATCTCACATTTATGCAGGAATGCACTTTTCCACACAAGATCAGCCCAAAGAGGTCCTCTTTTACTGTATACTGTATGGTCATGTGATTGAAAGAACCTCAACACCTGAGTGTGTTTCCTAGATGGGAATCAGCTGTAATTTATATATTTGCATAACATTATATATTTGGAAGCAGCTGTTTCTCATTAATGAATAAAAAATGGGATATATTTGTGTTTCGAATTGACAATATGAACAGCTGTTCACTTTGACTTTAGCCTATAAGTTAGGTTTAGAAAATGATGTTATCTGTTCTGACATATAGTGTGAAAGCATTTGTAAATTTGGCAGTAAAAATCCATTGTTTTGGTCTTGGTTGAGCTTGTGTGTAAAAGAAGTTCAAGCATTTTAAATTTGTGTTAACTGCATGCATTTTGTGTCAAAGCAACAAGAAATGCGTTAATTGTATAGCCTATACAAGCGGATGTTGTGCTAACTGCGTTAAGAGTTTAGGAAAAGTGTTAAAAGTATTGAAAAAAAATGACATAGCGATTGTAAAAAAAAAAAACGTAAACTTAAGACAAAAACTGGTTTCTTGAAAAGACCTATTACCAAACTTTGCCTGCTGTTAGAAGATGCAGAAAACTAGAACTGAATCGTAGAATGACTGGATAAAGTTTCAAATATGAGTATTATTTTTCCTTGTATATGCATATTTGGCTCCATTTACATTTAATTTATTGTAATTGATGCTTACACCCTCAATTAGGGGCCAGGTGTAGGAGCCATGCTTAATATCTTATTTCATTTTTCTATATGTTCATTTAAATATTAGTTTGTTGCTATATTGTTAATGTTGTTTAATGTTGAGTGTGTGCCCTCTATAGGTGTGAAGGGAAAAATGACAGGAGGGGGGCGCTGGTGCAAGAGCATACAGTCTTTCGACTGTGCACATGGAGCTAAGATGGCATGGTGCAACAAGCCTGCAATTAGCCTTTAAGTTGTTTGTTTTATGTTGCAACTCAAGCTAATTTTGGTTTAGTAAATTGTTATTGTTTGGAACTTCAACAAGTCTTTCTGGATCTATTCATGCTACTTTGCTCGCGTCAGATTATTGCATCAACACCTCCCACAATGGCCAAGAAACAAGGGACAAAATTGGAAAGTTGAAGCTTGTTTTTACCACTACAGATGTAATTACACATAGGTGTTTTTAAAAAATATAAGTACAATGTAAAAACATGTATGTACACAGTAATTGCACTGTATCAAATTATTAATTTAAATAAAAGTACATAGTATTTAAGGCCACCTAATATAAAGTGGGACCCAGTCATCTTACAGTAGAGTGATGGCAAGTCATTAAAAATATCTTGTCCAAAAGAATGATCTGATCATGAACACTGTGTATGACAAGAAAGAAAGACAGACAGACAGAAAGAAAGAAAGAAAGAAAGAAAGAAAGAAAGAAAGAAAGAAAGAAAGAAGCATTTGGCCGAGCTGACATTCTTTTGTGACTTGTGAAGAAATTCTGATGCAGCCCATTTGATAAACTCAGACAAAATGTTCATTGCGTGTGAGTGTGACAGTTTAAAAAGCTTCTGCTGAGGCAGACAGGAAAGGAATTTGTGTCACAGGGTCAAAATGCCAATAACTTCATTTTTTAGCTATTTGGAATGCAGATTTTTTTTTAGAAAAGCTTTATCCCATGTGGCCGAGGTCTTAGATAGACAGAAAGCATACACAAAGAGAAATAATGTAGAAATTAGCTCCCATAAATATGTATAATGTAGAAATATGCTACCATCAGTGTGTTCTTTCATCACGATTAGATGCTTTTTACTTCATTTCTTGAAAAGCTTATCCCTCTATGAAAATATTTAAGTATTTTAGTTATCATTTAAATTTAATAATCTCCAAACACACTGTATTGATTTTTTTTTTTTTTTTTTTTTTTTTAAACAGAAATGTAAATGAAGGTGTAAATCAGAGCTGGAAACTTGAGTCTGCGACTTGGACTTGAGTCGCATGTAAGTTGTCAAAAAAAATGGCTTGTGACTCGACCTGGACTTGTGAACAACAGACTTGAGACTTGACTTGGACTTCAAGACAGTTTGTTACTTCAAAACATCATTTTGTTATGGCATTGCTGATTATGTTCTTAGCATCATATACATTCCTAACTAATTAATTCCCTATCAATATGTGCTGCAACAGCAAACAACACACTTCATCGCTAAACACACCGAGCCCACATTGTGATATACACGTGATGCATCTGAAGGAATGCGTATTCATCACCCGCTATATGAATGAACAACATACAATAACAATATAGCCACGTCTTACCTTATGATCATCTTTGTGTCATTTAATCGCCATATACAGTATATTCTATTCTATTCTATTAGATCATGATCTTTATATGAATTGTATATACTTTTCCTTCAAATACAGCTATAACTATAGATATGGCTGAACACTTTTCATAGAATGAAAGTGAGACAAAACCATTTTCTATGCTTGTGTTTCTGTAGAGGAGACAGCAATCTGTACAAAGCCTCAAGAGCATGTCTCTGATGAGAGAAATCTCACCAGCTGTGGTCACGCATTATCAGTTCAATTACCATCAAGTCTATTTACAGACACAAGAAGATCACTGACCCTAACACAAGTACATAATTTAGAATTAATTAAAAAAAAAAAAAAACACAGAAAAAAATGTATATAGGCTGTATATAGTTGCTGTAAGAGGAGCCCTGTCATGTGTGATTGGGTGTCCAATGCTCCTGGAGAGCCAACGTCCTGCAGATTTTAGCTTCAACCAGCTCCATCACACTTGCCTAAAAGTTTCTAGTGACTTTAATTAGCTGGTTTGGGGAATTACATTTTCCTCAATAATAGTTATTTTGAAATTAGACAAAAGAGGTAAGTTTTAAGCAAAATATTCTTGAAGCATGCTTTTTTTATTTCCTAAAAAAAAAAAAAAAAAGACGAATGTTCATGCTGTTATACAATAAAAGCATATTGTTCCAGGAGCTGACAAGCTCCAGACGAGTCTCATATAAGTATCATTAAAGTACATGACTTCTGTGTCATATTTCAAGAGTTCTGAAACCATACGATAGCTTTGTACGAGGAACAGATGAAATTTAAATTGATTCTCAAAATTGAAATTTAAAATCTTCTCCTCCACTCTCTAATCTCATTAGAGTTTATGCAAATTCCAACTAATTCTAACTATTCAAACAGGCTGTGGAATATAGAAACACAATCCAGCAACACATCTTTTCCACTCCAGAAACTCTTGGCAGAGCAAACACGCTGGTGCTGGGCAACAATGCCAAAAAATGCTTTATCTTGATGGACACATTCATTATCACCTTCTAATTACAGGTGCATGTCCAGGCGGATTGATTACCTGTGTGGAGGGTTAGTGTTACCGCGAGCGGGACGCAGGGTCGGGGACCCGCGGACAGGTGTGGATGGGGTATTGGTTTGTGGGCAGTGTACTGACTCTCTCTATTATTCATAAAGCTCAAGAGGATCTATGACTACCAACACATCTTCAGAAACTACCAACTACACTAACAGGAACAATACCAGGACAATACGTTGGCTTTTCACACGTAGCATGGTAGAGGCATGGTATTTTTTGAAGTTATTTGAATCCTATTGTATGTAAATATTTGGGTCTTTGAATAGTAAATTCGTGCCATGGTATATGAAAGTACTATGGTATTACCATCCGACACATCATTGTATGGACACAGTACTTACCTAAGTCAAAGTATACAGTACTTTATTCACATGCACATAAATAATTAAAGGTACAACAATCAGTTTCATATAAGTTCCGAAAAGTTCCATTTGGAATGTTAACTTATATAAGATAACACACACACAGTGAGGCAAGCAGCTGTACAGCGGTATGTACTGTATGTACTGTGTATTACTGTAAGTTCTCTGACTGACCTGAGAAAAAAATCAATTCTTCAAGATACATGTACTTGAGAAGCAAAATGACTTTTTTGTTAGTTTTTTGCTTAAAACAAGAAAAACATCTGCCAGCAGGCTAAGAAAAATAACATTGTTTTGCCTTTGAATTAAGATTATTTTTCTTACCTCATTGGTATTTCTGTCGGGTGTCAAAAACCATGAGCAATGATGCCAAGAATCATGTGCAGATTTTTCATTTGGTTACTTAGAGAGACAGTGTTATTTCATCAATGAGATGCTGTTATAGTTTTTAATAATAGTTTGAATTATTTTCTGTTTTTATTTAAATGTTTGTTAGTAAAATTTTAGTAATAGTTTTGTGTGCTTTTGACATTTTTATTAGTTTATATATGTCTGTATATTATACAATATATAATAAATTTATGTTTATATTTATTTTTGTTTTAGTTATTTTAGTACATCAAATTCAACTAAATGACAATGTAATCTAATTTGCAACAAATATTTTGAGTTTCTAAACTATTTTAGTACTAAACTGAGTTGGATATATTCAAATTTAGCATATGGCTTGGCTTCAGCAGGCAGGTAGGCTATGTAATAATCTTACTGAGGCCCTGTCCCAAATTGCACCCTAAACCCTCGAGTCCACACTTTCATGATGTAATGCTGCTTTGACTGTCTGCTTGCATTTCAGTGTGCATCAAGGACATTTGTGACCTTCTGAAAGCTAAAATGCTGAGTGGGACACACTATGGTCTCGTGGACTTAACAGACGAGCACATACAGCGGCCATTGTAAGTGCACAGAGCCACATGTGCACATGAAGTGTGGTGTTTGGGACAGGTGCCTCTGCTCTCCTGAGCTCTACAGTGCTACACATTTAACACATGTAAATCTGTAGAAATGCAGCACACACCACAGAGGGCAGAAATCAGTCTGCCTTGTTGTTTTTACATTAGCTAACATAAACCTTGCCTTAGAGATAACATATATGGCAATATCAGTAATAGAAATATATAGGTAATAAATGTGGTTTTTTTTTTTGTTGTTGTTGTTTTTTGTCATACCATGGGTATTAGTGGGGTAACTTCAAGTAGTCTTGTGTATCACGTGAAAAAGCAGGTTCATGTGTATTTGGTTGTCCACCCATGCTGTTTTCCCACCTGTCCTCCAGCTGGATGTCTAAATCCATGCACCACCATGTTTAGCCGTTTTCTAAAGCAACTACTGTACAGTCAGTGATTTATAGTTTATAGTCAGTGATTATTGCTACATGGTCTCACCAGGTTGGTATAGGACATATAGTTATGTTTGATGGAGGAACCATGGAGCATGAAGATGTTTGGATAGTCAAGGAGGCTGTGTAACTCTCTCTGTGCTTCTCACCTCTCAAACACACACACATGCAGTACCTGGCTAAAAACACAAATTTGCACTTTTTACTTAATGTGCCTAATGTGTAAAACAAGTGTATCCACAATATATTTTTGGAATAAATATGTAATTATGTAATATTTTGTGGGGGAACTAAACTAAAACAAGTGCTTCATGTGGTAATATCTAAGAGTGTGTTGACACTTGGCAGGTTTGGTTCGATTAAAACAAACTCTGGTGCATTTGCACTGTTAGTGCGGTTCATTTGATTTTCTGTTTTGATGAACCTCACCCACTTTACAGTTTGTGTTTTATTGTTTATAATCTTGTTTATCGGTTTTCTTTGTGCAGCACTTTGGTCAACTTTGGTTATATTAAACTGTGCTATATAAATAAACATTGTATTGTATACTGTATTTGAAAAAGTGTGTTGTCTGCACCAAACAAGAGGACTTGACTTTTCAGAGGATCTCAGCTCACTTGAAAACTGGTGGATTTCAACTAAAATTTAAATGCAACAAAGACTGAAGACATCTAAACAAACATAAAAGTAGGATGTGAGGATGAAGCATACCTGGTTCTTCACATCATGAACGATGTTGAACATTACAGCGTATAAACTCTTTGTGAGTTCTCAGCTGGTAAAAATACCACCATTTGTACACAAACATGCAACAAGCGCATTTAGCCCAGCACACAGCATTGCTTTCCATGTTCAGTAAGCTGTTCAGTCAGGTTGTGACCTTATCCTTTTGCCTTTTGTTTTGTATCTTTAGGTTAAAAAGGGCAATGTGAATGCAAAGTAAACTAAGTATCCATTAACTAAAGTAATTATGGTTACACTTTATTTTAAGGTGTGCTTGTTACAGTGTAATTATACATTTAAGTACTGAGTGCTATTAATTAACTACATGCTTTATAGCATTAAGATTACTTGTAAAAATGTGTAATTAACTGCTATTATAATAAGTTTATGCAACATCTGTAACAAGGACACCTTAAAATAAAGTGTTACCGTAATTATTTTATTTTTTGGTCTGGGCAAAAAGAACCAAGAGAACTGAACTGCAAATGTGCAAACCCTAAATGAAGTGGTTTTATTCAAGCTATAATGCTCCATATGACTGAATATATTGTGTCTGCACCAACAAAAGTCATTTTTTAAATGTCAGAACTGCCTGGAACTGTTAAGGTAACTACTGCAATGCAATTTTACTTTTCACAGTCTACTTGGCTTCACAGCTTAATGTTGCTCTAACAGGATAAGGTTTTAGATTTGATAGGGATTGTATAGGGAAAGCACCACTCACAAGCATTATGCCGCATTATGCAAAACAGCTTAATAAATCTTTGCTAGAATCACATTTATCTGTTTCAGATAAAACTGAATGCGTTTTTAGTGCCACTCACTGGACAATTCACTTTGAAAGTATCCTGGAAGTGCAAGAAGCAGCATAATATCATTTTGCAGAAATGTGCAGCAATTGCCATGCAACTTACTCTAATTTTTTTCACAATATATAAAAGCAGCTGTACAGAGAACAGAGCCATACTAACCTCAAAGAGCAAGCTAAAAGTGACTATATATAGACGATTTTACATGTCAATTTTTTATAAAATTATATCTTATAGTTAAAAACTAGTGCCAAATAATAATAATAAACAATTTGTGTGCTCCTCACAATTTGTTGTGCATCAAGCAAATGCAAGGCTCATTTTTACATTGAGTGACCATAATCAGAATTTCTTTAGATTGATCTGTCCTGTGACAAAAGTTCAGCTCAACTATGCCTGGGATCTGAGAAAATGCCTTGTCAGAACAAATATCAAATCAATGAAATTTTGATTGATAAAAAATGTTGACACACTGTTTACTGCATTTTGCCTTTGTGGGCTAGTGTACTTTTTCTTTCCTTCTTTACATCTGTTCTACTCTTCTTTAATCTCTTCTCTTTCTCTGTTTTACTCTACTGTATACCTGACTGATTTTTGTTTCATTATACTCTTCTTTGCTCTACTCTCCTCTTCCTTTTAATTTACTCTTTTTCTTGTCTTTGCTCTTTCATCTTTCTCTTTCTATTGGTCTGTTCTCTTCTTTTTCGCTGTACTGTTCTCTACACTACTGAAAAAGAAGTGTGCTTAAATGTACCTATTTAATGTACACTTGCAGTGTACTTTAAATCTTCTACATATTTAATTGTACTTGCAGATAATATAATATTAATTAAATAAAAGGCCACTTGTGTACTCTCAAAGAAATGACATTAACATATATTTTAGTTTACTATAAATACAATAATTCAATAACATACATTAATATATAAATAATATTTTATCAGAAGTCAGAAAGAGCTTTATTTCCAAGTATGTTTGCACATACAAGGAATTTGTTTTAGTGTCACAATCTTCCAGTACACAGAGACAACAACACACAGATAATAAAAACAAGATGAAAATAAACACACACACACACACACACACACACACACACACACACACACTCTTTGTTCCAACCATAGGTTCCAACCACAACTGTTTCTGAGGAACTACATTGTTTGGTGGAAGAATACTGTTTTTATTAATATCATTACACTTATTTTCTCTGTTTTATTTTCTGAAACCTTACTAAGTATAGGGAATTACTGTTTT
Source organism: Spinibarbus caldwelli (assembly GCA_039654775.1). Taxonomy (NCBI): domain Eukaryota; kingdom Metazoa; phylum Chordata; class Actinopteri; order Cypriniformes; family Cyprinidae; genus Spinibarbus; species Spinibarbus caldwelli. The sequence continues at coordinate 31,999,440 of CM077244.1, forward strand.
ATAAAAGCAATAAGCCCCGTGAAGCAGTGGTTTACAGTGAATTTATAACATCTAAGGGGGTTTTAGCTTTGTGTTGTGCCTAACAACGCCCCTTAGCTGTTATAAATTCACTGTAAACCACGGCTTCTTGGGGCTTATTGTTTTATATATATATATATATATATATATATATATATATATATATATATATATATGTAAACAGACAAGTAAATTGAAAAATAAAATACATTGTATGTACAGGTGTGCTATAGATAGAATAGAATAGGAATTGAATAGAATAAGATGTAGGGATGCACTAGAATGTAGGGTGGTAACAAATAAATATAATGTTATTGCACATATTTATATTAAATAAAAATATACATTTAAACTATAATGCAATTTCATGTCATTGTAATTACCATGCGTGCATTGCATTCAGACTGCACTTACTCTTTTAATACTGTATTTCTATACTAAGTAGGCTTGCCTTTTTGTATGTTAAATAATATTATTTGTGTAATAAGTATTTTTATGTAAGCTAAAGTGTAACCTACTACTTTTAAACTCATTTTATGTACTGCTCCAACTGCAGTGAAGTTGTAACTCAGGAAAATATTAATGTGTAGGGAATATTCTTTCGAGGGAAAAGCTGTGTTGAGCTGTTTCTGCTCTCAGAAACTGTTGTGTGTGTGTGTGTGTGTGTGTGTGTGTGTGTGTGTGTGAATGCTGGTGATGTCACACTGGTGTGGGTCATTTGAAGGTTAGCAGCCTCGGAAGGGTTCACAGAAAGTTCACTCGCATATATTAGGCAACTCAATCTTTCATTGTGTAGGAATGAACTAGTAGGAAATGATCTGCACGCAGGCAGGAGACCAAATCCGTCATTGCGCGTTTAAACGCGATATATTTACAAAATCATCCCTCATTATAGAGAAGCGCTGTAGCTAACCGGAACGGGACACAACACCGAGCGGAACCGTATTTATATCCGTTTAGCGATCGTTTTTACTCTGAAAATCGCCAGTGAGGATCGAGATGGATCGCTTGATGTCTGGAGACTGTGGAAACGGAGAGAGATCCGCGCGTGCCAAGAGTTGATGGAGTTTCTGTGAACAAATGAAGACAACCCGACTGATATTTTATTCTTTTATTCTTCAGCGAAATAAAGTGCATGATGTTTGACTGTATGGATGTGTTATCGGGACACATGCTGGAGTTTTACTCGTCCAGTTCCTCGTCGTGTATGTTACAGGAGAAAGCGCTCAAAGCGTGCTTCAGCTGGCAACACCGACGCACCAAACACTGTAGGTCTATACTTTTATTCCATTATTACAGTGATTCATGTGCATAACGCTTCATTCATGATAAATCCGCCTTTATTTCCCATTTGCAATTATTAATTTTAATAAAGGATTCGTATTAAATAGCAGTACCAAAAAGTGCCATGGGAATATTGTGCACCAGTGTAGTTCTGTGGTATTATGCTAGAGTACTATGGTATCTGATACAATCATTGCACCATAGTAATACTGTTTTGTTGATCACTTACCATGGTAATGCTATGTTTTAGACATGTCACATGGAATTCTTTAAAGTATGGTAATCATTCAGTAACTTGTACAGTATATACAATATCAGTATCTACCAATGATACTGCCATCTGATACCATTAATATACTATGGTAATAATTTTTGTCAGGGTTTGTTCTATACACAAATACACACCTGACAAATTATGTTTCAATTATACAAATTATGATACAATGATAAATGACACTATTACTGAAAACAGCAAAACGTAAAAAGTAGTCAAATGAAATTATCTGAGGTACATATACCATGGTACATTAATATGGTCATCATTCAAAAGCACTGTATTTATAAAAGTGCCATGGTATTGCAGTTACACTGCTACAGTACTTTTTGAGGTCATCCTTTACATTACTGTAGGTGGAGTTGTGACTGCTCGTAATTGCATGTTATTGCTTTTACTATAGTAATTACAGCTACACTTTATTTTAAGGGGTCCTTGTTACAGTGTAATTATACATTTAAGTACCAAGTAAAATTAATTAACTACATGTACCTGCTATATGGTTAGGGTTAGGATTAGGGTTTGGTTTAGGGTTACATGCATGTAATTATGAATAATTTATTGTTTTTATAATAGTAAATATATGTAACATGTAACAAGGACACCTTAAAATAAAGTGTTACCATAATGTTCACTGGACGCTGTTCGGTGAAGTGTTACCAAACATTTTAGTGATCAGTTAATGTCTGATCAGTAAAAGGCTAATGAAGAATTAAATATTAGGTATTATTTATAGAAGAATGTTATTAAATTCAACATGTACATGTCATAAAGTTTCTCACTTTCTGCAAGTTTGGGTTCTGTAACAAGTCCAAATTGCTTTATGGTGTGTAGCAAAATATACCTGGAAGATGTCTATGATGTCCAAAAACACAGTCCATCAGATTTTTAGATGCAGCCGTACACTACATATCTGCACAGTGTGGAAGTTGTTTCCCCTCTGTGATTTATGGTCGGTGCAGCAGCTTTAGGAATGTGCTCTGTAAACATTCATGACTTTGACACCCACCGGCCCCAAACTGCACACAGATATACACAGAAAAGACCCCTGAAACCGACTTTTTAAACACAACTAACCTCATTACATTTTTATTTATTTATTTATTTATTTTTTAAATCTGAGCTTGCTTGAGCGCTCATTTATTGTGAAAGCACATCCTCCACGCAAGTCATCCAAATATCTGTTTGGTCTTTTACCGTCAAAAGCATTATTTATTTTTACGTCCTAATGACCCTCATGAAGATAGCACTGAGTGCACACTCACTGTCATTTCCCCAGATATATTTGCTCAGTGGACACAAATCAAAGCAAAGTGGCCCTTATCGGACAGCAGCCATCTGACGGTGTCAACAGCCCACTCAAGCTCTCTGAGATGCCTGTGTTCACGCTGTACTGGGGCGATTACCGCAATCCATTCACTCAATGTGACTGAATAACATTTGATTTACTGGATGACTCGCATTATATAGTCTTCTTGAGCTCTGTCTTGAATTTTCCCCAGACCTGCTTGATCTTGACTAAGGTTAAATTGCAGCTGCAGTTAAATAAAACAAAATTGGTATCATTGGTATCATGCGATGGAAACTGGCAGCATTTTCACACATCATTATGTCTTATGTATTTGGTTCAGCAGCTACTTGTAATTAAATTATTTTCTATAGTTCAACAGATTCTTTAGTAATCACACAACCCAAATGTGTTTATTTGCATCTCAGTGAATTAGAAAATTATCATCATTAGTGTGTATTGGTAAATTGCTCTGATAAAACAGCTTGTGTTCATCTGTGGTGCAATGAATTGAGAACGAGAATGAATTGGTGCAGCGATAATGAGGATGAGCCCCCCTTTTTGTAATTTTATATTTTTCATGGTAATATCTCATATTTTAAATTCCTTTCAATTCTTAGTCTCATTTCAACAGGGTCAGCTAAGTTATGTCAATTAATTTTGAATAATGGAAACCTTTACCTTATTAATTACAGACATGGGAAATGTGAGTTTGCTAAATACTGTTGCCCTCTCTGATCATATGTTGCAGATATGAGAAATAGAATATGCTAGTGTTTCTTTATCTACATAATGCTCAGTGCTTAAAATTAGGAAAAAATCTTTGAGAAATAATACTGATTAAAAAAACCTAAAGTTATCGACAGTTCAAGGTATGGAAGCATATTCATTTTGACTGAGTTTTTATTTTATTAGTGTATCACTGTACGTACAGTAATAACATCAATATTAATATTCAAATAAAAAAACACACACATATATATTTAAATTAATTCATAAAATTGCATCCTGACAGTGGAAGACATAGCCCTTGTCATGTAATCCAGGGTTATTAGTTGGTCTCTATAAGTGCTGAGTACATTAACTAGTTAATAGTGGTTTCATGTCATAACTTTTACTAGCTGTGGCTGACTAGTAGTGGATTTTTCAGTGGTTGATAATGTACAGTTATACAATTTGATATGTACAGAAATTGAAAACATTTTTAATTTACATGACATATAAATATTTCAAAACATTTGCATGATCCATTTGTGCATTATTCACTAGGGGATTTGCAGATTCAATATTACAACAATATTTTGTTGCTGGTTATTATTGCAATTTATGTAAAACCTGTAATTGCGATGTGATGTTACAGTATATTTAGCATGCAGTATCTGTAACTTCATCTTGCTTCACAAGAAGCAAGAACAGTATGTCTTTCCACTTTTTCATTTAATTAAGAATGTGTTTTTTTGTTTGTTATTTTTTATTATTATTATTATTTTATTTATTTTTTTTATTTTTTTTCACACTGAGAATTACTGGGCAATTCTGGTGAATTTTCTACAATACTTTGTTTTTTTCCATTATGTGCATATTGTTGTGATAGCAGCATGTGTTTTGTCACAACCTGTACATGTGCAACTAGACAAAAAACTAAATAACTAATAAAACAAATACATCTTCCTATATACAGTACCACTGTAAAAAAAAAAAAAATAAATAAAAAAATAAGATGTTTCACCAAAGCAACAAAATTGTTTTGAATCTACATATATATTTGCTAACAATGTTTGTGGTTATTTTCAAAATTGGTAAATATCATCCTATTCACTATATACACCACTTGTCAGCCAGTTTTTACTCTATTGTGTAATAACATAGCAAATGACAAAATAAAATAAAAAATGCTGTGTGGGACAGTCCTGGGATCTTTCCTATAGTGAGTTTTGAGATGTGGACTTCTGTCAGTTTATTTGTCATAACCTAGTCCAAATCCTTCTCTGTGTTCAAGTCAACCAGATTTGGCAATCCAATATAATATACCTATCCAATATAATTTAAGCAGTTCAGCGCAACAAATATGCGCTGGGCTCCAAACGACAGTACAGAACACTAGTCTGTCATCAGAGCTGCTAGCTATGTTTGAACCCTTTAGCCTCAGCATATGAAAACATCATAAGAGGCATTTGGAGAGATTAGAGCAAGATATTTATACACCTCCCTCTATTACGCTAGTGTGATATGTGCTAATTACGACCACTGCTCGCTCGTCTTTCTCTCTCTTTAGCGCTTCACAGGCAGACTTGAAAGGCCATTGGCACAGTGTGCACGGCAAGCTAATTTTGTGCATCTGTGATGTGACGCCCGTACGGTGGGAATAAAAAAGCTCTAAAACAACTTTGAAATGGGATGAAGCTGCATGTAATATATAGATGATGGGAGGGCCTTGCTGTTACGATCGCTCATACTGAGGGTTAGTGATTTGAACAAACCCCTTTAAACTAATAAAACTTAGGTATATAACTCACCATTTATGCTACAGACATGACTCGGTACATCAAATAGTCTAGCTTAAAGAGGATATGTGTGCAAACAGCACTTGCAGTGTGTGTGTGTGTGTGTTTGTGTATATATACATATATATATATATATATATATATATATATATATATATTAGGGCTGGGCAAGTTAACGCATTATTTTCGCGATGACGCATTAATTAATTAATGCCGACAATTATTTTATCGCGCATTAACGCAGTGTTTTTGTATTATTATTATTATTATTATTATTATTATTATTATTATTATTTTGAAAGGCCGTTGCTCACTGGCTCTTAATACACATACAGACAAACCATGGGTCACAGAAGGGGTGGGATGTTGATCAGTACTGGCTTGAGATGGGCATCATTATGCGTCTCAACCATAGACTTTAAAAATAGATGGACGATGCACCTTCATTCACTTCCTTTGAAGAAAAGTGAAGCCGCCATTGTCCCAAAAGGGCGCGGCCATATTGCGCTGATTTGGGACCTGACTGCTCCAATTTTTGTCTGCTGATTGCTGTATAAGAGGGTTGTGTTAAAATAAGGTAAATACAACTCCAATCTCCTCCTGAAGATCCCGAAAAAGTCCGTTTGCGCCTCAGTTCACTCCGAGAAGCTGTCAGTCTCAGCTGTCAATCATGACATCACACTCCCGTTTTTATAGCATCACTTAACTAACTAAAACTAAACTTATTTAAAAAATGAACACTTGGGGCCCTATCATACACCTGGCACAATGCGCGGCGGAAGTGTTTTTGCTAGTTTCAGCCCGACGCAGTACTCATTTTCCGGTCCTGCGCCGCGGTTTAAATAGCAAATGCATTTGCGTCCATTTGTGCGCCCATGGGCATGCTGGTCTAAAAAAGAGGTGAGTTCAGGCGCATTGTTGGCACATTGCTATTTTGAGGAACTGAAAATAGACTGCGCCATAGACCAACTCAAACCTAGTCTAAAGTCAATGGCGCAATATTTTTTTTGTTATTTAAAGAGCGCGTTAGTAGAAAATGCGCCTCTGGGTGAGTCCACAACGCGTGTTCGCTTCGCTTATTACACACAGGGATGCGCAGCAGCACGCAAACATGCCAAATATTAAAAATTAAAGGATTACAGTGTAAAAGAATATTATTGTGTAGGTTACATAAATATAAAAATGTCATACATGTCATAATGGATAGTCATTGCATGTATCAGAATTAGCCTACCTATTTGCTCGCGCATGAGCAGATCCGTTTGCTCTCTGGAGACATGTTCAGTCTGTGCGCCTTAAAATTCTGCCGTTTAAACAGTGAATCTGCCAAGGCCCGAGCGCAAGTCGCTCTTAAAGAGAATGGGAGATGAGACTCTGATTGGTTTATTGCACGTTACGCCCAAAAAACACCCATTACTCATTAAGAAAATAGGGACAACCCTTTTAGACCATGCGCCTGGGCGCGCCAACCGTTTTCCTGTCGTTAAACTAGCAAAAGTGGATTCGGACACGCCCTGAGTGCACTTGCGCTGTTCGCCTTAGACCATGCGCTTAGATCGTTAAAATAGGGCCCTTGAACTTACATCAGCATGATAAAATCTACATAAAATGACAAAAAACAAAAAAACAAATCTTTGAAAACAAAATATTTGAAGTGAAATTGAATTATTTAGTTTGTCTCACATCCCATTAGATTACATGGAGAGGGTGGGGTTTATCACCTATACTGGGACCAGCCACCTGGGGGCGATCGAGACGCGATGGCTTCACTTTTGAGGACTAGTGCGGCACACTTGGTCTCAACCAATGAGACCATTTGGGGTGGGCCTAAGACTGCAGCAGCGCTCACATGGACGCTCACGATAAAATTATTTAGGCTAAGCATCAACATTCACAAACCACTGTTCACTGTTATTTTTAACAGAAGAATGCAATGAACTCGTAATCACGACTTCATAAGTGGGAAATAGGAAGTTTCCAAGAGAGCACGTGAAGACAGCAGAGTGCATTGTTTTGTTAACTTTGTGGTTTATTATTTTGAGTCGTTTGGGATACGGTAACACACAGCCCTCTCGCAATATATTGCTTAACAGATCTATCACTTTTGCCGCTCAGAAATGTTCACGCAATCATGCTGCACATATCAGAAGTTCAGCGCTCCGAAACTACATGTGTACTGCACCCGAGCCCAACTGAACCGCGCTCTGGCCCACCTCTTCCTAATCGAATTGTGCCCGAGCCCAACTGAACCGCGCTCTGGCCCCTCTTCCTAATCGAACCGCGCCTGAGCCCAACTGTTCTGCGCTCTGACCCACCTCTTCCAACCGAGCCAGGGCCGGCTAAACGAACTGTGATCACACTAGTCAAACGAACTGGGCTTTGGGGGTCAAAGGCGCTCGGACACAGTTAAGATTGCCCGGTTTGAGTACACCCTTATTCTCCCACATCCCGCACACACGAGTCTGCACCCACCTGCACCCGCACTCCCCCATCAAGTGTTGTCCTGCACCACACTCTGTTGTGTTGGGTTCCGCGATAGTGAAGGTCTCTAATCGGAAGGTGCCTGTTATAATGTTATGATCGAGGCTCTGGACTCTGATCATAACTTGTTTTTCTATAACAAACTATAAAATATTTTCTATAAAAACGTTAATGCCCTGGCAGTGACAAATAGCTTTGGTTTTATATTTAATTTGATTACATTAATGTTTAAGTTGAAATTTACAAGAACTGCTACTAGGCTATGTAAAAGGAATACTGCAGTAAAAAAAGCACCTTATTTGTTTAAAGTGTTTGCAAACAAAATGTTATTGGAATTTTTTTCATATTGCAGTACTTTTAAATGAAAAAAAGTACGCAATACACTACTTTTGAATTCATTATTGAATTTTGTGCATAAAAATGTGATTAATCGCAGACAATTATGTGGTTAATCGTGATTAAAAATTTAATCATTGCCCAGCACTAATATATATATATATACAGTATCTCACATCCCTCACATTTCAGCAACTATTTTATTATATCTTCTCAAGGGACAATACTATAAAAATTAAACTTGGATATATTTTAGAGTAGTCAATGTGCAACATGTATAGCAGTGTAGATTAGGGCTGGGTATCGTTCAAAAATTTTCGATATCGATATCGATACCGATACCGATACCTTGAGTTCGATACCGGTTCCTGAACAATACTTTTTTCGATACGAATCTTATGAAATCAGTTTTAACAAGATTACAATATCTAAAAAAACTATTTTTTCAGCTTGTTGACATTTATACAGACTCAAAGCCTCATCTCCTGAGCCACTGCACAAAGGAACAAAATATATCCAACACAATAAATCTGCAAATAATTTTAATAAAGTTCAAATAGTTTTCAGTTTACACATCTTTTAGGCTACATTTACACTAGTGTGTGTTCGTTTTAAAACGCATAGCTCAGACAGAATCATCATTTCTATTAATTTATTCTAGGTTGTTAAAGACTTCAAGAAATTGAAAATCTTTATCCACTTTCATAAGTGGGTGTTTTATTTTCTTTCACCATATATTTTATTGTTATTAAATTATGGTGTAGTATGTCTAATTATTTGAATGCATAAAAACAACTTAGTTTATTCAAATTTATTCTTAAAATAGCCTTATGAAATGTTTTATTTTCCTCAGAAATTCTGTTCTGTATCTGGTTTTCAAATGAAGGCATAAAACATTAATTTAATTTATCTTTAAATTAATGAAAATCAAAGTTTATTTATTTATTTTGGCAAACAAAGGGGGTTTACTATTAAAATTAAAACATGGAAGAAATGTGTGATCATTTCTAAAAAAAAAAATTAAGTTTTAATAATTATAATAGTAGCCTAGTAGCAGCAGTACTGTCTGCTGAACAATAGTAAAATATTTCTGCCTCAGTGTCTTCCAAGTTAAACCGAACTTTTATTTTGACGGGTTGCCGTGAATACCTTACAGTGCTGTGTGTATATGATATGACGCTAGTTTTACTCAAATCAAATGGTAAAATGCTAATGAAGTGACTCTCAGAGCAGTTCTGGAGATGTTGTTCATGTGTTTATGTCCTCGTTTAGTGAGACGGCAGACGCTGAAATCACCGCGAGCGTCACGCGCTTCAGTCTGTGTGGAGTAACCAAACCGCGCGATATTGAGAGCAGACTGCTCCGTACGCTTTCGAGTCGCTTTCGCAGAATGTCAAACACTGATTGATCTGCGTCGCGCCGTTTCTAGTCGAACACACCAAGTGCTGCAGGCTTATTGGCTCACGGACGTTTATGAGATGAACCCCTTAGATATTGAAATTTGGTACCGAACGACAAGACGTTTTTCGATACTCGGTGGTATCGAGGCAATTCGGTCGGTGCCTAAAAAGTATCGAACTCGATACCCAGCCCTAGTGTAGATTTACTGTCCTCTGAAAATAACTCAACATACAGCCTTTATTGTCAAAATAGCTGGCAACAAAAGTGAATACACCCTAAGTGATAACAGCTATACGTCGTTTAACCATGCAAAGCTACATGTCCTATTCATCATGTTCATGTTTTTGTCTGCTTGACAGGACTATACAAATTTGTGTATCTTGTATTAGAGCAGTTAAAATTTGGTGCTTTGAGTACAATTCTCTCATACTGACCACTGGATGTTCAACATGGCACCTCATGGCAACGAACTCTCTGAGTATTTGAGAATTAGAACTGTTGTTCTCCACAAAGATGGCCTAGGCTATAAGAAGATCAGTAACACCCTGAAACTGAGTTACAGTACAGTGGCCAGTGTCGTACAGAGGTTTTCCAAGACGGGCTTCACTCGGAACAGGCCTCGCAAGGGTCGATCAAAGAAGTTGAGTCCTTGTGCTGTGCGTCAGGTGCAGAACCTGGCTTCAAAAAACATATGCATGAGTGCTGCCAGCATTGCTTTAGAGGTTGCAGAAGTGAATGGTCAGCTTGTCAGTGCTCAGACCATATGCCACACACTGCAACAAGTCGGTTTGCATGGCCGTCGTCCCAGAAGGAAGCCTCTTCTGAAGCTGGCTCACAAGAAAGCCTGCAAACAGTTTGCTGAAGACAACCTGTCCAAGAGCATGAATTACTGGAACCACGTCCTGTGGTCTGATGAGACTAAGATAAACTTGTTTGGTTCAGATGGTGTCCAGCATGTGTGGTGACGGCCTGGTGAGGAGTACCAAGAAAATTGTGTCTTGCCTACAGTAAAGCATGGTGGTGGTAGCATCATGGTCTGGGGCTGCATGAGTGCTGCTGGTACTGGGGAGCTGTGGTTCATTGAGGGAAACATGGATGCCAACATGTACTGTGACATTCTGAAGCAGAACATGATGCCCTGCCTTCAGAAACTGGGTTTTCCAACATGATAATGACCCCAAACACACGGCCAAGATGACAACTGCCTTGCTGATGAAGCTGAAGTTGAAGGTGATGGAGTGGCCAAGTATGTCTCCAGACCTGAACCCAATTAACCACATGTGGGGCATCCTCAAGCGGAAGGTGGAGAAGCGTCATGTGTCTAACATCCAGCAGCTCCGTGAGGTCATTATGGAGGAGTGGAAGAGGATTCCAGCAACAACCTGTGCAGCTCTGGTGAATTCCAAGCCCAGGAGGATTAAGGCAATGCTAGATAACAGTGGTGCTCACACAAAATATTGACACTTTGGACACAGTTTTGAAATGTTCACTTAGGCTATGTTCACACTTGGCATCTTTTTTGAAGCTGCCATTGTCTGTTTTACATTATAATCCTATGAAGTAAACCGTGTTTTCAAAAAAAGTCCTGAGCGCTTTTTAAAACGCCACTGCCGGCGTCTTTTTCTGCAGCTCAGAGCGTTTTTTCAAGTTGAAAAAACTTTTCTGAGAAAAACACCCTACGTCAAGCTCCTTTTTGACAGCTGACCAATGACAAGCGAGTAGCGAGTCGTTTCCATAACAACAAAAACAACAAGAAAAAATGGAGAAGAGACAGTAGATAGATCGTACTAGTTTCGGAGCACAAAGAGTTGTATGATATGACCACAAAACTTTTATCTAGTCTAAAATATGCCGCAAACCGTGCATTATCCAACCGGAGCTCCTGGACTAAATTGTTGTAAGCACCATACAGTTTCCTTCCCCGTATAACGTCGTGCAACCAAAAACGTCGTTGTGAAACCACATTACCTTCCCCGTTAACTTCAAAAGCCAACGCAAGAGCCAACTTTTTACTCTTTCTCGACATTTCTGCAGCACACAGCGCTACTGTTGCAGCTGTTGTTATAGCAACAAAAGACGCCCTAGGCTGCTATTTGTATCTAAACTCTGCCAGCTTTTTATTTCACTAAAAAAGTGCTCTTGTCAACTTCTTCTTGTCAAAAAAGACGCCAAGTGTGAACACGCCCTTAGGGTGTACTCACTTTTGTTGCCAGCTATTTTGACAATAATGGCTGTGTGTTGAGTTATTTTCAGAAGACAGTAAATCTACACTGCTATACATGTTGCACACTGACTACTCTAAAATATATCCAAGTTTCATTTTTATAGTATTGTTCCTTGAGAAGTTATAATAAAATAGTTGCTGAAATGTGAGGGGTATACTCACTTTTGTGAGATACTGTGTATATATATATATATATATATATATATATATATATATACACACACACTCACCAGCCACTTTATTAGGTACATCTGTTCAATTGCTTGGTAACACAAATTGCTAATCAGCCAATCACATGGCAACAACTCAATGCATTTAGGCATCTAGATGTGGTGAAGACAACAGACAACACTTCCAGTTCGAGTGAACGCTGGTGTGGTTGTCTCCCACTGCTCTCCGGTGATCCCCATTTTATCTTATTTTATCTTATTTTAGCTCGTTTTACTACCCTGGATTTTTTCCCTTGACTTCAGGAATATTTGCACCCTTCATCTGTGGATTACTTTTGGATTTGATCATTCATTTTAGGATTATTTGCACCCTTTAACTACGGATTACTTTTCCCTCTGTGTTTGGACTTTCAGCCTATCATGCTATTTTCTTTTCTGCTCATCACTGACCATTCACGAACTTTCGATTCCCCCAATTACCCCCAGGTTCGCGGTGTATCGTCCCGTGGGTAAGTCTTCACTTCCTCGCTGGTCTATTACCTGCTTTTATCTCTCGGGTTAAAGGTTTGGGGCATTTCTTTCCAGTTTGCTCCTTTCCTACCCAATAACTTTCTGGGTGGTTTATTTGTGGTGCTCAGGCTGACGTGTTTAACATGGTCGTGTGGGAGACGAGGCAGAAGGAATGATGCGTTGTTTTAGACTTTTTAAATTCACATGGGTTGTATTTTTTATTTGTAACAGAGACCTGGCTTAGCTATGGTGATTATTCAGCTCTTAAAGAACTTGCTCCTCCAGACTACCGTTTTTTTAATTCTCCAAGGTCTGTTGGTCGGGGAGGTGGATTGGCAATAATCTTCAAGAACTCTATCAAGTGCATTTCTCTACCTGATGAAAAATTTCAAACCTTTGAGGTGCAGCTCTTAAAGGTTGATCTCCCTACCCCCCTGCTCTGTGCCCTGGTATACAGACCACCTAATTTTAATAAGGACTTCATTCAAGAATTTTCTAACCTCCTGGCCTCCCTGATGCCACATTATGACAGTTTTCTGATCCTGGGTGATTTTAATATTCATGTCTGCTGTCAGTCTAAACCTTTGGTTAAGGAATTTTTAGGTCTTATGGACTCTCTTAATTTTGAACAATTTGTTTCTGGTCCCACGCACCAGAAAGGTCACATCCTGGACCTGGTGTTTTCACTTGGTTTTCCAGTGACTAACCTTAAAATTGTTGATTCTGCTATCTCTGATCATTATCCAGTGCTTTTGACTCTGTATTAGCTGGTACCCCCTCTATACCATGTCATTCACCACGATTTGACTCTTCTAGACGATTTGACTCTTCCACTGCTAGGTCTTTCACTGATGTCTTTTTATCTTCCCTAACCCCTAATATTGGTGAAACTCTTTCCTCTCGTGTTCACCCTGATGTCCTGGTTGACCTTTTTGACAGCTCCTGCACAGCTACATTAGACTCAATTGCTCCTCTGAGGTTACAACAAATCCAGTGTGGTGAAGAAAGTGCAGCCCTGGTTAAATGGGCACACTTGTACGGTCAGGCAAGAGTGCAGGCATGCTGAACGAAGGTGGAGGAAAGACAAACTTCATATATCATACACAATTTTCAGGGGTGTCTTAAGCAGTATGAGAATGCTGTTAGGGAGGCTCAGTTTAAATATATGTCTGATTTAATTGCACAAAACTCTCAGAGGCCTAAGGTTCTTTTTAGTACAATTAATGCCCTTTTAAATCCCTCTTCTAATGTTCTACCTGAGGCTTCTACTGACCTTTGTGATCAGTTTCTAACACATTTTATCCATAAAATTGAGGGTATTCGCTCTAATATTTAAACTCAGGGGTCTTCATCCCTAGAAATGCCTCTTTGTGACAGTACTCTTTCACTTTTTCAATCTGTGTCGCCCTCACAGCTTCATGGTATTGTTTCTAGTATGAAATCCTCAGTTTGCCCTTCTGATGTTTTGCCGTCTCATATTTTTAAAGAGGTTTTTTTCAATTCTAAGTCCAGCTGTGACTGCCATTGTTAATAGTCCATTGATCAATGGGGTTGTAGCTACTAATTTCAAGCATGCTACAGTGCAGCCATTGTTAAAAAAAACCTCACTTAGATCAGCATGACTTGAATAACTACAGGCCCATTTCTAAACTGTCTTTTATTTCCAAAGTTTTGGAAAAAGCTTTTTACCATCAGATCTCTTCATACCTGAGTGCTTTTAGGATTTTTGACAAATTTCAGTCTGGTTTCAGGGAACTACATAGTACTGAATCAGCTTTACTGAAGGTTTTAAATGACATATTACTCACTCTGGACGCAGGATCTGGCTGTATTTTGGTCTTGCTTGATTTGAGTGCAGCATTTGATACTGCAGATCACGATATTCTTTTACACAGACTAGAACATGTTGCTGGGTTTCGTGGCTCTGTGTTGAATTAGTTTGCCTCTTACCTCAAAAAGTGAACGTTTTCTGTTAAAGTAGGGAATTGTTTTTTTTTTCACATGCTCCAATACATTACGGTGTACCACAGGGCTCCATTCTGGGTCCTCTTCTGTTTGCTTTATACATGCTTCCACTTGGTCATATCATACAGAGACACAATTTATCATATCACTTTTATGCCACTGACACTCAGCTCTACTTTCCGATCAAAAATAAGAATGGTTCTTTGTCTGGTCTGTTTCACTGCCTGCATGACATTAAACGTTGGATGGACATAAACTTTTTACAGCTTAACAATGACAAAACTGAAATTGTTATCTTTGCCCCACCAGATATGACCTCTAACTTAGCTAATCAGTTTGGTTCTCTATCTTCAAATGTTCATGACTGTGTCAAAAATCTTGGTGTCATTTTTGATTCTAATTTGAGTTTTGATAAGCAGATCAGTGCTACTGTTAAAAGCAGTTTCTTCCAGCTAAGATCGATTGCCAAAATTAAGATGATGTTCTCTAAGAAAGACCTTGAAACTGACATTCATGCATTTATCACCTCAAGGTTGGATTACTGTAATTCGTAATACCTGGGTCTGCCTAATTGAACTGTAAACCGTCTGCAGATGGTTCAAAACGCAGCAGCCAGGCTTTTGACTTGCACTAAAAAGTGTCAGCACATCACTCCTGTGCTTGCTTTTACTGGTTACCGGTTAAGTCCCGGATTGATTTTAAAGTTTTGCTTTTTGTTTATAAAGTGTTACATGGTTTTGCCCCTCAGTACATCAGTGATCTTCTTGTCTCGTACAATGCCTCAAGATCCTTACGCTCTTCCAATCAATTACTCCTTTCTGTTCCTCGCTCACGCTACAAAACTAAAGGTGAACAGGCTTTCTCTGTGGCTGCTCCCAGACTCTGGAACAGTCTCCCTCTCTATATCAGATCTTCCCCTTCTGTTTCTACTTTTAAATCTTCCTTAAAAACTTATGTTTTCTCTATGTTTTAATTGAGGGTGTTTATATTCTTCTTGTCTTCAAGGTTTTGATCCAGTATGTTAATTGTTGTTTTAATTTTATTTTAATTTCTGTTTTTATACTTCCGTACATCACTTTGGTTACAACTTCTGTTGTTTGAAATGTGCTTTATAAATTAATAAACTAAACTAAACTAAGACGACTTGCTGAAGTTCAAACCGAGCATCAGAATGGGGAAGAAAGGGGATTTAAGTGACTTTGAACGTGGAATGGTTGTTGGTGCCAGACAGGCTGGTCTGAGTATTTCAAAAACTACTGATCTACTGGGATTTTCACGCATAACCATCTCTAGGGTTTACAGAGAATGGTCTGAAAAAGAGAAAATATCCTGTGAGCGGCAGTTGTGTGGACGAAAATGCCTTGTTGATGTCAGAGGAGAATGGGCAGACTGTTTAGAGATGATAGAAAGGCAACAGTAACTCAAATAACCACTCGTTACAACCAAGGTATGCAGAATACCATCTCTGAACGCACAACACGTCGAACCCTGAAGCAGATGGGCTACAGCAGCAGAAGACCACACCGGGTGCCGCTCCTGTCAGCTAAGAACAGGAAACGAAGGCTACATTTCGCACAGGCTCACCAAAATTGGACAATAGAAGATTGGAAAAACATTGCCTGGTCTGATGAGTCTCGATTTCTGCTGCAACATTCAGATGGTAGAGTCAGAATTTGGCGTAAAGAGCATGAAAGCATGGATCCATCCTGCCTTGTCTCAACGGTTCAGGCTTGTGGTGGTGGTGTGATGGTGTGGGGGATATTTTCTTGGCACACTTTCGGCCCCTTAGTACCAATTGAGCATCGTTTAAACGCCACAGCCTACCTGAGTATTGTTGCTGACCATGTCCATCCCTTTATGACTACAGTGTACCCATCTTCTGATGGCTACTTCCAGCAGAAGAATCTCAGACTGGTTTCTTGAACATGACAATGAGTTCACTTTACTCAAATGGCCTCCACAGTCACCAGATCTCAATCCAATAGAGCACCTTTGGGATGTGGTGGAACGGGAGATTCGCATCATGAACGTGCAGCCAACAAATCTGCAGCAACTGCCTGATGCTATCATGTCAATATGGACCAAAATCTCTGAGGAATGTTTCCAACACCTTGTTGAATCTATGCCACGAAGAATTAAGGCAGTTCTGAAGGCAAAAGGGGATCCAACCCGGTACTAGCAAGGTCTACCTAATAAAGTGGCCAGTGAGTGTGTGTGTGTGTATATATATATATATATGTATGCATATGTATATATGCATATAGTCAAACCAAAGTTTATTCAGATACCTTCGACATTTCTCACATGATCACAGTTTACTCACTATAGTGGTAATAGCATGTGGTGTAAAAAGGTTGCATTAGCAATTAAAGAAAAAACACTTTAGCAAAACATGGTCAGGTCAAAGTGTCTGAATCATTTTTGGTCCCAAATTTTTATCATTTTTACTGGAAGTCAAGTCAAGTCACCTTTATTTATATAGCGCTTTTAACAATACAGATTGTGTCAAAGCATTTAACAGTATCAAATTGGAGGATAGAGTGTCAGTAATGTATAATAATAAGATTAAACACTCCATGTTCAGTTAAAGGCATTTCATTATTGAATTCAGAGATGTCGTTGTCTAGCTCAGTTTAGTTTAAATAGTATCTATGAAATCAAATTGATGATAATCGCTAGAAATTAAGTGTCCCCAACTGAGTAAGCCAGAGGCAACAGCGGCAAGGAACCAAAACTCTCTCTGTGACAGAATGGAGAAAAAAACCTTGGGAGAAACCAGGCTCAGTCGGGGGGCCAGTTCTCCAATGGCTAGGATATTATTGTTTATTTATTTTTTTACTTATTGTTTTAATTAAATTTTAAATGTATAAATGTGTTATATTTCTATTTTTATATTGTTGCAATTTCTAACAATAATAGTATTATGTAGTTAGGTATTTTATTATATTTTTAGTTATTTTGTTTTATTTTAAGTTTTATTGTATTTAAGTCGAGGTCTTCACTGGGGATATGTCCCCGGGGCTCATTCAGGTGTCCGGCCTCCGCCAACGATCAGGGTCGCAGACATCATCTCCCGGCGCCCATCCACCATCTGATCCGGACACGGACTGAGAAACAGAATAAGAAAGAAACAGACAAATATTAGCGTAGATGCCATTCTTCTTACGATGTAACGAGTACATCGTGTGTTATGAGGAGTGTTCCCGGTTCCGGTTGATCTAATTAATGCAGCCTAACAATCCTTTAACGGATTTGAATAATAGAAATGTATTAGTGTGTTATGTGTAAGCCAGGTTAAAGAAATGTGACTTTAATCTAGATTTAAACTGACAGAGTGTGTCTGCCTCCCCAACAGTGTTAGGTAGATTGTCCCAGAGTTTGGGCGCTAAATAGGAAAAGGATTTGCCTATCTGTGTTAGATAGTGTTCTAGGTTATTACGTGTGGGGTTTTTAGGTCCGATAATTAACACCTCTGTTTTTTTTTTTTCAGAATTTATCAGTAAGAAGTTACTCGTCATCCAGTTTTTTTATATCGACTATGCATTCCGTTAGTTTCTCAATTTGGTGTATCATCAGCATAACAGTGAAAGCTAACACCATGTTTCCTGATAATATCTCCCAAGGGTAACATGTAAAGCGTGAAAAGTAACGGCCCTAGTACTGAGCCTTGAGGTACTCCATACTGCACTTGTGATCGATATGATACCTCTTCATTTACTGCTACGAACTGATGGCGGTCAGATAAGTACGATTGGAACCATGCTAGGGCACCACTAATGCCAACAAAGTTTTCTAGTCTATTCAAAAGAATGTTGTGGTCGATAGTGTCGAACGCAGCGCTAAGATCCAGTAGAACTAATAAAGAGATTTGGAAGTCCACTGTATGAGGAATTTTTGGGTATAATATGTCACAGTTCAGCTTTTTTTTTGTTTTGTTTTTTGCTATCCTCACTTACATAAATGAATTGTCCTGCACCCACTAGTAAAAAAAATAAATAAATAAAATAAAAATAA
Source organism: Spinibarbus caldwelli (assembly GCA_039654775.1). Taxonomy (NCBI): domain Eukaryota; kingdom Metazoa; phylum Chordata; class Actinopteri; order Cypriniformes; family Cyprinidae; genus Spinibarbus; species Spinibarbus caldwelli. Next base: position 32,017,909 of record CM077244.1, read on the forward strand.
ATAAAAAATTCAAAAATTGTATCTGGTGTCTGAATAATTTTTGGTTTGACTGTGTGTGTGTGTGTATATATATATATATATATATATGTACACACACACACAACCAACCTTCTGAAGAGGTGCAATCAAAAATCAAAGATCCATCTTGCTTGAAGAAATGTGCAAATCACCCCTAATAAACTAATAAAATTCAAATTTTATTAATTATAATGAAAGTATGCGTTAGGAAGTGTTTATTTGAGGTGCTAGTCAACATTCAATTTTTGACACTTTCACATCACATGTTCGCTTTTAGGCAGGTCACCATGTGGTGTAAATTATTTTGAAAAATACAAATATTCATATACCAGAGTTATGAAAATGTCAACTACCTATTTGCAGAATAATCCTGCAAGGTGTAACCATTTTGTTGTGTCTTAATAATAGTAAGCCAAGATCGTCTTTCTCTGCTCTATGCAGCCTAGCTGCACATTGTTTCAAACAGCTTTTAGAAGATTAAAATGAAACCTTCCACATCTATCTATTTTCATCATTCATCATTTTTTCCATCTTTCTTTTTGCTTTAAGGTCCTTTTTTTCCAGCAGGATCCATTTTTGTGTCATAGTTTGTGTCATGTTGTACTTGTGTCACACCATGCTGTAGACAGTCTTGGAAACACTGCATGTTGTTTCAGTGGAAACATGTTAAATGGTGAAGGAAAGCATGTCAGGTGTGAAGAAGAACCTGTTTCCTTCTTACCTTTGTAGTCCACTGAAAAGTCCATTTATATTACAGTCAGCAACAGCCTATATAATACGACTATGTGCAGTGCTAGAGCCACAAACAGGTTGCATGCTGCATTTGCCCAATCAATGACACTGACAAACATGCAAATAAGATCATTAACCCAGGGTTTAGGAATGTACAATTTGAAACCCCAGTTTATGAATACCAGGACTAATTGTTAACCCTGGGTAAACAGCAGTCTGAGATGTGAAGCAAGATAACCCTGGACTACATTTACCCAGGGTTTAGAATGAGCCAAGATTAAATATTTCAAGTGCATGTGTTTGTTTGTATGTGGTTAAACGTACTAAAGTAGAGCTTAAATATATACAGGACTGTAATCAAAAACTAGATTTTTTGTTTGCACATGCAAAACAAAATGCTTGTTTTGTGCAGTTTCAAGAGCATTACTTGATGGCCCAGGACATCAGAGTCCACCATAAAGTCTCTATGATGTTCTGGTCTCTAGATATAGCTTAGACCTTCCTTCAGTTCAATCTGTGGTCTTATTGTTCGGCAGATAAAAAGTATAATCGCTTAGAGAAGTAACAGCACACCCTCACCAGACACCTGATAACACAAACTGTACTTTATTTTAAACTAGTTAAAATATTGAACAAACACTACTAAATATATTTGGGAGAATAGCTGTGTTGTTTAAACTATGATCACATAATTGTATAAAGAGTTCAGACCTTAGGAACATTCTCTCAGGGACGAACAGGAAATGCCTGTCGCTCCCCTCTCTCTCTCTCTCTCTCTCTCTCTCTCTCTCTCTCTCTCTTTTCTTTTTTTCCATGTGGCTATACTGTGTTTATTTATTTATTTATTTATTTTTTGCATTCAGTTTTGTTAAGTAGCTCATGTTCTCTGGTGAGTTACCACTAAGGAAGCATTTGCTTTTGTTTGTTTGGCATAGAGAATAAAATAGGCATAATTACAGAGGCACATTTCAGAGGACAAACACAAAGATGTACTAACAAACACTGTTCCTAGACATATTTACACTTTTGGTGCTAATTGTTCATCTCCTATTTTTAATGCATTGTCATCAGATTAATGTGGAATGAAAATTTACTGGCAAACTATTTATTTTTTATTTATTTTTTTATTTTTTTAAATACTTTATTATGTTACTTTTAGTGGCATTTTTACCCCGAGCCCTGCCTAATTTCTTGATACATGCCAATTGAAAATAATAAATTACTTAATAAAAGTATAAGAATAAAAATAACACTTATCTATTAATCTGGACATTTCACTTCTTATTGGTAGTTAAAATCTTAAAATAATAGTGTTATTTTACTAGTACAATACTAGTAGTAGTATACTAGTACAATAGTAATAGATTAGTAATAGCATTATAATACTATTTTTCAAAAATAGTAAATAGTATTAAAAGATAAAATATAAATAAAATAGATGTCATGGTTACACTTTATTTTAAGGTGTACTTGTTACAGTGTAATTATACAGTTAAGTAATATTAATTAACTACATGTACTTACTATATGGTTAGGGTTAGGATGAGGGTTTGTTTTAGGGTTACTTGCATGTAATTATGCATAATTAATTGTTATTATGATAGTAAGTACATGTAACGTGTAACAAGGACACCGTAAAACAAAATGTAAGTTTTTAAATTCCTTTCGATGTCCTGCAGAAGCATTTTATCCTGCTGGGAATTGTACCAGAAATCCTTTCAGGGTTGAACTGAATTTTTTTTCAAAGTTTTTGTTTTGTATTATGCTATAATTCCCATTTGGATCCTTCAGGATTGGTAGGATCCTGTGCACATTCCTTCAGAACTGTGGTTCTCATTCCCATTCTCTCTCTCTCTCTCTCTCTCTCTCTCTCTCTCTCTCTCTCTCTCTCTCTCTTTCCGTGGCAGTCGACCAGTCAGACCTGTCTCTGGGTTGACTGTGTGCATCAGCAGTACTGTTTTCAGTTTGTTTTCCCCCCATTGAGTGAATAGTCTGGAATGGGTGTGAGAGTTTCCAGTTTGACCCTGTGGTGGGTTCAGCCAGAGGGTAAGAGTTCAGTGAGACAAGCCATGAAACTTTCTCTAACAGCACAGCTCACCATTTCTGTTGCCCTCTTTCTGGCCTGTCTGTCATTGTCCTTTACTCATCTACTGGCTGCTCTGTGCATGTTAGCATGCGGGAAGTCGCCCGGCCACTTCGATGAGATTTAATCACCCAGAAAATGGAGAGAGGTTCCTATGAACCTCATGTGGTGAATGCAGCCTGCCACCAGAAAGAGTAAATGGAAAAGCCTTTATGTGCCTCATGTGTCCGCAGGTGGCCTGAACCTCTCGTCTCTGCATTGCGTTTCAAATAAACAGTAATGAGTGAAATGTAAGAATGATTATTTATATTCTGCAGATGTCATCTTTCTTCTTCTCTCTGGTGTAATAACCCAGTGTTATAATGGAAGAATGGTGTTTTTGCCTACAGTGTTACAATTATGATTTTGTTATAAATGTGCTGCCGTAAGGCGGCACGGTGGCTCAGTGTCGTCTCTAGGGATATGCTGGTATCAAATTTTCATGTTGCGATTAATTGCTAATGCTTTTATCACGGTATATGGTATTATCACAATATTGAAATTTAGTTGCAAAAAAATGTTATACAGTATAACAGGTTTAATGACTTTTTTCTTATAACAAAAATAACTGAACATTTAAATACAATAAAGCAATACACAAAAAAAAATGTATAAAGTTAACCATTTTACACAGATTAAAGTGCAAAAGAATTATAAAGACCAATAGGTATCACTTTACAATAAGATCTCATTAGTTAACCTTAGTTAATGCATTAACTTTAACAATGAGCAATACCTACATTTGCTACAGAAGTTATTAGTCTTTGTAAAAAAGAAATACAACTCTTAGTTCATGTTAGCTCATTAAATAGCACAGTTGCAACTTTTGATTTTAACAACGTGTTATTAAATATTGGAATTACCTAAGATTAATGAATGTTTAGAAGAATTTTTAATTGGCAGTTTATGTTAACTAATGAAGCCCTAATGTAAAGTGTGACCGAATAATAACGAATCAAAACACTTTCAAACAATATCTAGGGCATGTTGTAGTCCAGATTAAAATATGAAAAATTTTGAAAATAAATAGCCTATTAAGTCTAAATATTTAAGTATTTGGCACTGTGATGAATACAGAAATCTGAATGGCTATTTAAATCATTTAAACAAGTTTCAGAAACAGAAAGTAGAGCAGCCGTTTTGTTTATGGGGTTTCCGGGGTAACGGCTGCGTTTCTGCTGTTTAGCACCATCTGCTGTCAGAGAGTGAATGTGTGCTTTCATCCAGAGCATTTCTCACGTGCTCCGCCATGCGCTTCTCATCCGTGCTTGTTTACATCAGAGTCCGCACGCGCCTTTGACGCAGCATACAGTGGTGTTGTGCATTGTGACCAGTTGATGGGAAAAGAATTCTTAAAAAGCATTAAAAATTCTGAATACTTTGTAATAAATAATTATTATCTGTATTTTGAAGTGCACACGATAACAATTTCATGCATTCATTATCGTAATATATCGCATTACTGAATACCGGCACATGTCTAGTCGTCTCACAGCAGGAAGGTCCCTAGTTTGAGTCTTGGCTGAGGCCTTTCTGTGTGTGCATATTAAGTCGAAACACACTGCACGATTTTAGTCCCAGACGAAAGATTGGCATCGTGAAACAATTGTGGCGATTTCTGTGATCGTGGCTCCTAATCAGGGGTCCTGTGTCATACAGTGAGAGAGGTTCAAAGACAGCAGTTGTCACGGTCTTGCGACCAAAGATAGCCTGTGATATAGCATGATCATCACACCGTGTGTTTGCTGCTACGATCCACGTTTACTGGCCAGAAAATAAAAATGCGACATGAAATCAACGCGACATGGTGCTCTTATCCCTTCCTCTTTCGCCACTTCCATTTTTTTCAGCACATAAAAGTGTGATTTATCATGCTCTTTTTGTTTACCACTAGCGCATGCTGATGACGTTTTATTCTTCTATAAAAACGTGCATCGTAGCTTATGAGTCAGTAAGTGTCATCATCGTACAGTCTACACACACGTCGTAGCAAAGTTTATTAGATCTATGTCGCACAGTGTGACATGCAGTGATCTTATATGATTGCTAAAGTCGTGCAGTGTGTCTCGGGCTTAAGATGGATTGATGTGCACCTCTGCATTCATGTTCTTATGTTTGGGATGATTTGTGCCAAAACTAGTCCATCTTTTGCCATTTTGATTGTGAACTAACAGCTGTCTTGTGTAACTGCTCTCTTAATTTAGTTTAATTGTAGCTATTAAACATTTTAAGAAAGTCTTTCTCAGTCCCCCTGTTATAAGTAGATGATCCATCAATGGTCGAGGTGGTTTTCAATGATTAAAGCAGATTAGAAAATATTGCAAGCACTGACATGGATATTACCAGTGACTCTCTTCTCCAGATGGAAACCACTGTTTTCTACCACAAGCCGCGGCACTAATAGTCTCAAATGAAAACAAATGTCAAGCTGCCCTCATTAATTTAATCAGGCTTCCCTCACAGGAGCATCACTGGGGAGGTGCACGAGTGAGATATGAGATCAATAAGAGTCATTCGTCTGTCCAAACGACCAGATCAAGCACTCAGAGAGAGACTTCAGCTGTACACAATCAATGTGTGCTTAAACAGAGAATGTAGCTGGATTTATCTATCCTGCTCATCTGGACTTGTGAAAAGTCTGGAAATGTGTTGCTGGAAGTCTGATTGCTGTCTGGTCCATTTCTGGTCAAAAAATGTTCATTATTATTATTATTATTTATTGAGTTTGAAGTAATAATGGAGAAAAATGGATTTCTTGTATCAAAAGTCCTCGACTCATAGATGAGCATAGTATGAGAAAATACAAGGCACTGTCATCATTTTATTTTTCTGTTTTTTTTTTCTTCCTTGAGCATATATACAGGCATACAAACAGAGCCACACAAAAATGACCAATTAGTAAATAAATAAAAATAAAATCATCATAAAAGAAGTTCATATGACTATATTTCTGTCATGTCAACTCAGAGAGTTTAGCATGTTAATATACATGACAATGTTAAAGTCTGTGTGAAACGGAAGTTGCTGCAGACTTTATTTCAGTATTGTGACGTATTTCCAACTGAAACTGAATATTGAGTTGGTTTTAGCACTCCTCCCCTGCATCTCTCGCTCGTAGCAAACCAGTGGTTGGAGGGGCGTGGTTAAGGTTATTTTGCCCAAACCATCAAAGAGATGGAATGCCATTCCAGAGCAGAAGTAAATGTTCAGATTTTGAATAAAGATTACCAAGACAAACTGGATTAACTTGCATTAATTTTTCACCTCAAGACTAGCAATGTGTGCTAACAAAGTAAATAGTGTACATTTTGATTTAATGAGGACTTTAATGTGTTTGGTCTTGGTGGAATAGATCTGCTGCACTGTTGCTGAGCACTGCTGCTGCAGAGCAAGTACTGAGACATGCTACTGCCAATACATCCACAGACATGCTGCTGTAAGCATGTAAAAATACTGCTGCTGCACATATAACATATATGAAATAACCCACATATGTAACATACATAAAATCACCTTGTAGTAGATCTATACAGGTGGAGCTGGGGAAGGTGGAGGGTTTCTGAAGTGCTTTGCAACTGCTACAGCAAGCACCAGCCAAGTATTTGAATGTTGAGCAGCAAGCTCATTAGCTGCTGATACGACAAGAAACCAGTCAGCTGTGCCATGTGAATAATGATATGATTATGAGTTAGAACTGCGCCATCTAAAGTTTCATGACAGAACTTTGTATAAACAATCCTTCTGAAGTTATGTAAAAGTCATTGTCCCTAGAAAATCTTCTGTACTTTCAAACCTGGTGTGTCATAATAGATAGAGAACTAGCCTAGAATGGAGATTCATTGCCTCTTTCTTATGTATTCTGAAGTTTCAACTACATGCATAGAAGGTCTTGGACTTAGAAAGCAATCATATAAATTCACTCAATTTGATGGGGTAGATTTCATCCCATGTGTTGAGTAAAGACTAACTAGATATAACTGCGTATGACTTACTAAGAGAAATTTGGTAAATTCTACCTAACATTTGTCAATCTACAACCAATTACCTATAAAATTAAGTAATATGAAATATTTTTAGTTATTTTATGCTGATTTATAGCTGTTTTTGTTTGTTTGTACTTAAAATAGCTAAAAAAAAAAAATACAGCAGATACTTCTAAAGAACAAGTAAGAAGTTATCTTACTTCAGTACAGCTATTGCTCATTGAGAGGGGAAACATACGCCATAAACATACTATAATTCATATATATATTAGGGGTGCAACGGTTCACAAAATTCACAGTTCGGTTCGATACGACACAGTGGTGTCACGGTTCGGTACGTTTTCGATACGGGGGGCGGGGCAATTGGTTACGTCGCAATGTTGGAAATATTTCTGTTTTAAACCATGAAGGCGAGCCAATGGATATCACACAAGCATGCGTTTGCACCAGGGTTTGCACACGTGCAAACTTTGCGCAAGATTTATGCCGGTGAACGTCTTAATCTCAATCAATTCACTATAAGCAGAAAGTGAAAGTAAAAACGGAATGACGGAGTAATGACGAAACTTTCGGCATCTGATCCCGCATATTGTCTCAGAGACAAAAGCCCTATTCGGACTGGATTAGTTTCACAAAGGTAGATGGAGTAATGTTAATTTACCACAGGACGTCTGTAAATTTAATGGCCAATTCGCACGGGATAAGAAATTTCAGTAAAACTACCAGAAGTGGGAGGAGTAAGTCAATTTACGCACCGCCGTCACCTCCCTGTCGCCATGTGCGTGCTACATCGATCGATTTAATTAAATTAATTAAATTATGATTGGATTCTGTTTGCAGTAGGCACTTACCTAAAGCTACCAGAAGTTTCGTGCCTCTAACAAATGCTTTCGACCTTCTTTTTGATCTGAATTGTCATATGCAGAAAACATTAGAGGTTTGCCACAGACTTGTCCCACCGCCTAGAGCGCAACTGAATGCTTCTTCAAGCGTGGGAAAAAAATGCGGAAAACTACTTTTAAATAGGAAATTACGGAATATTTACGTACATATTTACAACTTGTCTATTCTCATGGGATTAGTATTACCTGAGGTAATTCTTCCGGACCTTTTTACAGAAGGTAAAAGTGGCCTTAATCTTTACTGACATCGTCCGTAATGATTACTAAGATGGCACATTCGGACGGGACTAAAATCACTGAGAAAACTAATCCCGTCCGTATAGGGCCTTTAGAGACGTATCTACTTCAACATATGCTGATAACGGTATAGGCTATAGCTGTTTTCATTTATCTCCTTTATATTTATCTTGTGGCCCGTACATACTGGAAAAAAAATAAATAAATAAATAAGAAACGTATTTTGTTTTAAACAGGTTGTTTTTGAAAGTCGGTGAAAGCTTTTTATTTCATTGATTTTTACTGGTGACTGCAGTGTTAATATTTTAATTATAGGACTATAATTCATTGTAGGTAGCCTATAGCCTAATAGACCTGTTTTAAAAGACCTTTTTTAAAAAAAAAAAACGTTTTAATTGAGGAGTAAATATAGCCTAATCTTATCCTCGCAGTGCATCAGTTATGCGTTAATTATTGCAGGGCAAATTAATTGTACTTTTAATTTAATAATAAAAGTAACATCATAATAATAATTGGCCTAATAAAAATAAGAATGTAACAGGCCTACATTAATTGGAAATGCCAAATCCTCTTAAGTTTGCCAATAATTGATGTTTTTGACAATATCTCTGGCTATCGTCGATACAAGATCATCGTCTTTTGACACGCAAGGGGAGGTTATCGCGGGGCAGATAGCACGTTGCCTGTTATGCCATTTGGGCTGCGTTGTTGAGCGCAGTGGTACTGATATTTCACACACTTTAAGCTTTTATTTTCCAAACATAATAGGATTTGTCCAACGAATCGTTCAGTTTGTAATGCGTACCGAACTGAAAGCCTCGTACCGAAGGGCTCAATACGAATACGCGTATTGTTACACCCCATATATATCTATCTATATATATATATATATATATACATATATATATATTTATTTATATATATTAGTTTATAAAGAAGTATACTAATACCATATGGACAAGTTCGGTGACAAAAAATTCGGAAAATATGACATAAACACAACAGTATGGGCTATGGGTTTGGTGTACACAACAGTCCCGGGTGGATTAAAAGTATTAACAAAAAATAAGGGGTCAGCAGATTAAAAGTCTGCTGTGTTTTTTGGAGTTTATTTGAAGGGTCCAGACCACTCTTGTCAACAGCTGACATCCCTAAACTTTAGAAAGTTTTATTTCAGTTTGAAACCTGTAAAAAAAATTCTAACAAAGGCTTATAAAAGACTTTTTATTATCTCCAAAGGCATCTGTTTTCCCAAAGAAGAAAAACGATCTCTGTTTTGCAGGTTGTCAAGTATAAAGAGCATTTTAAAATAAAAGAGCTTCATACCCCTAAACTGCTGAATCAAATGCAAACATGTACCTGGTCAAGGTCTCTCAGAAAATTAACCATCTTAAGCCTGAGGCTAATTCAGCTTCAACAGCGTGCCCTTGTTTTTCTGCACACACAAACACAACTACACAACACAGCATTCTTTGCTTGAGGAATCAATCTCATCCACTGACAATAAGCGTAGTCTCTTTATCCTGTTACTCTCTCAAACAAGACAGTCATTTGTCCTCAGTAATGTTGTTTACTAAACTGATGTGCTCAGAAGTGTGTTAAAAAATCAATTCGAGCAAGTCTTCTTGCTTGGATCATAGAGAAAGAGCGCTGTTTAGAAGCCTGCTGTTTGATTTGTGGCTATCAACCTTGAGCTATGATTCCATCAAGTTACGACAGACCAAAATCAGTCTATCTTGTCCTATAAACCAACTTTAATAATTCAGAAACATAGCTGTCAGCTATGGGTGGGCAGTATATTAAATATTTACAGTGTATTTGCAATGATTTTGTAGCTTATAAATGTGTAAATCATTCTGAATCATTGTGGGGGACGGGGACTATTTGTTATATGTTTATTAAAATGTTTTAGTAACAATACTTAGCTTATTTGTTATTGTTTCTATAGCACACTCAAAACATATTCTGACCCCTTATTTTTTGTTAAGCTTAATGTTGCAAACTTATGCTGTAATATTTTGAGCTATGTTAATAATGCTCAAAAAATTAAATACAGGTGTTGCATTGATTGTGCAAGACTCTTCACTGTGACTTTTGAAATTTAGCTCAGGCTATTGTTATACTGTAGTATCTATGACTGAAAACCCATTTCTGAGCAAATACATGAATATTAAGATATCTATCAGATATTGTCAAAAGGCTGAAAAATATTGAGATATACATCTTTTAGCTGTATACCATTTTCAGCTATGTACCACTCGGCCATACTTTCAGCCAGAAATCACAGATTTCTGTCCTAAGGAATTTATTTGCTGAGGGATTTTGAATTGGGATGATTTGGGTTAGAAACATGCAGGGGGAAATATAATTTCTGATGGATAGAAGCAAGTGAATGAGATAATGGAGTTAATTGATTTGACTGTGGTGAAGTGCTGTAATCTAATCAGCAGATCTGCATGTAGCGAAGCGCAGTACATGACTACTGACGCTGCCGGCTGATCCAATGATACTGACTACATGGACTGCTGGTGTGTGGTTGATTCAAGATACTTGAAGACTATGAGTCTACCCTTGTGAAAAAGAAGTACACTTTAGCATACGTAAACTAGTATTTTATTACAGAAATACTAAAGCATGTGCTTAAGTACAAACTGAATGCAATGTTTTCAGGCACTTAAATGCAAATTGAATGAAAATATATTACTTAAATTCATATTAAATGCAATTTAGCTTAATTCTAGAGTGAGTTTTTTTGACCCACTTAAGTATATCTTAGGTGAGTCAAAATATAAGGTTACAAAATACAATCTGAACACAACTGAAGGGGTCTGAATACGTTTTGCATGTGCTGCTGCGACAATAAATAAGTTGGTATGTATCGCTGTAAAATATTTTAATAAGCATGTCAGTAAATAAACATTTAAATAAATGTATTTCATTTATTGCATTGGCAAGCATTTGGCAAGCATTTATTTTAAACTAAAATGTACTTCCATGTCATTTCTGTTGAAAACTGCATGTTTAACTATGTATTTTATTACACATTTGTAATTAGTAAGCAATTTATTACATTTAAAAAGACTTTAAATGTAATATCAACATACTAATATAACACAGTTAAAATTACAATCAGGTAGTTCAGGTAATTGCATTTTTTAAAGAATATTTAAGTGTGTTCAGAAACAGCCTTGAAAATGTACTCTTAAGTGCACTTAAGTGGTATTTTATTTTATTAATATTATATTAATATTATAAGTAGTTTTTTTTAATATACTTGTAAAACTTAACACACAATGCTAGTGCACATTCAGTAAGCCAACTCAATTAAATTAAGCCAGCATGATCTAATTTTGTGATTAACCATCTGATGAATTGTAGACAAGACCAGGCGAAAACAGAAAGACAAAAAACAAACAGAAAGACAACATCCAAAAGTATGGATTTTAGATCATTATGCAGCCAGTTTAAAATTCCAGTTATGCTATCTATCTTTTTGTGTCATTCTAAAATGCTTCATTTTGGTCAAATTCTGAGGCTGCATTGCATGTTTCCTTTATGCTGAAGGCAAGTTTGAGTGTCTGTGGAGATCATTCCAAATCACTCACTTATGAAGTATAGTCTAGTTAGCATGTTGCCTTAGAAAGCATTTAGGATGCTGCTCACTGGGTTTTCACTTGGACTAGAGCTGTATATTAGCCTTAAGTCTTTCAAGGCAGAGTTTAAACTAGGTCTCAAGGCTTTTTTTTCAGATCCAAGTCAACTAAATTTAGCATTTACATTATTCAGTTTTTATGGTGTGCTTATGTGACATACTGTACTTCTAAAAGACAAACAGGTATTGGTTACATAGAGGTTGAGCACTTTTTGTGTTGTATTCCTGCTGTTTTCATTGTATGTATTCATTGCTTTTCACAGCTAAATCAAGTCTCAAGACAACTGCTCACACGTCTTAAGTTCATCTGAAGTCAGTTGTTTTTCTCAGACTGGAGTTTTCATCTCAATCATCATCAGTTATGTTTCTCGTCTCTTTCTGCCCCTACAGCCATTGAGACTCAGAGCACCAGTTCAGAGGAATTGGTCCCCAGTCCTCCATCACCTCTACCCCCTCCTCGTGTCTACAAACCCTGCTTCGTCTGCCAGGACAAGTCCTCGGGGTACCACTATGGTGTCAGTGCCTGTGAAGGCTGCAAGGTAAACATGCTATTCATCCCTTCATCCCACCAAATGGAAGCCATTCAATAAATATTCAGGTTTTCTCCCCTGTACATTCTAGTCCCCTGGCCCCAGGTCTGCCTTCTAAACAAAATAAGGTTCAAACCCATTTGTGTTGAATTATTTACAGTGAGTGCTGTAGAATTTCAGCCTAAGCTAAATGATCTTCTTTAATGTCGTCTGGAGGATTAATTCAGGTTTCACGGGTTCTTGCAGATATCTCAATGCATTCATATTCTACATTCACACATTCAGAGTCAGTGATTGGGATTGACAGGTGTGAATCTCAATATTTCCCTTCTCACACAGCAGCTTAAAATAGAGGCTTGAATACATGCAGTGGAAATCATGTCCATATTCTATTTGTGACTATAACTGGTATCAAATAGTAACATAAAATCAAAGAAGGTGATGCCTATAAAACTGTAAATATTTATCACACTTGACATGATAGGAGTCCAGCTGAGGCGCAGCTTCCTCCGTCAAATCTCAGTTAACGGACAGTAGCTTTTATACTGTTTTCAGAGCAGGACAAAACATCTGATATATCAGAATAGATCTGTGCATTAGTGTGAATGCAGCCTGTTAAAGCTGCCACAGTCTATGATCTCATCAGTAATAATCAAACAGCAATAATGCTGAGGAAAAAAGAAAAAAAAAACTGTCTGTAAACTTTCAGATACTTAAAAAACGCTTATTTTAAATAAATAATTTTTTAAAAAGTAGCCTGCTTATATAATTAAAAAAAAAGTAAATTTTGCACAAAATAAATTTGATATAAAATTTATATAAAAAAAATGTAGCCATGTGCAGTAATATTGAAAATTGAGAATGTGACGCATCGTGATATTGAGTTGATAATGATAATAGTAATTGAATTGAATCATGAAATCAGTGAAGATTCACACCCCTATTTTTAAGATGGCAGTAGCTTACTGACATACAGAGATTCCGACTATAAACAAAAAGCATAGACACTGCAGATTTGGTTCAAATGTAAAGTTGTAAAGATGTATTTGCACAACAGAAGAATTAATTAGGAAAAAAATGTAGATCAAGAATCGTTTTGGAATCGGAGCGTGACTCCCAGAATCAGATCGGATCATGAAATGCCTGAAGATTCCCACCCTATACTGTAGTGAGAACAGATCATTTCAGTCATCCACAAAACAGGAGAAGCTCCTGCGCACTGGATCTAAAACCTTCAGATGACACACAGCTTGTATCTGCGATTATTATGCCACCACAAGCTGGAATCAGATTCCAGGAGAGGTCAGATGCGCTCCAACAGTAGCCACAGTAAAATCCAAAAGCACATCTGACTAAAAACACCTCTGTTTCACTGTACATTTACGGAATGAGCACTGTGCTGCTACCATCCACTCATTCTTCTCTTTTCTTCTTATTGTTTTAATTATTATATTAAATCCTTTTTTGGTCACACTATATTTTAAGGTCCAGTTCCACTATCAACTAAGAATTCACTTTGACTTTTGCCTCAGTAAACTCCTAACTTGTTGCTTATTAATAGTTAGTGAGGTAGTTGTTAAGTTTAGGTATGGGGTGGATTAAAGGATCTCAGATATGGTCATGCAGAATGAGGCATTAATATATGCGTTATAAGTACTAATAAACAGCCAATGAGCTAGTAATATGCATGCTAGTTAATAGTCGGAATCGATCCTTAAAATAAAGTGTTACCCACTTTTTGTAAATCTTAATTTTTTTTTTTTTTTTGTCAATTTTCTGTTATGATTATTTTGTGATTTTTTTTTTATATAATTTTTATGTAAAGCACCTTGAATTACAATTGGGTATGAAATGTGCTATATAAGTAAACTTACCTTGATGCTGTCTCTCATATCACACCACAAACTCGTGTCCTACAAACACAAGCGGCACTATCTTATCTCAATTATTGGGGTGAAAATGATCTCTGAGGGTGAAAATGATCTGGGGTGAAAATTATCTCTGAGAACTTCAGTGTTTATATTAATGTATCTTTTTCTTAGTGGAAGTCATATAATATACAGGTAACATTAGAATAGCCTGAATTAAACTCAAATATGTCACATTTCATTAGGGGAATATCCACCCTTGCATATTAGTGATCTATAAAAAAGAGATCACACTTGACCGAATGAATACTAATTAATTTATCTCAGTAACCTCCTCTTATTAGACAGTGAAATAGATTTAATATAACTAGTAAAAATGCCAGAATCAAAACATGAGGAAGACAACTGAACAAGGATACAGCAAACTGTAGCGTCTAAACCAAAACACATTTAGACATAAGCTGAAAGAAACAGAGGGCTATAAATACACAAGGAACAAAACTAGAAACAAGGTAAGGGTAATCTGTAACCAAGGAAAAAATGAACATCATGAAGGAAACAAAAGAAAATGTAAATACAGATACAACTGACAGTCCCTCCAGTTTTTCATAATTCTGCGATCGCTAATTCCAATGCGAAATCAACAAAATGTCATTTTTTTGTTTGTTTGTTTTTTGCAATCCTTATTTCACTGCAAAATAATAGCAAATATTAAGGTCTCGAAAAAAATTAATTTGTAATTATCTAACTGAATTATCTAACTGAATTTTATTAAATTGGAATGCATTGGAAGCAAACATCTGCGACATACAGTATGGACCTGTCTGTGGAATCAAACACAAGCAGTTAAGTTAAAAGTGTCTGAGGTATATAACGACCACTGGACACGAGTAAGCAAAAGTGATTATTGTTTTATATGGCTGGGTGGTATGGTGATGTATGCGTCAAATGAATCAACAGAGATAGCCTATATCCGCACAGCTTTCAGTAGGCAGTAGGCTAATGTTTGAAGTTATTAACACATTAGAGTGATTAAGAAACATGGATGAACGACAAAATAAAAAGTATGACATGCTTAAAGTGCCCCTATTATGGATTTTTGAAAATTACCTTTAATGCAGTGTGTAACACAGCTCTAAGTGAATGAAAACTTCCTGCAAATTTTATATCTGAAAGTGCAACGTGTATAAAGTTATTGTCTCTCAAAAGAAAGAGTCGACTCTGAATCATTGAAACGATTCGTTTTTAAAATTAATCCCAAGCCATTTCATGTTTCAACATGAAACATTAGCATATTGGCTGCCCACTTGTTGGTCTTTTCGCGTTGGTCTAAATGAAAATGCAAATTCATTCTTTGCCACTAGGTGCCACTTTTGGATCGATAAAATAGCTGTTTCCCTGGTAATGCTGTACACAAAGCAGCACTGCGCTCACAAACGTTGCTTTATCAGGCATTAGCTGAAATGAAAATGAGACCCATCACCACAGATTAGCATCACGCAAAGGAGGGGTTTGGAAAAATGAATCGTTGAGCGAATCGTTTGGGAGTCGTTGAGCAAATAAGGTAAAAATAAATGCATATTATAAGACAATGAAAGTGTTTTTTGACCTTGCATGCATGTCAACCTGTTGTTGGGGACTCCCAAAACCAAAATATGAACCTTTCATAACCCATAATAGGGGCACTTTAATAGTAATAAAAAGAGTTACTAAAAGCGCAGTATACTGTGAAAGAGAACTCAGTTCAGTCAGGCGGACTGACTGCAGATTTCTGTTTTGTGCACTTGCCGTGCACATTTACCAAAATATCCATCTTGGCGAGTATTCATGTAAATGCAATTGGTTATGTCTTAAGTGAACAAACTGTTTGGGACTTGTGTCAGTATTGGATCCGTGCTTTACTGTAGGTCTACTGTATTGTTGTTAATATTAAAGAAACGACTAAATTAAACACTTTTTATCTTGATGTTGCAGATATTTGTACTTTTTAAAATAAACATTATGAATTTTATTTTATGAATTTTGTTTGTTCTTTGTTTCATGTATGACTATTGTGCATCTAACACAATTTTTTAATTTGGTAAATGTGCAATCCTTATTATTTAAAACATGCAAATTTTTCGCAAATTTCTGGAAATTACCACCACAAAATCAGTCATCGCAAAAATCATGAAAAAAATCATGAAATCATGGAGGGACTAAACAAAATACAAACTTCATAGGAGTCTCAGGACAGAAAATACACATGACAAGCACACAACCTCGAGTGATTTATTGTTTTGCAATTTTAAATAAAGAGATTTAAAAGTAATTTATATTAATAAACTGAATAAATAGTTCTTCCACCATTTAGTTAATTTAAATAATAAATTAATACAGAATTTGCAAATAAGCAGGTCTGTGTATGTCAACATTTTACAGCACCTTTAAACATGACTCATCCAATCAGAATTGGTTGTCAATGGAGTCAAAAGGTTATTTCGATTCAAGGTTAATACTATAAAGACATTGTAAATTAAAACTTCAACCAGCAAAACATAATCAAAAATGACTTTGTGCACTGGATTATCATTTTCAGTATAAAAAATCAACTGTGTTATGTAAGCAATAAGGTATGAGACGCCTTGAGGATAATACTTTTATAAAACGGTTACAAATTGCATAACAAAAGTTATTATTAACACAATCTTTTAGATCACTAATTTTTTCTCTAATATACTGTATACTGACTACTTACTTTAGATTACTTTTCACCTAACCCATTTATCACATTCGAATAGTATTATAGTGTACCACGTTGATAAAAAGAAAGACAAAGAAAATATATATTGCATTCTTTGTTATGAACAACATGAAATGCATGTGAAATGCAACATGAAATGCTCGTCATGCTTGTCATGTAACACACAGCAGCCACGATACCACTGTATAATTGATATAGGCTTATGTTTATTTATTTTTTTTCTTTTTATTCAAAATATTCCCAAACGTGGTAACTATATCATGAAATTTTGCATTTTGCATCTATATCATGAAATTTTGCATTTTGCATCTTTATATAGATTATGTTAGTTGATTTATAATGAGCGATGGGCAAAGTAGACTAATTGTAACGGGGCTGATGAAACGTGAGACGTGCGGATCCAAGTACAAGCTTTTATTGTGAAACATGGTCAAATACAGGCAGGGTCGAACAAATGGCAAACAGGTATATAGAGGGCTAGACGAGAAAGGTAATCCGAAACGTGAGCAATAATCCAGGCAAGGCGCGAACAATATCCAAAGGGCAAGGCAGAGAGATAGTCCAGGTACACAGATATAATCCAAGCAGGGGCAAACAGAGTCCGAATGGTGAGACAGGGGTAAATACAGGGAACACAGACTAGAAAACAAGAAACAGATTCCGTATCGCAGCTAACACTAGGGGAGTGAAAAACACAGGACAATACTGGAACTGAACAGAAACACGGAATGGCACAGTAAGGCAGCTAACGCTTGAAGAGAACTAACCGCAGATCAATACTCGGCAGTGTAACTGAGAAAGTCCATGGCTTAAGTAGTGTGTGTGATTGTGTAATGAGTCTCAGGTGTGAGCGTGTGCTCAGTGCAATCAGCTGTGTGTGTCGTCAGTGCAATGGATGATGGGAAATGTAGTCTGGTGAAGTGCAACAGTAGTGTAATGCAAGAGTCCATGTGATGAGCGAGTGACCTCTGGTGGTGAGTGAACGGAAGTTCATAGACCGGATTCATGACACTAATAGTGAAATCTATTAACTACTTAAGTACCAGATATAGGTGTCATGCCATAAAATATTTTAATATGTATTTAACATATTGATATTTAACATACACTGTAAACCCGGATAAGTTCTACTAACTCAAAAAAATTGAGGCAACTGATTGCCGCAAACTTAAATATCATCAGTAAGCATATAACTAGTTATTTTGAGTAACTGTAAATTATAAATAAACATTAATTTAAATCAAAAATATATATTTAGTGTTTTGTTCATCTTTATTTTAGTGCAACTCAAAGTTTTGAGTACTGACAACTTTAATTACTACAGTGCCTGATGACTATCTCACCAAATAAAAACAACTAATTGCTGCTCACAGCACAGCACTGATCTCTCTGCTTCACAACAGCACATGCAGTGTTACAGAAAGAGATCTAACACAAGAAGTCAAGGGTCAAGAGCCCAACTAAAGCAAACACTGTTCTCCATGATGGTGGCATCATTTTAACCAATAAAACATCAACGTCTGTTCCTCTGTAATTCTCAATAACAGCAGGTGTTCATCACTAATGCACAATCATCATTTAATTAGTCACTTAATTATCTCATTAACTTTAACTCTTTGAGGACTTGGGATTTGACTTGAGACTTGCTTGTGACTTGAAAGGAATGACTTGGTTCCTCCTCTGGTGAAATCAGGTGCTGAGTTCATGGGTGGAATAAACATATGGCAGGACTTTTACGCTTTGCCCCCTGGACTTTACACCTCAGTTTTGCAATTTTTTATTTATTATTATTGCACAAGTGTCTGTAGTTAATGTCTGCGGCTAAGCACCGTGTCAGTGGCTCAGTGGGAAATGCTGTCTCCTCACGGCAAGATGATCTCTGGTTTGAGTCCCAGCTGAGCCAGAAAGTCTTTCCCTCACAATCTAAAGATGTGTGAATTACAGATGCTTAGTTGTCTAAAGGTGTGGCTGATTTTTTTTTTTTTTTTTGGCTTTTTATGGCTCAGTTTTGTTAACTAACAAAAATGAGTTGGCTGAACAAAAAAGAGACATGTGACTTCACTCAGTGACTTGAGTTGAGTGAACAACTTGGTCCAAAGTTGAGTAAACTCAAAAAATCTGTGCAGCAAGTTGCCTTGAAATTTTACGTTGAATCAACTTTTCATTTTTTAGAGTGTTGAATTGGTTCATTTGAAAGTAGAAATTTCCCTCTCTATAGATAAATTTTTAATGTCTGTAAGGCAAAGATTTAGACGGAGTTTCGAGCTCTAGTTCACAGAGACCGAGACAGCAGAAAGAGCATCCTGTTTGTTTTCATTATTTTACAAAAGCGCATTTTGTTGTTAATGTGAGTGTGCACAAATAAACGTAGAGTCTTTACAGATTTAAAAGACGTATTACTCTTGTCTGTATGACCAAAAATGACAGAGTATTTTAAGAGCAAGTGAGCGCACCGGCACCTCCATCTGTCCTGCAGTGATCTACTGTTCAGACACACTCCACACAGACACTTGAACAGCACACATTTCTCTAGGTTAACATTAGATTCAGGGGCCATGTAAAGTTGCTGCTACTTACATATTTCAGATGATAAGCCATATTTGTAGTGGATGAATGATAGGCAAGTGTTCGGATGTCCTGCCTGATGTACTGTATTAGCCTACCACATAGCCTACTGTAGACCAGCCATTAACGATCTGCGTGACTTCGCCAATGTGGATTTTTTTTTTTTGTTTTGTTTTTTTTTCTGCGACTAAGCGACTAATAAAATTTTGGTCGACCAAGCCACTTCTGGTCGACTAATGATTAGTCGACTATTAGGGGGCAGCCCTATTCATAAGCACAACAGAATCGTGTGTGACTGTAAAAACACAGCTGTCTCTGGCTATGCACCAGCCAGCAAACGCAGATTTGAATTTAGCAGCAGGTGATGTTTTTCTTTTTTACAGTTTACAGGACAAACTGTGAATTGCACCCAAAATTGTTTGGTGATCATGTAATCCGTAAAAAACAGTTACTGTAATCTGATCATGACCATTTTTAAACTGACTTTAACTGGAAAATTGACTGTTGAGCTCCTTTAAAGCAGACTGTTGAACTTCTTTTAAGCAGAATTGCAATTTTATTTTCCTGTTTAACACTGTAAAGCTGCTTTGCTGCCATCTGTATTTTATAATGTGCTACATAAAAAAAGGTGACTTGACGCTGTGATGGACATGCTACCCAGGATGCTTCAATAGGACAAGCGGATAATCAGCAGATATAGATTTATCAAAATAATTGTTAGTTACTTGAGAACCAGTTATTAGACTTATTAGACTACATATCCATATTCACAGTCATTTTGTACCATGTGACAAGAAAGAAGGAGAAGATAAATAGCATATCTAGGCCACATTGCCTTTGAATGGGTGACATTAACAGCTTCAAAGGATTAGAATAAGGATTATAGGATCTTTCAGTGTCATGTACAGTATACGTCCCTCTGGGCACTGCACCATTGGAAGGAACTTGTTCTGATGATGAACTTCATGGAATAATAGGCAGTCAAGGGTGCTCTATAGCCACAGGGTCTAAAATCACACCCGCACATATGTTGGGTTTTTATGTTTTATGGTGACTTTCCATAGTCAAAATGATTTTATACCGTACTAACTTTATCCAGTAACCTTACCCCTACATTTAAAGAAGAAAAAAAAAAAAAAGAACGTAATTGTGCCATGTATGAATGTGTGTCTGACATGGGAAACTTACATTTGTTGCATCTGGATGCTGGTGTGGTCTGGATATACAGTCACAAAGACACAGAAATATATAACTACACATGAATATCACAGACACACTACTACATAATGGAGTGGATACACTAGATTTGAAACCTGCAGCGAATATATAGACAATAAGATATAATGTCACACACAGCACTGTGGAGAATCAACAACTGGCAGATGATCTGAATGAGTTCTACTGCAGGTTTTGAAAAAACACCCCACACCCGCTCTGAACACCTCTCCACACAACCATTAACACCTCCAGCAACCCCCCTCTCCCCCACACCTGCACTTCAGATCAGTGTAGACGATGTGCGCCAGGTCTTCTGGAAGCAGAAGTGAAAGAAAGCACCAGGCCCAGATTTTGTTACTGGTGCTGGCCCACCTGAAGGACATCACTGGACCCTTGCTGGATCCTCTTCAGTTTGCCTACAGAGCAAACAGGTCTGTGGACGATGCAGTCAACATGGAACTGCATTATGTTCTGCACCATCTAGACAGACCAGGGATTTATGTGAGGATCCTGTTTGTGGACTTCAGCTCGGTCTTTAACACTATCATTCCAAACCCCCCTCCTGCCTAAACTAAGCTCTCCATGCCCACATCCGTCTGTCAGTGGATCACCAGCTTCCTGACAGACAGGTAGCAGCTAGTGAGGCTGGGAAAATACACATCGAGCACTCGAACGATAAGTATTGGAGCTCCTCAGGGCTGCATTCTCTCCCCACTGCTCTTCTCCTCTACACCAACGACTGCACATCTAAAGACCCCTCTGTCAAGCTCCTGAAGTTTGCAGACAACACCACACTCATTGGCCTCATTCAGGACGGTGACGAGTCTGCTTACAGACAGGAGGTTAAGGAGCTGGCTGTCTAGTGCAGTCTTAACAACCTGGAGCTCAACACGCTCAAAACAGTGGAGATGATCGTGGACTTCAAGAGAAACACCCCTGCTCTCCCCCACCCACCATCATGAACAGCACTGTGACTGCAGTGGAGTCATTCAGATTCCTGGGCACCACCATCTCTCAGGACCTGAAGTGGGACAATCACATTGAGTCCATTGTGAAAAAGGCCCAGCAGAGGCTGTACTTCCTTCGCCAGCTGAGGACGTTCAACCTGCCACAGGAGCTGCTGAAACAGTTCTGCTCCGCCATCATTGAATCCGTCCTCTGCACTTCAATAACTGTCTGGTTCAGCTCAGCTACCAAATCTGACCTCAGAAGACTACAGAGGGTAGTCCGGACTGCTGAGCGAATCATTGGTACACCCCTCCCCACTCTCCAAGAACTGTACTCATCCAGAGTGAGCAAAAGAGCTGGCAAAATCACTCTGGACCCTTCACATCCAGCACACTCCCTCTTTGAACTGTTGCCGTCTGGTCGACGCTACAGAGCTCTGAGCACCAGAAAAGCCAGGCACAGGAACAGTTTCTTCCCTCAGGCAATCCATCTCATGAACACTTGACAATAATTGTGGAACACACTCTATTTATACACTTATACACTTATTTATCTAACACACATACTTAGTCTACATTTCAATTGCACATAATATACCTGTACATACAACTATTGTTATATACCTGTACATACAATTGTCAATTTGTATATTGTTATTCCTTTTTTACTTGTTCTATTTTTTTTTCTTTTTTTTTAACTCTTTTTATTATCTGTGTTTCTTTTGTTCTGTCACTGTCATTCTGTTGCACTGTGGAAGCTTCTATCACGAAAACAAATTCCTCGTATGTGTAAACATACCTGGCAATAAAGCTCATTCTGATTCTGATTCTGACCCTCTCCAAGGTTACTGTTTTGAATAAATAATAAATTCTAAATAAATAACGGAAGTGTTAAACATACCATGTACTTCTGTTTTATGAAACACTGCACACTAGGCAGCATGTCTTTTCAATATAAATGTCTTTTTTTTTTTTTTTTTGAAACAGGGATGTGCATTTTTGTCATTTTGACTGATCAGTAAGTCAACTAAGTGTTCTTGCTGTAAATTCTTGTTATTGTGGCAAATTGTGACAATTATTATTTAACTACTCAAATTTTTTGCCCCATAATGTATCTGATTTCTAATTCTAGAAAAATTCTAAAGGCAAGAAGATTGTGAGCCCAAAGACACAACTGATGCATGTGGCTCTCTTCTGCTCATTTGCATCATTTGCCATGAGCATACTTTGTTTGATATTGGGTTGGAGATCTGATTTGAATTGGTAACATAGTGAGGAAACATATGGCTGAGCATACGTGTATGCATATGCATACAGAAAAGACACATCTCAAGCTAAGCCAAGTAAAGGCGCCAGACTTGCTGCGGTCTGGTTGCTTTGACTCTGTAATCCTTTTTGACATTGGCATCTTTCTGACATGTGTCCTCTGTCTTTCTCTTGCTTTAAACTTGCTGTCCCTCACAAGTTTTCAAAAACTTTGAGAGATTAAGAACACTTTGAATCGAGGATGAATCGGTGGCATCTCTTCCTTTTACCTGGATGCACGTTGTGTTCACAGTCCAAGTTATAGGCAAACCATACTCTGGTTTTAAAGCAAAATATACCTTCTGGAGTTTGTGTGGATTGAGCACATACTGAAAACACTGTATTTGTGGGTATAGGACAGAAGAGAGCACAGCTCATTCACTTTGAAACTGCAGATTCCATATTCATTCAATTAAATCACATCCTTTGCCGTTTATTAATCATTGCTTTTATGACTACAAGGCCATATCATAATTGTGAGGAATTTTTTTTTCACAGCCCTACTTTCAAACTTCTTTGAATTAATGATTACCTTGAAATGTACCTTTATTTCCATGTTTTCAGATAATTTTGTAATGCATTGACAAAACATAATCAAATGCTTTTTCTAATCTCTTATGAAAAAGGAGTGTGCTTGATTGTATTGAATGTACACTAGTTGAAAAGTACTTGCAGGTAATATAATATTACTGAAATAAAAGGCTACGCTTTAAGTATACCTTTGAGAGTGCATTTTGCAATACTGTTAAAATAGTTTTTAAATTAAATTACATTTTAAAGTGATTATGTTTTAATAAAACAAGTATGTTGTTAGTATGTTGACTAGCATACTAAAGCACATGTAAAATACATGTTTGCAATTTTAACTATTGTGTGTGTCAGTATTACATGTAAAGCTAATATATGTTAAATGTACTAAATTGCAACTTCATCATTACAAATGTATAATTTCAAATACATGACAAACAGGTTCGAGCAGAAATGACATTAAGATATATTTTAATCACCATAAATGCTTGTTTCAGGTGGTGTGGTGGTCAAACACAACAACAAAACCATATAAACAGTCTTGGTAACATTTTAGAATAGTTCCATCATTAATCAGTAACTACAGAGGGACAAATAACTAATGCACTTTTAACATTCTAGTAACTACTATTAACTAACAAGAAATTACTGAATTAGTAAGTATTATTAAGTAATACTACTAATAAGTAATAGCGCTCAGTTGAAAGTGGTAGTTCACCATTAGCTAATCGGTAACTACTATTTTTTTTATATCTCCCGGAGAACTACTAAGAGGTACTACACACAGGTTCATAATTAATGTGAATAATGCATAATTTATAATTAATTCTAAAGTGAGGGTCATGGTAACCAACTAGTAATGACGCAAGTATTATCAAACCCTTCAAAAGCATTTACTAATTATTTGGATCAGCATTCTAAAGTGAAAAGTATGATAACTCCCTAATATTGACTGAAGTCGATGTAACAACTTTCAAAATGGAGTTTATGGAGTTTTTGTTTACTAAAAGTTTGCTGTTGCTTTTTTCTCAATTGGCATGTTGTTAAGCAACAGTACAATCCACTGAACACACTGTACTTCTATCCCTCACAGCCTCGTTTTCATTCCTGTATAAAATAAAATATGGTGCTACTCTGACAAATGTCTATTGTTCTTTTGAAATTTCATATTATGATGTGCTTAAGTTCCATATAACATAGCCCAACTAGCTGCATAATGAATGTAAACTATAATATATTTTCATTTAATTTCAAATAACATGCAATTATGCATCCAAAAACATTACATTCAGTACACTTTTTTTAAAAAAACAAAAGAAAGTCTAAAGTGTACTTCTTTTTCACAAGGAATTGTATAGTTCAGAGAAATATGCCTTTTAATTTCTTTGTAATACCAACCAGCATACAGGAAATTTTTTATTTATTTATTTATTTTATTTTATTATTTTTTTTTATAAAATTGCAGTGCAACTTAAACTGTGCAGCTTACAGAAACATTTTGTCCACAAGTTTTGCCTCACCATAGAAGCAAGGTCTGCATCATAATGCTGCACTTTTAATTGTCTTATTGATGTGGCCATTAAAATTCTGCATTACACTTTAATATACTTTAAGGAATTTTATACACTGTTCTCCTTGACCTTCTGAACTAATGTGCGTGGAGAATTTATGCATTATCTTATTCAATTAAGAGCCTCAAGTATGTCATGTAATGAAAGCATCAATAGCAGCCTCCTTCTAGAAACATCAGATACAGTAAGTGTAAAGTCAAGTCACCTTTATTTATTTATATAGCGCTTTTAACAATACAGATTGTGTCAAAGCACTTAACAGTATCAAACTGAAGGATAGAGTGTCAGTAATGTATAATAATAAGATTAAACACTCAATTTTCAGTTAAAGGCATTTCATTATTGAATTCAGAGATGTCATTATCTAGCTCAGTTTAGTTTAAATAGTATCTATGAAATCAAATTGATGATTTCATAGATCGCTAGAAATTAAGTGTCCCCAACTGAGCAAGCCAGAGGCGACAGCGGCAAGGAACCAAAACTCCCTCTGTGACAGAATGGAGAAAAAAAACTTTGGGAGAAACCAGGCTCAGTCGGGGGGCCAGTTCTCCTCTGACCAGGATATTATTGTTTATTTATTTTTTACTTATTGTTTTAATTCAATTTTAAATGTATAGATTTTTAGTTTTATTGTATTTAAGTCGAGGTCTTCACTGGGGATATGTCCCCGGGGCTCATCCAGGTGTCTGGCCTCCGCCGATGATCAGGGTCGCAGACGTCATCTCCCGGCACCGATCCACCATCTGATCCGGACACGGACTGAGAAACAGAATAAGAAAGAAACAGAAAAATATTAGCATAGATGCCATTCTTCTTACGATGTAACGAGTACATTGTGTGTTATGAGGAGTGTTCCCGGTTCCGGTTGATCTGATTAATAAAGCCTAACAATCCTTTAACGGATTTGAATAATAGAAGTGTATTAGTGTGTTATGTGTAAGCCAGGTTAAAGAAATGTATCTTTAATCTAGATTTAAACTGACAGAGTGTGTTTGCCTCCCAAACAGTCTTAGGTAGATTGTTCCAGAGTTTGGGTGCTATATAGGAAAAGGATCTGCCGCCCGCAGTCGATTTTGATAGTCTAGGTATTATCAAACGGCCAGAGTTTTGAGAACGCAGCGGACGTGGAGGACTATAATGCGATAAGAGCTCGCTCAAGTACTGAGGAGCTAAGCCATTCAGGGCTTTATAAGTAATTAACAAGATTTTAAAATCTATCCGATGTTTGATAGGGAGCCAGTGCAGTGTTGACAGAACCGGGCTAATATGGTCATACTTCCTGGTTCTAGTAAGGACTCTAGCTGCTGCATTTTGGACCAACTGTAGTTTATTGATCAATTGTGCAGAACAACCACCCAGTAAAGCATTACAATAGTCTAACCTTGAGGTCATAAACGCATGAATTAGCATTTCTGCATTTGACGTTGAGAGCATAAGTCGCAATTTAGATATGTTTTTGAGATGGAAAAATGCAGTTTTACAAATACTAGAAACATGGCTTTCAAATGAAAGATTGCTATCAAACAGCACACCTAGGTTCCTAACTGATGAAGAAGAATTGACAGAGCAGCCGTCAAGTGTTAGATAGTGTTCTAGGTTATTACATGTGGGGTTTTTAGGTCCGATAATTAACACCTCTGTTTTTTTCAGAATTTAGCAGTAAGAAGTTACTCGTCATCCAGTTTTTTATATCGACTATACATTCCGTTAGTTTCTCAATTTGGTGTGTTTCACCGGGCCGTGAAGAAATATAGAGCTGAGTATCATCAGCATAGCAGTGAAAGCTAACACCATGTCTCCTGATAATATCTCCCAAGGGTAACATGTAAAGCGTGAAAAGTAACGGCCCTAGTACTGAACCTTGAGGTACTCCATACTGCACTTGTGATCGATATGATACCTCTTCATTTACTGCTACGAACTGATGGCGGTCAGATAAGTATGATTTGAACCATGCTAAGGCACTTCCACTAATGGCAACAAAGTTTTCTAGTCTACTCAAAAGAATGTTGTGGTCGATAGTGTCGAACGCAGCGCTAAGATCCAGTAGAACTAATAAAGAGATACAACCATGATCAGATGATAGAAGCAGGTCATTTGTAACTCTAATGAGAGCAGTCTCAGTACTATGATACGGTCTACTAGGTTAAACTAGTGTTCAAAAATCTGACACAAACACACAGACAAACGTACATATATTTTTACCTTGCTTGCTGGTCTTATTCTCTCGTAAGGAGCATCGACACACAGCGCAGATGTTCTCCGGAACTCTCCCACTCTCGCTGGTTCATCCCCGGGCAAAACCAGCGGCACTGCCCCGCTGCTTCCGTGTCTTCCTTGGACGTGAGTGGCACGGTGCGGCACGGCGCAACTCAACAAAAGACAATATAAAATCCATATACTATCTACAGTGGATGCGGATAGTAAATTGATGCCCCGGTATATTTCTGACGTACAGATGTACTCCAAGCACTCACGTTGTTTCTAACATGAACGACAAATGGATATGCCAATCATTACAACCGATGTAGTCACGGTGTAAGGCAAATCGTGTCAATCCAAATGTAAGAAATGAGGAAATAAAACAACCTCAATAGAAAGGCACCAAAGAGGCTGTTACAGCAAATACAGTAGTATACAGCAATTTTAAAAAATACAGTAAGTCTCTGTATGTGGGGTCTGATTGGGTTTAGAGACGCCAGAGGTGTCCTCCTCCATTAGCAACTGACACTTGAAAAAGATTCATTTGATTAACCCTGTAGTCCTATTTGTTTGAAAAGATTTGTGTTTCGGGCATGAGGTGTGAGCTCTTTTAAATTACTGTCCTCAAACATTGGGGGGAAAGCAGTCTAGTATATCTTTAAAAAGATTACTTGTATGGAAGGGATATACTTGGAAAGAATATACTTACAACATAAGTGCAAACTAAACGTGAAGTTCTCTGGGCACTTAATTTCATGTCAATTGTGATTCAATTAAAACATATTAGGTGAAATTAAGAGTGTTTTTGATCCACTTAAGACTTGGGAACATCTCTTTGCAATTTTTATATTTACTTCTATTGTCTTTGAAATACCGCTAAAATCTACACAATTAATTAAAGTAAAATTACAGTTATATATAGTCCTGTTGTCATAAAGGTAATGATTAATAAACTGCAAAAGGCTGTGATTTAAATAACTTGTTTCAAAGTAAATGAACTCTGCTTACACACTGCTTCAAATTATAAACAATTTACAGTTTTTTGCAATTGCTAGGCAAAATGTGTCCAAGTGATTGTTAAAAAAAAATATTTGCAAGTACATTTTATTTTTTGACATTTGTAAATATGTATAATCTCTGATAAGTACATAAAATAAAGACTGAAAATATACTTATTTTTATTTTTAAATATGTATACTAATGGCAAACTTGCATAAACTTTTTTGCAAGGAAAGATGGGATGAGAGAAGTAGCTCAATTAACATACTATTTACTGTAGATTTGAGAGAGAAACAACTCACGGTGATGAATAAAGAAATAACATGTGGGTTGAAAGATTGGATTCGAGAGTGTAGCTACTTCCTAGACACATTCTTCTTCACAGTTGTGGAGTGCAGGCCTTTATTTGAGGTGCTCCCTCTGGTTTTGTTGTTTTGTTTTGGTGGTCCATTATGTTTCATCTCATGTAATCTGAGAGTAAAAGGAGTACTTGAAGAAATGTGGGTTGATGACAGGTGGGCTATTATAAGATTATTAAATCAGGAATGTTTATTTGAGAGGTGGCTCAGCAGGTAGTGTGCATGCATGTGTCATGCATTAAGTTCACTTAAATGCGAATCCAGCTCAGGTATTTCCCTTTGATTTCTATTTCCTATCCAATTAAAGGGAAAGCAGGCGAAAAAATTAGACCAGTGTCACAAAGTCACAATTATATTTGCAAGAAACGGTTCACTGGAATACCTCATTCTGATTGGTCAATCATACCCGCTTCTAGAACTACTTTCACACCCCTTGCATCACAAGCACACTTCTTGTTTCTTACAAATATAATTGGTTCTTTGCATCTTGCAGCTCAATTTTTTAATTACATGTAAAATAAAATCAGAGAATTATAGTATTTATGCTACTTTCACTTTGTATACAGTTGTTTTGTACATTGTTGGATTATTTGGATTATTTTGTTATTCTTAAAGTGTACTTTATACTTTAAGAATACTTTAAGAAGATATGCAGGTAAGATTTTAAAACAGCCGTGTAATAATTAGTGGTGTGAGTTTACGTTATCCTTACTTAAAAGTCTGTCTTGTTTGAACTTGTTTGTCAGACTAATGCAGTGAATTAGCTTTAAATATAATATAGGTCACGCCCTGTAATTTTACGTTATAGTTATTTGTCAGTAATGATAATGATCGTGTGGCTGACTGATTGTGTGATCATGTCTGTGGATGTGAGACCAGACATTTGGCACTGTTTCAGATCCATATCTCTTTTTGTTAAGTGCCAAGCCTTACACACACTTATGACCCAGGCTTTCCCACCGATCCGCTTCAGTTTCATCAAATTTTAATGCCATGTCATCCAGCCGTACGGACACAGTATAAAGTGGTTTCATGTTACGCCATTGTTCCCTGAACTTCAGCAGTAAATGGCTTCTTTAAAATGTCCAGAGATTTTGGTTCTGTCTGCTGTGTAATTTGGTCTGACAGGGCTGTTTGTGAACCTTTCTTACAGTGAGGGACACTGGAGGTCTTTAGGGTCTGTCACTGATATCTCCTGCCTAGGATGTGAGGTTTAGACCCCTGTAGACCTGCCATTTAATCAGGCTAATGCTCATTTATGGAAACAAGGGAAATGTTACTACTAAGAGGTTACTCTTTTATAGCTAAGGAGACTAAATTTAATTCTCAGTTAAGGTTAAATGTTGACAAGTTAAAATGAAACAGTTATCTTATGCTAATAGACTGGCACATGAAGCTGCCACAGTGCATTAGCATTTTTTTAAGAGCTGTGAGGGGTGTAGAATTACTCAAGCCATCTGTGTTGCTCACCCTCTCCAAGAATGAGATAAGAGCTCAGTGGTTTGCTGCTTAGAGACCTACAGAGCAAGAGACGTTGAGCACAAGGGAGGTGTAACCTATAGTCTCTTGTCTATTAGGCCATTAAAATGGTTCTGTTCGACTACAGCTATCCAGTTCTTACTCTGTTATCTTTTGAGGTTTTATGTTCTTGGAGGGGCAAAGGCAAAAAGGTTTCATTTGCTCAAGACTCTTATTGTCTTGCTAGCTGTGACAGGACCTGACCATGGGCGTAGAATATGTGGGGGATGCGGGGGACGTGCCCCCCACACACACTTTTAATAAAACTTAAATCCATCCCTCACACTTTTTCAGGCAAGTGTGAATAAATCTACAATTAAATTCAAAGAGACAATATAGTCTATGCATGACCTGATGTTTTATTCGTACGTTAAACACTCATGCAGTGTATGATTCATTCATACTCGAAGCCAGAGGGCGTTCTTGCACAGAAAGTCCAAAACGAACTCATAGAGATAATAACTTATGACGTGCCAGGAAAGCCCTGATATGGACAAAAGCGGCCAACTATCGCTGTAGGTAAGTTGAATAAAAAACAGAAACATTTTGACTGATGAAACATGAAGACAATAAACACATGATTGCGACAATATATGGTTTTATATATGTTTATTAATATATGTTTTTCAAGGCATCTCCAGGTAATAAATAAAGTGTGTATGAATGATGCAGTGCCAATTAGTGTATGAATAGTGTATGAATGATGCAGTGCCAATTGACATATCGTTTATTACAGATACTATAAAATATATTTTCTGCCTTATTCTGTGGTAAAACAAAATGGGGAAAAGTGTTTGCAGTATATAAACCAATAATAAAATTTAATTAGGAAAATACAGGGGAAACATATCATAGAATAAAACTTATTGGTTATTGTTCAGCATTGTATTTGATTTTTTTGCTAATTAAAAGAGATGAAATCCTGTCAGTTAGACAAAAAAGGTATTATTTGACATTTCTGTCCCTCCACATTTGAAATGATGGCTACGCCCCTGGACCTGACCATGACATACTTTTCTTACTTTCTTACTTTCTTACTTTTCTTACATGAAACAGACACAAATCCCACAAACTCCACCACTCTGCTACTGCCACTCACAATGACAAAACATGAGCTCTCTTTAGCATCTCTGCCTAGATATCTCTCTTTGGCATCTCCTCTGAAACTAAAGGCCCAGATGTACTTAAAGCAAAATTGAAGAACAGTCAGGTGTGACATAATTTTGAAATAAATCTGGCAAAACAAAGCTCATGTGGAGTTTGTTTCGGTAGTTCAGAACAGCTCACCAAAGTGAATGTTCTGGTAAACTTCTCTCCAGCTAGTAAATACCTTCAAACTACAATTGGTCTGTGATGATAACATGCAGCTCATATTTAAATATTTATCCAAACACTGCTTCCAGCAGCGTGGGCAGCCACAAAATGTTTCAAAACAGTGTATCATTGCTCAGGAATCTCGAAATTCTTTTTTACTTCTGAGTGAAGAAGGAAAAATAACTTAGATGTAGTTATTTTGGGGCCTTAAAGATATGCACATATTTTCATAACAACTTGAGCAGCTTAAAATAATGAAAGTTAACAACAAATCTGATATTCAAAATGGTAAGCAAGCACTGCTTTGTTTACATTTCAAATATCTGTGTATATCTCATATATCCTTGTTTCGGTTTCTCCTTTTGAATGATGAATATATACTATTGATAGCTGCTGATATAGACAGCTAATAACACAAGTGATCTAAACCGTTTTGAAAAACTGAAAAAAGTTTCCCTTACAGCGTCATTTTAATTTGAGTAAAATTTAGTATGGAATCCACACTGACTAACGTCTACAGAAGGAGGAGCTAGAGCCATATGCAGAGACCTAAGAACACCCTAAAAACCACCTAATAATGTCCTAGCAAACTACCCAGAACACCGTAAGAGCCTTCTTAGTAGTGTACTAAACCACCCAGATCACCCTAGCAACATGCCTCAGTCTAACAACTGCATCTGAATATCACAGAGACTTGGAAGTGTGCTTTTTGGGGGGGCGAGGAAGAGTTAGGAAGCTTCTAAGGGGCCATTCACACAGAGCGCGTTTTTCCATTCCAATGCGCTAGTTTTCCATTGTTTTTCTATGTAAACACGCGCTTGATGGACATGCATGACTGTTACGCTCACATCTCGCGTCTTTTGCAGCGCCTTGCACAAGAGCACCGCGTTTTTATGATGCCGTGTCAAGTTAAAAAAATTTCAACTTTTACACGCATCGCCGCTCATCAATGTCAGTTCCAAAGCAGTGGACCAATGAGAAGAACTCGGAGGCGTGGCAAGTGTTGCGAGGGTCTGTTTACAGTAGCAAGTTGGCATGACAACTGTTTTATTTGACGACAACATTGCAGAGGAGGCGCTCATAGTCCGGATACCCTGAATTATATAACATTTCTTCAAGCATTTATTTTCCATGTCAAAATTCGGATCTATCATTTCTGCTGTTTGCCTATTTCTATTATTTCCATTATTGTTGTTATTGCATCACGTCTCAAAAGTGTGTCTCAAAACCCTCGCGTTCTACGCTGCGCTTTTTTTTAAAACCATTCCTGAGCGCTGCGTCTCCCATTTTTAGATGCAAAGACGCGTTCTGTGTGAATGGCCCCTAAGGGTCCAGAGAGAGGGAGGGGCCCAGAGCAGCAAGGGGGCCTGACCAGCCTTACATTACAATCTTACATTGCCAAAATACTTTGAAAGTACTCAAAATGACAGGAAGGGTTTTTTTGTTTGTTTGTTTGTTTGTTTGTTTGTTTGTTTTTTACAGGCTTTATATTTTGAATTACCCATTGTATTGTGTTGCGTTTAAGGGTTAAAGAAAATGTACATGAACTTGACAGAAAATGTCCTGACAGAAAATGACCAATACCAGGACCTTTTCAGTTTTCTACTGATTTTTTTCTTACACTGTAGCAACACACAAACAAACCTCTCTTAGCAATGCCCTGACAATGATTCAAAACAGCCAAGAATTTTGCACCACTCATATTTTCATTTTCTATTGAACATGAAAATATGTTCAAACATTATTGTTTCCTTCTGTGTACTTCTGTTTTCTTTTTTTCTCAGTGTCTCTCTCTCCCTGCCTGGTCTTCTGTGTCCTCTCTATTTTCGTTACCCATGATAAGATGTCTGTGCGATTAGGAGTGAAAGGTGATCCTGTCCTGGGCCCGTACTGAATGCTCAGACAACACAAAACGCCAGAGCAAGCGGGACGGAATGGAGAAGAGAAGTGGGGTGGGGTGGGAGGTAAATAATTGATGAGCGGCACTTTCGTTTTTTAATCTGTAAATGAGAAGCCCAGACACACTATCTGTACCCCATTAAGATAACAAGATGGAAGATAATGATCCTAGTTAAGACACTGTTTACATTGAGAGAGCTCCTCAGGTATAGCACTCAGTTTTTGTTAGCCGCTTTTGTTAAGGATGGATAAACCATGTGAAGTGAACCAGCACTTATCTCCATATCACTAAAGAGAGCTGGACAATCATCAAAGATCGTCTCACACACAGACAGGTCTGGCATTATCTTGTCCATTAATCTGTGCCATTTACATGCCACCTGTTGTAAGTCATCTGAGAACAGAAAAGTCTACAGAAGGAACCTCAGCCAGGTGAGCAGCCAGTTATCAAAGAAGCAGGACACAAAGTTCAATCTGACATCTTCTCTACAGCAGGGGGATCCCTATAGCCTTGAGGGATTAGTGTAGTAATCTTTATTTTATTTTTTTACAGTACACACATTTTCATTCAGTTCAGTTTGGACTTTAGAACCAAGTAAAAAAAATTGAGTGGCATAGATTCAGCATCACATCTAAAAAAAAAAAAAAATATATATATATATATATATATATATATATATATATATATATACTGTCATAGAATAAAAGATTCATCCCAGGATTTTAAGAATCTATATTGAGATATTTAAAATGATCCTGATTTGTCAAAAAAAAAAAAAAATTCTTAGTTACTATTGTAACTTCCATTCCCTGATGGAGGGAGTGAGACCTGTCGATGTAGTGACACTAGAGGTTGCCCTTAGGAGCCCCAAACAACACTAATGATTCAGAAAAGCCTAATGAGAATTGGGGAGTGGAATTTGCATGCCACTCCCCCAGACATATGTGCATAAAAGGAGGCAGCTTGCTCCACTCGTTCGAGTTTGTGATGAGAAGCTGCCAGTGAGTAGTTCAGTGTTGTTGAAGGAGGATTCATTCCCTCTCTTAGGGAAAGGAGGATACAATAGTAACCAAAGATGTTACTTATCTGTCACTCACTCAACGTTGTATCGATGGAGTGACACTAGGGGTTGCTATACTAACCACCATAACCAGCTGAACTGTTATGAGGTTTGGCAATGCAGATGCAGGCAGGCCACTGCATGTCTAATAACAAATGCACAACACCCATGTCGTAACAGCTCCCACCACACCAAGCAAGTTGGCGTAGTCCCACCACCACAGGGGAGCAGTAAAGGACCATATTTACAAGAGGTTGTTCTAGCTGCCTTTCTGTCAGAAGTTTGCGCTGGGGAAAGGTGTTCATTTTCCTATACAGAAAAAAGAACACTGTGGAGGCCTGCCTGAGAAGGGGGAAGCACTGCAGCCACAGTGAGTGGTGGTAGAGCAATACTCTGCCCAGGGGAAGACAGAGAGTTTACCTGCAGGGGAACCAAACAGTGGAAAATACATCATTTGAGATTACTGTTAGGGAATAGCACATATGAAGCAATTAACTCAAGGACAATGGCTCATCTGAAAAGGGGAATAACATGAGTAGTGGGCTGGCAGCAAAATTCCTCTGCCAAATTGGCTACTGATGAGTGCTGGAGAATAGGAAGGGGTCCAGGGTTTGCCAGACATGGAGAACTCACATGGATGGAAACGCTACATTAATCGTATCAGAGAGGGGAAAGGCACTGAATGCAAGGGAAACTCCTAACCAGTTGCCCGAAAATTACCTATTTGCACCCATTAATACTCAAGAAAAAAATGGAGCAATTCAGATCATGTGAAAGTCTTGTGAATTTATTGCGTGTAGGAAGGCACCATTTGCTAGTGCCCAGGAAGATGCAAAACCCATAGTGGTGCGTGCTTGGACTCCAAGTGAGCAAGCACACACTGGACATATGAAGGATAGGGCAGGGTCTGCCTTGTCACATGGAAGTACTTGCAAGTTCACCACTTGATTTCTAAAAAGGTAGGAACTTTGGGCACATAGCTGGCCAAGGTTCTCAGGACAAAATGAGAGTATTTGGGGCTGAACTCAAGGCACACTTTGCTAACAGAGAGCACTTGTAGGTCTCCAACCCTCTTAATAGAGATGAACACGGCTGACTCTAAGGGCTCAAACAGAGATCAGCAACAAAGAAAGCTCCCAAGAAGGGAATAAGGCATGAGCGGATTGAATCTCATTGCACCTCTGAGGAACCTAAAAATCAAGTGTGCTTCCTAATTGCATGGTGATGTGCAGCTTTTAGCGGCCATATACACCTTCAAGGTGGAGAGGGATAACCACACCTCCAGCCTTTCGTTCAGAAAAGAAATCACCATACTGATGCATCTCTGATGCATCTCTGTGGGTCTTTGCCTTGGGAAGAGCACCAATTATCTTCAAAGCATACAGCTACCTCAAAGAGATTGCTTTGGCTTGAGTGATGGTGTCTATCACTGCTGGTGATAGCCTACTTAGGTGGGCCAGATGTGGAGGTTCCAGAGGTCTGTGTGAGGGTGCCCGATTGTGCCCTGCCCCTTAGAAAGAAGATTGTTCCTGAGGGGAATTCGCCAAGGTGAGGCTGTCGAGAGGAGCATGAGCTCTGAAAACCAAGTCTGGGTGGGCCAGTAAGGTGCTCTTGCATAGCGTCTGTGCAATCAGGCTCACTGGGCAAAATGCGTATTTGCTCAGTCCCTGGGACCAGCTGTGTGCCAGGGCATCTGTGTCAAGCTTCGGTCAGGGAATACCATACAAGGAAGTGGGACAAGCTCTATCCCATTCTTTGCCAGAAAAACTGTGATCTTCGTATGCAGGGCAGACATGTCTTCACCTGGGTGGGCTCCTGGTGAACTGATGTAAAGGCTTTGAGACACAATGGGATGGGTTTGTGACGGTTGAGGTGTGATGCATCACACTTACCTGACTGTGAGTGCAGTCTGTGTTGATTGTGTGTGTGACCTAGGAATGCTTTAAAGCCCATCTGGGGTTCTTAGCACCGGGCTGGCAGTCAAGGAGGCGTCACCTTCCTGTGGGGATCCTTCCGTTGGGGCCGGACAGCCAGCCAGGGCTGTGCAGAGCCAGTGCATCAGCCATAGGTGGAGGACCTCAGTGGTGTGCAGATGAGGTGCAGGACCTCAGTGGTCTGAAGCTTGTCACCGTCTGTTTCTTCACCACTGAGAACTACTGGGCAAAAGTCCTCCAGAGTGTCACTAAATAGGCCCACATGGGAATGGCATCCCTTATTTTCCCAAGACTGAGCAATAAATGGTGTTCCTGGACCACCAGATTGGACATCACCCAACGGAGTGCCTGCACTGTGACCTTCATTGGGCATATGTTCACCGCACACAGCTCCTGCATAAGAGCTGGGTCGGGACTTTCCTTGTGCATGTTTCTCAATACCATGGCGTCATGTACCTGGAGGATGGCCAGGGCATCCTGGGAATTAAATTCACCCAAGGGTGAACTGCCTTTATCACTGGAGAACTCAACCGACAGAAACGAGCATGCTGAGGAATAGGATGGTGCCGCAGAAGGGCCAGGATTGTGAGCAACTTCCTTAAAAAAGAAAGAAAGTCAGAACTGCAACATTTTGATGGCCATGCTCTCACAGTGATCATATGTACCAACCATCAAAGGTGTTTGGGGCTCAGAAGGGCAACCCCCTTGTGTCACTACATCGAAATAATGTTGAGTGACTGACAGATAGGGAACATATTTTACCCAGCCTTAGTTGCCACAGCATTGCTGCATGGCTGCTCTGGTATTGTGGGTGGTTGCTACTTAATTGTTTACAGGCTCAAGTCAAAAGAGTCCACCCGAATAATATTCTGCCCCCTTTGAGGTATCATTCATGTACAGTATGTAGCACAAGTGGTCCAAAATTAACTGAATACTGAAAATTAGAATTTTAAATTATATAAGCAAAAGTAATAGTTGGCATTGGGAAGGTTACTCTGGAAATGTAATAGGCTACAGATTACAAGTTACTCTATTTAAAATGTAATAAGCAGAGTAAATATTTCAATTACTTTATTAATGTAACTGATTACATTTGATTACATTTTGATTACTTTTCTAAATTTGTAACGAAAGTTTTCAACTGTTAATCATTTTGAAACATTTCAGGGTTAACCTTAGTACTCAGCACTGATTACTGTCAGACTTCTCAAAATCTTTCATCACTTGAATTGCAAGTCAGTGCAATTTTGGAAAGAAATCAGTCAAATTTTCATAAGTAACTGTAATTTAATTACACATTTTTCCCAGTAACTGTAACAGATTACAGTTACTTTTTTTTTTTTGTAATTAAATGACGTAATTCAGTTACATGTAACTAGTTAAAAATGTAAATAGTGATACATGCCTTAACAAACAATACTAATAAAAAAAAGTATATTATCTTGTGCAGTTTTGTCTCTCAGGTAAATCTTATATACACAAATACATGCTCACCACCACATTTTCTTTGTTTCAAGGGCAGTGCAACACGCACAGACTGTTTGACCTTAGAAACCAACTGACTGCACAGGGGTAAAGTCACAGCAGCCTTGGGCTCAGCACGCCAGCTGAACATCACAATAAACAACCAATCAACTCATCCATCAATGAGATACAGATCCATGCATGGGAATGCTTTGATCTGACATCACCATAAATAACTGATTCTCTTAGCCAGCTGAATAATGCAGAGAGATGGGAGATTATGTCAGTGTTGCTATATGAAGTAAAGCAGGGGACCCCTGTAGCAGCGGAGTGAGTGATCTTCGAGCGATATTCTCCAGAGTTAATATATTACCCATCGTGCTGTCTACCCTAATGAATGTGCAAGGACCCATCAGTAAGGCAAATGTATATTCTGTCTTGCGTAGAAGCACACACATGCATACACATCAACCACAGGGTTTGTGTGCACACTTTCATGACTGATCATCATCTGAATAGTAGTGATCACAGAGCAATAACAAATTAATTTTCACTAAAAACTTAAAGATACCTCCTAATATTTAATTCTCTAGGTTATCATTTTATTGTGTCAAGACCGATAAGAGGGACCTGCTACAAATTGCTCTGCCAAAATCATCAAACCATTTTTAATTAGTTATTTTAATTAGGCCATATGAGTTATTTTTGAAACCGTTGTTTCAATCTGTAATCTTCTGCGATTATGCATATAGGGTACAGCTAGTCTAACACTTAAACTTATCACGTAAGAAAGGTGTTCTTCAACGAATAGGTCTTTCAGAAATTAAAATTTTGTCATCATTTATTCACCCTCATGCCTTTCTAAACATTTATACTTTTCTTTCCTCTATGAAACACAAAGACTATTTTTGATGAACCTTTTAGGTGTTTTTTATCCATATAGGAATAGTCAATGGGGTCCAAAAGTTTTTCATTTCAAAATGTGGAGTAAAGTAGCATAAAAGCAATCGACTGGTTTAACCTGGATGTTCTGAAGTGATACAATGACCTGTTGGATCTGGTCACTTTACTAGATCCCATTGCCATTTTGTCTTGCATCCAAAATAAGTACATACTGTATTTTGTCTGATATCCAGGATTGTCAGCCAAGAGGTCGACAGAGGAAGCCGGGAAAGAGTTGAAAGCATGAGACAAAACAATTATAATAAAGAACAGGGTTTATTGAATAATCTTATTTGTGTCTCTTTCAGACTTTGTCTGACCAGCATGAATTTAATCTGCTTCACATCAAATGGAAATGGAGACAAATGGAGACCAGTTCATTGGAAATACTCTAAAACCATAAGTTGAAAGCTACAGCCAATGTAAAACACTTTAAATTGTGAGACCTGCGCTTTTAAAAAGACCAGCAGTGCTGGTAACCACTGTATGCTGAATGCTGGTGTGCATCCTAACTAGCTTCCTTAATCAACCAGCTTTTCAAAAGGGGAGACCCATAACAAGTTCTGGATCGCAAAATCAAGATTATCTCTCTCCACAGGGTTTTTTCCGCAGAAGTATCCAAAAGAACATGGTGTACACATGCCACAGGGAGAAGAACTGCATTATCAACAAGGTGACTCGGAATCGCTGTCAATACTGCCGGCTGCAGAAGTGCTTCGCTGTGGGGATGTCCAAAGAGTGTGAGTGTTAAAACCTTCATCCTACACACACATACACTTCAGCTAAGGATATTGTCCCATGAACAGATAAATCTTTACATACCTATCTATCAGCTTTTAAAGGGATAGTTTACCCAAAACTGAAAATTCTGTCATTAATTACTCACCCTCATGACGTTCCAAACCAGTAAGACCTTTGTTCATCTTCGTAACACAAATTAAGATATTTTTTGATGAAATATGAGAGCTTTCTGACCCTCCATTGACAGCAACACAACTGAAACGTTCAAGGGCCAAAAAGGTAGTAAGGACATTTTTGGGTGAACTATCCCTTTAAATTGTGTATATTATTTTTGGTCATTGAATCGCAATTTTTTTGCACCATGCCTTTGAGAATTAGGGATTTAATTGTTTGGCCTTGTTATACTCAGTATAAATCAACTAATGCGAAGTCACAGCAGTTTTGTAGGGCTGCCCTACTCATCTCTGACAGAAGAGGCTTAGTTGAATAAAATAATAAAAATAAATTGGTTAGCCACAGAAAAAAAAAAAATTGTCTGTGATGGACCAATTGTTAGCAGCTGGTCCATGAGGTAATTATTTAAATAAATATAAATATGTGATTAGATTGACTACTAGAAAAATCTTTAGTCGGGGCAGCCCTAGAGATGAGATGTATTGATAGCCCTGTTTAGAGCACTGTCCCGTATTCCGTATGACTCACCAATGAAACCAATATTTTATTTGTGCATTTATAATAAATAGGTCTTAAACCGTTTAAAAACAGTTATGTAATCCTAATTGGGAACTGTCTCATTGTGACATTAAAATATAAAAACAACAACTGAGATATCTTTAAAATAGAGTAAATGGAGACATTTCTTGCTTTTCAAACATTACTCATGAGAATAAGACCACATCAGTCTCACATTTGTCTCCTCTAGAGTTCCTAGAGGGATTTTAGTTGTTCATGTTAAATTGTGATGGTTGGTTTGAAGCAAAGCTCAAGGTCCCACTCAAAACCACTGCAACAAAGTCAATAGATTGGTTAAATTTGAAATATATCCCTCCAATGATTTAACCATTTAATATAACTAAGAACATAACAAAAGTGCAAAATCTGTGCAATAATTTTGCTCTGAGGTTATGAAAAAAATAAATAAATAAAAATGATTATTTGAACCTGAATAATACCCTCCATGCAGTGAGTTCCTCAAAGGAATCTGTCTGTGATGATTTCTTAGAGATGCATCATTGTCCCATTGTTTGGGTATTTAATTAAATCTGTATGTGTTCAATTGAAAAATGGTGAAAAAAACATGATAAAAATGTTGCAGGACTTCAGTGATTAACTTCTTTCAGGAGTTGCACGCAAATGTACCACCGTGGCATGTTGTACGCATCATTGCTTTAGATTCCAAAAACCGCTGTTCAAGCCATCTGAAGCTGTTTGCATTTTACACGTTATTACCATTGTTTGATTGCATCAGCGCTTATGGTTCAAGTCGACTTCACACTCCATTTGCTGCAGGAAAAGAGGTGATTCTTTTTCACGCTCTTCTTCTGAACAAAAGAGCAACAAATGCAGCAATATCACGGTCGGCCCTCCATTTCTTGCTCTTTAACTTACCGTATGTAGTTGTCTCATTGAAGCTAGAGACGTGTGTGGCAGCTGTCTTAGTCATTGATGTAGATGGAGGACCTCAGTTGAATTTAAGTCCTGGTCATACCAACACAAAGGTTGGATACGAAAATTCTAATTTTTGCATGCAAAAATATGGCAGACTGGCTGAATAAAAATACAATTTCACACTTTGACAGTAAAAAATTGTACTTATGAAAAAGTAGACAGAGCACATACACAAAGTCAGTGGTATAACATTCTATTTGCATATCAGGGTGGTGATATACCAGTTGTTGTTTTTTTTTTTTAATTCTCATGTTTGTTCTTATTCCTCTGTTATTCACTGTCATTTAGCAAAATAGTGCCACCAAGTCGTAGTTTTATGCAACAGCAGCATCTCTAGCACGTGACCTAAACACGACTTTTATTGGTTAGCAAGTTGTGTTTGCTGTGCATTGGAAAAGAGAATAAAAAAGCTCTTTGTAAAAAAAAATATGTTGCATTGACAGTGTGCAAAATGTTTAAGTCGATCTGAGCAGATGTATTAAGTTCATTCAAATTAAATATTTAAAGCACCAAATTATTGCACCAAAACTTCATCTAAATTATCAATAATTTTCCCTTGAAATTGTAATCACGGTTATTTATTTTGATTAATGTAACTGCACTGCAGTGCTTATTTTGTGTGAAGCAACACTGGATTTGTAGCTATACATTTTAAAACAAGCTAAACATTGTATTTCTGAACTACTTTGCTGTTTTATACATCAGTAAATCAAGATGCATAGTGTCTAAATGGTCAACAACACATTGCTCTTATTGCAGCATGAATAACACATTTTGAAGAGATTATAAACAGAATATATTCATTGCATTCAAGCTGTGGCTCGTTGGTTTTCTGTTCGTTTAGTATTAAATCATTTTGAACTCATTCTCCATGCCTTTCTGAATAAGGTACTGTATTCAGCTTCAGGCACATCCATATAGTTACATTATGTAGTTGACTTGTTATAAATTATGTAGTAATGTTTTTCATTAATTCAGCTGAATTAATCATCAGACTTTTCATTGGAGATTCACATTGCTGCACCTCTCTTGATGTGAATAGGCTTATAAGACTGTATCACTGTCAAGGAGCGAGACACTTCTGAAACTGAGTAACAGTCAAGCCATTAGCTCATAATCTCCCTCCCACCTTGTTATTTTACTCTCTCTGTCTCGGAGACAGGCTGCAGATTTACACCGCTAGTATTAGCAGCCGTCAAGAGCCTGTAATGACCTCACTGAGATTATCCGTAGCATTTCACAGCTGAAAGATAGACAGATACACAGAGCACTTGAGCAGCAGAACTCCAGCTGTCCACGTTTAGATCCATGAGGAGATGGCCAGCACTTTATCTTCCCCAGACCACCATCATCATTACACCGCTGTTTGATCAGTCGCACTGACTGCACGCAATCCTCGACTGACTTCTTCACTATAATTACCACAACTAAAACTGACTAAAGCTACAAACCAATGTAGAGTAATCCTGAAATGGTATTACAATAAAACTAATTAAAAAATGTAATAACCTTGGATGGACCTCAGTGTCACAGCGGGTTCAAACAAGGTGAGAAAAGGATCTGTCTGCAGTCATTTAACTTTAATAAAGCAAAACAAAACTCACAGGAGCACAGGAAAAATGCGAAAGCACACCAAAATGCAATGAGAACCAACAAACTGAACTGAAAACACAAGGAATTAAATACACAAGAAAAAGTCAAAACTAAGCAAGTGAGTGAAACGGGACAAAACAATGGAAACCCAGAGCCTATAGAAAATAGAAATACATATCAAAATAAGAATCAAATGGAACAGATCCTAAACATGACATTCAACTCTCCACAGCAATGCATTCTGGGTTTCAGAAATATTGCATTTATTTGCTGCTGCATCTGTACTGGACATGCACAGATGGTCAGCCGCACTGCTAGAGTGAGAGAGTGTGCTGGTCAAGTCTCATTAATAATACCAGAACACACATGATTGTGCTCTGAAGGACCCCATGACACCAGGTGAAAGAGAAGACAAATATCAGAATAACCAGAAAGAACAGCTGAACCTAGAGGAAATTATCCATTGGATGTGGACTCAAATGTTGCTCAGATGTCAAATTTTGGTTGAAAGTAAAAACCCAACCTTTGTTTGATGATGCTCCAACTTCATTAAACAACTCCAAAATCAGCATTACCAGCTTCACTTATTATAAACCAGATTGACTTTATAAAAGGTCTTATTGAGATTAACAGTGGTTTAGATGTTGATGTCTGTTTGAAAATAATAGTTTGATTTTATGTCACTATTATGGTGTTTGCTTTAGTTGACTCTTGGCTTTTTGATGTTTTTTCTAGCTGTTGTAGTTATGTTTGTTATGGCAAAAACAGCAAGAGAACGTGATTAAATGATGCTGGCTTCATACACTGATTCTTGATGGCTGTGTGTGTCTAAGCACTTCAAAGTGATTCATGAACGTTGAACAATATGTTTTAAAAATTATGGAGAGAAATACAGATTATCTGATTCAAACATTGCTGGACCTTATACTGTTGAAACACATTTCTACAGTCTCTAATATGATATTAATAGCATAGATCAGACTCTAGATGAAATCAGTAATCAAATCACTGCATGATGATAATATCTTTATTATCCGCAAGTACCCGACATCATCTGATCATATTTTCTCTTGCTGTTTTTGTCATAACAGACATAATTACAGCAGCTAGAGAAAAATATCAGAAAGTCAAGAGTCAAATTGCCCAACTAAAGCAAACACTTCTCCCCATAGTAGTGACATCAAACCAAACTATTACTTTCAGACATCAACATCTAAACCTCTGTTAATCTCAATAAGAACATTTGTAAATGTATGGCAGAAATAAAGGGAATCTGTTTTATAAGTGAAGCTGGTAATGTTGTTTTTGGAGTTATTTACTCTGGAGCTTGACATCAGACAAAGGTTGGGTTTTCACTTTCAACCAAAATTTGACTTCTGAGCAATGTAAGTCCACATCTAGTGTGATGGGAAGCTTTATTAGAATGTTAGACTATAATGTTCTAACAATGTTATCAATAACATTTTTAGAATGCTTTTAGAGATTGTTATCCTACCTTTTAGCCAAACATTGGGAACTAAAATAAAACTTGCTGCTGAAAACATTCCCAGAACATGAAAAATTTCAAGATGGGAAGATATTTAAAGTGTACCTGAAGTATACTTGCAATAGTTCCACTT
This sequence comes from Spinibarbus caldwelli, assembly GCA_039654775.1. NCBI lineage: Eukaryota > Metazoa > Chordata > Actinopteri > Cypriniformes > Cyprinidae > Spinibarbus > Spinibarbus caldwelli. Next base: position 32,062,143 of record CM077244.1, read on the forward strand.
TAGCACAATCAAATATACTTTAATAATTCAATATATCTTTAGTTGGACTTCAGCACTACTTCCTCACAATTAAAGTGCATTAAATTCAAAATTAGTTGTTACAATTTAGCAGACTTTAAGTATACCAGTTTAGTATACCCCCTGGTTTCACAGACAAGGCTTAAGGCTAGTCCTAGACTAAAATGCATGTTTGAGCTTTCTCAACTTTATAAAAGCTGCTTAAATATCTTAAATTATCAAAGGCCTAGTCCTGGCTTCTGTGAAACCAGGCCTAAAACTACAATTGCTGGGTATTTTTATTAAGTAGCCTGCATAAATATGTAAATTTATTTGTAGTATACTTAGCATGTGTCACGAATGCTGGAGCCAGGAACGAGGAGACACGGAGAATTCACAAACTGGGAGTCTTTAATCCATATAGGGAACATAGAACACGAGAAGACATTCAAGACATTTAACTCGGGAACATAGAGCCTAAGACGACATTTAAAGACCGACAAACACTAACTGAAAGGACTGGGGCTTTTAAAGACAGGACAATCAAAAGAACTAAGGAGACACACCTGGAGCAAATTAACACAATCAGACTGGGGAAAAACTGGGTCACAGGGAACACATGGGGAGCAAAAACCACAACAAAACAGTCCAGGGGCGTGACATTACTCCCCCCTCCCGGAAGGTGCGTCCTCGCACCGTGGAACAACAGAAGGGGGGGGAAACGGGTGGGAACAATGGCGGCGGCTCAGGAGGAGGACGGACAACCGGGAGGGGGCCGGCAGACAGAGACCAGGGAGGCGACGAAGGAGGGAGGAGCCAGGGAGGAGACAGGAGGGACTCGGAGCAGGAGGAGCCTGGCAGGACCCAGGCCACAGCCATGATGATGGCCCATGGTGGAGCCGACGGAGGGAGGAGCCATGGAGGAGGAATGGCCGCCGACTCCAGGGGGCCGACCAACGGAGGCGGAGCAGGTGGAGGAGGAGCCCGAGGTGGAGACGGAGAGCCGACGAGCCAGGGTGACGCCGAGGATCCGGGGGGCCAGGGTGGAGCCGAGAGCTCTGGCGACCGAGGCAGAGGCGGAGCTCCGGAGATCCGCGGTGGAGCCAGAGCGACTGAGGACCAAGGTGGAGCTGGAGGGAGGAAGGAGCCCAACGGAGCCGGTGGGATGGAGTGACGAGGCGCAGCCAGAGGAGAGGAGTCCCGAGGCGATGGCGGGTCGACGCCCGACCAAGGCGGAGCCGGAGGGACGAGGGAGCCTGGTGGAGCTGGTGGATCGATGGATGACGGTGGAGGCGAGGGAGCTAGGAGCCGAGGTGGAGCCGCTGGGTCTACGGGCCGAGGTGGAGTCTGGGCCTCGGAGGCTGGAGGTGGAGGTGAGGGATTCTCCAGCCACGGCGATGGAGGATGGCAGACCCGTGGAGCTCGCACCGCATTGATGGAGGGCTGAGGGCGAGCAGAGGGGCTGCCAGACGACAGCGGTGGAGGAGGCAGGAGCGGGTGGGAGGGTGGGCATTTGAGATCCTCCGGGCTTCCAGGGGTTAACTCAGGAATGGGAGCCGACACTGTGGGGCGCTCTGGAGGACGCTTTCGGGAAGCAGGCACAGGGGGGTGCTCGGGAGGAGCGGAGCTGGCTGGAACCAGCGGAGACGGAGAGAGGATAGGGGAAGCGTCGACCTCCAGATCATGTTCCCAGTCTAACAGATCCCCTTCAAAGTTTAGCAGCCCCAGATGTATCATCATTTCACCCTCAGCCGCGGTGCAGGGGGCGGAGCTCCACTCCGCGCTCACACCGTCCACGGCTGGCTCCCACGTGATCAGCTCTCGCACCTGATCTGACGTGTTGGGCTCAACTTCCGGGACGATCTTCCGCTCAATCGCTCGGCTTGGCGCTGGCTCGTGGATCGTAGCGGGAAATGGCTCTCCGTCATCGGTGGGATCGGGCTGGTGCTCCGCACTGCGGGGAGTTGGTGGGCTGGGCTCTGGGTCAGGGTCAGGAGTGGCACTGGCGAGATCCCCCTCGGCACAGACGGTGAACGGGGATCCGTGCCTCGCCAGTGTCCACTCCACGAAGGCGGCGAAATCCTCTCGAGGACCATCCTCGGACGACAGCGCTCTGCACGCGGTGTTCAAGCTTGCGTTATAGAATGTGCAGAGCGCGCCGTCCGGGTAGCTGGTGGCGTTAGCTAACATCAGGAAAAGTCGCGTATGGTCCTCGAGAGATCGGTCCTCTTGCTCCAGCAGGAGGAGGAGGAATTCGGGCCAGACGTAGGGATCCATGGGGCAACACAACGGAAACAAAAACACTGATTGAAAACGGAAAACAAAACGGAGGGTGGACACGGAGGTAACTGTTTAGGTCGGTCTTTCTGTCACGAATGCTGGAGCCAGGAACGAGGAGACACGGAGAATTCACAAACTGGGAGTCTTTAATCCATATAGGGAACATAGAACACGAGAAGACATTCAAGACATTTAACTCGGGAACATAGAGCCTAAGACGACATTTAAAGACCGACAAACACTAACTGAAAGGACTGGGGCTTTTAAAGACAGGACAATCAAAAGAACTAAGGAGACACACCTGGAGCAAATTAACACAATCAGACTGGGGAAAAACTGGGTCACAGGGAACACATGGGGAGCAAAAACCACAACAAAACAGTCCAGGGGCGTGACAGCATGAAGTACATTTATTTCAAATACATTTTAGTATATTTATTCTTCACTAGGCTATGTAAGCCAAGATTAAAAAAAATAAAATAAAAATAAAAAAAGGCTTTAAAAGTTTGTATTAACTATTCTGCCGTCCAAAGGCAAAGCTCAGTAACTACACATCTGGTCAAAATTGAGTTAAGTCCTAAAATGGGCTTTGTGACAAAGTTTCCTGGTTCTATTTTGTCCCGTTTCAGAGAAACAAGAGTGTCAAAATTGCAGTAACTACAAAATCCAAGCTAATACTAAGGCAAACCCCAGTACGTGAAGTTACTGCGTTCTGGCTTTGTTTTCCCGTTTGACACCGCAGATACTGCGCGGTCTGCCTTAGTATCCCGCAGCCAAATGATTGTTGAACAAAACGCAAATATCCAAAGACGGGTAAGGAAGATAGCAAAATATTAACTCCTAGCAAGGCAAATGACAGCTTTATAATCAGTTAACATTAACTAGCCAGCCGCTAGCAAATTAAACAGCCTACCTGCACTGCTCCATATCCAATCTGAAAACGTAATGATAATCTGATTTATAATCACGTTGATGTTTGTTGATTCGGACATCTCTCCACGTTTCAGGCAGCTTATCCAATTGTAGTAACTAATCCAATTGTAGGGGTTATTCCTTCAAAAGTTAGCTGGCTCCGGTAAAGTTATATAGGCTAATTCATCAAAGAACCGTTCTGTATGAAAGTTATACGGAACGCAGTTTGTCCCCTATTCACAAGCATACGCCATATGATATGACTACCAAACACTGCAAATAACAAATTCTTAATTGATAAGTAATCATTTGTTTTGCACAAATCACCGTTTCACTTGTTAACATAGCCGTTCGAGGAAGGCTTTAAGATCAAGCGGAATCCTCTGCCGCCTGGTCGCTCCCGGTTCACAGCGAGCAGGACTCCCGCTGACTGCAATTCCCTTCACCGTCCGTGTTTTAATTTCGGCAAATCAGTTTGGGTGAATGCAAACAACATGATTATCATGAGCACAACATCCAGCTAGGCAAGAAAACATGCAATCTACCTCAGGGATGACTTCTTTCACTATTTCACTGGCCAGTGGTTTGTGTGTAATGTGTGTGAAATTTTTTTTTTTTTGTACATTACAATTCATTTTAGAATAATTGTACATACGTTAAGCAAAAAAAATTTTTTTTTTTCTGAGAACCTTTTCTTATACACCTTACCCAGCAGGCACAAAACAGGCACACAACGTCATAAGACGTTGATATTTGGTTAAATTTCGGTTGCGACATCGGGTGACCAAAATTCAACGTAAATTCAACGTCTAATGTCAATGTTAAATTGATGTCCAATACCGACGTCAGCTGACGTTGAGATTTTGTTGTTTTTAGGTTGTGCAACCAAAATCCAACGTTAACTCAACGTCAAATTGACGTCAAATATTGACGTCAACCCGATTTTCATTTTCAACCAAAATGCAACGTCTGTCCGACGTCATGTCCAACGTCAACCTGACGTCTGGTGCCTGCTGGGTATATACATACACTTAACCGTAGACATGGAAATGATGTACAGGGTGTGGTACAGTACAAATATTTTGAGCATTCCTTATTCTGTCCCTTATTTTCCTAAAAAGAATCACAATTATCCCTTATTTTCCTTTTATGGCATCCCTAGTTATATTGTTAGGCAAAGCTTAAATTGTGTGAATTTTTAACTACTGTTTTAACTACTTGGTCTGCAATGAATTACTTTTTAAATAAAATGAGAAAAACACTCTTTGTGGTGAAAGGAGCATTGCGATAAGACGATCTTGAGGCTTACTACTGAGCAATTTTAACATTCACAACATGCAAACATCAATAAAACTATTAAAGTTATTATAAACAATCAACATGTAATAAGAAACAACAAGAAAGCTGGATGAACACATTTAGTTTGTAGATACTGCACTTTGCTTTTGCAATAGTGTTTTAGTTGTGTAAGGTCATCCAAAGGCAGAGTGCAGTATCTGCATTTTGGTGGTCAAAGGTCACTTCAGTGGTCATGGTTTTTATCTATAAAAAATTTCATCCTAAGAAGGCTTTAAATTAATTAATTGCCACTAATGTACCCACAACATGTTTGACTGGCTGATGTAAAAACTTTAAAGGCATTTTTCTCAGTTTCAGTGTTTGCGTAGTTACTGCATTTTGCCTTTGTAGGGCAGTATTGTGTAGCATAGTGTGAATGTATAGGGTATCATTTTATGTCTCACCTTTGCATGATGTGAGCTGCTTTATTATATTTGCATAAAATAAAATGCTACAGTATTTAACTTTCCCTTTCTATCGGCGAATGATGATTCTGAAAGAAAATGTGCCAGATGTCTGTTTGATATAGCAACGAACACAACTTTCATGAATCTGATTGACAGATAAACCATGCGCTCTTTTGTCAGTGTTGTTGTTAATGCTGTGATTATTTTAACAGTTTCCTTCGTACATTGTTTTGGCTCCGTCCATGCTCAGGCATGACCGAGAGCCGAAAGGCTGGTAAAAAAAAAAAAAAAAAAAAAAATATGTGTCTGTGAGAGTTACGAACGGAGCGTGAGCTCAATTCTGTGACAGGCGGTATAGAGGGCATGAACAACGCTGTTCAAGGTCTCCATTAATTCGTGCTTGTAGTAATTTTATGTGTAGCCTATATATTTTAAAGCACCGAATCACTATAGAAATCGCGATTCATTCGATTCTTAGCATTTTAAATCGATTACTGCCCGAAATCAACGATTCACAATTCAAAAATCCATGTTTCAAGATCGATGCATATGCATCATCAGGGTTTGAAAACGAGTGAATCGTTACACCCCTATATACAACACATATTCTGTATGACCATATTCCCTTATCCTGCCCAATTGCTAAACTTAACAACTACCTTACTATCTATTAATAAGAAGCAAATTAGGAGTTTATTGAAGCAAAATTCATAGTTAATGGTTTGTTAATAGCGAGAATTGGACCTTAAAATAAAGTGTGACCAAGTTTACTACTTAAAATCAGATGATCTTCACTTGTTATGATGTTATGAGCAATCAAATTCTCTGCTATAAATCAGTGGATCCAGCTGAGCTAAATGTTAAAATGTCATTGCAAAGAAGTTTAATACATTTGTCAATGTGATATTTCAGTTTCTTTCTTAAAGGAACACTCTACTTTTTTTGAAAATAGGCTCATTTTACAACTCCCCTAGAGTAGTTGAGTTTTACCGTTTTTTAATCCATTCAGCCGATCTCCGGGTCTGGCGGGAGCACTTTTAGCTTAGCTTAGCATAGTTCATTGAATCGGATTAGACCATTAGCATCTCGCTCAAAAATGACCAAAGAGTTTCGATAATTTTCCTATTTTCCTGTTTTTCCTATTTAGCTTGACTCTTCTGTAGTTACATCGTGTACTAAGACCGACGGAAAATGAAAAGTTGCCCCTGAAAGTAGTCCCCAGCTATATCATAGCTAGTGACCTAGCTGGGGACTATTTTCAGGTGCTGCGTAATATCATTGCGCCTGCTGAACGCATGGTACGGCAGCAAAGTTCCTTGATTATTACGCCGGAATGAGAGTATAGTTCCTAGACATATCGGCCTAGAAAATCACAACTTTTCATTTTCCGTCGGTCTTAGTACACGATGTAACTACAGAAGAGTCAAGCTTTAAATAGGAAAATTATCGAAACTCTTTGGTCATTTTTGAGCGAGATGCTAATGGTCTAATCCGATTCAATGAACTATGCTAAGCTAAGCTAAAAGTGCTACCGCCAGACCCGGAGATCGGCTGAATGGATTCAAAAATGGTAAAACTCAACTGTTTAACTCTTGGGGAGTTGTAAAATGAGCCTATTTTCAAAAAAATTGAGTGTTCCTTTAAAGAAAGAAAGAATAAATTAAAAGTTATCATAAGACTGTTTTTTGCTTTGTCATTATGGGGTATATGGAGTGTGGACAGATGTAAAATAATAATAATAATAATAATAATAATAATAATAGAAAGCATTTTAGCAGAAGGCTGCAATATAACCAAATATATGAAGAGTCTGAATACTTTCTGAATCCACTGTATACAATTATATGAGTCTGCACTTTTTTTACTTTTAACAATGCAACTATCTTCCTACTTCAAGGACCTTCTGAATAATTTGTTGTAATTAGGTCAGTACTTGTTAGAGCCCTTATAAATAAATCTCATCTAATATAAATCTTTTTAAGGACCTCTGCTTTTTAAATATGAGAAGGGTGTACATTTTACTAGGGCAGATGTATGAGAAAATTGGTATCAGTTTCATTATCAGCCATGGCTGCTACAGTCTCTCTGGGGGACTGCACTAACAACAGCGGCCGACCGAACTTGCTTTGAATTTCATCAGGATTGTTTGCGGAGGTCTGATTTAGGGTTGGCGTTGTTGAGAAAGATCTTTGCCTTGTTTGGGGGTATTGTCTGAGACTCCTCTCCTGCAGAGAGCAGCTTCAAAGATGAGACCCTCCGAGGCTTAATGAAACAGGACGGTCCCCAGACGGCCCTCCACAACACCAGGTGTTCTCTCCTTAATGATCTCATGCGGCAGTGCGAACTTCATCAGCCTCTTCTGTATTAATAATGCTGGCCAATGGCTGGGCTCCAGCTTGTAGCTGAATAATAGTGCTTCATTGACCTTGACATACATCTACAGATGCGGTTTGATGCTGTGCCGATGGGATGGAAGCCACAGTATTTGTTATGTTCCCATATTGTGGGACATTAGCATGGTGCTGTAGGAGTCTTTAGTGTAAAAGAAAGCTACAGTATTGGATATGTTAAAGGAGTATAAATACAATATTTGTTTTATACATCATTCTCATTAAAAGCCATTTGTTCTTCAAAAAAGGTATCATTTTTTTATTGTTTAAGGGACATAATTGTTATACACATTAGGAGTACATCAGTTTTCCCATGACAGAGTTGAATTATTGACCTTGATTTTGACCCAGTACTAATTTAAGGAAATCTGGGCAACATCACTGTAAACAGTGTTGGGGAGTAACTAGTTACATTACGTAATTTAATTACAAAATAAATGTAACCGTAATCGGTTACAGTTACTGAGAAAAAATGTGTAATTAAATTACAGTTACTTATGAAAATGAAAATGTTAAAGAATACAAAGGGGGTTACATCTGAATATTTTCATACACACATATACAGATTTGTATATAGATCTAAAACAATGTGATGTTGTAAAATTAATACTGTGCGAATTACATAAAACACTTAATCTCTGTATTTTCCGTCCTCGCTTGCTCTGCTTCGCGATTCGCAGGTCATAGAAAATGGTGACTGTGAGAAAAGTTTCAGCCCGTTTAGGCGCGCAAAGTACGTAAATGTTGATGGGTCTGAAATTTGATGAAAAAAAAAATAACTTGTGGATAATTCAACACCAGAGCTTTAACTCTTTACTGATTTTACTTTTATATGGTATGTGTAAATGAGTTACAGGTTGAGGTTTACCTCAACCTCCCCAAAGAACCGCTGAATAACCATTTTTTTAGAGTGTATATATATATATATATATATATATATATATATATATATATATATATATATGACAAGAACTCAGAGTTGAACTGTGTCAGAACAAATTCATCTTGATAATGTCAGATAACTTTGATAGAAAGGTATGTAAGAATAGCTGTCAGCTGTTAAATTTAAGTACACAATTAGATAATACCACTTTAGGTCAACCAGTTACCAAGCAATGCTTCATTTTGTTCAGTCTGTGGTGTAAAAAGGTCGCATTAGCAATTAAAAAAAAAAAAAAAAAAACACTTAAGCAAAACATGGTCAGAGCGTATGAATAATTTTGGTCCCAAATTTTTATCAGTTTTGCTGATAGTCCACTGTATGAAGAAATTTTGGGTATAACATGTCACAGTTTACTTTATTTTGCTATCCTCACTTACATAAATTAACTATAGTGTCCTGCACCCACTCAAATGTATATATATATATATATATATATATATATATATATATGAATGAATATTATCACTGAAATAAACAGACCAGAAAGTATGAGTGACCTCCCTGGACTCCCTTTGCGTTCGCAGCTGTCCGGAATGACAGGAATAAGAAGAAAAAGGAGATTCCAAAGCAGGAGTTGGCCGAGAGTTATGAGCTGACAGCAGAACTAGAGACCATCATCGAGAAGATACGGAAAGCTCACCAAGAGACGTTTCCCTCTCTCTGCCAGCTGGGCAAGTACACCACGGTGAGTGAGTCTGTCTCTCTCTCTCTCTCTCTCTCTCTCTCTCTCTCTCTCTCTCTCTCTCTCTCTCTCTCTCTCTCTCTCTCTCTCTCTCACACACACACACACACACACACACTCTCTCTCTCACACTCTCACACACACACACACACACACACACACACACACACACTCTCTCTCTCTCACACACACACACACACACACACACACACACACACACACACTCTCACACACACACACACACACACTCTCTCTCACACACATACTCACACTCTCACTCTCACACTCACTCACTCACTCACTCACTCAAAGAACTCGTACAGCAGCCCCGAGACGTATTTCAGTGCTAAAGTCACACTATCATGAGGGTCAGGGTCAAAGGGGAAGTGATAAGCTCACACGGGTCTCATATACAATAATGCTTTTATTATCTATAGTGCAGAGGGGTGCTAGAATTGACATAATAATGCAAAGAAAAATAGGAATATGTAAGGAGAAGAAACACTGTCAACAAATATTTACAAAAATATAGCATTTACAAATGTTCGGGCTCAGCGTTAACTTGACCACATACAACAAATATGCTTTGAGCAGTAGAAATGTTTTACAATAACTGTTGGTGCCAGTATTTCCACCATGTAATATTACAAATACCAAAATATTTTCAATGTTGCAGGATTGTTTTGAAAATGTCATGGGTTATTACCCCCCACCCCATTTCACTGTAGTTTATTACGTTTTATGAAAAAAAAAAAAACTCAGTAATCTCTCATTACACTTGTGAGAACTTTATATTGTAATTCACACTGACATGTAGATCCTGTCTCAGATAGCTCTGCAAAGTCCCTGACATGTAAACAATAGATGTAGGGGAGTGTTGTCTGAATGACAGCCACTCCAGATGAGATTTTATTATGATTTTATTGACAGCGAATGTATGCTCCATGTGGAGATAGCTGACAGCCGCAGTGTGTGTAAATATAGCATTAGTTCAGTGTGAGGTGGCTCAGATTGACGTGACTGCTCCATTAACTGAGCTCTGAACGGGAGTTCAGCGGCTACAGTGGATTGTGGGTAATCATGGTTCGTGTTCACATACACAAACACTCATCTTTTAATAACAGGCTGTGTCTTGTTCTAGTGTGGCTTTCGTTGTTGACTTCATTCACAGGAAAGGGCACTATTTGTGTTAGAATTCCAATACTTTTCTATTAGCTGTGATTCTTATTAAATTTCAATTTGGAATTGTTTTGTAATAAATCAGTTGAAAGTCAGTGCAAAAATGTCTAATCCCTGAACACATTATTTACTGTACACATACATTTTAGCGCAGCTCAACTAGTAGAGTATGGTTCTGCCAACACCAAAGTCATGGGTTCGATTCCTAACTCACATACTGACAAAACGTGTATCTTCAGAGCGCTGTTAGATACTTCTTAGTGCATTAAATACAACTTGAAAATATGTTACATTAACCGTCAAATCTATCCAATAATAGTGTAGGTCCAGTAACCTCTCATGAAAATACAAATCTCATGACATTTACATTTATGCATTTAGCAGACGCTTTTATCCAAAGCGACTTACATAGCATTCAAGTTACAGTTTTTACATTTTATCAGCTCTTGCTTTCCCTGGGAATCGAACCCATGATCTTGGCGTTGTTAGCGCCATGCTCTACTATTTGAACTACAGGAAAGCATGACTTGAAAATTATGACAAATAATAGGAAAAAAAATCCTCTCAGTGGTGTCTGGTTGTGTTTTACAATGAAGAGGCAGTTTATGTATATTATTATTATTATTATTATTATTATTATTATTATTATTACATTTTGTAGTGTTTTTGTGCATTTTTTTACATGTATTCCAAAATAACAACTAAAGGCGGTAACAATTTAAACAATATTTTGGAAACACTTTACAATAGGGTTTCATTAGTTAACTACTTTAGTTAAATAAACTAAGAATGAACAATACTTCTATAGCATTTAACTTTAGTAATCTTGGTTAATATTAATTTCAGTATTTACTAATGCATTATTAAAAACAAAAGTTGTGTTTGTTAGGATTAGTTAATGCACTGTGAATTAGCATTAACTAACAATGAACAACTGTATTTTTATTACCTAATGTTAACAAAGTTTAATAAATACTGTAACTAATGTTCATTGTTTGTTCATCTTAGTTAACACTAACTAATGTTAACAAATGACACCTTATTGTAAAGTGTTACCAATATTTTTTATTGGTGAACTGATGTTCAGCTGTTCTTTTTAATAGTCAATCTATTTTTGGGTCATCATCATTAAAACAGTTACAGACACGAAGATACATCTATCATTTCATCAAGCTGAATGCTCACTAAAAAGCAGTCATGATGTTTTCAGGCCATTTCAAGTTTTATTTTGACGTGACACAAAGCAATGATATCTAAGCGGGTGAGTTGTTTACTTACTTTATAATTAGTCAATAATGCCGTCATTTTCTTCATTCAAGCCGAGAGCTCACACGAAAACAAGAGGCGGGATTTATGGCATGAACCAATCACATCCAATCATAACCGATCATATCCAGTTATAGCGCGATGGAGGCATTGCCTCCTCTCACGTGACTTTCCCCCATTCATTCTCAATTACCCCCCAGTAAAGTTGCGTCACGCTATGGGGTCTCTGTTGAAAGTGAATGGGCTGAGGGGAGGCAAGCCTCCGCTGTAACTTTAGCTGCGGGTGTCGCTGTTGGACAGTGTTACTTTATAAAAACGAGTGATATTTATAATTTTAATGTCATATTTAGTAATATTTGCGTTGTTTTATTTTTGTAATATCTATTATTTTCTGATCCAATTTTTTGAGGAGACACTGCATCTCTTGCCTCCTCAGAGGAAACGCTCCTGATTTCACTCTACACACACCACAAAAAGTTGTGACCTGCGATTGTTACCTTAGAGAGCTATTTCTACCTGATTTCAAGTGAAGTTTCAAGTGAGCTTTTCTGCACAGCCCTTATAGGAAATCAGCATGCAATGTAGGTTGCCCTGAAAAATTCACACACTTGCTGCTGCACATCAGAAACTGCAACGCGGCTCTCATTTTAATTCATAGAGTTCACACTCATTCACTTTACACACTCACTGTCGCATTGTGATTTTAGATATTTATCTACAGTAAAATATCCTGCTGTCATCTGGCTAATGTTATCCAGAAGCACATGGATTGATAGCAACTTAACATCTAACTGTTTTTAATCAAGTCAAATTATTATTTAATATTGCTTAATCAACCTAAATACATACATCTATACCAACCAAAATATGTACAGTAATTAGATGTCCTGTCCTGTACATAACAGAACAAGTCTGGCACAAATGTATTTCATGTTACATGTATGATTTAAGTTAGGAAGTATGAGGGATTGGGGATGCTTTTCTGTGCAATTTGGCAAAAAGTGGTGGTGGCATGTCCCACATACAAATGACACCCATGTACTCTACTAAAAAAAAATAACCTTTTCCTTGTATTTACAATTCAGTATTATTGTTTTACTGTAATTGTAAGGTATTTACAGAAGTTGTATAATAAAAAATAATAATTTTATGAATTATACAAGGCATATTTGCTATGTGGAAACTATGAATGGAACATTTAACATTTATTTTTAAAACTGACCATAGTTTTGACAAAATTTTATTTAAAGCCCCACCCATATCTGTTTTTCTTTGAATACAGACACAGATACAAATAAAATTGCCATTGCTACAGATACAGATATTGGCTTCACTACACACCCCTAGAGTGTGATATAGTTATGATGATATGGTGAGAAATGTTGAAGCCGAACTGCTGTCAGCAGGGATTTGAATCTGAGAAAAAAGGTCAGTGGTGAAACATCACAGAACAGCAGGACTGTAACTGGAGTGATAAGTGTTGGTTGTACAGTCAGGTGAAGAGAGAGATGTTTGTACACACACACACACACACGGGCAAAAGAGTAAATGCTGTTGGTCCAAGAATAAAAACGCTGGTTATGTAGGTAACTGAATTCTGCAGGCAGGTCTTAGCATGGATATGGATAGTTATAATGAATATCTGCTACTTTAGTCTGGTATGCTGAGAGCATATAAAAACAAAGTCATGCAGTAATTGTGGCCAAATTATGATAAATATACACCACAGTGGCTCAGCACTCAGCCTTTTTCTTGTCTTGCGCGTTCTGCATGACAGAAAACTCTTGACAACCGTGCATTTTTTGAAACGCATACCTAAATTAAAGCTGAAAAAAACCCAGCCATCTGACTGACAATGTTCTCTAACAATGAACATATCTCCTGAGAAATAGCTTCAGAAGAGATTGCATCCCTGATTCCAGAGAACTTTCTGGTGGCATCCTAACTGCAGGGTATATATTGGGTGAAGTGGGCCACTTTTTGTTAAATGTGTAATTGAGATATCCAGATGTTCAGTAACACATGGATACGTATTGTATTGTATGTTTATTTACGCTTTGATTTGAACGGAAACCACGTATCCATGCGTTACTGATGACAGAGAATAGCGTACGCACTTTGCGTCCATCGGATGCTCTCAAAAATGGCGCTACGCAGAGACAGAGAGGAGACGAATTGTTGAATAAATGTCGTTATTTTTATTTTCTTTGCGTACAAAAAGTATTCTCGTCGCTTCATAAAATTCAGATTGAACCTCTGATGGCAGATGGACTATTTTGATTATGTTTTTTATAATTTTCTGAGCCTTGACAGTGTAATTTACTTGGCAGTCAATGGGACAGTCACAAGCCTCCCGGTTTTTATCCAAAATATCTTAAATTGTGTTCCGAGGACGAACGAAGCTTTTACGGGTTTGGAACGACATGGGGGTAAGTGATTAATGACAAAATTTTCATTTATGGGTGGGGTATCCCTTTAAATTACAGTTACTTAGGAAAATGTTCTGATTTTTCTTTTCACACACACCCACAATTTTCTCTCATAAATTGCAGTGACTGCTCTAAAATATGAAACATCAATGTTTCAGGAGTTTAGGACACAGAATAGGACATGCTTATTCGATAACTCTTTTAATTCCTATTTGGGTTTATGTTTATACTTTTTTTTTTTTTTTTTTTTTTTTAGATGCCAGTGTTTCCTGTCATAGCTATGCAAAGATTTGATTTCAAAAACAGTATCAAAGCTACTAAACTAGTTCTTGTTATCAGTGTTAATTTTGGCAGGCCTTTTTAATTCAGTCTTAGTCTTTATCTTAAGACGAAAATGCTTAATAGTCTTAGTCACAGTTTAGTCATATGAGTCTTTCATATGAGTCATATGAGTTTAGTCTAGTTTTAGTCGACAAAAAGTCATTGCATTTTTGTCAACTTTTAGTAATTACTTTTAGTCAAACTGCATTTACCAACATTTATTTTGGTAACTATTTTATATATAGTCTTCAAACAAAAATAGTCATTAATTCTCTCTTTATACCAAATCAATTAAGCTTATGAGAAATTTGAATCAAGGATTGAATTTGGGAAACACTGGAATAAATTTTCATTTTTTGCTAGAGATACAAATTAAACTAATTTTTCAGAGACAGTAGGTTTACTTAACAAGTATACATTTATTGACACAGATAGGTATTTAATTAGGAATGCTGTCCATTTAAGACGGATGCATGTAATACTGATACACATTCAATTGTCACCCACCTGTTATGTTCACTTAACCGACAGTATTTACGTGGGATACTGTACACAATAGACATATGGACTGCTGTGTGTGTATTTGAGCACTGAGAACTGATCACACGTTGTATGAGAACGGAAGAAGTGGAGCGTGCGTGGGAGAGAGCACCGCTATCAGCGCGATTCCGCCTATCGCGTTGTCACTAATTTTAAGTTAATCGACAACGAATTATGACTCCCGGGAAAAACGAGACATCTGGTCACCCTATCCCTAACCTTTCAGGTGCAGAGGCCATTGTTTCAGATCGCTAGTTCGCGTTTTGGTAGCCTATCCGTCCACTGCGGCTGCCATACTGAGACTAGATATACAAACGCCCCTCATCCGATTGCAATCCAATGACAGGGACGCACATTTTGAAAGACAAGACAGTTAACTTAGCCTATAGGATGTATTTTGAATGTCCGGTAGTCCTCAAATAACATTCTAGTCCCATCTCGTCTTGTTAACGAAAACACGGCATAAATTTCATCATAGTTTTTATCATCAGATATTAATTTTAGCTCGTCAACGTCTTGTCTTAATCACAGGAAAAAGGTTCATTAACAAATATTTTTTGTCGTTGTCTTCGTTGATGAAATTAACACTGCTTGTTATGGTTTTAAATCTGTACCTCAGAATGATCTCAAAGTAAGTCTGAGTTTGTGGTGGCTGTGCTTTAAAATTAAATTGTTATAATCTTAATTTAAGGGATGAAGGATTTCGAAAGTGATAGTAATCAGTGTTGAACACTACTGTTAGGTTAACCTGCCTGGTTTACAAGTTTGAAAATGATTAAGAGTTGAAAACACTGGATCCCTCACATCCAAGCCATCCCCTCTTTGAACTCTTGCCATCTGGTCGGCGCTACAGAGCACCGAATACCAGGACAGCCAGGCACAAGAACAGTTTCTTCCCCCAGGCAATCTATTTAATGAACAGTTAAATGTTCCCCCCATTATGCAATAACAATGTGCAATAACCTAATATTTGTTACCACCTCCATCTTACCACATCCCTGCTTTTCATTCTATTCTATTCCTTTATCATCTATAGCACAACTGTACATACCACTTATTTATCTCTCAATTTATTTTTTTCAAATTTTTGTCTATTTATATTTACATGTGTAATTTTTTATTCTCATTATATTTTTATTGTCTGTGTGCTGTTGTTGTCTCTGTGTACTGGAAGTTTATGACACAAAAACAAATTCCTTGTATGCACAAGCATACTTGGCAATAAAGCTCTTTCTGATTCTGATTCTGAAATTAAGTGTCCCCAACTGAGCAAGCCAGAGGCGACAGTGGCAAGGAACCAAAACTCCCTCTGTGACAGAATGGGGGAAAAAAAAAAAACTTTGGGAGAAACCAGGCTCAGTCGGGGGGCCAGTTCTCCTCTGGCCAGGATATTATTGTTTATTTATTTTTTACTTAATGTTTTAATTAAATTTTAAATGCATAAATGTATTATATTTCTATTCTTATATTGTTGCAATTTCTAACAATAATAGTATTATGTAGTTAGGTATTTTATTATATTTTTAGTTATTTTGTTTTATTTTTAGTTTTATTGTATTTAAGTCGAGGTCTTCACTGGGGATATGTTCCCGGGGCTGATCCAGGTGTCTGGCCTCCACCGATGATCAGGGTCGCAGACATCATCTCCCGGCGCCGATCCACCATCTGATCCGGACACGGACTGAGAAACAGAATAAGAAAGAAACAGACAAACATTAGCGTAGATGCCATTCTTCTTACAATGTAACGAGTACATCGTGTGTTATGAGGAGTGTTCCCGGTTCCAGTTGATCTAATTAATGCAGCCTAACAATCCTTTAACGGATTTGAATAATAGAAGTGTATTAGTGTGTTATGTGTAAGCCAGGTTAAAGAAATGTGTCTTTAATCTAGATTTAAACTGACAGAGTGTGTCTGCCTCCCAAACAGTGTTAGGTAGATTGTTCCAGAGTTTGGGTGCTAAATAGGAAAAGGATCTGCCGCCCGCAGTCAATTTTGATATTCTAGGTATTATCAAACGGCCAGAGTTTTGAGAACGCAGTGGACGTGGAGGACTATAATGTGATAAGAGCTCGCTCAATTACTGAGGAGTTAAGCCATTCAGGGCTTTATAAGTAATTAACAAGATTTTAAAATCTATCCGATGTTTGATAGGGAGCCAGTGCAGTGTTGACAGAACCGGGCTAATATGGTCATACTTCCTGGTTCTAGTAAGGACTCTAGCTGCTGCATTTTGGACCAACTGTAGTTTATTGATCAAGCGTGCAGAACAACCACCCAGTAAAGCATTACAATAGTCTAACCTTGAGGTCATAAACGCATGAATTAGCATTTCTGCATTTGACGTTGAGAGCCTAGGTCGCAATTTATATATGTTTTTGAGATGGAAAAATGCAGTTTTACAGATACTAGAAACATGGCTTTCAAATGAAAGATTGCTATCAAACAGCACACCTAGGTTCCTAACTGATGAAGAAGAATTGACAGAGAGTGTTAGTGTTCTAGGTTATTACATGTGGGGTTTTTAGGTCCGATAATTAACACCTCTGTTTTTTTCAGAATTTAGCAGTAAGAAGTTACTCGTCATCCAGTTTTTTATATCGACTATGCATTCTGTTAGTTTCTCAATTTAGTGTGTTTCACCGGGCCTTGAAGAATAGAGCTGAGTGTCATCAGCATAACAGTGAAAGCTAGCACCATGTGTCCTGATAATATCTCCCAAGGGTAACATGTAAAGCGTGAAAAGTAACGGCCCTAGTACTGAGCCTTGAGGTACTCCATACTGCACTTGTGATCGATATGATACCTCTTCATTTACTGCTACGAACTGATGGCGGTCAGATAAGTACGATTTGAACCATGCTAAGGCACTTCCACTAATGCCAACAAAATTTTCTAGTCTATTCAAAAGAATCTTGTGGTCGATAGTGTCGAACGCAGCGCTAAGATCCAGTAGAACTAATAAAGAGATACAACCACAATCAGATGATAGAAGCAGGTCATTTGTAACTCTAATGAGAGCAGTCTCAGTACTATGATATGGTCTAAATCCTGACTGGAATTCCTCACAGATACCATTTTTCTCTAAGAAGGAATATAATTGTGAGGATACTACCTTTTCTAGTATCTTTGACAGAAAAGGGAGATTTGAGATCGGTCTATAATTAACTAGATCTTTGGGGTCAAGTTGTGGTTTTTTAATGAGAGGCTTAATAACAGCCAATTTGAAGGTTTTGGGGACATATCCTAATGACAATGATGAAATAATAATAGCCAAAAGAGGATCTATGACTTTTGGAAGCAGCTCTTTTAGTAGTTTAGATGGAATAGGGTCTAACATACATGTTACTGGTTTAGATGATTTAACAAGTTTATACAATTCTTCCTCTCCTATAATAGAGAATGAGTGGAATTGTTCCTCAGGGGATCTATAGTGCACATCTATCTGATGTGATACTGTAGCTGACGGCTGCATGGTTACAATTTTATCTCTGATGGTATCGATCTTGGAAGTAAAGTAGTTCATAAAGTCATTACAGCTGTGCTCTTGGGAAATGCCAACACCTGTTGATGCTTTATTTTTCGTTAATTTAGAGACTGTATTGAATAAATACCGGGGGTTATGTTTGTTTTCTTCTAGAAGAGACGAAAAGTAATCAGATCCAGCAGTTTTTAATGCTTTTCTGTAGGACAGGGTACTTTCCCACCAAGCTATACGAAATACCTCTAGTTTTGTTTTCCTCCAGCTGCGCTCCATTTTCCGGGCTGCTCTCTTTAGGGTGCGAGTGTGCTCATTATACCACGGAGTCAGACAGTTTTCTTTGATCTTCCTTAAGCGTATAGGAACAACTGTATCTAAAGTGCTAGAAAAGAGAGAGTCCATAGTTTCTGTAACATCATCAAGTTTTTCTGCGCTGTTGGATATGCTGAGGAATTAAGATAAATCAGGAAGATTACTTACAAAGCAGTCTTTTGTGGTAAAAGTGATGGTTCTACCATACTTGTAACAAGGAATAGAATTTACAGTTTTAGCTATATGGAGTTTACACAAGACTAGATAATGATCTGAGATATCATCGCTTTGCTGCAGAATTTCAACACCACTAACATCAATTCCATGTGACAGTATTAAATCTAGAGTATGATTTCAACAATGAGTAGGTCCTGAAACATGTTGTCTAACCCCAATAGAGTTCAGAATGTCTATGAATGCTGATCCTAATGCATCTTTTTCATTATCGACATGGATATTAAAATCACCAACAATTAAGACTTTATCTGCAGCCAGTACTAACTCAGATAGAAAATCAGAAAATTCTTTAATAAAGTCTGTATGGTGCCCTGGTGGCCTGTACACAGTAGCCAGTACAAAAAAAATCACAGGGGATTTATCACTAACACGTGTTTCTCTAGATAATGTTATACGCAGCACCATAACTTCAAACGAGTTATACTTAAAGCCTGCCCTCTGAGAAATACTGAGAATATTGCTATAAATTGTAGCAACACCTCCCCCTTTACCTTTTGGACGTGGCTCATTTTTATAGCAGTAATCTTGGGGGGTAGACTCATTTAAAGTAATGTATTCATCTGGTTTTAGCCATGTTTCTGTCAAACAGAGCAAATCTAGGTTATGATCATTGATCAAATCATTTACAAAAAGTGCTTTTGAAGAAAGGGACCTGATATACAGTAAGTCGAGTTTTATCAATTGTTTCTCTGTATTGTAAACATTTTTTATTTGTTGAACATCAATTAAATTGTTACTCAGACACAGGGGAACAGACATAGTCTCTATAGTGTGATATCTAGGTGAAGGAGTCTCTATGTGCTGAGAATTAACTGACTTCTGTGACGTTTATAACATAAAATATAGCCTAGTTACACAACATGACATGACCAAGTGAGTGCCATTTTCCCTAAAACCGGTGCAAATTTGACATTTGTTTCATGCAAGAGTTCAAATGAGTAGTTAATATTGAGTGACCTACATTTTAGACACAGTGTTGTCAACGTTGACTGTTTTTGCTCGATTCCTTACTGAAAGATTCAGCGTTTTTGTATGAATTGGGTGAGTCAATGATTCAATAACCCAATCATAAAGATATTCTTGAATGAATCAGCCGGCTGAACGAATCGTTTAAATGAATGACTCAATGACTCACTCATTAAGACAGACACGTGCTGCCACCTAGTGGCTCCTAATAACATTTATGCAGATGTAACTTTGCATTTTTAATGCATTTCAGCATCATTAAACTCTCTCTGCAAATGCATCTAAATGCCATTAACTAATTATAGTGTCTTAGTGTCTAATTATAATAACTGAAATTATTAATAAAATGTAAGAATTTGATATGAAAGATGACACTTACATTTAATAAGGTTAGGAATAAAACTGGCATTTATATAGACAAAAAATAACCTGGAAATCAATTTAAGTACATTTCAGAATGCATTAAGTTTAATCATAAAAAAACGTAATTTATCAGCAACAAAATTTTATGAAAAAAAAAAAAAAAAGTTAATGTCAAGCCCTGTGTATGTTAGCTTAGGAAGTCATGTCTGCTGGCATGATTTTCTGTCATTTTGCATTGATAAAAGTTATAGATGTTTATATCTTTCCTTGTCTCCCTTACTCCCAAAAAAGCACAGATATGTCACGCTTAGCGGTGATGTTTGCCTGAACAGCAACGAGGAGTGTTTAAACACGGCTTTAATCTGGATCAGGGCTAATTATCCTCGCTCTCAGCCTGAGAGAAGTTCCTCATTATCACACACGATTGGTTCCCGACATGCTTTTAGTAAGCAACAGAAAAGAAGCCGCGCTCTCTCAGATTAGGTTAAAGCTCCAATTATGCTGTAAAATATTCAAATCTCGTCCTTCAGTGATTGAGGAGTTCACAGGCGGGTGAGAGAGATATAGCTGGGCTTCCGTCCTACAATGAATAATGCTTTATTGACAGTGATGGTTATGAGAAATGACCCTGGCAGCTTTAAAGATCAAATAAAACAGTGCTGATATGTGGCCTTCGGTTCAAGGAGGTGGTTTTGAGATGACTGGATATTAGCCGCATAGGCAGCATGTGCTCTTTTACATCATTGTTAGCACTGTTTGTGTGATCGATGCCGCTGCGCTCGTTCTAACATCAGCAGCTTATTTTCTAATGTCGCAAGTTGTCTAATTTGTTAGGATAAATGTTGCTAAATGAAATTAGAATTCCCTGGCCACTTCCTTGTTTGGCTCTATTGAATTATGACCGTGTGGTAATTGACTGAGATTGGAAGGGAAATCAAACAGCGTCGTCTTTGCCCCGGGGAGGAAGAAGACAAGTAGGTTTAATATCAAAGTCTGGCCGCTTGTCTTTCTGCGGTTAGTTTGCCAATCATTGGTGAGGTCTCTCAGCGAAATGTGCCGCCACTCTCTTAGAGTGATTTAATGGCAGCTGTGATATGCTTCTCTCTGAAGCAGAGATCATATTTACTGATCTGAGCCCGAGACAATAGATCCACGCAGAGCATCTCACAGCCTGCGGCTTTCAGTCCAGAGCACAGGAAACCATTCCCTTTGATGAATAAGGCTAGTGACAGAATCGAACCCGGGGCCAGAGGGAATGATCCTGGCTATTTCTTTTTGGGATATCTCAGAACTGACAGAAAGCGACACTTTTAAACATCACATGATTTTTCAAATGTATTTAGAATGTTAGTTTATGTGCAATTTAATATGGCACACAGTCAGCATTTTGATTATATGTTAGGTTGAATCTCACAAAAATATTCCATGCCAAAATTAAAAGAAAAGAAGCCAGTGAAGACAATGAAGCACCCCATATGGCAAAAAAACATATATTTAATATTTATTATACTATACTAAATAATATAATTAATATAATATAATATAATATAATATAATATAATATAATATAATATAATATAATATAATATAATATATAGTATTTAAATATACTAATATTTAATTTTATATATATATATATATATATATATGATTTTAAATATATTTAAAATATGCTTCAAAATATATTTGTTCTACCAATATCTTTTTTGGCCATTTTTTGTATATTTTTGAATATCCGCTCATTTGACTATAAAGCACTTTAGGTGTATAGCATTACACAATGAAATCGCTACATAAATGCCTCATTCATTCATATTTTTGAAAATATAAATATATATATATTTTTTTTAATTTAAAAATATATTTTGTGCTATATATTTCAATCCAAGAAAATATATTCACGTATGTCACATTTGAAGAAAAACTTTATTTGTTGTCTGTACCATGCATGAACATATAACACATTTAAATAAAATTCAATTAAAATAATATTCCTTCCACATTTGCATTTACTCTAAATGTAGGCCACTATAAGATTGGGAATGTATTTTATTGCCCTTGAAATACATTTTGCAAAACATTTTGATATATGAGGGTTGAAACTAAATATTTTAACTAAATATTTTCTATTTCAAAAATATATTTAATTGAGCTTCACTATTTGCCATATTTAAAATACATTTTGGTCACAAAAAAAAAAAGAAATAAATAAATAATTTAGATTGTGGCATGGGACATTTCTCACCACAATTCTCGTTATTGTTATTTAATAAAATGTTTTTTTTTTTCTCTCTCTCTACTGTAACAATTGTAAGTAATAATAACATTGCAAGCAATAAGTGTTTAGGTGCTCATATAGAATACAAGAGCATTATTCCTCTGTCTCTCTTTCTGTTGATGTTACTGCTGTGTGAACATGGGAGGTCTGGAGGAGTGAGACTGCTGATCTGAAACAGATGGGCTGTTTAATGTAAACTCTTGGAAAACAAACACATTATCATCAGCTGCTCTCAAAGCAGAGTCCTCAGAGTCAGTCGTGCCTCATTCATTCTGTAACTCATTTTAGAGTATTGAGCATTTTTTGAGTATTTTAGGTCTTAGCCAAAGACACTGACAATCACAACCCATAAAAATGTATGTTTTGAAGTGATGCATGTTTAGACAGAAGATTTTTTTTTAACTCTATTGCTGTGTGTGTGTGTGTGTGTGTGTGTGTGTGTGTGTGTGTGTGTGTGTGTCTTCTGCAGAACTCCAGTGCGGATCACCGCGTGCGTCTGGATCTGGGTCTCTGGGACAAGTTCAGTGAACTGGCCACTAAGTGCATTATTAAAATCGTGGAGTTTGCCAAACGAGTTCCTGGTTTCACTGGACTCACAATCGCCGATCAGATCACACTGCTCAAAGCCGCCTGCCTCGACATATTGGTATGTGCATATGTGTGTTTGTTTGTGTGTGTGTGTGTATGTATATGTATATGTGTGTGTGTGTGTGTGTGTGTGTGTGTGTGTGTGTGTGTGTGTGTGCTCGACTATCATGACTATCATGCAACCAAACAGTTTTATACACAACTATGGCATGAAACAGAACTTGACTGTTTATTTTAAATGTAATACATATTAAATACTATATTTACATTTTAAGTGTGTTACTTATTACTGAATATTTACAAGCTGTTTCGTAAAAATAAATCACTAAAATTAAATAAAAAGCAAAAGATTAAGAATGTGTAACAGGATTCAAGCTTAAGATCTAGCCTAATTTAAGCTGTCACTCAGCAGGGGCTTGCTAGTTTGAATGCTTAAATATACTGATAAACTTTTCTTTAATTACTTACTTGTAAAATGAAAATGTAAATATTTGCTTGAGGTTTTTTTGTTTTTTTTGTTTTTTTTCTTGAATGGGTGAATTTAATGAATACAGTAAACACCTGCAATTGAATGTTTGGATTTTTTTTTCATGTCATATTGGAGAAAAGGCTGCAAAAATGATTTATACTTTTGTAAAGGTGGCAAACTGAACATTAACAGAACTATGTAGCATTTGTCATCTAACGCAGGGTTTCTCAACTACTAGAGCTTTTCTGTCTTGAGTACGAATTACTAATTAGAACTGTTCATTTGCAATGCTTGAGACAACAGTGACCTCTATCGTCAAATCTTGTTAAGATCTCCTGGCTTACCTAAATGCCCACAAGAGACATATGTCCAGTCTGTCCAATCATATACCTCTATTTACAAGAGCATTATTCCTCTGTCTCTCTTTCTGTTGATGTTACTCTATTTACATAGCGTTGCTGTATGTGCCTGTTCTTGTGTGACTCAAAATTATGTTAAATAATGTGTCCTTTTTAGAAAGAAAACATGCAGTCAGAAACTGCTTCTACTACAAAGACAGCAAAATACTGCAAGTAAAACTCAATAGGCTATATTAAGTGTAGTTTTACTGTTATACTTTGGAATCTCAATCCTTTTTCAATAGATGATAGTGATGCAGATGTTGTACTTCCTATTTTTTCATTTATTTTGCTGTTTAGCACCTCATATCTTTGCAAAACATCAGGATTTCCTTCAGTTGCTGCAATGGAAACCAATATATTATATAGTATGTACCTGTACTGTTCCCCTTTCAGTCGGTCACTCCGAGTCACGTCAGATGACCGACGAAATTAGGATCTCGCCAGAGAGACCAATCCACTTCGAGTGTAACTAAACGAGCCAATGGACATTGGCATGCGATTATTGCATCCAGCTGCCGCTGATCACAGCGTGAGTATAAGAGGCAGCAGGTGCACCGCATTAATTCATCCTTTCGCTTCTGAGCCGAGCGGTGGTGGTTGAAGCTACTGCTCTCCCTTTCCACAAGAGAGTGTTCTGCGAGACGAGTGCGGGCGTTACGGTGCAGCAGCGGTGGTCACGTTGTACGGGAGAGAAAAATCGTCTTCCTGCTGACAGCCACACTAGGAGTGTGCGGTGGCCAGCTCCCCTGTGTGCTTCAGCACTGAAAGAGCATTTCTCTAAAAGAACAATTTCTCTAAAAGAGTAACACGGGTGATCGCGTCTTTTTAAAGATGTCTTTTCACCCGTGCGTTTCTGGGTGTGGTCGTTTCCTGGTGCCTCAGGATGGTCACGTCTGCTGCCTCACGTGTCTGGGCATTCAGCACGCTGAGGAGGCTTTCGTGGATGGTTCATGTTCTTCTTGTGGGGACATGACCATCTCGGAGTTGCGTAATAGACTCCGCTATGTCAAACATGGCGGAGTCCCTCTGCCTCTGCCGCGATCCGGCGTTCGTTCCCAGGGCGCCGCTGGATCCGGTGGAGTCAGAGTTGATTTGAGAATTATGGTGAGGGCTTCCCCAAGTGGAGCTCCTCACCCCTCAAGCACTCCGCATGCTGGTGGAGCTGCCGAAGGAGCACGCTGGGCCCTCTGCTGCATGGGGTGCACCACACGTTTCCTTTGGTGCCCCTTCTGACGACCAGATGTCGATCACTGCATCGGAGGGCGAGCCCTCTCTCTCCGGGGATGACGACTCGGCTGCGTTGCCCCCTTCAGGTGTGGTAGCGTTGTCCGAGCCAGACCCAGAGATGACAGCTATGCTTTCCCGGGCTGCCGAGAATGTCGGGCTCATGTGGAATCCTCCACTGTGTCCCGATCCTTCGAGGCTGGATGAGTGGTTTCTCGGTGGGGGCCGCGCTGGTTCTCAGCGCCCCCACTCCGGTGCCATTCTTTCCGGAAGTGCATGAGGAGATTACAAGATCGTGGAAGGCACTGCCCGAAACATATCTTGTGGTTCCTCCACTCACACCACCCTCGATGGTGGGGCCGCTTTGGGGTATGCGGGCATCCCCTCGGTGGAGCGGTCTGTGGCCATGCAACTGTGTCCAACAGCTGCTACCACTCTGCAGGGTGACCCGTGTTTCCCCTCATGGGCCTGTAAGTATTCGTCAGGTCTAACTGGCAGTGCTTATAGAGCCTGTGGGGAGGCGGCTTCTGCCCTCCACGCCATGGCGTTA
The DNA here is from genome assembly GCA_039654775.1 of Spinibarbus caldwelli. Classification (NCBI taxonomy): domain Eukaryota; kingdom Metazoa; phylum Chordata; class Actinopteri; order Cypriniformes; family Cyprinidae; genus Spinibarbus; species Spinibarbus caldwelli. The sequence continues at coordinate 32,087,696 of CM077244.1, forward strand.
CTGCAGGTCCACCAGGCCAAAGCCCTGAAAGACCTGCACGAGGGTGGTCACGACCTGGCGGTTCTACATGAGTTGCGTGCTGCGACGGACCTCACGCTTTGAGCTATGAAGGTGACCGCACAGTCTCTGGGTCGTGCGATGTCCACGCTAGTGGTCCAGGAGCGCCATCTCTGGCTGTGTCTCGCTGACATGAAGGAGCAGGAGAAGGTACAGTTCCTGAATTCTCCCATGTCGCAGACCGGCCTTTTCAGCGACGCTGTCGAGAGTTTTGCCCAGCAGTTCTCGGCAGCCCAGAAGCAGACTGAGGCGATCAAACACATCATGCGCCGGAGGAAACCTGCTGCTTCCACTCCGGCTGCAGCCCCTCAGCCTGCTCGTCGCCGTGGGTGCCCCCCTGCAGCCGCCCCCGCTCCCGCGCAGCCGCAGCAGCCTTCCACCCGGCAGCATCGTGGAGCCGGTCGCAGGCAGGACGCCCAGCCCGTCCAGGCCCCCGCCAAACCTGGCGGCAAGCGCAAGTGCAAGAGGCCCTGAGACGGGCGACCCAGACATGAAGGAGACTGCTCGTCGGGAGATGGTGACCGCACCACTCCCTCCCCCGGAGGAGGGCCGGGTGGAGAATCTTTTGTTTCATTTTGTTTTGTTTTGGCACCCAAAACATCAGTAAAAGAGCGGTTTCCTTAATCTCTGGGTCTCAAGAGGAGGAGATCGGTGAACCGTGCATCACAGGAGCACTTCCCTCCTCCTATCTTGCCAGCAGGCAACCCTCCTGTCCATTCGTGGAACCAGGTAAGGGAGGTAGCACTTAAGTCCCTGCTTCAAGTCATCACACGCCGGGCTGTCACAAGCCTCAAGCCGGGTTCCTGTGTTTCCTCCCTCACGAGGAGGAATCAGGTGAGTGTGACATGGCACACCCAGATCTCGCCCCCCGCCGTCACAGGCCAGGCTGTTACAGGACCCGGGCCGGGTCCCTGTGTTCCACCTCGCTGCCCCTCCGCGGGTATGTCGGTGGCCCCGTTGGTCCCACTGGTACAGTCTCTCGAAGCCTGGCTAGCGCTCCCCAGTCCGTCTCGGTGGCTCCTGTGAACCATCAGACTCGGCTACGCGATTCAGTTCGCCCAGCGTGTCTCGATTCTCCCGCGACACAGGCCATTCCTGCGATTCACGTTCGTGGGTCAGGCATATAAGTACAAGGTCCTGCCCTTCAGGCTGTCCCTTTCGCCTCGAGTCTTCACCAAATTCACAGAGGCGGCCCTTGTTCCCCTGAGAGAATGGGGTGTGCGCATCCTCAACTACCTCGATGACTGGCTCATACTTGCACAGTCTCGAGAGCAGTTGTGCGCACACGGGGACCTGGTGCTCAGGCACCTCAACCAGTTGGGCCTTCGGGTCAGTTGGGAAAAGAGCAAACTCGTGCCAATGCAGAGGATCTCTTTTCTCGGCATGGAGTTGGATTCGGTCAAGCAGACAGCACGCCTCACCCAGGATCGTGCTCAGTCGGTGGTGAACTGCCTCAAGACTTTATCAGGTAGGACAGCGGTCCCACTGAAACACTTTCAGAGGCTCCTGAGGCATATGGCTGCAGCTGCAGCCATAGTTCCACTCGGTCTGCTCCATATGAGACCGCTTCAGCACTGGCTCCATGGCCAAATCCCGAGGTGGGCGTGGAAACGCGGTACTCACCAGGTTCAGATTACACCGGCCTGCCGCAAGACCTTCAGCCCGTGGTCAGATCCCTCGTTCCTTCGGCCAGGAGTGCCCCTGTAGCTGGTATTCAGGCATGCTGTGGTATTCACGGATGCCTCGGCCAACGGCTGGAAAGCCACGTACAATGGGCACACAGTGTCAGGGATGTGGACGGGTCCCCTACTGCGTTGGCATATAAATTGCCTCGAGCTGCTGGCAGTATGCCTTGCCTTGAGCCGCCTCAGAGGGCGCCTTGAGGGCAAGGACGTTCTGGTCCATACGGACAACACTGCGACCGTTGCGTATATCAACCAGCAAGGCGGTTTACGCTCCCGTCGCATGTCGCAACTCGCCCACCACCTCCTCCTCTGGAGTCAGAAGCATCTGAGGTTCCTTCGTGCCATCCACATCCCAGGAGTGTTCAATCAAGCGGCCGACAAGCTGTCTCAAGCGGCACTTCCTGGGGAGTGGAGACTCCATCCCCAGGTGGTCCAGCTGATTTGGAGTCGGTTCGGAGTTGCTCAGGTAGACCTGTTTGCATCTCCAGAAACCACCCACTGCCAGTGGTTCTACTCCCTGTCCGAGGCAACGCTCGGCACGGATGCACTGGTACACAGCTGGCCCAAGAGCCTGCGCAAATATGCGTTACCCCCAGTGAACCTGCTAGCACAGACACTGTGCAAGATCAGGGAGGATGAGGAGCAGGTCCTGTTAGTGGCTACATATTGGCCCAACAGGACCTGGTTCCCGGAACTCATGCTCCTCGCGACAGCTCCTCCCTGGCCAACTCCTTTGAGGAAGGATCTGCTTTCTCAGAGACGGGGCACCCTCTGGCACCTGCATCCAGACTTATGGAAACTCCATGTGTGGTCCCTGGATGGGACGCGGAGGTTCTAGGTGACCTGCCCCAGGAGGTAGCTCTCACTATCGCTTCAGCACGAGCACCGTCCACAAGACGGGCCTATGCACTGAAGTGGAACCTATTCGTCGAATGGTGTTCCTCTCACCATGAGGACCCCTGGAGATGTTTGATCAGAGGCAGACCCAGCCCTAGCTTTGCTCTGTCCTGTACGCACACTGCGTCAGTATGTGGATAGAACTCAGAGCTTCAGGACCTCAGAACAGCTCTTTGTCTGTTACGGAGGGCAGCAGAAGGGGAGGGCTGTCTCCAAGCAGAGGATGGCCCACTGGATAGTGGATGCCATCACCTTGGCCTACGAAGCACAAGGTGTGCCCTGTACGCTCAGGTTGCGTGCTCACTCCACTAGGGGTGTCGCATCGTCCTGGGCGCTGGCTCGTGGTGCCTCGCTAGCAGACATCTGTAGAGCTGCGGGTTGGCCGTTCGCTGGATTTTATAGCCTACATGTCGAACCAGTTTCCTCCTGTGTTCTCACCTAAAACGGGTAGTGGCACTGAGAGGCCCGGCTCAGAGTTGGCTTGTGGCGTTCTTACGTCTAATTCTCCAGAGAGGTCCTTAACCAGGCAAACCCTGTCGAGTCCTCCAGCACTCCAGCGTCCGGACGTGGCGGAGCGTCCAGCACCAGGCCTTTCAGCCAATGAATTCTTGAAATCTGGTGTGAGGCTAGTGCCCATATGAGAGACCCTGTCGGGATCCCATATGTGTATTCCATGGTATGCTTATTAGAGCCGTGTTTCCCCTGGCAGACCATGTTCTGCCATCTCTAGTGATGCAGCCTAAGCCATCTCAGACACTTCCATGTGCAATAGGGCCCTACGGGGTTACTTCACATGTCTGAATGTCACTTAACCCCCTCTGGGAGGAGGTGACTCCGCAGTGTGCCTCTTCCAAGCAGAAGGGCATGCTTCCCAGTGTTATCCTACTCCTACTGTTTGGGTTGCTCAAGGAACAACAGTAGTTGACCTTCTCTGTGTAGAGCCCGGTCCTATCGTCTGCCTTATAGGAAGGATCAGGAGGCCTACACAGGGCACTGGAAGGGGCAGCTCCTGTGGCGCTTTGGTAGGGATCCCAATTTCGTCGGTCATCCGACGTGACTCGGAGTGAGATCGTATGTAACCCTCGTTCCGTGACTCGGTTACATATGTAACCCTTGTTCCCTGAAGGAGGGAACGGAGACGTCACGTCCCGTCGCCATAGTCGCTGTACCACCGCTGAGCTGCCGGGTCACCGGCTCGGCTCCTTAGCGAAAGCATGAATTAATGTGGTGCACCTGCTGCCTCTTATACTCACGCTGTGATCAGCGGCAGCTGGATGGCCTGCTCATGTTTTATTCTGTAATAACATGATGTGCAGTAGTATTTCAGCTCTTGGTTTCTCAGTAAACTTCCACGGTTACACTATGCTTTGTATTTACTGTATAGAGTTCCAGACATTTCTTTGTTTGTTGTTTGTGTGAGAGTCGAGTTGTCTTTACTGCATTAATGAGACAGAACGAGAGCGGTCGACACTCGGCGAGCAGGAGATGACAGAGACAACAAGAGAGAGAGAGAAAATAGATAGACCAACAACCGAGTGATAGACCTTCATCTAACACACACAATTAGTCCCCACGTCACGGAAAACAGGATTTTCTTGATTCATAAGAGTTTGATGTACCAGGAAAGCATACCGCTCACATAAACACTGCAGTTTTGCCATTCTTGTCTCTTGTATCATTCATGCCATCTTTATCTCACACAATACATTTCACATATACATATACATTACGCATATACAACAACATACTCTAAATAATTCCAATAAAATATTTCCTGTCCTTTTTATTTATTTATTTATTTGATAAGTAGCCATGCAATAATTGTTGTGGAAATTAAACAGACTAAACAAATATCTGTATAAATTGTTTTATAAATGTTTTTGGTGCATAAAACCTTGACTGATATTATAGGTGATCATCAGTGAAAAACAAACTTATACAGTATGACCCCTTTAAAGAAGTCTTATACTCAGTATCAAACACACACACACACACACACAGTTTCCAGCTCCAAAGGTCAGAGTGTGTGTCCTGTGATAGCAACTCACCGTTATGTTATATAGAGTTTGTGTTGAGGAGGAGGATCAAACGCGCCTCTGTGTGTGTGTGTGTGTGTGTGTGTGTGTGTAGTGTATAGAGAAAGCAGCCTGCTGTCAGCAGCAGTCATGTTTTATTCTGTTTCATCTTCTTGACAGTGCCGCCAATCACTGTCAGCAAGCCACAGTTTGTGCTGTAGAACCACACACACACACACCATATACACTCTTATTATACGTATAGTCAAGTCAAGTCACCTTTATTTATATAGCGCTTTTAACAATACAGATTGTGTCAAAGCACTTAACAGTATCAAATTGGAGGATAGAGTGTCAGTAATGTATAATAAGATTAAACACTCAATTTTAAGTTAAAGGCATTTCATTATTGAATTCAGAGATGTCATTGTCTAGCTCAGTTTAGTTTAAATAGTATATATGAAATCAAATTGATGATAATCGTTAGAAATTAAGTGTCCCCAACTGAGCAAGCCGGAGGCGACAGCAGCAAGGAACCAAAACTCCCTCTGTGACAGAATGGAGAAAAAAACCTTGGGAGAAACCAGGCTCAGTCGGGGGGCCAGTTCTCCTCTGGCCAGGATATTATTGTTTATTTTTATTTTTATTTTTTTTTACTTATTGTTTTAATTAAATTTTAAATGTACTATATTTCTATTTTTATATTGTTGCAATTTATAACAATAATAGTATTATGTAGTTAGGTATTTTATTATATTTTTAGTTATTTTGTTTTATTTTTAGTTTTATTGTATTTAAGTCGAGGTCTTCACTGGGGATATGTCCCCGGGGCTCATCCAGGTGTCCGGCCTCCGCTGACGATCAGGGTCGCAGACATCATCTCCTGGGCGCCGATCCACCATCTGATCCGGACACGGACTGAGAAACAGAATAAGAAAGAAACAGACAAATATTAGCGTAGATGCCATTCTTCTTACGATGTAACGAGTACATCGTGTGTTATGAGGAGTGTTCCCGGTTCCGGCTGATCTAAGTAATGCAGCCTAACAATCCTTTAACGGATTTGAATAATAGAAGTGTATTAGTGTGTTATGTGTAAGCCAGGTTAAAGAAATGTGTCTTTAATCTAGATTTAAACTGACAGAGTGTGTCTGCCTCCCGAACTGTGTTAGGTAGGTTGTTCCAGAGTTTGGGTGCTAAATAGGAAAAGGATCTGCCACCCGTAGTTGATTTTGATATTCTAGGTATTATCAAATGGCCAGAGTTTTGAGAACGCAGCGGACGTGGAGGACTATAATGCGATAAGAGCTCGCTCAATTACTGAGGAGCTAAGCCATTCAGGGCTTTATAAGTAATTAACAAGATTTTAAAATCTATCCGATGTTTGATAGGGAGCCAGTGCAGTGTTGACAGAACCGGGCTAATATGGTCATACTTCCTGGTTCTAGTAAGGACTCTAGCTGCTGCATTTTGGACCAACTGTAGTTTATTGATCAAGCGTGCAGAACAACCACCCAGTAAAGCATTACAATAGTCTAACCTTGAGGTCATAAACGCATGAATTAGCATTTCTGCATTTGACATTGTGAGCATAGGTCGCAATTTAGATATGTTTTTGAGATGGAAAAATGCAGTTTTACAGATACTAGAAACATGGCTTTCAAATGAAAGATTGCTATCAAACAGAACACCTAGGTTCCTAACTGATGAAGACGAATTGACAGAGCAGCCGTCAAGTGTTAGATAGTGTTCTAGGTTATTACATGTGGGGTTTTTAGGTCCGATAATTAACACCTCTGTTTTTTCAGAATTTAGCAGTAAGAAATTACTCATCATACAGTTTTTTATATCGACTATGCATTCCGTTAGTTTCTCAATTTGGTTTGTTTCACCGGGCCATGAAGAAATATAAAGCTGAGTATCATCAGCATAGCAGTGAAAGCTAACACCATGTCTCCTGATAATATCTCCCAAGGGTAACATGTAAAGCGTGAAAAGTAACGGCCCTAGCACTGAGCCTTGAGGTACTCCATACTGCACTTGTGATCGATATGATACCTCTTCATTTACTGCTACGAACTGATGGCGGTCAGATAAGTACGATTTGAACCATGCTAGGGCACTTCCACTAATGCCAACAAAGTTGTCTAGTCTATTCAAAAGAATGTTGTGGTCGATAGTGAATGAATGAATAAATGAGGCATTTATATAGCGCTTTCTTGTGTATTGCCATACATCCAAATAGATAGTGTCGAACGCAGCGCTAAGATCCAGTACAATTAATAAAGAGATACAACCACGATCAGATGATAGAAGCAGGTCATTTGTAACTCTAATGAGAGCAGTCTCAGTACTATGATACGGTCTAAATCCTGACTGGAATTCCTCACAGATACCATTTTTCTCTAAGAAGGAATATAATTGTGAGGATACTACCTTTTCTAGTATCTTTGACAGAAAAGGGAGATTTGAGATTGGTCTGTAATTAACTAGATCTTTGGGGTCAAGTTGTGGTTTTTTAATGAGAGGCTTAATAACAGCCAATTTGAAGGTTTTGTCAACGATGAATTAATAATAGCCAAAAGAGGATCTATGACTTCTGGAAGCAGCTCTTTTAGTAGTTTAGATGGAATAGGGTCTAACATACATGTTGTTGGTTTAGATGATTTAACAAGTTTATACAATTCTTCCTCTCCTATAATAGAGAATGAGTGGAATTGTTCCTCAGGGGATCTATAGTGCACTATCTGATGTGATACTGTAGCTGACGGCTGCATGGTTACAATTTTATCTCTGATAGTATCGATCTTGGCAGTAAAATAGTTCATAAAGTCATTACAGCTATGCTCTTGGAAAATACCACCACCTGTTGATGCTTTATTTTTCGTTAATTTAGTGACTGTATAGAATAAATACCGGGGGTTATGTTTGTTTTCTTTGATCTTGCTTAAGCGTAAAGGAGCAACTGTATCTAAAGTGCTAGAAAAGAGAGAGTCCATAGTTTCTGTTACATCATCAAGTTTTTCTGCGCTGTTGGATATGCTGAAGAATTGAGATAAATCAGGAAGTTTACTTACAAAGCAGTCTTTTGTGGTAGAAGTGATGGTTCTACCATACTTGTAACAAGGAGTAGAATTTACAGTTTTGGCTATATGGAGTTTACACAAGACTAGATAATGATCTGAGATATCATCACTTTGCTGCAGAATTTCAACACCACTAACATCAATTCCATGTGACAGTATTAGATCTAGAGTATGATTTCGACAATGAGTAGGTCCTGAAACATGTTGTCTAACCCCAGTAGACTTCAGAATGTCTATGAATGCTGATCCTAATGCATCTTTTTCATTATTGACATGGATATTAAAATCACCAACAATTAAGACTTTATCTGCAGCCAGTACTAACTCAGATAGAAAATCAGAAAATTCTTTAATAAAGTCTGTGTGGTGCCCTGGTGGCCTGTATACAGTAGACAGTACAAACATAACAGGGGATTTATCACTAACACGTGTTTCTCTAGATAATGTTATACGCAGCACCATAACTTCAAACGAGTTATACTTAAAGCCTGCCCTCTGAGAAATACTGAGAATATTGCTATAAATTGTAGCAACACCTCCTCCTTTACTTTTTGGACGTGGCTCATTTTTATAGCAGTAATCTTGGGGGGTAGACTCATTTAAAGTAATGTATTCATCTGGTTTTAGCCATGTTTCTGTCAAACAGAGCAAATCTAGGTTATGATCATTGATCAAATCATTTACAAATAGTGCATTTGTAGAAAGGGACCTGATATTCAGTAAGCCAAGTTTTATCAATTGTTTCTCTGTATTGTAAACATTTTTTATTTGTTGAACATCAATTAAATTTTTACTATTACTTTGGTTTGGACGTTTTCTGTCTCTATAGTGTGATATCTAGGTGAAGGAGTCTCTATGTGCTGAGAATTAACTGACTTCTGTGGCGTGAATATATATACACACGCAGAAGTAAATTGTATTGCTCAGGTGTTGTTGTTTCACAGTGATTTAATGGAGTTCTCAGTTATGTTTCTTGTAACTTTATGTCAGATGTTTCTCGTACAATTCCTTAAGAACAATAAAAAGTCAATTGTTTGAGTTCATATTGAGATCTCTGACTTTTACTGACTTTTGACATTGTTGAGACTCTGTGAGGTTGTCATGAATTACTTGTAAGCGCTGCCCTATGTCTGTTTTTGCCATGCTAAACTTAGCAGTAAAGACATTGATAATAATGCACCATAAAAATATTTAATCAACACAAAGTAATTTTTACAAAGCAAATCAAGAAGTGAATTACTTACCCACGGACACCTGTTGGGCATTATTGTAGTTAAATGCACAATGGTAGATGCACAAACACTATATATTTAGTAAATCTCACTCAAAATGGATGATTAAGCATTTTATGCTCTAAAAAGTATGTGAATTGAATAAAATTTTGATGTAAATGGTCCTCCTCCAGATATAAATGTAGGTCCAAAGCACTGCATCAGCATGTTCATCTTTTTTTCTTTTTTTTTTCATTAGGTCCAGATTTCTTAGCAGTTAGTTGACTTAAAAATGGAGAATATCCATTTATGCCACACAACAAGCAATCACTGTACCATTGGCTATTCGCCACAGAAATGTAGATTCCTGTGCAAATGCTTTCCATTTGAATATTGTTTGGAGCACAACATTTGGGCAGGATGTGGCATGATATTTGTTATTATTATTATGATATTAATTGATTCATTGACGAAATAATAAACAAATTATTTCATAAACAGGTTGCATCCAAAAGTGGAAGTACTACAGATTTACATTTCCAGCAGCACCAAACTGCATCGCCAAGAGTGTGTTCAACTTTTGCTTCAACCCCGCTGCAAAGACTTTAAAATGTCAAACATCATGTACCTATGGTGTGACTTATAAAAAGACAAAGAAACATTTAGCCCACTCTATTAAAAAAATCAGAGATGTATATCATGTATTAGCATTCAGTCTAAAAAATCCAACATTTTTGGTCCATTTCGTACAGCCATAGATCTCATTTTTGATTTGTGGCCATTGCTTTTCACTACAAACATTTCCATCTCATATACTCAAGTCTATATACACACTTTCAGCTTTCAGTGTCTCAGAAAGGCGATGCTCATCTTGGGTTAGTTTCCTCCAAATTATTTGTCATACAGAAAAGTGAAGCTGATCTATAATAGGCAGTCTGGTCTATTGTTACAGTAATTTGATGCTTACTCTCTAGATACTGCGTATCTGCACACGTTACACCCCTGACCAGGACACAATGACGTTCTCTGACGGTCTCACGCTGAACCGCACACAGATGCACAACGCGGGCTTCGGCCCGCTGACAGACCTGGTGTTCACCTTCGCCAACCAGCTCCTGCCCATCGAGATGGACGACACGGAGACGGGACTGCTGTCTGCCATCTGCCTCATCTCCGGAGGTGATGCTCCTGCACACACACCACAACAGATAGGCCTGTCGCAATAATCAATATATCGACTTGTCGCACAATATATGTACATGACCTCAAGAATTTTTTGGTGACGCAATATATCGCCCATTATATATGTCACCATGTTTTTTGCATTCCACTTGCGCCTGTGTCTTTTGCAGCTTCTCGTACATAACGGGGTGTAGTCATGGTGCTAGTTCAAATTTAAAAAATGATTCTACAAAAAAAAGTTTAATCTGCAGATATGGCCTTGTTTAGGGATCTGTGTCTTTGTGCATACGGACATCTGACTGCTAAGTAGGCATTGTGTTTTTCAGCAATAGTGTGCACCATTAATTTACAGTGATTTACAGTCAGGGAAAAATCTGTAGATGGAAAAATCTCCATACAAGTTATTTGTGCATTTTTCTTTTTTTAAGTTCTACTTGTTACTTTGCACTTTTTGTTAGAAAATGTTTATTTACTATTTATTCAAGTTTGTTAAGGGGTCTAATATTTTTAGTGCTGTCAAATGATTAATCGCGATTAATCGCATCCAAAATAAAAGTTTTTGTTTACAAAATATATGTGTGTATACTATGGAATGATTTTCAAATAGAATTGCAAATTGTATTGTCAGTTGCGTTTTCCATATGTGGACGCATAAATTGTGACATAATCCAAATGCAATTGCAAATCTTGCATTACCGTTTGCATTTTCGCTTTCGTGAACGCACAGTGACTGCCACATTTCAAATGAAAAAGCAAAGTCTACTTGCAACTGTAGTTCCCATGTCTTACATTTTTAGCAGACGCTTTTATCCAAAGCAACTTACAGTGTATTCAGGCTATACATTTTTTTTATCAGTATGTGTGTTCCCTGGGAGTTGAACCCATGACCTTTTGATCTGCTAACATAATGTTCTACCACTGAGCCACAGGAACACGGTTTTACGTCTTACGAGTTATGAGCCTGTCATATTTAAATGGTAATTAATAGAGAAACAGTGAGAGATGTTGAGACAGGTGAAAAGCGTTTGGGTAACAGTGAATTTTGACCTATTGTGCGTACCGTTCATGCCTCTGTTATCGGGATAATCGCTGCATTTGGGGTAAAAAGGACAGAATTATGTATTGTGCCAAGAAGGTTGCACTGTCTGTTCATTAACACAGGCACGAACTGATTGGCAGCTGCCTTTAGCGGAGGCTTTACCCATTACCTCCATTGATCAAAGCATTCGGCACGGTCATCTGTGAGGGACGTCACCTCCCAAAACAAACACGCCCCCTAGTTTAGTCCCGCCCCCTCACATTGATTGTCAGGCTTTCAGTGTAGACATCGGAAATTCAAATGCAAAAGGAATTGCGATTCCATTTGAGTTTTGGCAGGTTATATGCGCGGCGCAGAGAAAGTCCGGAAAATCATTCCATAGTATACTGTGTATATTTATTATGTATAATACACACACATGCATATATATATTTAAGAAAAATGTTATATTTATATATTAAATATATTTATATATTATATAAAATATAAGACTATAAATATATATCTTATTAAATATAAGGCTATTAATATATAAATATATAAATGTATATGCATGTAAATATTTTCAGAATATATACTATATGTGTGTGTGTTTATATATACATAACAAATATACACAGTATATTACATATACATATATTATGTAAACAAAATTTTTTATTTTGGATGTGATTAATCGTGATTAATTGTTTGACAGCACTAAATATTTTAATGCTTAATTTCCCTGATCTAAATATTTTTAAAAATTAAAAGTTTGTTGTCATTTTTGCAAGTTTGTAGGCCTTCTTGCATTAAGCTGTTACATTATGATTATATATTCAGTGGCATAAAATGGTCTTTAAAATGACAATAATATCGCTTATCGCTATTATTTCTGGGGCAATATATCACACAACAAAATGTTGGTATCGTGACAGGCCTAGTTGGCAACTTTTTGCCATGAAGTGCCGTTTTTAATTTTTATAGTGAATCACTGTCACCCACTGTGCCAAAATCCTTAAAGTTCAGGTTTAAATCATTGATTAACAGGGACCGTATTCACAAAACATTTTATCTTAGCACTAAGAGATCTCCTAAATAGCAGTAAAAGTTCTAAGGTAAGAGTTTACTCTTAAAACTTATTCACAAACTGCTGTGAGCAACTTTTACTGAGGAATTGGGAGAGGCTAAGAGAAAGGGCAGGGTTGAGCTCATTGCTTTGGATGATCTTTTTCACATTTCCGTGTTTCTCAGCAGCAGAAGCCATCATAGTTGGGTTAACTTTGAGAGCAGTGAATGGGAGAGTACCACAAATGTATTTTTTGCATTCCCATTTGCTCAAATAGCAAAAGAAAAACTCCACGATAGTGTTTTCATGACTTTCAAAAAAAAAAAAAAAGGAAAATTGAGAGACTGATAACAGCAGTCAGAAGAGAGAACGATGTCAAATTTACCGTCCCTCCCATAGACGCTGCATTAGAAACACTTTTGCATTAGCGTTAACTAGTTTTTTTTTTTTTTGTAATTTGATGCAAATGTGATGTAATACAAAGTATAGTGTTATAAATGTACATACTTTTTTTTTTTTAAAGTATAAAAAACTTTCAAGGATTTACGATGCTGATGACCGTTAAATGTGTCTTCACAGTCTTGTGAAATGGGTCCATTAACTATGCCCACCGTGATTGGCTGAGAGGGGATGGGTCTCTGTCAGTCATTTAATCATAGAAATACTGTAGAACGAGCTATCATGTTACCATATTCAAATAATGATTTTAAAATAAAAATGTTGCCATATTCAAATAAAGATAAAAAATAAATAAAAAAGTAATATTATTAAATTATTAAAGTAATATTAAAAGTAATATCAGTAATAAATAATATTAATCAACTACATGTACTTACTATATGGTTAGGGTTAGGATTTGGGTTTGGATTAGAGTTACTTGCATGTAATTATGCATCATTTATTGTTATTATAATAGTAAGTACATGTAACGTGTAACAAAGACTGTAAAATGAAATTAAAAAAAAGTATATATTTTCAGGTAATTGTCAGCATCTTGTAAACAATAAGCAGATATGCATATAAGCAGCCTTTTACTTATCAAACTAGAATAATCATGGCTGATAGTAAGAAGTTGTGCAAACATAAAAGAAAATCTGGACACAAGAACAGCTGTTAATTCTTGCCATACAACTTGTACATAATTAAATTAAAAGGAATTATTGTAAAATGTTTCTAAAATGTTTACACTCCAAGGCAGATTACAGGCAACAGGTATTATAGGATTATTTGTGCTTTGGTCTTTGTGGTTTAGGTGTTCTTTTGACTACCCTTAACTTTTCACAGATTTAGGAGCTGGCTTTAACACTAATGCTTGTGAAATACTCATTTAGGTTAAAATTATCCCATTATCCCATCCCTAAAATTATAAAATTATCCCATTATTTTTAAGAGTTTCTCCCTACTTTTAGCCTTAAGAAGCCCAGATTTCTAATGTGACCGACCCCGTTGTATGTATGTTGGGCATCACAGTCATTGCGATTTAGGGAATGTACTGTTTTGAGTATTTATGTGATTTTTGTGACTTGAGTGGAATTCACTGTTGTAAACATAGAAGTCCTTATTAGAAGTCAGTGTGGCATCAGAATGTTTTTGAAACTGATATTTCAAGGTAAAAAAAAAAAAAAAAAAATACAGTTGCTTTAAGAGCAACAACTGTAGCAGAACAGACTGAGCTGTCATTCACTAAATCTCACAGGGCAACTGCTGCAAAACTAGCTTAATTTGTGTGATTCACATTTGAAGCATGGTTCTGCTGCCTTGATCTCCTTAGTCGCCTTTATTGCACAAACAGTTTGTCAGAGCTGCGCACTTTTGTTGAATTGCACAATTTGATTCTCGATGAAACAGGCAGTATGACTATGAGGAATGAATTAGATCAGCGTGCCTGTGATTAACCCTCCCCATGCCAATGTTAGTGCACATGCCATAGGTTGCCAATCCCTATTTAGATTGGCATTAGAAGCACCAGTACAGGGATGTTCAACCCTGCTCCTGGAGGGCCACTGTCCTGTAGAGTTTAGCTCCAACCCCAATTAAACACACCAGAACCTGCTAATCAATGTCTTACAAGGCATACTAGAAACGTGTGTTGAGGCAAATTGGTGCTAAACTCTGCAGGACAGTGGCCCTCCAGGACTGAGTTTGAACACCCCTGCACTACTACAAATGTCTGTCAGCTAGTTTGAGTAAAATACAAGTGCATAAGTGTTTTTTTTGTTTTTTTTTGCATTGGTCATTTAGTTTAGATTAAACTGCAAAAGTTTTAACTTCTTATGTCATTGTAGTTCAGAATACCCAGATAACCTACCACTTGGTTTGCAAAATGCGTGGAGAAATACTGTTTATTGAATACCTTACATACCGCATATTATTTCAAATAGGCTAGTAGAACTAGTGCAGACAGTAGGGGTGTAACGGTACACGTATTTCTACCGAGTAAATATGCTGTTCAGGGGGCTCACAAACCACAAACTCCCCTGCATATTCATACCGAAAATTTTCGGTACGTGTTTTTCGGTTTAGTATGCATGTGAAGCAAAATGCAGCATTGTTTTAACCACTGCATGAGTGGAACTTCACTGGAATCTTCCGTTTATATATATATTGTTACTTTTGATAGGAAACAAAATCTCATCTTTTAATTTATGTTAAATTAAGGAAATTCAAACAATGAATGCCGTTTTGATGCTCTTTGATGTGCCACGACGATCGCTGTGGAAACGCCTATGTTCAAACGGCAGCGCGATCATCCCTTCCTCTTTACTACTAGTTTTAACATGAAATAAACATGAATGTACATCTCATGTAATTGCTCAATCAGTGTTTCAACTGTGGAAAGACGTCAATAAAACAGCTTGTAAACAAAATGTCACAGTAGCATTTCATTTACATCAGCAAGTCATCAGTGTCTACAACTCGTTAGTTCACCAGAGAAATGAAGTCTAAGAGCATTTCGGGGAATATTAGACTATATACTCATTATATTTTACTTAACCTGTTAGTGATGTCTTAACTATTTAATGTATGTTTAAAAAAATATGTTATGAAATGGGTTATGACAGCCACAGTGTAAATGAATATATTTCAACAACAAATAAAAACTGTATAATTTAGAAGTTAATTTAAAAACTGCATTATGTGCAATTTACTGTACATGTTTGCATGTTTGGGGTTGTTAATTGTAACCTTACTGTAATGTAAAAGGGCTCCCTATAGTTTAGAGCATAAGCTGAGGGGTAGATTTTTATCCCTAATAAAATTTAAATTATAATTGAATTTATTTAAATAAAGAGCAATTTGCTCAGTAAACCACTGTTTAATGTATTCAACAACAACAACAAAAATAAGCAATTTTATATTTTGTTTTTTCCCCTGCTGTACCAAAACCATACCGAATCATGATGTCCCAAATCACCATGTTTGTGTACCGTGACACCCCTAACAGAAAGTGAGAGTGATAACACTGCCCCTCATCACTTCATCACTGAGCATGGCACATTTAGAGGGTTCATATTCTGTTCAACAGCACTCTGTTTGGCTGGACTGTTTGTGATATCTTATTAATTTATAATGTCTCTGATCATATGCTGTCTCTGTAGATCGTCAGGATTTGGAAGAGCCTTCAAAAGTGGACCAGCTCCAGGAACCCCTGCTAGAGGCTCTGAAAATCTACGTGCGAAAGCGTAGACCCAGCAAACCACACATGTTTCCCAAGACCCTGATGAAGATCACAGACCTGCGCAGCATCAGTGCTAAAGGTCAGCATGAACGCTGATTCTTCATTAGGTCAACACTGAGGCGTAGTAACTTCAGTATCTTCAGTAACTGATGAACTTTCAAAGTACTATAACTGGCATAGACATTAGAGGACCAGCATCCCTCGAATCCTAAGATGTGTTTTATAAAATACAGGTGAATGGTTGATTGAAATTGGGGTGATTCTTAATCCCTTTCCCCCAATCCTAAATATGTTGTGACAGTATAGTTGTTTCCAGCATTGGGCAGTAACTAGTAGTTACATGTAACAATATTACGTAATTTAATTACAAAACAAATGTAATTGTAATCAGTTACAGTTACTGAGGAAAAAATGTGTAATTAAATTACAGTTACTTATGAAATGTTAACGATTACAAAGGGAGTTACTTCTGAATTTTATTTTCACACACCAATCAAATACAGATTTGATTGATTTATTTCATAAATTGCTGTGACTGCTTTAAAATATGAGACACCAATGTTTCAGGAGTTTAGGACACATATTTCGATAACTGTTTTATTTCCTATTTGCTAGGTTTATGTAAATGCTTATTTATTTTTTATTTTTTTATTTTTTTAAGATTAACTGTTTTTTCCAAGCCATTGTTTCCTGTCGTAGCTATGCAAAGATTTGATTTCAAAAACAGTATCAAAAACAGTAGCTATTAAAATATTTCTTGTTATGGCTTTAAATCTGCATTTAACCTCAGAATGATCTCAAATTAAAAAGAGGTGCTAACGTCTGATTTTTTGGTGGCTGTGCTTTAAAATTTAATTATTATAATCTTAATTCAAGTGAAGAAGGATTTTGAAAGTCTGACAGTAATCAGTGTTGAGTCCTACTGTAAAGTTAACCCTGCCTGCTTTAAATATTTCAAAATTATCAACAGTTGACAACATTAGAATTTTAATCAGTTTACATTACTTTAATAAAGTAATTGAAATATTTACACCACTTATTACATTTTAAATAGGGTAAATTGTAATCTGTAACCACATTTCCAAAATAACCTTCCCAACACTGGTTGTTTCTAACCCTAAAGCACTATATTATTTCAACCCTTTCACAGTTAGTTTGCAATTCATTTACATATACGTTTTGGGGTGCCTTGCAATAATATAATAATGGGTAATACTTTTATAATTAAAAAATATTATTCAGTAGCATTTATATATGTGTAGTTACAGAAACATTAGAGCTGTAGATACTATGTACCAATATGTACTTACACTGTGGTTACATACTACGTACACATCTAGTTAACATGTAAGTACACAGGTATTAGGGACACATAAAGTGGAACCAAACTAACTTAATTTTGAAATGTTTTTTTCTGAAAACAAGACAATAATTTTTACGTCTAGAATATCCTTCTTGATTTAAGAATTTTTAGACATTTTGGCTGATAAAATATACAGCAAAACAGGATTGAACACAAAATTTCAGGGATCCTACATAAATACATGTTAGAGAATGATATTTAAATTTGTAAAAAAAATAAATTAATTAAAAAAGCAAATGAGATGCCTACAGCAAAACAGATGGAGCTGACAGTGACTGTTTCCTGCAGGTGCAGAGCGAGTGATCTCTCTGAAGATGGAGATCCCTGGATCAATGCCTCCTCTCATCCAGGAGATGCTGGAGAACTCGGAGGGTCAGGACGGACAGAGCTCCTCAGAGCGGAGCGGCTCGGACAAAAACAGCAGCAGCTCCACGGAGCCCAAAGCCTCGGCCCCCTCCCCAGAGCCCACAGACGGGGCCACCTCCTCCAGCGAGGAGCCCTAGAGCCCAAGCGGCTCAGGAAACCTCAGACTGAGAGACTGGACCTCTCCAGTGAGCTGGATTTCTGCTTTAAGAACAGACGACTGCTGGTGTATAATCAAAACAGCTTGGAAGAACCACACACACCCTGCAGTTCGTCTGTGTGTGTGTGTGTGTGTGTGTGTGTGTCCCACCTGTGACAGATGTGAAGCTCCTCAGGTCTCCTGTATGGATTTCTTCATGTGCATGATAAGCTGTTGCTTTTTATTAATTGATTTCCACACTTTCTCTTTCATTCAAGCTGATGCATTCATTGTACATATCATTGTATGTTTCTATGATGCATTTGTTGGTGCTTTTTACATTGTCTAACATGCTCATTTATAAAGGAGCCGAAGTCCTTTAAAATACACTTATATAGAATGTTTTTGCATATAGACTGTATGGAACTCTAATATTTTACATTGGTTTGTATATTTAAAGCTGTTTCAATTCAGATTTTTTTAAAATCAATCTCTATGTTCACATCTCTATGTGGGGTGTGGTGATCAGTAATCTGATTTCAGACCTTCATATGGAAGAAGGCTTTAGTAATTGACTTCAACCACTCTCTGTCATACTCACCCTCTTGTTGCTCTAAAACTGTATGCTCAGTTGTCAAACTCCAAATATACACTGCCGTTCAAAAGTTTGGGATCAGTAAGACTTTATATGTTTTTTAAAGAAGTTTTTTATGCTCATCAAGGCTGTATCTATTTGATCAAAAATAAATAAATAAATTTGTGAACTATTGTTGCAATTTAAAATAACAGTTATCTATTTTAATATACTTTAAAATATAAATTATTATATAATTCAAAGCTGAATTTTTAGCATCATTACTCCAGTCTTCAGTGTCACATGATCCTTCAGAAATCATTCTAATATGCTGGTTTATTATCAGAGTTAAAACTGTTGTGCTGCTTGATATTTTTTGGGAACCTGTGATACTTTCTTCAGGGTCCTTTGATAAAATAAAAAGTAAAAAAAACAGTGTTTATTCAAAATAGAAATTTTGTATACACTGCTATTCAAACGTTTGGGGACAGTAAATTTTCGTTCTTTTTTCAGCAAGGATGTTAAATGGATAAAAAGTGATTGTAAAGACTTACATTGTTAGAAAAAAAAATTCTATTTTGGATAAATGCTGTCCTTTTCACTTTGTATTCATCAAAGAATCAAAGAAAAAAGTATCACAGGTTTTAAAAAAAATAAGCAGTATAAGTGTTTTCAGTATTGATACTAAATCAGCATATTAGAATGGTTTCTGAAGGATCATGTGACACTGAAGACTGGAGTAATGATACTGAAAATTCAGCTTTGATCACAGAAATAATTTATATTTTAAAGTATATTAAAATAGGAAACCAATATTAGAAATTGCAATAATATTTCACAATATTACTGTTTTTCTGTATTTTTGATTAAATAAATACAGCCTTGTTGAGCATAAAACATTAAAAATCTTACTGATACCAAACTTTTGAACGGCGGTCAACAGAATGCTGCAGGGGAAAAAAAGTTAGTGTTTTTGAATGCAAACCGATTTCATTTTGAATGCTTCTGGTTTCATAATCCCAAAATAAGTAGGTTTTTTGAATGGTTTAAAATGGTTTAACTGCCTGAAATAAGCTCAAGATATTTTCAGTTTTATTCCACAGCATGAAAAAGGCATATCTTTAAAAAGGCAGTTGCTAACAAGTGATTAAACGTCAAGCGGACATTAAAACTTATTGGTGGTCACGTTGATAGTTTATGTAACGAATTCAGGCGATTATATTTAGTCTTCAAAATTCATGCAAGTTGTGTTAATTTGTGAAGGTTATTTTGATAAAACATGAAGCATGAAAACCAAACATGAATCAACGTTTGGTTTGTCACAGGATTTTTCCATTGGCTTTTGGATTACTGCAGAAAAAAGCTCTATTGCTCATTTGGTAATACTCACCACTTATCTAGTTTCTATCACTAAGCTATCATCAGAAGACTTGTAAAATAGCACCCAAGTCATATGAACTACTTCTATGCTACATTTATGGTGATCTTTTACAGCCTCAGTCCCTGTTCACTGTATAGAACAGAGCAACAAGTACTTTCTTCAGAGTCATACAGGTTTAAATGACATGAGGAAGAGTAAGAACGACAAACCTTTCATTTGAAGAGAATTTAAAGCAGTGAAACTATCTGTCCCGTCTGGGTCAAACTGATAGTCATATGCTGCTGATATGAGAGTGTTTTTTTGAGATCAGTGAGTATGGCAGAGTCTGGTTCACTCAAACGCACATTGATTCAGGGCCAAGTGACCAGAATTATCAAACTCCTTTACATATTGCATCTTTCTTTGCAGTAACTCAACGGGACTTTGCAATTTTTTACAGAGCGACTGACAAGCCAGTTGCGCTGCAGCGAGCACATTGTACATTCATCTCTGTGTGCACTCATTAGGGAACCTTGTTTTTGTGTACAGATTTTTGTTTGGTTTGTTTTTTTCAACGGAAACTAGTTTTTTCTCAGACAGGGTGATATGATGGCCTTCAGCTCTGATCAGTAAGCTGTAGCTCTGAAGAGCTTCATTTAAACTGATTCTGAGTTTGTAAAATACCTCTTACTGAAACACAAGTGTCGCTGGATTACCGTCTTTACAACGGGACACTGTCTTTGGCTGATTAATGATCAAATCCAATGCTAAAGTGAAATATAAAGGCTTCAGGTGCCGGCTGTTTGTCTGCTTGTAAAGCAGCTTGTCTGCATAAAGACGTTTTAGTTTTTAAACTCTCATTGCACTTATAAACTGCCCTCCTGAGAGTACAGGAGACAGATGTTACTGTCATATTATTTTTCATGAATTGCTGTCCTTATTTTCATTTATGTTCCTTGAATGGGTGGATAATTTTGTGTAATTTTGTAAATTCTAACTTGGAACTAAACTGTAATCATGTATCTAATCATTTATTGCCGTAGGGTCAGATAAGTCTTTGTTTACTTTTGTTCTTAAAGACAGTTCACCAAAAATGAAAAATCTGCTATTTACTCGTCCTCTTGTTATTTCAAGGCCATAGAAATTTCAGCATGAACATTCCGCTAAATCATTTGTGTTCCATGGAGGGAAATATACAAATCTCATGTCATTCCAAAACCGTTTGATATATTACTTAAGTCTCAAAAAGGTAAATGATGACAGAATTTTCATTTGTGTGTGAACTGACCGTTTTATGTGAACACATTCACCTCCTCATACTGTCTCACTACGCATCTGCTCTGAAAACATATCACTCATCTGAATGTGAATAAGAATGACAAACTCTAGATGATATGCAGTATTTATCTTTTTTTTTATTTTTGTAGATTAGAAAGCACAAATGTTGTGCTATGTCCCTTGTCTTAAAAAAAAAAAAAAATCTGAGGGAAAATGCTTTGTTTTTGTTGGAGCAGCATGTCTTTGAAGTTAACAAATGAAACGGCTCATGAATGTCTTCATAAAACCCACGCCACCCACAATTCCCTCACACCTCTACAATCCGCACTCATTAAACTGTAAGCTATGGAAGCTGTATCCTTTCAATTATGTAAACATTATGCTTTGTTACACAGAAAAAAATGCGACAACTGATTTTTTTCTAGCTAGTTGACATTGTGTTTGATTGCGTTAGAATATATCTAGCATAACTGTAACGAGAGATTTTCAGAATCCAAGTTTAGAACTTGCTTTTAAAAATCTCATTTGGAAACAAGGGTTATCAAATGTGTCTTGTTTTTGTTTGTTAAAATTACCTCGCATGGACCGGCTCGATCGAAGAGGGTCCAGCCATATCATCTGGATTGTTCAATAATGCTTTATGCTGAATGTGATCTTGTTCTAAGCTTGTCATGTGTCATGGCAGAGATGCAACAGTGTGCTTATGTGTTATTTTCTATCCTTTAATAATAAGAAACATCGTTTTGCTGTTGTCATACTGTATGCCGATACAGTTTTTACTGCATTTGTTTTGCTGGCCTTTGTATAGAGAAACAAGCGATGCAATTATAAAAGTCAATTATCATCCAGTTCGATTGATTTTAGATCTCTTTATGAGCTGACATGAGCTCTGGACCCAGTGAAAGAGCAGAAAGATCAAAACCAACACACACTACACACGTTTCAGATGGGAAACTTTCAAATCATCAAGACTTTCATTGAAGCCCAGTCAACTGGCAGTCAAACACTCTTGACTCCAAGGCCTAATTTATCCTCTGATGGAACAATCCTTCAACAATTAGAATAAATAAATAAATAAAAGAAGTAGCTCTTGAAATCATCTTGAAGCATGAAATCATCTGCTTGTTTTTAAAACCTGTGGACTCGAGGAGTTTGGATAATGACAATTCAAGAACAATATATTTTCTCAGAACCACAAGTGTTTGTAACCATTTGTAAATTGTAAGTTTTGCTTCTGTCTTGTTTGGACATTAACGATGCTTTTGTTCATGTTTACCATTGCCTTTACATGAACCCTTCTGGCAAAACAATAAAAATGTATTTATTTTAAAATGTTTGGAGGAGGTATTTGGATGGTCACTATTATATATGTGCCAGTGGGCTTCACATGGCAAGGATGGCGAGGATGCAAGCGTACAGGGTTCCTACACATTTTCCATTCCAAATTTCCATACTTTTCCAGACCTCTAATTTCCAAACCTCTCCGTAGATTTTCAGACCATTTTAACATAATTGTTCATATAGCATTATTTTCAGCTTTATATTTGGTATATAGTACAGTTATCTGTAAATATTTTTATTTTCTCAGGGTTTTTTTCATCAGTTTTCTTGGTGACAACATACAGAGTCCCTAAAAACAGTTTTTTTGTGCCCTCGAGAAACTATGCACATGCGCATAGGAATTTTTTGCATGCTTATGCATTACAATTTCTAGTTCTAGTAATTAAAATAACCTATTTCCTTTGTGCATCACTGCCATCTTATTATGAATAAAACAAGTGCATGGATGCACATGAATAGACACCTATTTGCTCAAAATTTGGCTTTCTTTAGGGTAGTACCTCTAATATCAAGGCCTAATGTCCAATTTAACACATCCTCTGTGGCGGTGGAGAAACCATGACAGGAAATGGGCTGATGGCATAATACGGCTGTGTGCATTGTCCTATTTGCCAAAAATGAATCAAGGGTCTATAAAACAAAAACTGTTCAAAAGTGTTCAAAACGGCTTTCGTCAGGGCAGTATGTCATATTTCAAAGCCTTGGGTCTCTTTAATGCATGCTCTGTGGCAGCCAAGAAACCACGCTACAAAATGGGCTGATGGCTCAATAGGTGGCTCAGTGTGCGCTGTCCTATATTCTAAATTTAAAGGTTTCTTGTGCGCACATAAAAGTTTGTATATTTTATATTTTTGCAAATGTCTTTGAGGCTATGTAATACGAATATCACTAGAAGAAACTCAAAACGCTTATAACCTGCATTTTGCATGATTAAAAAGTGCACTTTGAATTCATTCAGTCGTGTTTGACAATCACTAAAGAATCACAAGAGCTGCCATGAAAACATCTTGTATGATAAATTTATTTTCATTAGATTCTTAATTTTCTATTGTAAAAAACTAAATGGGACAAAAGTCTGGAAATATAAATATTTTTCCATACTCTGCATTTCTTGTATGTGTATGTATGAGTGTAAATATATATATATATATATGATAGATTTATGGTTCTAGTTATTCTAGTATTATCCACATAAAATGCCCTTTCATGTCCTTGGCTTACACTTTCCTGTTAGGAGTTGATCAGTTGGATCTAACTTTACACAATTCAAATTTGGTCATATTTAATCATGTATAATTGAGTCTGTACCACCATTCTAAGTTCGTTATTGAAAGCACTATTTAACTGTCAACATTTGACGTGGAAATGTCACAAAGCTAAACTTGTCTTGAAACCAACACCACTGAAATGCTGAAAAGTTTAGGAGACCAACAAATAATTTACATTTCATGTTTATTTTCAAGTAGTCTCAAAAAGGTAAGTCATCTCTAACGCTGAAACATTAAAATGTGCTAAAGCACAGCAGTCTAAATTTCTAAAAGCTGCTCAGGACAAATACAATTTAATGATAAAAAACAACATTGTCAATGTATCATACCAATAATAATAATATAGCAATAACAATAATAAAAAGAGTAAAACAGCTACACGGTAGAAAGAATTCAACATCACAAGTGAAGAAAAAAATTAAATGGAGGGTAAAATGTACAAAATTCTGCTGGGCAAAGGACAGTGAACCTGTTCTTCAACAAGCATTCTTCTGGACTGAGAGAGAGTGTGTGTTTGTGTGTGTTTTCTAGTCAAACATATCGTCGTCATCATTGTTATCAGATTCTGCAAAGTATTTGACTTCTTTCTTGGCTCGACCGGACCGATCTCTGCCCGAGTCCAGACGGCTGAAGCTGTTCATGCCTGCATCGTCATCATCTTCATCGTCAGACGCTGCCTTCTTTGGTTTCTACATGCCAACACACACACACAACATTGTAAGACACTGCACTTCTCCTCATGAGTAACTGCAAGCTCTAGAATTTAGATATTTAGACATTTAGTCAAAAACACAGTTCTTACTGGAGTGTGCAAAAACATTTACCAATGTGCATCACAGTCCTATAGTTCAGAAAATATTGCAGTATTGCTGTTATTTTGAGGCTTTAACTGCTACTGGTTTGAGCACAAGCCTGGATTTAATTTTAATATTGTACTGTAAAGTATAACAATCGCCTGACCGCTGGCGCCCTCTGCAGGACAAAAAGTTCATCTACCTATTTATTAGCATAGTCCTCATTACAAGTGAAGATCAATTAAAAATCAGAATTTTGACTACTCTGCATGATTTGTTTTTTATCAAAGCATTTAAAGTATTTAAAGTAGATCCATGTGAACTATAAGAGTTTATTCACATGAAAAGCCATTGTAACAACCGTAATACTAAGCATGCTGCTAAGCTGCTGTGCTATGTGTTTTAATGGATGTAATAATACCATATTTCCTATTCAAAACCAATCATTCATTTCAATAACGGGTCAAAGGGTTTTGCATTATTATTTTCAGGGCTGTCAACTGATTAAAAATATAATCATACAAATTTCCGTAATTTATCGTGAATAACCACACCTAACATTAAAAGTTGTAACCATAAATTTACTTTCAGATTGAATATCCAAATTAATGTGGAAACAACAATGAGCAATTGTATAGATTATATGTGACCCTGGAGCACAAAAGCAGTCATAAGGAAAACTTTCCTGTAGCTCAAATAGTAGAGCATGGCGCTAGCAACGCCAAGGTCATGGGTTCGATTCCCAGGGAAAGCAAGATCTGATAAAAATGTAAAACTGTAAATTGAATGCAATGTAAGTCGCTTTGGATAAAAGCGTCTGCTAAATGCATAAATGTAAATAAGTAGCACAGGTATATTTGTAGCAATAGCCAACAATACATTGTATGGGACAAAATTATCCATTTTTTTATGCCAAAAATCATTAGGATATTAAGTAAAGATCATGTTCCATGAATATATTTTGTAAATTGCCTACCGTAAATACATCAAAACTTAATTTTTGCTTAATAATATGCATTGTTAAGAACTTCATTTGGACAATTTTAAAGGCGATTTTCTCAATATTTTGATTTTTTTGCACCCTCAGATTCCAGATTTTCAAATAGTTGTATCTCGGCCAAATATTGTCCTATCATAACAAACCATACATCAATGGAAAGCTTATTCAGCTTTCAGATGATGTATAAATCTCAATTTTAAAAATTTGACCCTTGTGACTGGTTTTGTGGGCCAGGGTCACATGTATGATTCTATACTGTAACACACTTCAGGAAAATTAAATTTTTTAAATCAAAATATTAAAAAAAAAAAAAAAAACATTAAATGGCAAATATTAATTTAATAATGTTTTTTTCCCACCCTTAATTTTTTTCATAATAAACATATTCAAACAAATGATTTGAAATATTATTTGCAGTACACAGACGTAGCTTCTAGTGTTTTCAGTAGAGGATAAATCACTCACCCTGCTTGTGGCAGTCTTTCCAGGCTTCTTCACAGGTCTATACTCATCTTCCTCTGAGCTCGACTGCTTCCTCTTCCTGCCTCGGCCTTTGCCGCCCCCTTTCGGTGCTGCTGGTGCTTTTTTAGTGCCTGTGTCTGAGTCCGAGTCCCAGAGAGAGGTTTCAGGCTTCTTGGCTTTTGCTGGAGCTTTCCTCTGTTTAGGTGCTGTGTCTGCAGGTTTCTTAGCTGGAGTAACACAACAACATGATTTCAATAGACTGGAAATGAGCAATTCACATTTACTCATTAAGAATCACTCACCCTCACTCAGATCTGAGCTGGTGAGCTACATGGCCACTGTACACACATGCTAGTAAAGTATATCTGTTCATTTAAGACTGAAACAGGATGTTGAAAAAAAAAAAAATGTGAGGTGAGACCAGGGGCCAGTTGCATAAAATTTTCTCCAACAGGAATTGACTGGCTTGTACAAAGTGGTTGTGCTGTTACAGTGATTCTGTGGATTGTGAAATTATTTTAGAGGACAAGACTTCATTTCAGAAAATGCAATCATTCCATAAGTTATTACATTTTTATGAAATACTGCTAGGACAAATTTTTTGGTTACACTCTATTTTAAGGTGTCCTTGTTACAGTGTAATTATACATTTAAGTACTGAGTAATATTCGTTAACTACATGTACTTACTATATGGTTAGGTTTAGGATTAGGGTTTGGCGTTGGGTTACTTGCATGTAATTATGAATAATTCATTGTTATTACAATAGTAAGTACATGTAACATTTTTCTTTGGCACTGATGAGTTGTTCACAATAACATGAAAACAAATAAATTAAGTAAAAAGTTCAATTTTTCAACATGATTACTCATTGGCTGTCAGGTACCTTTTTTAGCTGGAGGTTTGTCAAAAGCAGAACTGCTGGAATATGATGAGAACACTGGACCCCTGTCATCATCGCTGTCTGACTTCACATCTGATGATCAAACACACATTATTAACACATTTAGTTTAGTTCCTTGTTGGTAGAGACACGATAAATCTCCACCGGACACATACCGTCATCACTGCTCTTGTCAGCAAAGGCAGCTTTAGATGACAACACCGTCTCTGGATTCTTTTTCTTTGCTGGTGAAGTGGACCTGAAAATGAATGAATTAAAACTGAAATCAGCTGCATTCATATTTGATTGTCACCTTCAGAATAAGAGTTTCACTAAATGGGTGGATCTCCCAAAACCTATCAAAAACATACAATTGTTATTCTTCTCACATTCCTGTTAGGTTATCATTGTAAAACTACATTTGTTCTTCAAATTATATAAAAACAATTACTAATATTAATACAATTATATTTTTATTTAAATCAGCATAAAGGTAGTACAACTAATATATAAATGGGTAAAACTTTATTTTAAGGAGTCCTTGTTACACATTCCATGTACTTACTATTATAATAATAATAAATTATGCATAATTACATGCAAGTAACCTGAAGCCAAACCCTAATCCTAACCCTAACCATATAGTAAATACATGTAGTTAATTAATATTACTCAGTACTTAAATGTATAATTACACTGTAACAAGAACACCTTAAAATAAAGTGTAACCTATAAATGCATAGTAAAATTTAACATTTACATAGTAAAAGTAAACAATCTGTATTGTATAAAGCACTATAGAAATTTGACTTAATGAGTTGAATTTTTACAGTACAGATTTTTATGAAGAATTTTTTTTTTTGGCATTACAGTAAAAAGAAATGTGTTTCACAATGCAAAGCTCTTGATGGTCCTATTTTGTTTACACACAAAAATACAATTTCTGAAATATGAACCTAAAATGTTTGTGACAGGCTTTGAGAGATTCTCCCAAAATGAATATATAGACAACATACAAATTAGTAAATGTTGATTTTGGAGGGAAAATGTCATCGTCATCTTCATCGTCATTATCTTCATCATCGTTGTGTTGCTCTGTGTCTTTACTGGAGCGAACTGGTGATGCTGGAGCATCATTCTCCTGTTCTTCATCACCATCCTCCTCTTCCTCCTCAGAGAAGTCAAACGTGTACTTGGCCTTCACAGCTGTGAAACAACACACAAAACATTTCAGGCTATACATTTGTGAAGCGTCATTTTAACACGATATGAGTAAGTTACTTTCGTTGCAAAATACTCAATCTAAAAATGTTCACATACACTCACTGCACTGTTTTCAAAAATTCAATATAATATTTCAGAAGTTGGTCAATTACTTCTTCTATAGATGTTGAATAGGTCATTCCACTCAATTTTTTGATTTTGCTAATATTTTTTGGGAAAATATTGGGAAACAGCACTTTTCAAGTTTTTTCTCCAAAGTTTGCATGCCCATAACTCAAGAAGTATTAAAGATATCTTAATGCCCTTTTAGATATTGGGTCTTAACAAACTTTCCTTTTGGCATCTTCATTTTTAAAGCCCTTTATGGTTCAGTTCCAGAGATATTGGGATCTCAATCCGGCTCCAGGAGTAAATTGTTAAATTGTACACATTTTCAACGGTCAGAAACCAAATATGGGTCTGAAGAACAAATAATGTTGATACTAGAGATGTATCTGGTTTTGTTGACACGGAATTACCCAAGTATGTTTTTTCCATCACCCTTCATGTGTACATAACAGTCCAGCCCACTGATAGCCATGCAAATATAAACGGTGAAATAAAACAAATTCTCTATAGGCCTATTATTGCATGACATGAACCATCATATCACCAAAGCCTGATATAAATGACAAAAACATTAGCAGTACAGAAGTATTGATAGAAGCACAAACACACCTGAGGCTCTCCTGGACGAGGTGTCTCTGGGAATAACAGGTTCACTTTCATCCAGCTCATTGTCGGACCGATCATCATCAACTTCATCATCTGACCACGGATTCCTCTTCTTCACTTTCTTAGCTGGACCTTTAGGAGCTGCTGGCTTCCTTTGTCTCGGAGCACCTGAAAGATTATATTACAAATAATAATAAAAAAAAAAAATTTAAAAACGAAAGCCGCATTTGAAAGTAAACTGAAGATAAATAGAGTGCCAGTATTTATTGTTACCAGGTTCCTTCTTCTCTCT
The DNA here is from genome assembly GCA_039654775.1 of Spinibarbus caldwelli. NCBI lineage: Eukaryota > Metazoa > Chordata > Actinopteri > Cypriniformes > Cyprinidae > Spinibarbus > Spinibarbus caldwelli. The sequence continues at coordinate 32,116,650 of CM077244.1, forward strand.
CTTCACCCGAGGAGCTTTGGGTTTGGCTCCTGGATTGGGAAGGCCGGATGGAGAAATGAGGGTATTATCTCCTTCATTGGAGCCCAACACGCTGTCCTCATCAAACTCCAGCTTCATGGCAGTGTCTACCTCAACCTGACAGTAACACAAACACACAAACACAAATGTCTTTAGACATGCACAGACTTGACATTTATTAGTTGTGCTTCAGCCTATTAGGTATAATCGATATAGGGCTCCAGACTATTACATAAACTAATAACAATCGCAATATTACTAATTGTTTTTCACAAATAAGTGCGATTATTATTAATAATACTTAATTTGTCTAATTTGAGTTTATTTGACCGTAAAGCACAGAGTGAGTGTGAGTTGGGGTGCTGACGTAACTTTACTTACATTAACGATAACAATGTCTGTAAGTGTAAAAAACTCATTGTTATTAAGAAAAAATGTATAAGAGTTCTGCACCAGCTGGACATACACCAGTTATAAGATTGGTCTGGATGTAAAATGCACCTTAAGTCCTGCACTGAATTAATACCTGTAGCACCAAATAGGTGTAGTGCTACGTAAGGCAGATGTGAAGTGTAATGAACTGTAATATTTACTGTTAATTCGCACAGGATAAGCGATACACTGCAAAATATGCTTTTCTTACTTAGATTTTTTGTCTTGTTTCCAGCCAAAATATCTAAAAATTCTTAAATCAAGAAGGATTTTCTAGGCAATTAAAAAAATTATTGTCTTGTTTTCAGAAAAAACGTCAAAATTAAGTGTTTTTGCTTTAAACAAGCAAAATAATCTGCCAATGGGGTAAGCAAAATAATCTTGTTTTCTGTTTGAAATTGAAATTGGAGAATTCAAGAAATAATAATTAAAGGGCTGCAGGCGTGACAGCACAAATTCTTTGGCTTTTTATTTGCATTACAGTTTGCCTAGGAATTAAGTTTCATTTGTATATATATTGTTTAATTAAATGTTTAAGTCAAGACATTAACTTTGAAATACATGTTGTTAATCAAACCACCGTTGAATTATTTAAAATAATTTACTGTCCTAACAAAAAAAATATTATGCAATTACATAACCACAGTGTATAACAGTACAAGGTGAATTAAGTTGTATGATCACCACTTAAAAACAAAACATAAATCTGTATTCAGATTTCAGAATGAGCACTTTGACATTTGAAGGACATGTAGCTCGCTCACACTTTTAATAAGTTGGGGAAATTCCTGACTTAAAGCATTTACATGCTTAAGACGTTTGCATTGTAGGAATGTACAGAGAGACTCCAGATGACTCATAATGTTCACTCACTGAAGTCAGATTCACTTGTTATGATGTCAGGAGCAATTCAGTTCTTCATTAGTTGTAAATGTAGGTTTGTAACCAATGTTCCCTCTATTTTTTTTCTTGCTGAGCAAAACCTTACTCTATTGGGCAGACATTTTGGGCCACCTGAGCAAAAACATTCTTTATACCAGACCTGTACAGCGCGCACAAAAAAGTGTGCAACTTTTAACTTTAATGTGCTATTTATATTTGATTTGACCCTTGATGTAACTAAATGATGCACATTTTAGGTTACCTGAGAAAACATTTTTTACAGTGCTGCTACCAAGACATTCTATTAAAAATCTTTTTTTTGTTGTTTTTTTTTTTGTTTGTTTTGTTTTTATCTCATGCAGAACAATACAATTCGTTATAATTAGAGCCCGACTGATATGGGTTTTTGGGGGGTCGATACCGATACCGATATCGATATATCGGCCGATATTCTGTGTATATTATAGTACAGTACCAGTCAAAAGTTTGGACACTTTCCCATTCCTGTGTCCAAACTTTTGACTGGTACTATATATAGAATTCTATAGTATATACATAAACAGAATATATATATATAAACACATTTATTGCAATGATCACACAAATGTGGTGATCAAACACTTATAATGACGTGACAAAGATATGTAATGGAGGCAGGGCATTTAACAATTTAACAATAAACTTTATTATCCAAAATGAGTCTGACATCAGTGCACTGAACAGTAAAGGTGAAGTTTATTTAACTTTATTTCAATTCAATTACATTCAACTTTATTCCGTTGAAGTTTATTTCACTTCAGAACATTCATTCACGGATTTGCGTTACTGTCTTCACACACAGACGAAACTTACTAGAGAAGTGTGAAGTGTGACATAACATACGACTGTAAATAAATACAATTTAAATTCACATCTCGCGCACTTTAATGCCCTTTGAATGTAACGTGTACGTTCCCTTGGAACTGGAATCATGTCGGAATATCATGTGAAGTCCACTTCGCAGGGCACTTACGGTCGAATAAGACAACGCTTGAATGCTACAGCCTGAACAAGAGACCTCTTTACTGAAGTTAAAGTGTTGGCTGATGTCATTATCTCGCGAACGCGGCGGCAGATCTCCACCAAATTCGGGGGATCCCTTCAGCTCGAGGAGCCCTCTCGAACGCCACCCTCCACGCCTCAGTAGCCCCCTGGGATCGCCAGATCCGTCGGCGCCCGACCGCGAATTTAACCGCCTGTAACTCCCGGACCCGGGGGCTATCAACGCGGGGGTGATCTCATTCGAAAAGGGGCCTCGAAACGTACACTCGATTCACCGTTCGAGAGGATTTCTTGAGCTGAAGGGATCCCCCGAATTTGATGCGGATCCGCCGCGCTGTTACAGAGATATGGCCGTTCAAAGTTTCAATGGTATTCCATAAACTTAAGCTTTAAAGCGTTTCATCCAGGTCGCCAGTAGCAAACAATGGAGCTGGACAAGCTATATAATTACACCATATACAAGCATTTTATCTGCGTTTTATGTTCTGTAAAAAAATGTTCATATCGGCGGCATATTCACCGATACCGATATATCTGCGACAGGCTCATATCGGCCGATAAAATCGTCAAAACGGTTCTAGTTATAATAATATAATATAACATAATATGAAAAAATGAAGCAGATATTGCTCATGAATTCCCTTTTTGAGGTCAATTATTTGAAGCCACTCTTCTTTAAAACATGATGTTTTATTTCGTCATTGCGTTTGCGTTGGCTCTTGTGTTTTGCTATTTTGTCTGCAACCATTAAAGCATTCGATTTCTACAGTGACTCATTTGGTGCAGATCATTCTCTTTCTATGAAACCTGTAAACCGCATTCACCGGCTCTAACTCTATAACAACACCAACTCTATAGCGGTTTGCCTGACCATTGCACTGCGTTTATCCTGTGCGCGCCATATAATTTCTTTTGCGCACCCGCGTACACCTGCAGCTTAGAGGGAACATTGTTTGTAACCCCTGCAATTTGAATCATGATATCCACAGGTAAAATCATGCATTTTTTCTAAAAATACAGTATAACTGCATTCTATTACTCCTCTAATACACTGCATGACTATATTTACAATTACATTCAGTATGAATACACTACATTTGTTGACAGATATAGATTTACTCATCGTTACCTTCTTCTTTTTGCTGAGTTTCTTGGAGGCGTCGGCTTTCATAGCGAGTGTGACCTGTGGCTCTATCCTGCGGCCAAACGGAGAGGGCAGAGTTTCCTCCAGCTGCATCTTCTTCACTTTAGGTTTGCCCACCTTCCCTTTTACCAGCTTCACGGCCTTCCCAGAGTTCACACTCTCCTTCTCCTGCTCCTCCACACGCTGGAAGAAAGACCGAGAGAAAACTCTCACACACTTCATCACATGCATCTCGACTCAACCCGATCCTAAAGCTGAGACTCACATCCAGCTCCTCAATGAAGACGGACAGATCTTCCCTCCACAGATCTTCTGAATTCTTCCTCTGGAGTTCATTCAATTCTGCTTTCTATATAAAACATTGAAGAGCAACACTCACAGTTAAGACTGAAGATTCTTACCCGCTGCTGTTCAATCAATAGCTCACCACATGATTTTTAACAGGGTTTGTGAAGGTGTCTTCAAATGTAATTTAATGCTTTTAATGCCTTTTTAATAGGGATGTAATGATATCGAAATCTCATGATATGATATTATTGCGATATGAAGTCAACGATACGATATTTCTTGCGATATTTTAAAAGAAAAAAAGACAAATGAAGAATTGGGAAAAAATTAAAATTTTGTACATTTTAAAAGTTAAATTATTCTATCTAATGCACTTTGAGAGTTCAAAATTAAGAGCTCCAACCCATGTTTCTTAACTAAGAAAATTTAAGTCAGAAAAAAGTCAGTGAATTGACTTGTACCTGAACTTTAAAGGGGACTCAACCCTCTTTTTATTTGTAGTATACTGTAACAGCCATATATTGTAAAACAATTGCACTGTAAAATAAATGAAAATGATTTCATAGTTTTTTTTTTTCTTTACACTACAGTAAGGAAATTACAATACTTCTTTCCTAATTTCTACACTTGAAAGAGATATTTTGAATTTGGACTGCATTTAAACTGCTAGCTGTCAGCAATTCATGCAGCACTTTTAAGCTTTTATTTTGACGGAAACAGGCTTACAAAAAAAAAAACACGTCTCACTACAAATCTAGTGTAATGCTCTTTTCATCTGCCGCGAAAATAAAGCATAACTGGTGGCCGTACTGCTCCTAAACACGCGCTAAACTCACTGCATTCATTCACTGAGAACGGAGCCATTCTGAGGCGTGAAAAACACCGGATCCCGAGCTGATCGCATGAACAATGTCTCTTTAAAACACGCAGCAAAAACAGACTTGATGAAGGGATTAAGTCATATTGTGCTTTGGGTTTTAGTTTGTTTGACAGATATTGTGCCAAAGCATAATGGCCCATAACAAATATATTTTAAAAACATTTTTTGCCCAGAAAACCTATCGTTTCATATCGTCATGTGACCATGATAATATCGAGACAATTTTGCTATCGCAATATTGCGATATTGATAATACCATTACATCCATACCATTACATCTATATTCAAAAATATTTTTCTTCAAAACCATCTAAAATGACTTTTAATACCATTTAAGGCCTTAATTTTCGCAAAATCCATTTAATAATTTTTAATGCTTTTCAATGTCCCGCAGAAACCCTGTTTAATGAATAACAACTTAACTTAAAATTTGGTCTTTTCCTCACACAAAGCTATTATATGACTTCAGAAGAATAGATAGAATAGGGGTGGGCTCAACAGACAGGCACAATATAAATATAAGCGGGATAAATCATAACCGCTTCATGTCGGGTGGTTCTTTGCCTCCACGTCGTGCATTAATTTTGTTTAATGCACAGCTAGCAATATAAAACTGATATGAAACATTGAATGTAACACTGATGGCTGTAGATGATAGTACCTTCAGGTCTCTCTGCTTGAGGAGTTCCTCGACCTTCTCCTTGGTCAGACACCACAGAGGCATGTTCAAAATGTAGTTAAAATTCGGCCCAGAGGAAGAGCCAGAATCCACTGAGCTGTCACTGTCGTTACCATCGCCATCCTCTTCCTCCAAAGACTAACATCACCATCATCCGACCAAACAGAGAGAAACAGCAAGATATTAACAGTGAGTAAAAGTTCAAGCACTACAGACACTAGAAATTATATAATCCAGCTTACTATAATACTGTAAATATAAAAAAATGGCAAAAAAACCATCACATCACTAATGGTCAGGCTCAGGATTGTTCATATCTAAAGCACTGTCTATACTTTCGCCTAGAACCGCACGTGACTGTCCACTGACTGCATGCACAATTTAGAGGCATTTATTAATAAAAGAAGTAGTTTGACAGAACAACATCAGATCATATCGTCAAACTTTTTTTTTTTTTAATGTCAAACATTTCTTGGATAGATTTAAAGATTGTGTATTCCATGTTCCATTTTTTAATAACCTTTTTAATTCAAATTTAAAAGAAATTAATGAAATAAAGATGTACAAATAAATAAGTATAACAGGAATAAAGTTAAACATTATGTAGAGATATTCAATTTTCTAAAAGTGCATTACGAAGTACAGTTAATAATTTTACTGGAAAAAATACTATATGCACAAGATTTATTTTTTTATTTTTTGTAAACCATAACCTTCAATGCCTTTTAGTCTTATTTATTTAGTTTATTTAAGTGCATTATTTTATTTTTTTTTATTTCAGTGGGTTTGGTCTTAATGCATAGACTTTATCTTAAGGCATGAGCTGACCTCTAACAGATGCATACATACACAAAGCTGTATCTATCATCAATGTTTCCTCACATACCTTCTCCTGGGCTTTGTTCCAGGCTGCAATGGGGTCGGATTCGTATCCTCTTTGCACCAGCATTCGGATCAAATCTCTTTTTGACTTGTTCTCTGGTAAATTAATACAAACCATTAAAACACACTGAGAGCACATTTATTTATTTTTTTATTTTTTTTAAACCGATTTTAAATGGATCTTCATTTATTTGTCCTCTGCAGTAAGGCCGTTATTAGCAATTACACTGAAGTACAGATTCAGATTTACCAACCAGAGAGATGAGAAAAAACATATTTCAGAAGAGGATGCAGGCGAAAAAGATCTGACAGACGTATGGATAAACATCTCACCGATTGATATTTTTCCTTCAATCTTCTCCAGCACAAATCGTGCCTGGTTGGAGAGTTTGGCTGCCTCAGCGCCCAGATTACCCACCAGCCAGTCCTTCCTAAGTTTATAATAGTGCAAGCGCAGCTCAAAGAACTCCTTCAAGATATCCTGCACGGACTCATAGCGCTTCAGACAGCCCATGTGGTCAAACAGCACCTTCAGACCAGAGAAGAAAAGCATGAGGCAAATAGAAATCACATTACCGGTTTCACATCAAACCACAGTGATACACGGATGACACATTATTAAGAATCTAGCAGTGTTTTTAATTTTTTTTTTTTTTTTTCATTTTTTGGTGGATAGCATTTTAAAATAATTTCTCGTCATGGCTTTGAAAACATGCAGTGATGTCAGGGATCATTTGATAAAGTAGATGAAAATAAAGTGCAAGTTGTACAGCGCTAAACTGTCAATATTGTATTGTAATACAATGCTTTTGTGTTTAGACCTACTGAGTACTCAAAAGGGAAAAATGCCAAAAATGTCAAATACATCCCTAATATGGTAGTATTGTTCTTACATGCACATCGCTTTGTGTTGGTTTTATTTGCAAATTTGGTTTGCTTACTTAAGTTTGTGTCCATTAAAACCTGCACTAGGAGAACTTTTAGCTCTCATGGCCACATGGTGCCATCTTTAAAGGGATAGTTCACCCAAAAATGAAAATTCTGTCATTAATTACTCATCCTCATGTCGTTCCAAACCTGTAAGACCTTCATTCATCTTCAGAACACAAATTAGGATATTTTTGATGAACTCCGAGAGCTCTTTGACCCTCCATAGACAGCAAGGATCCTAACACGATCGAGGCTCAGAAACATAGCAAGGAGATCATTAAAATAATCCATGTGACATCAGTGGTTCATCCAAAATTTTACGAAGTATGCTGTAAACAACGTATGCTGTTCTGTGTCAACCGCGTCACGCAGCTGTTTACGGGTTTGGAACGACATGAGGATGAGTAATTAATGACAGAATTTTCATTTTTGGGTGAACTATCCCTTTAAAAGGTACACTTTTGGCACTCTAGCGGTTGTTCTGTAGCTACAGCTACTTCGCTCTGTTTATGTATATGACGAGACACACAGGTACTGGGCTACTCCGCAACGGTTTATGTTTCCGCAGATTGTTTCTGGCCTAATTATGAATCGAGGTGTGAAATCACAATAGCTTGATTCGGGAGCTTCAGGAGGGGAGGTTCGTACCATTGAGTTGCAGGTGAGGGGCGACTGCAGTTTGAAGACCTTGTGGAGACCAGCCGCCTCTGCTTGTACAAGCTTCTCCTCTGTCATGCGCACCACAAACTTCACTGTGGTGTCGGTGTGGTATTCTTTATAGTCGCTGATCAGAGGAGGAGTTTTATCTGTTCCTTGGAGCATGGGCTCCAGAACCGACTCCTTATAAGCCTGGAAGAGAAAAAAGATGGCATTTCTGGCATCACCAGCGTTCCAGTAAAGAGATCCAGCTTTATAAAATCAAGACTTCTACAAGTGATCTTACCTGAGTCCAGGTGCGAACAGGAAGTTCAGTAATCTCAATGGTATTTTTGTCCAGGACAGACACTTCTCCGCTGACCAAAAATTGGTTCTGTCCCAGCTCATGAATGGCACCTTTGAAGTTCTTGTACTTGGGCAGCTAACAAAAACATGAAGAGATGCAAAGAATGAGTGATTTAAACTTTTGATTCTGAGTTTGATGATCCCTCCATCCATCCAAAGATATGGTATCTGATGCTTCTGTAAGCACTAGTGGCAGCTGTTTATATCACTGTTAGATAAGGTCTCAAGAAACAAACGTGCTAAAAATGGAAAACACTGGCTGCTTAACGTTTTAACTTCCTTTAGTTTTACTATCATAACTATGGCACTTGCACCTATCTGCTGCAGAGACATTTCAAAAATTGGGTAAACCTTTTTCAAACATTTATTTTGCAAAATCAATAATTATCAAAAAATATCAATAGCTATTAGGCTATTAATAGCTATTAATTATCAATAGCTCTGCAAATTAGGCCAAATTCCTCTTATAAAAATAGCATCTGAATTTTTCTACATTAGACGTTTCAGTAATGAACATACATAGTATTATACAAAATACTGTAAAGTAGGGGCTGGCGATATGGCTAAATAAAAAGGAAAGAAAAAAATTAAGTAAAAAGTTCTCAAGCTTAATGAAAAAGAAAAGTAAACTGTAATAAAAGAAGAACAAAGAAACTAATTACGAGCAATAGAACAAGTAAATTTAACAGAACAAATGGCTCGTTTCCACCGAGCGGTACGGGTCAGTACAGTACAGTACGGTATGGTACGGTACAGTTCGGGACCAAACACTCAGATCCAGCTTGCGTTTCCACAACCAACAGTACCCTTACTTGATAGGCATGGTGTATGCCGGAAAGTAGCGATCGACGATAAAGTGCGACAATAAACACAACTCTGCCTCTTTTATGCCAGTTTTAATGAACAATAATAGCCATTATAAAAGTAGTAAGAAAAGCCGCTACCACTCTGCTGGGTGACCCGTGTCTCCCCTCACAGGCCTGTAAGTATTTTTCAGGTCTAACTGGCAGTGCTTATAGAGCCTGTGGGGAGGAGGCTTCTGCCCTCCACGCCATGGCGTTACTGCAGGTCCACCAGGCCAAAGCCCTGAAAGCTGCACAAGGGTGGTCACGACCTGGCGGTTCTACATGAACTGCGTGCTACGACGGACCTCACGCTTCGAGCGACGAAGGTGACCGCACAGTCTCTGGGTCGTGCAATGTCCATGCTAGTGGTCCAGGAGCACCATCTCTGGCTGTGTCTGGTCAACATGAAGGAGCAGGAGAAGGTACAGTTCCTGAATGCTCCTGTGTCACAGACCGGCCTCTTCGGCGACGCTGTCGAGAGCTTTGCCCAGCAGTTCTCGGCAGCACAGAAGCAGACTGAGGCGATTAAACACATCATGAGCCGGAGGAAACCTGCTGCTTCCACCCTGGCCGCAGCCCCTCAGCCTGCTCGTCGCCGTGCAGGCCGCAGCCGCAGCAGCCTTCCGCCAGGCAGTGTCGTGGAGCGGGTCGCAGGCAGGATGCCCAGCCCGTCGAGGCCCCCGCCAAACCCGGTGGTAAGCGCAAGTGCAAGAGGCCCTTGAGACAGGCGATCCAGAGATGGAGGAGACTGCTCATCAGGAGATGGTGACCGCACCACTCCCTCCCCCGGAGGAGGACCGGGTGGAGATTCTTTTGTTTTGCATAGTTTTTGTTCCACCGCTGGCCCAGAAGCCAGCGGTACCCAAAACTTCAATAAAAGAGCGGTTTCCTCAGTCTCTGGGTCTCAAGAGGAGAGGTGCGAGCTGTGCATCACGGGTTTGCTTCCCTCCTCCTCTCTCGCCAGCGGGCAGCAGTGGGTTGCCCAAGAGCACCCCTCCTGCCCATTCGTGGAACCAGGTAAGGGCTGTCCCACCGCGGGTACGTCAGTGGCCTCGTTGGTTCCGCTGGCACGATCTCTTGGAGCCTGGCTAGCGCTCCCCAGTCCGTCCCGGTGGCTCCTGCGGACCATCAGACTCGGCTACGCGATTCAGTTCGCCCGGCATCCCCCCAAGTTCAGGGGCATCCGGTTCACTTCAGTCAAGGCCGTCGATGTCCCTGTCTTGCATGCGGTAATCGCAGTCCTGCTGGCGAAGGATGCGATAGAGCCGGTCCCTCCAGCCGATATGAGGTCAGGGTTTTACAGCCCTTACTTCATTGTGCCCAAGAAAAGCGGTGGGTTACGACCGATCTTGAGTCAGAAGCATCTGAGGTCCCTTCGTGCCATCCACATTCCAGGAGTGTTCAATCGTGCAGCCGACGAACTGTCTCGAGCAGCACTTCCAGGGGAGCGGAGACTCCATCCTCAGGCGGTTCAGCTGATTTGGAGGTGATTCAGAGTTGCTCAGGTAGACCAGTTTGCATCTCCAGAAACCACCCACTTCCAGTGGTTCTACTCCCTAACGGAGGCAACGCTCGGCACGGATGCACTGGTACACAGCTGGCCCCGGGGCCTGCGCAAATATGCGTTTCCCCCAGTGAGCCTACTAGCACAGACACTGTGCAAGATCAGGGAGGACGAGGAGCAGGTCCTGTTAGTGGCTCCATATTGGCCCAACAGGACCTGGTTCCCGGAACTCATGCTCCTCGTGACAGCCCCTCCCTGGCCGATTCCTCTGAGTAAGGATCTGCTTTCTCAGAGACGAGGCACCCTCTGGCACCCGCATCCGGACCTGTGGAAACTCCACGTGTGGTCCCTGGACGGGACGCGGAGGTTCTAGGTGACCTACTAGGGGTGGGCGCTATACCGGTATTAACGTAACGTGGTATTATGTTGTGCCATGATATGGATTTTGCCATACCGTGGATGCCGTTACATATTCATGGATTTCATTGGATGACCAGACAAAGATAGTTTTTGCTCCAAACACACGATCGGCTTTTCGGAACTGCACACAAACTGGATTACAATAATTTCCCAAAATGTAATTTGTGTGGTAATATTACTATGTTTATAAATGGCTGTTAACACAGGACAGAGACGCAGAACACAGACACAAAGAGAGAAAATACTGTAGCAGGCAGCGCAAGATCACTGTTCACAATGCTCGAAATATAGGAAGAAAAATATAAATAATGAATTGGGGGCAGGGAGGTAATATGAATGAGTATCTGAAGGGAACTCTCTTCAGAAAACTTTAGATGGTATTTTCTTTTTCTCTTACCTCCGTGTTCATAAGCGCAGCGCAGAGCAGCTTTATTTACAGCGGTAACCAAAGGAACGCTAAATTGAGGCCATAAGCGCCATCTGCTGTCATAGAGTGAATTTGCATGTTCTTTCAGTCCATTTGCTGTTTTCTTTTGCGCAGGTGTCTTATTTTATTTCACACATCTAAAATTAGACCATTCTATTTTTGCCTTAGATCTTGAAATCATGTTTTTTTTTCTAGTTATATAAGGTTAAAATACATATTTTGCCTGTAATTTAACTAAGGTCTACTAAAATGTGAATCCAATTTTTTTCCTCATATCGCAATATAATATCGAGTGGAAAATATCGTGACATGAATTTTAGCTCATATCGCCCACCCCTATGACCTACCCCCAGGAGGTAGCGCTCACTATCACTTCAGCACGAGCACCGTCCACTAGACGAGCCCATGCTCTGAAGTGGAACCTGTTTGTCGAATGGTGTTCCTCTCACCATGAGGACCCCTGGAGATGTTCGATCAGAGCCGTGCTTTCCTTCCTGCAGCAAGGGTTGGAGCGTAGGCTGTCCCCCTCCACCCTCAAGGTTTACAATGCTGCTATTTCCGCCCACCACGACCCTGTAGAGGGGAGGTCAGTGGGGACGCATGATCTGGTCGTCAGGTTCCTTAGGGGGGCCAGGAGGTTAAATCCTCCTAGGCCTCCCTCCCTACCCTCTTGGGATTTGGCTTTGGTGCTAAGAGCCCTTCAAACTGCCCCCTTCGAGCCTTTGCAGTCAGTCGAGTTGAAGTTTCTTTCTATGAAAACCCTACTCCTGACTGCACTGGCCTCGATCAAGAGGGTGGGGGACCTGCAGGCATTTTCGGTCGACGAATCGTGCCTTGAGTTTGGGCTGGCTGACTCCAGTGCAACACTGAGACCCCGGCCCAGCTACGTGCCCAAGGGTCCTACCACTCCCTTCAGGGACCAGGTGGTGAACCTGCAAGCGCTGCCCCTATCTGTTACAGAGGACAGCAGAAGGGGAAGGCTGTCTCCAAGCAGAGGATGGCCCACTGGATAGTGGATGCCATCACCTTGGCCTATGAAGCACAAGGTGTGCACTGCTGCGTGCTCACTCCACTAGGGGTGAATGAAAAAAAAAAAAACTAAAACTAGTTTTTCTAATCTTTTTGTATTCTATCTATTTGTTTTCTTTTTATTTATTATACAATTAACAAAAGCAAAAATGGCCTCTAACACTAGCTTGCTCTATTCTTTTTCAATTCTATCGGTTTTCTTTTTATTTATTATATAATTTAAAAAAACACTAGTATTACATTAACACTAGCTTCTCTATTCGTTTTGTATTCTATCTATCTGTTTTCTTTTCATTTATTATATAATTTAAAAAAAACTTGCTACGGGTACTGTGTTAAGCTAACTGAGACTTGTCATAGCACTTGCATATCATTGCTCTTTTGTTGATTTTGATTGCTTCCAATTGTCCTCATTTGTAAGTCACTTTGGATAAAAGCGTCTGCTAAATGACTAAATGTAAATGTAAATGTAAATCTGCAAAGTTACGATGCTCAAAGTTCAATGCAAAGAGAGATATTTTCTTTTACAGAATTAGCTTTTTAAGGCCTACAACAAACGGCTGGTAGGGACTACAATGAGCTTTGGTGACATCACAAACCCTGAAATTTACATAAACCCTTAAGTTTTATAAAGTTCGCAATATTAACAAGAATAACTTACTGTTTTTGAACAGTTAAAATAACAAAAAGCCTTGCACATTCAAGTAAAAAATCCCGAAAACAAGTATACAAAAATAAGGTGGATACCAACATTAAAGTTTCTGCAGATTTCATGGTATAAAAATGTTTTTCCGTCACATGCCTAGAAAACATGCAGTGGTCAGGACAAGAGCAAGGATGAGGTCTTACCATGGGAAGAGGGTCCTGGTGATTGAGCATACGGTTAATGTTGTTGACGATTTCTCGCGGGTCATAGTTGGGGATCTTGCAGGCCCAACCAGTCCCAATACCCTCAGCTCCGTTCACCAGTACCATGGGAATTATGGGTATATACCACTCTGGCTCCACCTTCTGGTTGTCATCATACAGAAACTTCAGCAGGCTGGAGTCCACAGCAGGAAACAGCAGTTTGGCCAAGGGACTGTAAGAAAAGATAAAAACTGATTTCTTTAGATAAAGACATAGTTATTAAGCAAAATATAGTTACTAGGATTAATGTCAAACTATGTGATGAATGAAATTAAACAGTACGTATTAAAAGCATTAGGGATGCCAAAACTAATCAATAAAATAAATCGATAATGAACATAATTGACAATGAATGGAGACAATGCATCTGAAAACATAGCGGAGTGAACTGCAGAAGGACCGAAGTTGTCATAAAAATTATAATGCTTCATATTACACAATTTAAACAAAAGAATATAGTTTGACACGGCTTTCTCTGCAAGGTGCTTTGACAGATAAATGTGCTGTTTAAAGTGTATGAGACTCAACACATAACATTTAACAGCCTTATCCTTTTCAGTGTTTCCCACACATAGACTTTACCCGGGCGGGCCGCCCAGGTATATTAACGGCCGTCAGGTATATTAATGGCAGTATATTTGGTGACACATTTTTGTTTTTATTACTATTATTATCTCTTACACTTTTTTTATCCGCCCCAGATAATGAAACCATCCGCGATCGATTAACTAGTGGAAAATCTCCCCTCGCCCTATGCGTTTCGTACTGCTCGTTCTGTGCGCTCAAGACCTGTCGACACTCCCACAGACAATCTCCAGTGTTTCCCATACGTTGATTTATTTGTGGCGGGCCGCAACAATATCCACCGCCCGCTGCCATCAGCTCCCACGTCTCACACACACAAGCGTGACTTTAGCACAATATTTAGCAACTTTCAGACCCTTTTGGCCGCTTTTTTCCCATAACAGGTACATACTGACAAACCTAGCGACTTTTTTGAAAAAACCTATCATTCAGTTGGAAGATGTCTCCAGTACTGCCCTGCGAGCACGAGCGTGAGCTCTGACTCTCGGCGCAGTATCACCTCTCTCGGTGTCTGTTCTGTGCAGCAAGCGGCAGATAAGCAGTGCATTCAGTTGGCCGTAATGCAGCAAAATCGTCAATAAATCACTTACAAAACAGCGTTTCCAAGCACCTGTCGCTTACTGACTGTTTGGACTTTTAAATATGAACATAATTCGTCTGTTAATATGCACATAGTTTGTTACTCAGACACAGGCAGTGCGCTTGAATGAGACAAAACAGTAGCCTAGCTAATATAGCCAAACCCACCGCATATAGTCACTTTTTAGTGTAAGTTAGATGTATATTGATTTAATCAGACGATGTTGCGATTATAAATCAGGATTTAAGGAGTATAGTGAGAGTGATTCCTGGTTAACGTAGTATTAATGGGTCGTGTTTACTATTTTTACTTGTTTTATGTATGACAACAGAAAATATAATGTGAACAGCTTTATTGGGCATTCAGTTGTATTACAGTATGTGACATTTCATAGAGTAGAACAGATTTGAAATGCCAAAACTCGTCTGAACGCAAACTTGATGCAATGATGTCATAAATATGCAAATTAATATGTGACATCACCTGCCGCCACAAGTCTCACAAAATCCTGTGGGAAACACTGCTTATCTACATGTTATAATGTCACACGACTATTTCCATTTTGCATAAAGGCTCATCGTGACAGTAAGCGAGTCTTCTTGAAGCACACCAGTGCAACAGAATAAGAGCACAGTAATTATGACTAAAATACACATTTTACTATAATTTATCTTGTTAGACATTAAATATAATGCGAAGAGCAGGGTGTGGCCGAGAGCTGTTAACTTTTGCTTTAAAACGGTAAAAAAATCATAAATTGATTTTTTGGTTTAGAATATAATGTCTATATTTTAATCTTTTTTTGAACATAATGTATAGAATAGCCTACACAGATACATGCAATGTTTTTGTTTCCATAACCTTCAAACTGCACATTGTCTGGAGTTATGGCACCAGTACATGTCAAAACAATTAAAACCTTACCTAAGCATAGTGAAGATGTAACGAGGGCTGGCAGCATCTTTGCCACCGTTAATACGGGTACCAAACTGACCGAGAGGCTGAAGGATGTTGATATTGTTACTGCCCACAAAGTTCTGGGCCAAATTTATGATAGTCATCATCAGGGCTTGCTGCAGAAAAGATAACATTTCTTGTCATAAATCTTTCATTCTGTTCAATTTCATATTTTTTTTTCAATAAATGAGTGTTATTATAATTGAACATTTTCAAATAAATAAATCAAATCATGGTTTTTGATTCAAGACTGTTGCATATGATTTCTTGTTAATCAATGCATCAAGAAAATCACTTTAAATCGCTGTATCAGTTAGGACCAAGAATAAATCAAAGCAGCAAGGCAAAGAAAAGTTTGCTACAAACTTCGCCGTGATGGTATGCAGACATCTCAGCCACGGATCCTGCCAGCTGGGCCACCTTGACTTCCCTTTTATCATTCCTCTTCATACAGGTGAACAATACCTTCCTCGCGCCCGGCTTCAGACCTGCATACAGCAGATGAAAGCAGACATTAAGTACAGAAGCCCAGTTAAACCACAGACAAGCAGCCAATCTACATCAATATCACTTCAGTCATACATAATCAGGACAGCAAAAAAAAAAAAATCACTCAAGGTAAAAAGAGAAACCCAGTTCAACATGTTTTAACATGTAAAAACGTAACTGAAGATACACACCATCAACAAGCGATGGGATCGAACGCTCATTGTCAGAATTGGAGAAGAGGATGAGTTCTTTATTGATGAAGTCATTGTAGGACAGGTGTCGTGTTGATGTGCCATATAGGAATTGCTGTGATGAGACAACAAAGACGTGCACAATGAATGATCAGACAATCATTAATTTTCTAAAAGTAGTCACTCATACTTGACAGTAAGTAAAATAATAAAAAATAAAAGTTCAGTTTAAAGGAAATACAAGTTGGTTAAGACATTGTGGATTGTTGGTTAATCCATTTTTCAGTTTCCTGAAATAACAATGCTAATATCTTTTAAGAGCAGTGATGGACATCTTTAGTACTGAAAGGTCACTGTCCTGCAGATTTTCCTGAAAATTTACATTTAGTCATTCAGCAGACGCTTTTATCCAAAGCAACTTACAAATGAGGACAATACAAGCAATTAAACCAACAAAAGAGCAATGATATGTAAATGCTGTGACAAGTCTTTGTTAGTCTAAAGCAATACACATAGCAATTAATTTAATTAATTAATTAAATTTCACTTTGTGAGGAAAAATAATAGAGCCCAATTTTAAGTTCATCATGGTGAAATTGAACATCCTGGCCGTGATTGTAAAGAATGATAAATGCATGTTGATTTCACGTATTAATATGTCTTGAATAAAATATGCCTATTTTCCGATGTTTCTCTTTCTTTTTGGCATTATCGCATTTCATGTTGGTAAGTTTGATTTCCTTGAATATAACAAAGCGTTATTTTTAAACTTGTAGTCAAGCTATGTATTTGATATATATCATGTATGACTAAAATCAGGGATTAAAAACGAATTCTGAGCAAAAACAGAAAGGTATTTTTTCTTTTTGGTAGGCTACTATAGTTCGGAGGTCTCTTTTGGCCCGTTTATAACCAAATAAAAATAACTGCTTCATTTATTTAGAAGCAGGAATAATTTAAATTTAATTTTTGTATTTCTATTTTATATAGCCTATATATTTTTTACTAATCAAAATACAATCCCCACAATATAACTTTAACTTTATAGTTTTGTTGCAAATGAATTAAAAATGTATAGTGCTATATCTCAGCTTAATTAAATATAATTATACTGTATACACTGTTTCAAAAAATCTTTAAATATATGGCACTATGCGCGCTGCATAAATCAGCTGTAAAATTTGCGTACAACTGTCATGTTTGTGGTTTTTCATTATTATACAGTCTGTTTAAATAAATATTCAGAAATGTGCAGTGCTACTATTTATCTTTTTTCTGTTTAAGTTTTATTAAACTGCAGATCAAAATAGAATAGGCCTATACCCTAAATAAGGATAAATGATGCGAATGCATCTCCAAAATAATCGCATACACAGATGCATGTTGCCATTATAGTAGTCACTGCCGAACAACAGGCAAATAAAATATAGACTGAGGTTACAAAAGTGATTCAGTCAAGATCAGTGAGAGATCTTATTTTCTTTTGCTCTTTGATTAACATTAACAGGCGGCAGCGGCTGATGTCAATGCACGGATTCAGTACACCCTTGTTTTCTTTCTCAACTTTTTACGTTTACTTAAGACATAACCGATTGTATTTATGGGATATTTTGATATAATTCTCTCTGTATTTGTTCATTCGAATGTGTAAGAATGAGAGAAAGAGAGCTCAGTCTTAGGGGTGGGACAATCAATCAATGTGCCGATTTATCACGATATTTCCGGCCGCGAGACGTTATTGATACTCTGGCACCAAGTATCGATATTTTTTTAAACATACAAAAGATTTAAATTCATACCTACACTGTGACTGTTTACCACTTTGGCTTACCGGAACAGCAGTAACGTTACCTCCAGACTCCTTGTGGTGGAGCTTCCCAGTTTGCGAATGGTCAGATGAACGGAAATTGTAATTCACAGTGAAGAAGAAATACGAGCGTAATGGCAGACCTACTTCAAATCAGAGATGCACCAGCGTCTTATGTTTATAGAGATGAGAACTAAAAACTGCCCCGGAACAGCTGTCAGCGTGGATTATAGGTACCGATCACATTATTATTGCAGAGCACATATTTTAATCCGTGAGCAGCCTAACCTCTCAGCTCGGATCGCAGGTGGATTTCCCTCATAGTATGAGTGAGAGAGAGCGCTCTCTCTTTAGATATTACAAGTTTGCGTTATGCAATGTGGGCACTGACCAGCAGAAACATAAATCTGCAACTATGGCATGGACGATGAAACAAAACCTTGTCAGAGCCGTAATGCGGCTCAGAAGTGTGCTGTGCGCTTGCCACGCGTCTACATTTGAAATAACGAACCTGAGCGCGCAAAAGATGCGATGCCATGCGGGGCTTCGTTTTTGTGATGAGAGGAGAGGAAAGGTTAAGAAAGCACTCCAGGTAAATTTTTAAATGTACCAGGTTTATATATACATACATATATATATATATATATATATATATATATATATATATATATATGTAGCCTATTTAAAGTTGATAAGCAATTAAATGTGTTGGTTTACACAAAGAAATGTGTAAGCTTTTAATAAGTCCAAGAATAAAATGATTAATTTACTTATGTTAAATTTGACTTACAGAACGTTTTGTGCTGTTTTCTATCAGTTTGGACTTGAATAAAGAGAGAAAACTTGCATTTAACCTTTTCACAGACATTTTGTTTTCATAGTTAGATATCTTGATGTATCGTTATAGGATTGTCTAGCAATATATTGATTATTCCATAATCGCTGTATTCGTGATATTATCGTATCGTGAGCCATGTATCATGAATCGTATCGTATCGTGAGGTACCCTGCAATTCCCACCCCTACTCAGTCTAGTGTTCGCGTATATAAAAGGCGGCTTTTGTGCGTGCGCTTTGTGTGTGTGTGCGCAGCACAGAATAATAATAATAATAATAATAATAATAATAATAATAATAATAATAATAATAACAATTTGTTACATTTATATAACGCTTTTCTAGACACTCAAAAGCGCATTACATAGACGGGGGGAATCAACAGCGCACGAGTTTAATAGTGAGTTCTATTTCATCTTCTTGCAGTGAATCTTTTAAAATCACATTAAATGCAAATACAGAAATCAAGAAACAAAATCGAAATTTAATTTTATAACACGTAATTCGATTCCTGACCTTACGCATCTGATTTCCAAAACTGGAATAGCTTTTCGATTCAAAACCATCCTACTATAAAAATTATTTCATTCTTGCATGCAAAAAGACCTGTACGGTAACTATGAGGCTATGTAAAATATTTTGGCAACTTACTAGGTTTATCATTTGTCTTTTTTATTTCTGATGATGTCGATAATCGTCTGTTACCTGAATGTCCGACGGCGACGAGACATCGTCGATATACGATAATATCATCATATCGCACAGCCCTATAAGAAACATTTCTTTCATTTTTGTGTAATTGAGATCTGTACCTCAGGCAGCCCATGCATCCTCCTCTGCCGTCTGTCCTCCATGAAATTAGTCAGCCACTCTTTCCTGTCATCTGTTTTCTTCTTACTGAAGGCCTGAGCAGAGTTCACACACAATGTTACCCAATATGTCAAAGTAATATGCAGCTAATATCTGAATAAAAGTAATGTTGCACCAAACGTAGTACAAACAAGAGCAGTAGTGACCAACTAACCAGTGTGATGGCTGCGTCATCTTCAGTGCCACTGTACTTGAACATAATTCGATGTCTCTCCATGTCAGCAAAATATTCCTTTGCTTCTTTGCTTGTACTGGTACCCAAACCTGACAAATATGCAATAAACATATAGTCATGAATGCTGCTTGTTTTTAGATGGAAACTGTTTCAAATAAGTAGTAAGCAGAAAACAAACCTTTGTGGTACTTTATGTGCCACGTTTTATAGTTTTCTGTGTGCTTCTTCCATTCTTCAAATTCTGGGATGCTGTAGAATGATAATTCCTGTTTATTCTTGCTGGCCTAAAGAGAAAATTTTAGAGACAATTATAAAAACCTGAAGCAGCACTGATGAACAGAACATTTTCTTTACTGGATGATTATCATACCTTTACAATGGGTGTGATGAACTCCTCCAGGAAGGTGTGCTTGAGCAGAGATGGCCAGTTGTGATGGAAGAAGTTAATGAGAAGACCCTTGATGTGAGAGCCATCTTGATCCTGATAGTACACATAACAGAAATGATGCATACAGGTATAGGGAACATCTCTGCAAACTTAATAGATAGAAAAGACAAAATAGTCAGATGAAGACCAACTAAAGCACATAATCGCACCTGATCAGCCATGATCATAATCTTTCCGTAGCGTAAGCTCTTCAGGGAGTCTGGGTCATCGTAGCTCTTCATGTACTGGAGACCCACAATTTTAATGATGTTGTTGATTTCTGCATTCTCCATGATCTACAATCGAAACGAGGTCAACATCCAGTTCAAAAA
The DNA here is from genome assembly GCA_039654775.1 of Spinibarbus caldwelli. Classification (NCBI taxonomy): domain Eukaryota; kingdom Metazoa; phylum Chordata; class Actinopteri; order Cypriniformes; family Cyprinidae; genus Spinibarbus; species Spinibarbus caldwelli. The sequence continues at coordinate 32,137,211 of CM077244.1, forward strand.
AATCATTTTATACCATTTGTATTCTCAAAAAGCAATTTCTAACCAAAGAAATATTTTTGGTACAGTGGGATGAAAAACTTTTTTATTTTCTTTTTTATTAAATATCAAAGTATAAACAGTATTGTCCCATTCTAGAGGGGGAAACATGGAGTTTCAAATAATGTTACGCACACACAGAAGTTCTGCACATGCAATGGGTAAAACAGAGCTGCACTTGTTCAGAACATGCACGCTGATCCGAAAGGATTTAACGATGAGACATTTTAAAATATTTTCAATATTCATCCTCTGCTCTTAATTTTTTTTCTTGCTTTTTTCCTTTTTTATTTAAATACATTTAACATCACGGCACAATAAAAACATACAGTAACATACAGACACACAAAACACATGATGCCAGTTTTGCAATTTACATAATTAATAGTTCAGAAGTTACATAGATTAAAGCAGTGTTTCCCAACCTTTTTTTTAGTCGCGGCATCCTTTGGAAATTTTTACAAATTTGTGGCACCCTACAAAATTAATTTTGTCACAATACTTGAATTTCTAACCTTGAAAAGTACAGATATTCAGTACAGCAGGGAAGAACTGCAGAATATACTGTCATACAGATATTTTTAATATTATTAAATTTTTGTCTATCAATGGTGGCAATCAGTAGGCTAATTTCTAATAAAAGACTAATTTATATGACAGATTTTAATGTAGACTTTTATTCATATGTAAACATTGTTTAATTACCATTATAACTAGCTATCTCACAAATTTTTGCTCACTCAGTTTATTTCTGATTTTACAGTGGGGTAATTTTGTTGCAGTAGCACAAGATAGCTTGATTTCAAACTTTGAATTGAATACAAAATGACAAGTAAGCTGTCAGTAATAAAATAAGAACAAATAAACAAATTACTAATGATAGCACAAATAATTAGCCTAATAACGATACAAATGAAATAAATTGCTTTTTAGTTTTTCAGGTAGGTCTAACAGGAGGGCTATTAAAAGATTTAGATTTTTTTTTTTTTTCCCAATTATCCAAATAATGTTTAATGTTTAGTCCTAGAAAGCTATTATTATCAGAACATGTGAGCATAACATAGCAGTTAGCAGATCAATGAACAAGAGGGCAGCGTTACCAAAGTTGCCCATATAGGCTACCACACCATGTTACAGCACACTAGGGCTGTTGCAAACAGAAACAATATTGTACTACATAGATGTTTCCTGTCGGCTCGATATTTGAGCGGACTTTGATGTTCCGATGAGCATGAACGGAGTGGAGCGCTCACACAGCCCACATGCATAGAGCGGGATAATACGCAGAGCGTAACACCACGTGAAAGTGAAACCTAAGCGGTGATCTAATTTTCGGCAGCCAGAATTTAGGTGCATCTCTAATTATTGGCAACATCAGAAATGTATATTATACAATAGAGGCTTTTTTGAACATTTTAGCAATTTAAAAATCTTAAAAAAATATCTTTTACATGGCACCCCTGCTCTCAACAGATGGCACCCTAGTTGGGAAACACTGGATTAAAGGATATAAAATCCTGTCTTCAACAGATTTTTCTAAATATCTAATATTATCTTCACACACACACAAAAAAAAGTTATACATTGATCACTCTTACAATCCAAAAAAATAATAAAAGGTGACCGCAATTCCAAATAAGACCTAATGCTATTCCTAGCTACAGCAGCCGTCCGTTCCATTACTATGTGCTCTAGTAATAAATTCAGCCAATGGTTAATATTTAATAACTGCTTAGTTTTCTTTGTTGGAGAATAGTTTTTTTTGCTAGAATCAGAGCAATGTAAGCCAATTTCACATAATGTGGTGCAACATCTATCTCCCTAAAATTATTTTTTATTATGATTTGCCTTTCTGTGTCAAGGTTCCTGGAGCTCACCTGTTTGTGTGTGGCCTCCCTCACGTTGAGGATCTTTCCTTTGAGTGGAAACACTCCATATCGATCTCTCCCGATCACTCCTAAACCAGACACAGCCAGGGACTTGGCTGAGTCTCCCTCAGTCAGGATCAGAGTGCACTCTGAGGAGTGCTTCCCCCCTGCACGACAGAGAGACAGTTACTCACGGATCAATCAAGCTTTTCAAACAGCTTTTTCATATTTACAATAAGAATTCATCTGCCAAACACAGAAGCTGCGAAAATAAAACTGCAAATACAAAATGAAGATTTTTTTTTTATTTTTTAAGACATGAATGTTTTCACACCGACACAAATGTTTGGCAGATTTTCGCATGTGAGTTGCTTGTTCAGACCAAGAAGGCTACTCAAAGGATGTGGTACATATAATATGCCATTTGCTTATCAAGATGCTGATTTATTTGTATTTTTTCTTTTTTAATAATATTCTTATGTTGGTCTCAGTATTTAATTTGCTATGAGCTGATATTTACTATGACTGACAGCTGTTGCAACTTTCCATTTTTGACACTCGCTTGTCACAGAGAAAGAAAGTCAAACGGTCTAATTTTTTTCACTCAGCTTGGTGTGAACAAGTCTAAAAGGCATAATTTTCTTTAGTGCTGGGTGGTATGACCAAAAATTTATATCACAGTATTTTTCAAAATTAGACTGCTTTCACGGTATATGACGGTATTTATTTTTTTCATGCATGACCGGGTGTTAACCACATTTTCTACTGATTGAGAGAGGAAAAACTGCAGTAGATTGACTTAAAATGCCCTTTTTTACTGTCATGATGAGCGAATATTGTAGAAATATTCCACACTAAATAGTGACTAAACACGACCCATTAATACATGTTAACCAGGAGTCACTCTCATTTATAATCTCGACATCGTCTGATAAAATCAACATGCATCTAATGTTACACTAAAGACCGGCTATGCGGTGGTTTTGGCTATATTACTTTTTTGTCTCATGCAGCGCACTGCCTGCGTCTGAGTAACAAACTAAAAAAAAAAACAACAAACAAAAAAGTGCATAATATTAACAGATGAACTATGCTCATATTTATAATTCCAAACAGTCAGTTAGTGGCAGGTGCTTGGAAACGCTGTTTTGTACTCATTTACTGAGGAGTCTGCTGCGGTACGGCCAGCTGAAAGCGGTGCTTCTCTGCCGCTCACTGCACAGAACAGACGCAGAGAGAGGCGACACTGCGCCGGGAGAGTCAGATCTCACGCTCGCAGGGCAGCACTGGAGACATCTTCCAACTGAACCATAGCTAAGGTTTATCCAAAAAAGTCGCTAGGTTTGTCAGTTTGTATATTCTATGGAAAAAAAGCCACTAAAAGGGTCTGAAAGTTGCTAAATATAGTGTTAAAGTCGAGCTCGTGTGTGTGAGACGCGGGAGCTGATGGCAGCGGACGGTGGATATTGTGGATGAGTTCTTCTGTGTCATCACGTTCTACAGCTTCAGAACTTTCACGCTTAGTAACACATACAGCTGTGTCCTCGCCACAATGCAATAGTGAAAAGAGACCCCTCTCAAACAGTGTCGCTTTCCGAACGTTATTTAAATGACACCCGTATTGCGGTATTTTAAAAATTCATATCATAAGAAAAATAAACACCGGTATTCGGTATGAACCGGTATACCGCCCAGCACTAATTTTCTTTATGCAATATATTCTTTTTTCTTCTGATTTTTTTTTTTTTTTTGATCAAACATTTTAGTTTGAGGTGGACATTTCTTGACAGCTTCCACAAAATTGAACCAAACATTCAAATAACACTGCCAAACATTAAGATAATTTAAATAAAATCATTGCATTAGTCGATTAATCAAATAAATAATCAACAGAGGTTTTTGTATGCTTAATACATCCTGCAAGTTAAAAAAATGCATTTATGTGATAACCCTCAGAAAACAAATGCACAGGAAAAATGGAGTGAAAGAATGTTCGCTTTGACGTGTTTGGTTTAAATGCATTTGGTTTATGTTTGCATATTTATGTTTATATTAACGTTCGCGTCTTTGTACAGACATCAGTAGGATCCCAGGGTAAGGAACAATTTGATAGTTTATTTTCGATGGCATCCCAGATCATGTCAGAGGATTAATCAAATAAATAATCAACAGATTATTCAAGTATCCAAAAAAAAAACATTAGCTGAAGCCCTATTTAAACTATTAAGGAGTAATTATGCTGTAAGTTTTTACAGCATGAAAAGCATTTTGCCCATACTTTTCAAGCTTCGTTTTATTGTGTGCCTTATGAAAAGAAATAACTTCATAAAATATACTGAGATGTATACCGTATATTGCCATTCAGCCTAAAACAAAATACAGATATGATTTTTGGTCCATATCGCCCACCTACCCAAATGAGCAGACCATGATCTTTAAGATCTGCTGATACAGCTGTGACAGCTGAAGAGAGTAGTTTATCTGTCATGAACTTACCAGCATCATTGGCGTCATCTAGTTTGGGGATCCCTTTAATCTTGCTGTGTTTGACAGAGGAGCATTTCTTGTTTAGTTGCGTCTGGGCCTTAAACTTCACCCAGTTCAGAATGCTCTCCACAATACCACAGTTTGTAGCCTATGGTGGGACAAATCAATCAGACATCGCCACAACTTAACACATATTAAAGTCAGCGTTAAATCAGAACTGACATAATTACTTTTTTTAATTTATTTTTTTGTTACTTGTTTTCTCATACACAATTCACTGGTCACAGCTTCAGTTTCATGTTGACTTCAAAGCATGCAATTATTTTTGTTATGTCTATAAAGCCAGAAGCTCTTAATGATGAGAGGAACTCTAAATTAAAACGTGATACATTAAGAGCAAAGTTTTACTGTTACAATAAGTGCTATAAGATATGTGTCAGAATCATGATAGGAGATCATCACACACTTACAGCTCTGACGAATTTCTCAGAGAGAACACATTTGGAGCCAAAGTTTTTGGTCTGTAGAGTCATGTTCTCCTTGGTCTGGGAATCAAAGGTTGGGTTCTCGATCAAGGCATTCACAAATACCCACACATGGTTTTTAACCTGAAATTAAAAAAAAAGATTCTCTTAGATCTGTTAAGAGACCAAAGAACCAAATATTCAAGTGTCCGGACAGATATTTTATCGTATCAGTGTGTTGAACTGTCAATATACACCTGGAATGGTTTCACAGAGACTCCAGCTTTGTTCTTCTTCTTGACCACTTCAATCAGTTTCGCCACTATTTGGTCCACAACATAGTCAACATGTCTTCCTCCCTAAGATATCACACAGCTCATGAGTATCACATGACTTTAAAAGAAGTATTGTAACACCAGAGCAATGATCAGAAATCACAAGAGCAGCAGAAGTGATGCTGCCATCTGCCATCCCCAATTTCAGTAATGAAAAACAGTGTTTCAGAAACCTTGGTGGTGGCAATGCTGTTGACGAAGCTGATTTGCTGAAAGCCCTTCTCACTCATGGTGAGACACACTTCCCAGCGCTCATTCACCGACTCATTCACCACCTTCAGAGCAACACCCGTCTCATCCAGTTTATCCTTCACATACAGATCCACATAACTGCGGAAACCATTCACCTGCAGCACGAGACACAAACACAGATGCTCATGAGGGAGAAGGCTGTCTAAAAATGTTTCTATGTCTGTTAGATTTAAAGGGGCCATGACATAAGAAACCAAATTTCCCTTGATCTTTTGATACAGAAGAGGTCTTTGTATGCTTAATACATCCTGCAAGTTTCATAACTTAAAATGTCCTCATCATCAATAAAAAAGCATTTATGTGATAACCCTGAGAAAACAAATGGAGTGAAAGAACGTTCGCTTTGACGCGTTTGGTTTAAATGCGTTTGGTTTATGTTTGCGTATTTACGTTTATATTAACATTCACGTCTTTGTACAGAAATCAGAAGGATCCCAGGGTAAGGAACAAGTGGATAGTTTATTTTTAATGGCATCCCGGATCGTGTCTTGAGGAGGATTGATCGGAAGATTTTGTTTTATTAACGAGGCACATTGTCATGGAGAGTTCACAAAGAAACATTTGTTGAAAGATGAAGCGGTACTAGATCTGACTGCTTCAACCGTAAGTAAATGATTTCATATTGCTTTGTCTGAAAATTACCATTTTATTTTGATCATGTTATTTTGAACACTCGTTGATACTGTTTCCTATACAATGACGTTAGCCAATCATAACAGTGGCCAATTACTGAGAAGCCTTAAAGGTGCAGTGTGTAATATTTAGGAGGATCTTTTGACAGAAATGCAATATAATATACATAACCATGTTTTCAGAGGTGTATGAAGACCTAACATAATGAACCGTTATGTTTTTATTAACTTAGAATGAGCAATTTATATCTACATACACCGCGGGTCCCCTTACATGGAAGTCACCACCATGTATGTACAGTAGCACTTAATGGACAAACAGAGCACGTTTCGTCACTATGTTGTTCTTGCGAATAAAACACTGACACAATGATGAAGAAGTAATAATAATAGTCGCAATAACATTGTTTTATTGAATAATTAAGTAAATATAATTCCTTAATTTACGTTTGTAAAGAAACCTCATTGCTGGCTATCTCTGCTGTCTCAGACTACGACATCTTAGTCCTGTATCGGGCACCGTAGCTTTTCTAAAGTGAGGGGTGAGCGGGGGACTGAGCCGTTGGTTGCATTTGGCAACCTCAACAGCTAAATGGCGCTAAAATTTACACACTGCACCTTTAAAGGACCCGCCCCTTAAAACAGGTCGTTTTAGAGAGAGGGTCAAAATGAGGGTTGAAAATAATAATTTTTCCACTTTTTTTTATTTATTTTTTTGCGCAAAAAAACTTTATTAACATTTTAAGTAAACCACAAGGAACATATTAATAAATAAAATCCATGTCATGACCCCTTTAAAGAGGAATCTCGTCAGATTGTTGTCAAGAAAGCACATAAGCTTTTTTTTTCATATGGAAATGACAGGTGACTTACAGGTAGCTTCTTTCCGTTGAGCATGACTTTAACGCCCCTACAAGAGCCGGCCACATCATACGCCCTGCGTGTCAGCAAAGCCACAATGTCCTTGTCCAGTTTCTCCATCTTGAATTTGGCCAGATCAGGCTGGAACGTGACACATGTGAAGTCTTCACCATCAAAGTGCTTGATCTTCGCCTCACTGCTCTTTCCCATGTTGTCCTGCCATGTCTTTGGAAGAATTGGGAAGAAAAACTTTAAGTAAATGTGTAAGACATCAAAATAGCTGCTATTTTATGATAACCAACACAGATTTCCTGTATTACAAATTCAAGAAATGGCTGTACCTGTTTGAAGCTCCGTTTGTACTCTTTGCAGGCCGTCTCCACTGTAAACTTTGTGCTGAATATGTTACACAGCTTTGCGCCATATCCATTCCTGCCGCCTGAAGAACACCAGATTGATAAGTTAAATTCATTTGAACACTAGAGTTGAACAAACAGCACAAACGCATCTAAACTGCAAACTAGAGATGGCTCGGTATGCGTATCGGTACCGTTCGGTTCTTGGACAAATTCCAAAAGGAAGTGATCATCCCTATCCCCTTGGAGTGGGGACTTTGGAGTGAGCAGGGCACGTGCGTGCCATTATGTAGTCGTTTGGAATGCACTTGGCGAAGGGAGCGATGTAATTTCCTCATTATCTTCAGCTGGCATGTTCCCGTGACAACGCAGCGCGGTGTGCGTCAGCAGATTCGCTGAGGGACACCGGCATAAAAAAAAATATAGGCCTACATTTTATATTTTAAAAAAAGTTTTATACATATTAGTTTTTATAGATTGGCATATTTTAAAAACTTTTTAACATAAACAATGTATGTTTATTTGCAACAGTTATGCTAACAACAATAAAAAGACATTTATGATATTAAAACAGCGACATCTGCTGATTGACACTGTGCTGCGTTGTCACGGGAACATGCCAGCTGAAGATAATGAGGAAATTACATCGCTCCCTTCACCAAGTGCATTCCAAATGACTAAATAATGGCACGCACGTGCCCTGCTCACTCCAAAGTCCCCATTCCAAGGGGATAGGGATGATCACTTCCATTTGGAATTTGTCCGAGAACCGAACGGTACCAATATGCATACCGAGCCATCCCTACTGCATACTATCTAAGGCTGCATGATTATGACCAAATCATAACTGCTGATTATTTTTCTTGATACTGTAATCTTGATTATTAATGGCAATTAATAAAATGAATTTGTAATATTCAATATGTGTGTCATATTCTTTATGCAGCTACAATATTCAAAACATTATTGCAGTTGAACACATAAACGTATTAAGACAGTGCCTAAACATTCACCAACAAATTCCTCTTAAAAATATAAAAAACAAAAGCTGTTATTTAAACTGTGAATAAATTATACACAGAAAGCGAGCAACACGGTAATATTAGAACACTTTTAATCTGTTATAATTAGAACCCGACCGATATGTCATTTTTGCCGATTTTATCGGCCGATATGAGCCTGTCGCAGATATAGCGTATCGGCGAATATGCCGCCGATATGCCACCGATATGAACATTTTTTTTACAGAACATAAAACGCAGATAAAATAATTGTATATGGTGTAATTACATAGTTTGTCCAGCAGAGCTCCATTGTTTGCTACTGGCGACTTGGATGAAACGCTTTAAAGCTTCATTGAAACTTTGAACGGCCATATCTCTGTAACAGTGCGGCGGATCCGCATCAAATTCGGGGGATCCCTTCAGCTCGAGGAACCCTCTCGAACGCCGAATCGAGTGTACGTCTCGAGGCTCCCTTTCGAATGAGACCACCCCTGCGTCGATAGCCCCCGGGGTCCGGGAGTTACGGGGGGTTAAATTCGCAGGCGGGCGCCGACGGATCTGGTGATCCCGGGGGGCTACCGAGGCACGGAGGGTGGCGTTCGAGAGGGCTCCTCGAGCTGAAGAGATCCCCCGAATTTGGTGGAGATCCGCCGCCACGTTCGCGAGATAATGACATCAGCCAACACTTTAACTTCAGTAAAGAGGCCTCCTGTTCAGGCTGTAGCATTCAAGTGGTGTCTTATTCGACCGTAAGTGCCCTGCGAAGTGGACTTCACATGATATTCCGCCATAATTCCAGTTCCAAGGGAACGTACACATTACATTCAAAGGGCATTAAAGTGCACAAGATGTGAATTTAAATTGTATTTATTTACAGTCATATATTATGTCACACTTCACACTTCTCTAGTAAGTTTTGTCTGTGTGTGAAGACAGTAGCGCAAATCCGTGAATGAATGTTCTGAAGTGAAATAAACTTCAACGGAATAAAGTTGAATGGAACTGAATTGAAATAAAGTTAAATAAACTTCACCTTTACTGTTCATTGCACTGATGTCAGACTCATTTTGGATAATAAAGTTTATTGTTAAATTGTTAAATGCCCTGCCTCCATTACTTTGTCACGTCATTATAAGTGTTTGATCACCACATTTGAGTGATTATTGCAATAAATGTGTTTATGTATATATATATATATATATATATATATATATATATATATATATATATACACATATATATATATATATATATATATATATATATATATATATATATATATATATATATATATATTCTGTTTATGTATATACTATAGTATTCTATACTATAGTACCAGTCAAAAGTTTGGACACAGGAATGGGAAAGTGTCCAAACTTTTGACTGGTACTGTACTATAATATACACAAAGATTATCGGCCGATACATCGACATCGGCCTTTTTTTATGCCGTAATACCGGTATTGGTATCGGCCCCCAAAAAACCCATATCGGTCGGGCTCTAGTTATAATCACTCACTGCAGGTTTACAGTTTCACATTATTGTTTGAGACCATATGCACTCTCACAAACAATCCTGTTATAATCAATGACCTGTCTACACTGTAGAATAAATGTCTTATTGACACTGTCAACAGCTTGTGAATGCAGAGCTAGCAAAACCAAAACATTTCCATTTCCATTCAGTCATTTAGCAGACACTTTTTGCAAAGCGACTTACAAATGAGTATAATAGAAGCAATCAAAACCAACAAATGAGCAAATAATATGCAAATGCTATGACAAGTCTCGGTTAGCCTAACACAGTACATGTAGGAAGGTGTTTAAATATATATATATATATATATATATATATATATATATATATATATATATATATATATATATATATATATATACGTGTATGTATATATATATATATATATATATATATATATATATATATATATATATATATTTAAACACCTTCCTACATGTAGGAATTATCCACTAGGCCTATATATATATATATATATATATATATATATATATAGGCCTATGTTTAATAAATAAAAAGAAAACAAGTAGATAGGAAAAGAATAGTGTTAGAGGGTCTTTTTTATAATAAATAAATAGAAAACAAATACATAGAACAGAAAAAGAATAGGGAACGCTAGTGTTAGAGGGTCTTTCTTATAATAAATAAATAGAAAACAAGTACATAGAATAGCAAAAGAATAGCGAAAGCTAGTGTTAGAGGCCTTTTTTAAAGAAATCAAGCAGAAAATGAATAGAGAGTGCAAGTGTTAGAGGACTTTTCTTCCTGCTTCCTGCTCATCTTCCTAATGTTGTACAAAGCAAATCTACAGGACCGGGCAGTTTTAGCAATGTGGTCTGGAGAAATTCAGCTGATCATCAACTGGATGGTGAAATTGTGATGAAACGATGGGTTAGCTGAAACCACAAGCAGTTCTGTCTTGGCAAGGTTGAGCTGAAGGTGATGGTCCTTCATCCAGCAAGAAATGTCTGTTAGACAAGCTGAGATGCGAGCAGCTATCGTCGGATCATCAGGATGGAATGAGAGGTACAGTTGAGTGTCATCAGCATAGCAGTGATATGAAAAGCCATGTTTCTGAATGACAGAGCCTAGTGATGCCATGTAGACAGAGAAGAGAAGTGGTCCAAGAACTGAGCCCTGAGGCACCCCAGTAGCTAGATGTTGCTACTTGGACACCTCACCTCTCCAAGAAAACCTTGAAGGACCTATCTGAGAGGTAAGACTCAAACCACTGGAGTGTGGTTCCTGAGATGCCCTTTGCAAATAGGGTTGGCAGGAGGATCTGGTGGTTAAAGGGGGCATAACACATACACTTTCACCCAATCTCATGTTAATCTTAAGTACCTATAGAGTAGTATTGCATCCTTCATATCTCCAAAAAGTCTTTAGTTTTATCATATTTATAAAAGAAAGATACAGCTTTACGATTCTCTCCGAAAAAAGCCGAGCTCCTGGAGGCACGCTGTGGGCGGAGCAAAAGAGTGACGAGCACTAGAGCCCCGATCACCAACAAAACAAAGACATTTGATGCAGTTTCACTTACCGTCTGCAGTTCTGAATCATGACCGGTATCATTTATAGCTGGGACCGCTCCATCTTTCAGTATCAAATGATGTGCAAATCCAGAGTCGAACGGGCCTTGTTTATAAAACGTTCGTCAACAAACACACTTGACAAACTCCATTGCTGCCCCGAAAAAACTGCATCCACTGTTTACTAGGGGTGGCTCGATACCACTTTTTCAGAACCGATCCCGATCCGATACCAAAAATTCTGAGTATCTGCCGATACCAATATCGAACCGATACCTGGGCAGTTTTTTTTTTAATCAGTGTTAAATTTTTGTACCTCAATGTGTGTTGACCTGATCATGACTTTTTTTGTGTTACACACAATCTACTAAATATAGACAACTTTACTGTAAAGAAAAACAACTAATGAATCCATATATAATTATAATCTATGACAAAAATACTATTATAAACTAGGTTAGTGGATAATTCAGTAGCAAAAGTTACTCTAGAAAAACCATGAGTGCACAATTTTATAAAATGTAAAATTAGTGGGAAAAAAACATTATTTAGTGGGGAACAAATAAAAGTGAATAAGTGTAGGACTAAATCTAAAATGATAATGTAAAATGATATACATGGCTCTTTGTACTGTTGTAAAATACATTCATGAAAAACAAGTAATGGTAACACTTTATTTTAGGGTCTCTTAACTAGTTGCTTATTAGCATGCATATTACTAGAATATTAGCCATTTATTAGTAGTAATTAAGCACATATTAATGCCTTATTCTACATGACCTTATTCTACATCCCTAATCCTACCCAATACCTAAACTTAACAACTACCTTACTAACTATTAATAAGCAGCTTATTAGGAATTTATTGAGGGAAAAGTTGTAGTTAATAGTGAATAAATGTTCCCTATTATAAAGTATTACCCAAGTAATATATTTATATATAAATATATATACTAGGGGTGGCACGATACCACTTTTTCAGAACCGATACCGATCTGATACCAAAAATTTTGAGTATCTGCCGATAGCGATAGCGATATCAATCCGATACCAGGGCAGTTTTTTTTTAAATCAGTGTTGAATTTTCATACCTCAATGTGGGTTGACCTGATCATGACTTGTTTGTGTTATACACAGTATACTAAATATAGACAACTTTATTGTAAAGAAAGACAACAAATGAATGCATATACAAATATAATCTATGACAAAAATACTATTATAAACTATACTGGATAATTCAGTCGCAAAACCCTACTGTAAAAAACAACAGAACCATCACAGAAAATTCTAATGGTTTTCACTACAAATACACAAACATTACAAACCATCAACTTTTAACCCTCTGGGGTCGACAAACGCGGATATGCGTTTTGTGGCAGATTTTCCTGATAAGGCCGAAATGAGCTTGAATTACTCTGCCATTTTTGCCAAGAGCAATACACCATTCGAATCTGTAAGGGGTCTACTTTTATTTGTATACACTCATTATAACAACTAAACTTTGTGCTTTTGAAGAATAAAGAAAACAAACAGGGTGCGCTCTCTGCCTTCTCCGTCTCCGCGAACTGCTTTTAGAAACGCGTCACTAAAATGAACTGTAACTCAGCAAATACTCAGCACAAAGACATGGGAGTTATATCTATAGAAAGCTTGAAGTGTCTACTTTTAAATGAAGTAAGTCATATCGAAAACAAACATTCTGTGATAAAGTAATCCGTATGAAACCAACACGATGTTCGGTCTTTCCCATCTAACTCATTATCTTTAATGCAATCCCGCCCCCTAGCGGCTCACGCTGTTCATATGTAAATATCCACGTGAGACACGTGCGCATGGAAACGCCCAACATAAACAAAGCGTGAGGAGATCGTTCATCGCGGCTACTGTTCGTTTCTGCAAGAAGACGTGCTGAGTAAAGGCTGGATTTCCCTCAAATGAAGAACAAGATTTCATCCAGAAGAGAAGATCAATCTGATGAGTAAGTAATGTTTCTTTTATTGCATTAGTTAACGTGTTATTGTGACATAAACTTGAACACATTACTAGTTGGGTTTTTCCCAAACTACAACATGATGAATGCTACGCATCTAAGAATGTTTAGACCATGTTTATTATTAATAATCTGTTCACAAATATATTTTAATAGCGTGCTAAACGATAACAATTACTTCTCAAATATAAAATATCCCTTTTTTATAGTACAAATTACATCCTTTTATAGTACAAAGCATGCGTGAGTCTATGGCTGCAGAATCATGTCTTAGGCAACTATAAATTCATACATGATGTTCAGGATGGCTATATGACTACAAAATCATAGTTGGATTTTTCCCAAACTATAATTCCTGACTACAATGTTTGAAATTGAGTAAAACATTTTGAATATGATAGGCAATTCATTGTATTTAAATTTCTTACAGTACGATGATGTTTTCATGCCCTATATAAAACAAAAGTAATATGAATGTACACTGTAACATGATGAATGCTACGAATCTAAGTATGTTTAGAACATGTTTATTATTAATAGCCTACTCTGTTCAAAAATAGATTTAAATAACGTGCTAAACAATAATAATTAGTTTCTCAGATATAAAATGTTTTTGTTTTTACGATAGTACAAAGCATGCGTGAGTCTATGGCTACATATATACAGATGCTCGTGATATTAACATGCTCACAAATGTTTTTTTTTTTTGTTTTTTTTTGTATTTTATTGAATCAGATACCTGCACCACAGATGAATCCTGCTGACTTTCAGTCTCTTCAAACTGTTTTCCTCTGAGAGCGCTGTACCAACATCGGATTTTCAACTACACTGATATTCTATGGTAAAACAAGCTCCTTGACTACTGATTATGTTTTTTTCTTCTTGAATCCATGGAAAAGAGCAGAAACACTTAAATAAAACAAGTAAATATCAGGTATGATTTACTTGTTTCACTTGTTGAACAGAATCTGTTGCAGAAATGACTCAAAGTCTGTTCACATCTCTGTGGTTAGATCAGTGTGCACAATAATGTGTATTTGACCTTCATTATGTATGTTTTGATTATACTGTGTTGTAAATAAAATACAAATAATTAAAAAAAAAAAAAAAAAAATTCAATCTCCTCACATTCTCTTACCTGCCTCAAAGTCACAGCCACACTGATGGGCCATTAGGGGAGGGCCCTTTGTCTCTCAGGGGAGAATCACTTAATATTCAAGGCCATTGCCACGCCCTCGCATATAGGCTTTCGATCACAAAACATGTCTTTAAAAATTTAAATCAATATTTTTTTTTCTGCGAGTGAGTAAACAAGCTGATTTTCACATAATTTTGAAGCAAAAACTCTAGGCTACAAGATCCAGTTCTCAAAAGTCTTGTAAACAGATGTTCTGTATGTGTTTTATGGCCTTATTTCAGTGACTTCAAAATTTTAGTTTTTCACTAACCACGCATAAACGTTGCTTTCTCAAAAACACAATCATGTACATAAATGCTGCTAACATATTATTATAGCCCAGTTTGTGCTGTTTACAGTGCTATTAGACTTTAGCCATTTATACTTTTATAAGTAACTGAAAAAAGCACAAATGTCAGGGCATGTCAAAACTTCTCCAGGCCCCCAAAACACCCTCACACCCCAGAGGGTTAACCATTAAAACCATTAAAAAATGGTTTTCTGCAGTGTGTTTTGGGATATATTCCATTAGGATGTATTGGTTTTAACAAGCCACCAATAGAAGGTGACCAATTACTAGTAGAGACCCACAGGGTCCATTACAGTTTCCATTAAAACCAACACAAGTCCCATTATAACCAGTAAAACCATTACAAATTTTGTGATGGTGTCTATTGTTTAGAAAAACACAATTTTATAAAATCTAAAATTAGTGAAAAAAAAAAAAACATTATGGGGAATAAATAAAAGTGAATAAGTGTAGGACTAAATCTGGTAAAATGATATGCATTGCTCTTTGTATTGTTGTAAAATACATTCATGAAAAACAATATATTTAGATATAAATATATACACTGTAAAATTAAAAGACATTTGTTTTAAAATTATAGCACAGTAATGAGGCAGAAACATATGATAGATAAAACGAACAAGAAAGGCTATTAATAATCTTTAATTGTGCAAAAGTATTATGATACGAAAGGCTCCAATTACAGAGCGGCGCAAAGCACTTATGCGCATCTCGTGTGCAGAATGATGCGCTTGAAGCAACATGGAGTCACAGCACACGGAGTCACAGCGCACAGCACTCCGTCCGCACAGAAAGGTTTAAAGCACAAAGTGAAGAGATATTAATGCGTAGTGTATTAAATCTGTGTGATAGTTTATTGAGCCTTTTCTTTTAACAGTTTTAAATTTCAGTTACTGTGCTCGTTAAGAACATAGTGCTCTCTAGTCCAGTGTTGTGATCTAACAGACATCAACACGATTTTGAAAACAGCACAAAGATACAGTCCTGAAAGATAAAGTCCTTTTATGCAAAACCTTTAAATCTTTAATAAAATAAATCTTTAAGAAAATTTTTTATTTACAGATCAAGCATAATATTAGGAACATTTAATAATCTTGCAGAGAGTTTCATCGTCTTGACTGTCGTAACTGAACACAGTTTGAACGCTGAATGGAGGATGACAGATAGCCAAAGTGGAGAGAAGAGTTTACATGAACTTGACTTAAATATTCATCTGTACCTCACAATTAAACTATGTAACGGCTTCAAAACACTTGAAATATAGTGCACGAAAACTTTATGGTGTTTTATAATGTGTTTGTGGCTTTTGTGGGGCTTAATAATAACACAGTAGTATACGCACAATATTGGATTTGGATCGATCTCGTCTGACCGATACCCCGATCCGGCAAAAAATGCCAGTATCGGAGCGATAACATTACTGAATATCGGATCGACGCACCCCTACTGTTTACGTAACGCTGGGTTGTTCGAGAAGCTGAACAAGGTTATCTTTCCCTCACAACCAAAAACACACTTCTTTAGAGACAATCTTCCCGAGCGAGTCATGCCCATATAAGGAGTTCCACCCTCATTTATGTCATGAAGAGCCACAATCTGGGTTGTACGAACCCAGAAGTAAGATTTTTGTTATACGTCCAAATTGTTTTTTGAAACTTTGTCTATGCTTAGCATAAGAATCCAACTCTTTAACAGTGTAAACAACTCTGAATGCATGAAACAGCATTGCACTAGGGCTGCACGATATTGGAAAAAACTCACATTGCGATATTTTGTTTTTCTGCGATATATATTGCGATATGAAAAAAAAAAAAAAAATCACCAAATGACTTGAATAGCTCTGTTTGGAGAGAGAAAAAATATTGATTTTGTAGGTGAGTAAATCAGCATAGGAAATAAACAATTTACAAGCATAGATAAATATAATAGAACAAAGATACAAATGAAATAAACAGTGCTTTGTATTTTTAAGGCAAGTCCAACAGTATTCAGGTGCAGAAATTGAATAATAAAATGTAAAATAACACTGCATAATACAGTCTTCATTGTATAAATTAAATCTAATAAATCTGTGTTAAAGCTACAAAAGTGATTTTTCTCTGTTTTGTTGTTTGATTATGACACAGAAAGCAACAGAGACATTAAACTGCTGTTATTGTTATCCTCTTTCTTTCTCAATTGTTTACCTAAGACATAAGCAACTGTTTTTTTTTTTTTTTTTTTTTACAAGGATACTTGGAGACATGCATTTTGACACGGTTTCGCGCATATGTGTCGTACTACACTGGATGCGGCGCGACACGACGAATCCCCGCCAGTAAACTGATATGCCTCGCTCTATTTATGACGTACTGACACAAAGTTGACACGATTGGCAACGGTCGCTTTGTCGCATCCAGTGTAGAAAGACTTTGGGGCTGTTCACATGGTGCATCTGCAAACGCGTGGAAAACTCCCGCCGCGCCACTTCCTCCTCCTTTCCAAAGTGCTCGGGAGCTTGCGCTTTCCTGGCGCCTGCCGTTGCTAAACATCCGTGATGTGCTCTCCTCGACGACGCGGAAGTTTCAACAAAGGATAAATGGATTTCCACCACTGAAAATCGCTTGCAGTAGCTCTGCTACTAAATTTATTTAAAAATGGGTATCTCTGTACAGCTGTTGCGTCCGGTGTAGACACGGTGTCTGTGTGTGAGCAAAGAAAACTATCAGTATAAATATAATGATCAGGCCTACTAAACATCGCACATCCTGCGATGTGACTATCGCGGATGCGCACATCGCGATATCGATGCTGAAACGATATATATCGTGCAGCCCTACATTGTTCTCTAAAAGAGCTGGGTTAAGAGTGGGTTTCTTAAGTAGTGGGGTTATAAACACCAGTGTGAAGGGATGTGATGATATGAGTGAGTGCTGAATGAATGAATGATGCATTTATATAGCGCTTTTATGTGTATTGCTGTACACCCAAAGCGCTTTACAATCATGTGAGGGGTCTCTCCTCAACCACCACCAGTGTGCAGCATCCACCTGGATGATGCGACGGCAGCCACAGGACAACGGCGCCAGTGCGCTCACTGCACACCAGCTGCAGGTGGAGAGGAGAGAGAGAGATAGAGCCAATTCAGTGGATGGGGATTATTAGGAGGCCATGATTGGCAAGGGCCAGTGGTGGGAATTTGGCCAGGACACAGGGGTTACACCCCTACTCTTTACGAGAAGTAACCTAGTTTTCCCAGGTCTCCCATCCAGGTACTGACCAGGCTCAACCCTGCTTAGCTTCAGTAGGCAACCAGTCTTGGGCTGCAAGGTGATATGGCTGTGGCATATCACTGGTACAATGGCAGGAGAAATGGCTTGAAGGAGATGAGATGGAATAAGATCAAGCAGGCTGGTAGTAAGATGACTGGAAAGGTTGAGTTTAGAGACTTCTGCCTCAGAGATTGGAGAGAAGGATGTGAATGAGTGTATATTTGCTGGTAAGATATGTGGCAGAAGGGGTAGTCTGGAAGACAGGGGGCAGACAGTTTCTAAACAAGACGTAAGAGTGGAGCAGAAAGCATCAGTAGCAATGTTAGCATCAAGAGATGATAACTGTTTAGGGGGAGGAAGCGAAGATGAAACCACAGAAGATAGCCGGGAGGGTGAGAGTGAGCATAGGTTACGTCGAAAGATGACACGTGGAGGGGTATGTGTTGTGTAAAGAACCATGTTGAGGTTAAGAGTGAGGAGGAAGTGATCCGAGGTGTGCAGTGGAGTAACCAGTACATGATCAGTAAAGCAGTGTCGTGTGTAAATAAGGTTGCCTGATTTGTGAGTAGCCACAGTTAACACTCGCTTGAGATCAAAAAAGGCAAGCAGAGTGTGGAAGTATGCAGCCTGAGGTTTATCTATGTGGATGTTGATGTCTCCAAGCATAACTAGGGGAGTACATCCTCAGGAAAGTTTGAGAGCAACACATCTAATTCTTCCAAGAAGTTACCTTGTGGTCCTGGAGGTCGATAAACAAAATGGATTTTAAGAGGATGGGTAATAGTAACTGAATGTGATTCAAGGTACTTTAGATATCCAGATTAAGAGTGAGGAGATGGATTTCCTACTAAATGGATTTTAAGAGGATGGGTAATAGTAACTGAATGTGATTCAAGGTACTTTAGATATCCAGAGATGGTAAAGGATTAAATTTCCAGTCATTAGAGATAAGCAGACCAGTACCTCAACCTCTTCCAGTGAGATGGGGAGTGTGGGAAAATTAGAAATTATTGGAGAGTGCTGCAGGAGTAGCAGTGTCCTCTGGTTTGATCCAGGTCTCTGTCAGGGCCATGAGGTGTAGCCTTGAATGACTAGTAATAGATGTAATGAAATCTGCTTTGTTTTCTGCAGACTGGCAATTCCAGAGACCAATAGAAAAGTATTAGCAGACATAGGCAAAGTGCTTAGGTTGTTAGGATTGCGCTGCCAACAGTGTGTGGTTTGCAAGTGGCAGTAACAGTAGGAATTTGAGAACAGATAGTAAAAATCTGTCATTAAAATCTGAAACCAAAGTGAAACAAGTTGTAGGAAAGAGGACGAATAAAAGTGATACTTATGTGATACCCTTGTCTGTGTCCTTGCTCAGTGGAGTCGCTGGTCTTTACACTCTTCTGGCTTCACACGAGGGCTGCCGCGATATACTAACTTTATTTATACTCGTCTGACAAAACGAATTGTATTTAGCTGAACACACTTTACTGTTTATCACAACAAAGGGCCAAGCAAGTGCATGACACTGACAAGGTACGCAGTAAAGCACGAGACCAAACGCTGCTTCAGCAAGTCTCAACACAGTAAACAAAACAAGTGTTTCCTAGCGACGCCAACTGCGCTGAAATCTGAGACAAGAAATAAATACACTTGCGCGTTGCTTTTAACTTCCAATGATTAACTTAAAATTGAAAATTGATTGAAAACAGTCAGTGACCTTGCGCTGAAAAACTTTAAAAGTAACTAAATCAAGTTTAATTACGTTTCCCTACAAGGATCACCCCGTTCTGTGGTTTGAAAGGACTGTGGGACATGAGCAGAACAGAGCCCATCTCTTGTCTCATAAATTCCAAGTTTTCTCCAAATATTAACAAGCAACTTTTTGTAAAATAAAATAAAGACATTTATATTGGATGTCAACAGTGCGTGTGAAATGTCCTGTACTACGGAGACCCACACATGACGTACAAAAAATAGATATCAGAAAAAAATATTATAATAACAATTTTCTCTTACAACTAGTTAATTTGTTCATACTTAATTTGTGGCCACATTTCATTCATTCTTTTCCTTGTTAAATTAAAATGGAGGAACGAATTTGTACAATATGGCCATGATTTAACTAAAATGAGAATAAATTAATTTGTGGCCTTGATATCTTTCACTTTTCTCCTGCATGTCATGCTCAGGGCTCCATACAAATAAACTTGACTGCCTTAACTTGTCTTACAAGCACAAACATACTAAACGTGAATGGCAAAATAACCAACCCTGTGACATCACAGGTTACAGTACTGCAAGATGTCGTGTTTGTTATATGATTAGATATAGATACATTAACTATTGATTAGAATGGAAATCCATTTACTAAATGATAAATTTAGCTGACTGACTGCTTCAGATCCCCTTTTTTATCACTTTGAGTGGATTTCTTCAGCATCGGTGGACAGGTAGGGTAAAAATATAGCATAGTCTCTTGTAACTTTTTGCTTAATCACAGTTAGGAGCGTCTAACTCTGCAGTAAACTTTTTTTGACCTTCTAACTCTAGCACTCTCTATTCTAATTCTATTTTATCTATTTGTTTTCTTTTTTATTTAAAAAAGGCCTCTAACACTAGTTTTCTCTGTTCTTTTTCTATTCTATCTACATGTTTTCTTTTTATTTATTTAAAAAAAAACATCTTGCTACGTGTACTCAGTGTTGGGGAAGATACTCGGAAACTGTAGCTTGACCAGCTACAAGCTTCTCATAAATTAAAGTACTGTAGTTACGCTACATTCAAGCTACCCTTCTGAAAAAGTAGCTAGCTACATTGAAACTACTTTCAATTTTTTTTATTATTAATATTATTATTATTTTTACAATTAACATTACAAATAATTAAATAATTATTAATGAGGAATTATAATGAAGTTATAAGTAAAATATTTGGGGTTAAAACAACATACTGTAATGCAATCATGATTTCAAAGAGTAGGGTGAATTCAGGTTAATTGGGACATTTTTCCAAGCCATTTCAATGACAAAAAGTGTCCCAATCATTTGATTTTGTAAACTATCCGTTACACACAATAATAAAATACTGTACAGTTATATAGTTATATTATCTTAAACTTACTGTCAAAGTGCAAAATTGCTACTAAGGTAACATCAGTGCAAGAACAAAATGTATGCAACTTAAACTGGATACTGAGGAGTCATAAAATAAGCAGGTTAAACTCACAGCTCATGTTGTATTTACTGACTGTGAATGGAGATGTCATTCATCAGCTGCGCGCATGAACACTGCGCTTTGCATGAATCCCGCCGCAACCATCCTTTGCCAAATGATAAGCAGACTACTATACCGCAATTTTATTTTCTGTTCGATTAGTGTTCATTACAAAACTGTGGGGGGACAGGTTATATTATGACCGTTCATCGTTGTAAAATAGACATTTGATCTAGAGTGCAATAAAGAAAAATTTATCAGTTTAAAAGGGCTATTATTCACCTCCTGTATGTGCTTTACGTCTTTGACGTAGACCGCATTTTAATCTTTGTTTTGCGTAAATTACAGTTGATTCATGTGAAATATCCAGTCCTGCACATCCTTTGCAATATCATCTGACGATCTCTTGTCGGTGGACAGACTGTAAAGGCGCGATGCGTGATATCACCACAGATGGTGGTAATGAACAAATTTAGTTTGTGATCTAGTCAGAAGAAGACGATGCATGCACTGCATCTTCACATGCATGCACTTCATGCACTTCATGCATGCACTTCAAGCTTCACAGGCTCATGACTCGTCAGAACGCAAAACAGAATGTAGCTACTTGCTGGAAAAAGTAGTTAGCTACAGGAAAAGCTACACTGTTTTAAAAGTAGCATCGCTACTGTAAAGATACTGAAAAATGTAGTTAAGCTAGTAGCATCTCTACTTGTAGCTAGCTACTCCCCAACACTGCGTGTACTGCATTAGGCTAACCGAGACTTGTCATAGCACTTGCATATTCTTGCTCTTTTGTTGGTTTCGATTGCTTCTATTGTCCTAATTTGTACGTCGCTTTGGATAACAGCGTCTGCTAAGTGACTAAATATGAATGTAAAATGTAAATACTCATGCATCATCTGAAACAGTATAGATCAAATCAGGGGTTCTCAACTCTGGCCAAAATATTTCAAAAATATAAATATCAAAATATTAAAAACATTCGAGGATTTACGATGCTGATGACCATTGAAATGCATCATCAGTTTTGTGAAAAGGGTCCATTTTGTACTGACTCGTGTTGACAAATAGGTCAAAGTGCATTTTTCTGTCTCAATATGTTGTCTGCACAGCGTGAGCCACAACTGCAAAAATCAAGATTTAACAAGGCTTAAAATGCCAATGTAAGGCATAAACACCGATATATTTTTCAATATTTTTGGTTCACTAGCACACCAATACTACACACTATTTTTTAGCTATGAAAAACAGAAATCATTATTGCATAAAATACTGCTTGCCCATTCTGTGACTTAGACAACAAGTTCAATAATGAGCAGAAAATGAGCAAAACACTACCAACAAAAACTAACTCCATCACAGAGAACTTTCTGAAGATGCACCATTGCATAATTGCAGTATTTAATTATGCACGCATGCATTACCTGTGACTTTCTTCTCAGTGTCATCATAGTTGCTAGAGGTGAGGAGATGTCCAAAGATCAGCGCAGGTACGAACATCTTCTCATCTTTGTGTTGTACCACAGGAATTCCCTTCCCATTATTCCACACAGAGATGGTGTTGGACTCTCTATTAGAACAGAGAGGACAGATTAGGACATTACAACCCAAAGAGAAAGAAGATGCAAGAAGAAGTTGGGATATTTTGATTAGTTAAAAAATAACTACAAAATACAGCTAACTAACACAATAAAAACATGATAACATAATAAAATACATGATTTCTGAACATTTGAAAAAACGGAGTTATCTGTTTTTGCAAGTAAACTCTTGATATATATATATATATTTTTTTTAATTATATATTAATTAATTATATGTTTTAATTATAAATGAAGTACTATTACTAAAGATTAATAAAAGTATTGGTTTTACAATTTTTATTCAATTTCTGTATTATTATTCAATTATTATTCTGATTATTCAATATCTTGATTGAATGCTACTGTTAAATATTCCTACTGTACCTGAAAAGCTTAAAGTGCTGTAGATTTCTTTTTTTTTTCTTATACTGTATTTATCCTGTTTGTTGTTTGCATCTTTGTCCTTATTTTTAATAACAAAGATAAAAATTAACAAAAACAACTATATTGTGAAATACATTGTTATTATGAAATAAAATTACTCTAATGATTTTTGTCATATCGCTGACCCCAACAGTACACTACAAACACACTGTAATCAAAGAATTGGAGAATAAAAAGCATGGTGATGCATCGTTTTATAATCAAATTGTTACCCTGTGAATTGGAATTGAATCGTGAGGCAAGTGAAGATGAAATCTACTAAATGAAATTTTAAAAAAATTATTTCTCTAATGTTTCTGTGAGGGTTATGTTGGGTTAGGAATAGAAAATATAATTAGCTCAAGTACGAAAACCATTACGCCCGTGGAGAGTCCCTGTAAACCACAAATGAAAGCGTGTGTGTGTGTGTGTGTGTGTGTGTGGTTATGGATGTGAAGTGAATGTGAAATGAGCAGCCATGGGTGTTTATTAGATCATTACACCCACTGCACGCTCTCCCAACAATCACATCAACTTCTTGCCACTGCAGTACTGTCAGCACCAACATTTATTTGATACAAGAGCATTTAGAGTCGTTACTCAACAGATGTGAATGAGACTTTTAAAGCAGCACTCACGGGTCAATGGTGATTTTGATGGTGGTCATGTTCTTATCTCTCTGTTTGTTATCAGCTGCGTTTACTGATGGGACAGAAAATCCAATGTTAGAGCATGAAATATCACAGATATTTATTATCCAGATATCATTTTTGAAAATAGCAGATTTACCTACAAAACTACCATTATAACAAGCGATGACATCTATATTTTTAGTGCTAGTGATTTTGATGTCATCACTAGTTATGATGGTAGTTTTACGTAACTCTTCTATTAAAAATAAAACTGCATTTATCAGCAATAAAATTCATAATTCTCTCAAATGTTTTTACATGACTACAGCAAATACAGCAATTTTCCACAAAATGAATGGTAAAAAGAGATATTATGGTAACACTTTACATTAGGGAACACTTACACTATTCACTACTAACTATTTGCTTATTAGCATACATATTATTAGCATATTGGCTGTTTATTAATACTTATAAAGCACATATTGAAGCCTTATTCTGCATGACCATGTTCTAGATGCCTTAACCCTACCTAATGCCTAAACAAAACTTCTGCAACAACTACCATACTTACTATCAATAAGCAGCAAATTAGGTGTTTATTGAGGAAAAACTCTTAGTTAATAGTGGATGTGTTTCCTAATCTAAAGTGCTACCAATATTATAAATGAAGGCATATTTTATTATTTATAATATTTATTAAAGCAATAAAACTTACTTTTATTTAAAACCACTGCGATTTTTAAAATATTGCATAATATTTGTTATAATCTTTGCAAATATCTTGTGAATCTTTAACATACTGCAAAAATCCAATCGTGTCTGCTACAAATGCTACAAATCCAAGTTTAATAAATAATACTGTACAATGAAATAAAATAAATTACTAAGCAATTATGATTGACAAAGTATGTCAAAGTCACTGAAGGAACATAACAGTATTCTTACCAAGGATCTCGTCAAAGATTTTATATAATCCAGGGACGAACGTGATCTCCCTCAAATTCATTCCGATTTCTTCATCAAAAACCCACATTTGCTACAAAACATACAATCACTTGAGTGTTATGTAAAGAAATTAAAAGCAACTGATTGCATTGAAACAGTGAGGCTTTTAAGAAATCAGTAAGGTTACAACATTTACTTGAACATTGACTCCACTACAGTTAGCAAAATGATTTTCACATTAAAAGGTTGGATTCACATTTTCCTGAATGTCAGTCTAAATTTCAGATCTCTAATCTCAATCCTGCTCAAACCTTCTCTCTCACCTGAGTGACGGGCTCCACCGAGCCGATGTAGGTGTCTGGACGGAGGAGGATGTGCTCGAGTTGCGTCTTCTTCTGGTAGATCCTCTCCACTGACATCTTCTTTGAGCTTTCTTTCTTGACCGCCTCACTCTTCCCTGCATCTCCCCGGCCGTTCACTTCCTCTTTTTTCGCACCATTGTTCTTGTCAAAGAGGGTCTGTTGTTAGATACATCCATACATGCAACTTTGTTAAACTTGTCTGCGGCTATCAAATCAACTTTTTGCTTCCTTTAATGTTGTAATTATTTTACAGACAAAGAGGGTGACCGAAATATTTGGTGAATCGTCTAGATGTCATGCATTTACAGCTGCATTACAACCGTTCTGAGTATATGATGTGCAAAATGGATACTCACTGTAAATCCTGTAAATGTGTCTGTATAATGTGTCTTTCTGTTTTTACAAGTTTGCTAAACTCACTCCACAAACTGTGTAAGGTCAGGGCTTCATAATTCTCTGAGCTGGAGCTGTCATATATATTTATATACATATATATATATATATATATATATGGAAACACTAATACTACTAACTAACACTAGCATATTGGCTGTTTATTAGTACTTATAAAGCACATATTGATGCCTTTTTTCGCATGAATCTATTATATACCCCATACCAAAACTTAACAACTACTTCAATAATAATATAATAATAATAATTGATGCAAAAGCCATAATTAATAGTTAGTAAATGGTGAGAATTAATATAAAGTGTGACCAAAAAATAATAATAATAATAGTATCTCAATGTCATTAAACGAACTCTGCAGCATTAGTGACGGTGGGTGAATTACCTTGACTTTTGAGATTTTTTAAAGCATTTTCCTCATATTATTTCTGAACATATAATATTTATCAGACAAGTTTGTACAAGATGTAGTTGTAGTTCATGCATCTTTTCTGCAAATACATATAACAAGTGATTTGTTTAACATTTACATTATGTTGACAACTTCATGTGCGGTGCACTTGGAATAGAATTTTCTTTAACTAGAGGGTTAATAAAGAAAAAGTTACTTGAATCATGGTTTTTTTTTTTAGAATTTTTATCATATGTTAATGTAAAAAATCTTGTGTAATATAACTTGTGTTTGCTTGTTTCCTGGTTTTTATTGTATTTGTTATACTTGTATTTTTTTTAACTGTTTTTGCCATGAAAATTGCCTAAGATGCTGACATGGCATTAAATAAATATTTACTACTACTTGAATCATGTTGTAGTTACATTTTCAAGTGACTAGTTAAAAAATGAGAATTGGTCAAAAGTTTTGAAAAAAATCGAGATTTAATTTTTTTGCCAAATCGCCCAGCCCTAGTTATTTCCTAGATTACACTGAATTAATTTGTCAGAAATTCCAGTGACTTTCCAGTGTAATGGCCTCGAATGGCACCACACACTAGACTCACTCGTTTATTGAGTTATAATAAACTATAAGCATTATAGCTTTTTGATGATGGCCAGGGCTGTAATCTAATATTACAAATGATTATAAATATTATCTTCACAAAGTCAGACAAACAAACAAGTGAAACTAGCAAATCCAATGTGTAACAAAGCATTAGTACTGGTCTGGGATCAGTTCTCAGGATTAACATGTGTCTCCCTATGGGCTGCTCTTTTGTTGTGGCTTTGAGTAGTTTTAAATACAGATCAAACTCAGATAAACCCCTCCACCCTGTCCCGGTTTAAGCATCTGTAATAGAGCAATGGTCTGTGACCGTAAAACATCACATCTGTAAGTTTGACTCTAACAAAGACGAAAAAGTTGAAATCAGTGGAAAGACTCGTTCACAGCTGATGAGAATCAACACAAAAGAACTTTCCTCCACATCACCATGAAGAGCTTCACAAAGCATCATTTCAATACACAAAATGAAGATTAATGTGTGGTATTTAAAACAGATGCTATATATTGTGCACTGAATGAATAATAGAGAGATGCAAATGAGTCTGTGAGCTCGTTCATGTTGAGCTAAATGGATCTCGCAGCTAAAAGGCTAAAGCACATGTATGCGGACACAAAGCGGTTATAATACGTAATATGCTATGTCTTTGTGTAATAATACATGAATTACTACGTTAGTAATCATATCCGACTTACCACCCAGGTTAAGCCCCCGCTTCCCGCTGCACCGTTAGACATTTTCTATTGTGTGAGCCCAGAAAAACAATCAGAAACTGTCCATATGTGATCTGCAAACGCTTCAAACCCCGGGCACCATCCGGGCAGGGTTCCCGTGGTTTCTGTTTCTTTTGTTTGTTTACTGCTGTAATGGAGGTAAGTTTCTGGGGGCTCGTCTCATGGAGGAAGTGTGTCCGCTTCTACGTGACTGTTCCTCGGCTATTGTTAAAATCGACCACCGGCGCCTGCTCAAGGCCTAAACCTTTAACTCAGTTGTAACTAGAACCTAAATATTGAAAGCTGTTAAAAGGTGCGTAATTACATGCTAATAAAGTCTAAATAAGTTAACAAATTATTAAAACATATAAACTTATTTTTTCGTGTGCTAAGTAGGAATATCGCCACATAAAAACGATTTTCGTTCAAGAACAAACAGCCGCGGCGTCTGTCTAGCTACACCGTCCGCACAGCGACACGCCCACATAGCTCCATCTGACCAATCAGATGCCCCCATAGCTCTACCCGACCAATCAGATGCCCCATGCCTCCAGCTGACCAATCAGATGCCTTAGAATCCGAGGCGCAGGCATTTCAACCAATAGCACAACGGTCGGCGTGCAGCGTCACACACTTAGGTAGAAAAGACCATGGAAAAGACTTGAAGGGTTGCCACAATTTTCACTTTCTGTCTGTAAAAAATATGGACTTTAAATATACACCACAAATGTCGCGGTAACATTGATAATGTAGCCCCTTTAAAACAGTTACCTTCTATAAAAATCAGTTAAACTGGAAAATATTCCAACTAGTTCCAATCTACCTACTACTATTTACGCTGTTAAACTAATCAATACTTACCACAAGCCTGAAACTCTTAGACTGTGAGTTAAAAAAATTAAAATAAAAAAATAGGTCAAAACTGTCAAAGGAGACATATATGACACTGGAGCACAAATAAGTAGCACAGGTATATTTGTAGCAATAGCCAAGCCAACAATACGCTGTATGGGTCAAAATGATCGATTTTTCTTTTATGGCAAAAAATCTTTAGGATATTAAGTAAAGATCATGTTCCATGAAGATATTTTGTAAATTTCCTACCGTAAATATATTAAAACTTAATTTTTGATTAGTAATATGCATTGCTAAGAACTTCATTTGGACAACTTTAAAGGAGATTTTCTCAATATTTTGATTTTTTGCACCCTCAGATTCCAGATTTTCAAATAGTTGTATCTCGGCCAAATATTGTCCAAACCATACATCACTGGAAAGCTTATTTATTCAACTTTCAGATGATGTATAAATCTCAATTTTAAAAAACTGACCATTATGACTGGTTTTGTGAGCCAGGGTCACATATTACCATAGATGTGCAATCTAGTTGTTTGGTTAATGGTTTTGGTTATTGACAATATTAGGCCTATAACTCACAAAAATTAATGAAAACATTTTGTTTCATAATTTCATTTACTAGAATTTGGGTACTGAATGTTTGAGGTTGATGGTAGAAGTTAACAGCTGAATTTGTGCAAAATAAAATAGAAATTGAAATATTATTACCTGTGTGGATTTTACATTGTAGAAATATTGTTGTTGTTGTTGTTGTTGTTTTTACACATAAAACATTTTGGTTTCTACAATAAAACAGCTGTCTATTACATAGGTACTACACAGCTATTAACATTAACAACTACTTTCTCTAGCATGGCTAATTTTTATCTGTAAAGACCATACAAATATGATGTTTTTGTGTAATGTCTGTGGTAACTCATTGGCAGAACTATCGGGAGAACTATTGGGTTTACCTGCCAATATCTCTGTCTTAATGGATTAAGTCACATTAAACCATATTTTGCTCTCCAGGTGTGTTCCTATAATGGTGTGACATCATATGAAAAATATATAATCATATAACCAAAATGAGTCAGAAGACTGAAATAAGAGTTTGAAGTCAGATCAGACCCAGAAGGATTAAGCTCTGATAAAGCATTCCTTTTCATTTTTGTTAAAATTTCAAAGAATTTCAATGTTTTGTGTAACAAAACGCTTACTGTGTTCAGGTTCAACTGTTGTAATAATAATGCAAAAACTGACACTTTATATTAACATTTCAAACAAAAATAAAAATATAAACCTTGACAAAAAGTACTCTTTGAGAATGCCTTAATATACATTGAACTCCACAACCTAATAAAGGTAAACAATTATGTCTAAAGACAACTAGGGAATTCACAAGCCTCTCTACAGAGTCCTATACATGAATCTAGTGGTTACACCATGAAATTACATGTTTTTCTTTCTTTGCTCTCACCAGGAGGTGCTAATCTGCCTTCATGAACTGGATTTTAAAGGCCTAGTCTCTATTTTAATCTGAAATGCTGCATTTTAATTGAAAAATTGGTTTTAAAAAAAGAAAAACGAAAAAAAAATGTACTATATTCAAAGGGATTGATTAGTACCATAAAAATTCTCTTAAAATACATAATAAAATATTGAACAAAAAGATATTAGATTGATTTTACTGCGATTACATTTTCAAGTTACATTTTCAGGTGTCCGGTCCGTAAGGAACATGAGTGTGGCTCACAAATAAGGACCACGCAAGGGTTAATCTTATGCCTAACATTCCAAAAAAAAAAAAAACAATATTAATGTTTCCCAAATGTTTGCCTTAATAATTTTTATTTTGATTCATTCTGAGCAAAAGTATTTTTTTTTCTGTTCAGGTTCCAGAAGTCTCCTTTCCAAAAGGCATCCGGTTAGAACAAAATAAAAGGACACTTAATGTTATAATGAGAGTGCATTGTGCTAATACACAAAATAACAATAACATCAGATCAATCACTTAAGTTTTTTTTTTTTTTCCAGAGACAGATTCAGTCATAACCAAAATATTTTATTTGCATGTCATCAGTTACAGATGCCGCTTTTAGCCTCAGATAATGACTCTAAAAGAGCGCCTTTGATTAATATGGTCATATCTTGGTGTCTATGGTGGTTACGGCCCAGTCATCAGTCCTTGTAAGCATTTAGAAATTCAGAGAAAAGCATTTGTAAATGTAAATATTTGTACTTTTTACACTGGTGTGGACTTAATGTACCTGCAATGATACTAAAATTTGCTTAAACATTTATGATAAAGTTTAATTGTACTATGTATAGAAGTTGATATGAATGAACAAAGAAATAACACTGAAAAGACTGAAAGGTCTGAAAGAAGAATGATATACTGTAAAATGATTCTCAGGTATGGTTTCTAATACTGTACTTGTAGTACAGTCAGAATATTTCTACACTTTTAAAAATAAAGGTGCTTCACGATACCATAGAAGAACCTTTTTTGTCTAAATGGTTTCGTAAAGAACCTTTAACATCCGAAGAACCTTTCTGTTTCACAAAAGGTTCTTTGTGGCAAAAGAAGGTTCTTGAGATTATAAAACGGTAAGAAAGAGATGGTTCTTTAAAGAACCTTTGACTGAATGGTTCTTTGTGGAACCAAAAATGGTTCTTCTATGACATTGCTTTGATTATTTCATCATACATTATACATCACCATTATTTTTAAAAGTGTACATGTAGCCAGCTCACAGTCTCTAGCTAATGTAAGTGACTAGGTTGTTGCAAATAATTGCCAATGTCATCATAGTCACTTTCTGAAGAGACTGCCTCATTATCATAGCTGACGGGTGAGTACAACGGGGAGTCCTCTCTGCTGCCGCCCTCTTTATCTGGCTCTGACAATGAAAGATAAACCAAAGAAAATTACATATTAGAACAATAAACTCAAAACATTACCAAAAACTCATGGTTTGAGGTAAAGATAAAAAGGTAAACCTTTCATCAAAATTGTCCTAAAACCTAAAACCAAAATGCATTCTTGTCTTAGGACAACTTTGGTGAACTTTTTTGATCCACTTCAAATGTTGACTACTGTACACAGTACATATATACATCTGTTATATATAAACTGTTATGTATGTATATCTCAGAAACAACAGGCAACTACTTCAAAATCCTTAAGTATCAGTTCTGCATTTAACCCTCCTAAGCTTTTCAAAAAGTTTGTGATGTGTTTTTTTTTTTTTTTTTTTTTTTTTTTTTTGCAAGTTATGGGAACAGCAAGCAAATCAGTAAATTATGCAATAGCAAATTATACTCCTTTTAGTCGATTTTAGGTTCTTATTTACCCCACCCCATTTGCTGTTGGGGGTCATTTTTGAAGTGTAACCTCTTTTTTAACATTAATTTCCCCTGAAATAGTACAAATAAAATGATGCAAATATTTTGGGATTTTAGATATTTAAAAATATGCTTCTTTCCAAAATACTCACCAAGTTTTAACTTTAAAGTATATATATATATATATATATATATATACTTTAAAGTTAAAACTTGGTGAGTTTATTTTGGCTGAATAGGAAAGAAGCATATTGTCCTAATATAATTTTTCTTTTTTTGGGGGGGGGGTTTGGCTAAACACATGAGATGATACTTTGGTGAGTTCACAATAGCAGCAGCTTGTGATCCCATCCACTTAAGTGGTGCGAAGTCATAATCTTAAGAATAAAAATTCAGAGATATTGGTGCTTTATAAAGAGCAGAGAGCCAGTTGTGTTTTGGTAGATTCTGACACTTCTGTCTGTTTCAATTCAGTGTCAGGATCCGGATATTCATGCTCCATGTTTTTTGTGAGGTTCTTCATCCAAGTTTCATTTGCTTGTGTGTTGTTTCGCTTGAGCACATTTTTTTTCATTGGCTACTTGTTCTTGTATTCTCATGTCTGTAGCTCAAATAGTAGAGCATGGCCCTAGCAACGCCAAGATCATGGGTTCGATTCCCAGGGAAAGCAAGAGCTGATCAAATGTAAAAACTGTAACTTGAATGCTATGTAAGTCGCTTTGGATAAAAGCGTCTGCTAAATGCATAAATGTAAATGTCTGGAGTGAGCGCATGGCTCCTATTATTTATGTGCCTTGTGAAGTACGTCTTGACCCTGCCTTCTTGTTATCACATTATTGTTTAATTTGCCCCAACTGCCTTCCCTCGTTACCCTGACTTCCTTCACTATATATTCTCCCTGTGTGCATTGCTGTGCCAAATCATCTTCTATTGCTCCCAGTCGTGTGCTTTCCATGTCATTCAGCTTTGCCCTGACTTTTACCCTATAGGGGAGTGTTTGTTTGTTATTGTTTAGAATTTTTAAACTAAAGTCCATCTAACTCTGCACCTGAGTCTTCACCATTCTTCACACCAAACCTATAGTACTACATGTGGTTAATTAGTATTACTCAGTAATTGTTTGTGTAATTACACAGTAACAAGGAGACCTTAAAATAATAACATATATACATATATATATATATATATATATATATATATATATATGTGTGTGTGTGTGTGTGTGTGTGTGTGTGTGTGTGTGTGTGTGTATATATATATATATATATATATATATATATATATATATATATCAAGGAACAAATTCCAAAATATATATATGAGTCATACTGTTGGACTAAAATTACCTGCATGGCTTGTGTACAACAGAACATAGCAGTCTGTACAACAGCACTCTTGCTCATATTATATTGCTTAATTCTTCAGATTTTTTAAAAGAGAATGAAAAGCTTGGACTGTTTAATACCTGCGGTTTGTGGACAGTCTCTGTCTTCCCCTGTATTTTCATAACATTCAGCAGACTCCTGTGAGCACAGGTCCTGTGCATTTGTGCCTGTGTTTTCATAGCATTCTCCTGACGAGGTGCAGGATGACTCAAACGAGTCCACTGTGAGAGAGGTGATGAGAATACTCACTGTAGCCTAATCAAAGACTTTTATATGTAATTCAATTAATAATATTAAAGACATGTGTCTTCAGTCAATGGTTTGTTATAAACAGTTCTCACCACTTGTAGCAGACCCACGCATCTGCTGTGCATTATGATCAGAGATTTGTTGGTATCCTCCCGCTGTGACCTCTGCCGGGACAGCTGAGACCAAACCGTGTTTATGAGTGTTTACAGTTTTTTTCAACTGCTTACACACATTTTCAAAACTTTGCCTCTTTTTTTTTCAAAACTTTACACACAAATTCAAGAATTGCACACACAAAATGCAAAATGCCTCACATCACTTGCAAAATTAAGCACTGCATTCAAAATATCACAAATACATCTCAAAAGCAAACATTTGCAAACACTTTTGCCATAATATTAATTCCTGTTAGATTTGTGTGTGTTACATAGAGAATTGTGTGTTGTGTTTTGTAAAAAGTGTTTTATGAAATTAGAGTCAAAGGCCGAGAATTAGTGCATGGTTTGGCAGATTTTGTGGGTAAGCGGTTGATATATATATATATATATATATATATATATATATAATTTATTTATATATATATATATTATTCATATATATATATATATATATATATATATATATATAAAAGTGACTTGACTTGACTTGTTATCTGCCTATGCCAGTGTGTTAAGACTATATTAATCAACAATGTTATACTTTAAGATGAATCAATTATTTTAGCACTCGAGTCAGCTTCTGTGCTCAAACCCTTACGTTATGGACAAGACAAATATGTTTAGCTACAGCACATAAGGCTTATGAATTAAATTATTTAGTGACCTTATGAAATGACATTTTGAATGTATGTAGAGTAAATAGAGTAAATTGGATTTTGATTTCATGTTGATGTTATACTGGATAATAGAAATAAAATTGAAATAAAACAAATGAAACCTTTCCCTTCTTACCTTCCTCCATCACACTGTTCAGGTTTGTGCCCTTCACAGCAGGCCTTTTCCCATCTGCACTGTATCGCATTGAGTCTAGAGGAGAAAGAAGAGAGAAGTCTCCTTACAGTGCTGTTTACTGCTTTCAGTTTTATCTCATGTCATCTACAGAGAAATCGAATCTAGTATGGATTTTACAACACTTATTGTTCTGACATACAGTAGGTGAGACCGAGGATGGTTGTAACAAATTTTGCTTTAACCTCTGTAAATTACTGAATGTTGCGGTATTTAGGCCTATTTTAAGTTATTCATCTGTGAACACCATAATTGTTTTTAAACCATGCGCCCTTTAAATCAAAGACATAACCATGGGCTATTATGATAATATTATATGATGGAGATTATGCTTTGTTACATTCATTCTTAGATTATGTTCTTATTGACGCTAAATAATGTTAGTTGAATTTAATTAAGAAATATTTGGTATATGTAGAAATTTACATAAGCCAAGATTTTAAACCAGTTTAGAAGTAATGTACTGTTAGTTGACTATTGTGTAATGTTAATATACAGTATAATAATCTTATTTCAGTGTTACTGCTGAATAAACAGCTAGCAGACACAGACTAACCTTAGACGATCATGTATTTTCCCAGCTAATCCTAAACTAACTTTTCTGAACTGAAGGGTAAAAAAAACTCCTGGTGTCTTCACTGGTGGATCCTGGTGTTTTCACTGGTGATTGAAATCTCATTATTTGTGAATTGATCAATCAAATTTTACTATATATTTTACTAATCAAATTGTACTATAAAAACATACTGTAAGTTTCAGAACCAAGCTGCCAAAATGACTTATTTTCTACTTCTGGGTTTTTATTACATAATTCTGCAGCGCAAGAGTGCCTGTTGTCCCATTTAGGCAGCTGTGATAGTAAAAATGAAAAAGAAGTTTTCAAAAGAGTTTTAAGACTTATTTAATATGCAAAGATGTTACCCAGTCATAGCAGTGGGCGTTTGCACTGAAGTTTTAAAAGTGACCCATTCACTCATTTGAGTGTTCAAATCAGAGAGTAAAATTTAGGGTAGAAAATAGCCATTTTCTGATGTAACAATCCAACTAATATTATAAGTGCATTATAACAACAGTCCCAAACAATATGAAAGAAAAATTCCACGACCCCTTTAATAACTATATTTATAAAGCGCATTATTCCTAAAAACTGTTTATTATGAACATTTTATAAGACCTTTGCATCATGTGAGGCTTGTCTTTTTTTAATTTTCAATAAAAATTATTTATTTATTAATTTTACAAAGTTGTTTGCGCTGTGCTCCATTGTCACTTAATATTTTATTTTGGTGCGTCAGTCTATTAGATTACTTAGTATATAAAACCATGATCTGCATTCACAAAAATAGTCTTCATATTAGCGATTTTCATGTCCTATCGGTGATCAATGTAAAATAAAATGCTAAAAAGAAAGCCATTTTTGTGAGTGTGGATCATGGTTTTATATAAATACATTTTTTGAATGCTTTTTACTGGCCAATGATGATTCTGAAATCACTGAGGCAAACTGGAGAGAATGACTGGATTCCACTGAATCATTCTGTATTTTTTCTTTTCAATGCCTGTTTTTGGACATTTATCAACATATAAATTACATGGTGAGCTAAAAGAAAAATGTATATGGTTGAGAAAAGACCATATATTGGCGAATTGTTTTGCCTTTTAATATCAGGTCTGTTGTGAAAGGGCCTTTACAACAGTAAAAATATGCATCACTTTATGTAATTAGTTACTTTTTTTAGTGAGTAACACAATTTGCTTTTGAAAGTAACTTTCCTAACACTGCTAGCAATTTTATCTCCGTTTCTAATTTCTATGTGGTTAAACTGACGGTATGACAGCTGACCTGTGTTACAACCATCCCCGCTCTCCCCCGCTTTCTCAGTATTGTCCATAACACTTAACAATGACTAACTTTGAAAAGTGGACAAAGGAAAAGCCGTTTCCGGACTGATGTCATGTTGCTCATAGTCTGTGTCATACGATCCGCTCTCAATGCTACTCTGAGCCCAGATACGCTGAGGAGATACGGGAACTACAAAGGCACAGAGAAAACAATTCACAAATACAGAAAGCAAACATAGAGCATCTGTCATAACATCAGCACAGAGTGAAACACGCTCACCCTCAGCATCATTGCTGTTGTTTGTGACTTTGACGAGATGCACAGAGTCTCTGTAGTTGTTTTCCTCTGCTTCGGCCGGGGCCTGCAGGTTCATGTATCTCTTCTTGGCCACGGCAGCTAACAACGAGGGGAAGCACACAACTGGCTCAGTTGTACATTTCAATGGTGTTCGAATTGTCTTGTGTAAAATGTCATTTATTATTTCGGTAACACTTTATTTTAGGGTCTCTTAACTAGTTGCTTATTAGCATGCATATTACTAGAATATTAGCCATTTATTAGTACTAATTAAGGACATATTAATGCCTTATTCTACATGACCTTATTCTACATCCCTAATCCTACCCAATATCTAAACTTAACAACTATCTTACTAACTATTAATAAGCAGCAAATTAGGAATTTATTGAGGGAAAAGTCATAGTTAATAGTGAATAAGTGTTCCCTATTCTAAAGTGTTACCAGTATTTCTTATTTTTTATTTATTCATTTTGCTGTTGATTATGGACATGCTCTTTACAGGTTTTGTGAGATTCCTCCAAATAAAGGTATTGATGGGTCCACAAGATTTTCTGCCAACAGTTCATTGAAAGAGTTGTGCTTTGTGGTGTTGGGCTGTAGGTTTGCACCCACCTTTCTTTTTCTTTTTAATATGGTGACACAAGACGATATTTATGATAACTGCAATCAAAAGAAAGGAACCAAGAACAAAACACCCCAGTTGCTCTGAAGTCAGGACGAATCCACGTGGTTTGTCCATTGTTGCAGTCACTGGATGAAAGAAAGAGCCCCAGACATGATGAAAGAGTGATGCTTTACCTTATATTACACACCAGTTGCATAAACGCAGACAGCCATAAATGTTATCTAATTTTCAAGTTAACCTTTGTTTTTCTTCAAATGTATTTTTTTTCTCTGCACAGCCTAACTGTGATTGTAGTAGACTCACTTTACGATCTATTAAACAAGGGGAAATTTACAGATATTGCTTTTGAATCATCTTCAGCTTTAGGGTTGATAGAAAGGTTCAGGATCACCTGTGCTTGCTGGTGCTGAGGTTGGTTCTGGACTGGTGGGAACAGGCAGACCAAGAGAATCTGGAAAAGAAGAAATGTTTATCTTAAAGCTGTTTTACACGGGGCTTCTTTGAACTACCTCCGTGCTGCTCCAAACTCACTTTAGAGTCTAGTGTTTCGCTTCTGTGTAAAACGAGCAGCATCAGAGCAGCCTTACATTTTGCAGTTATCATAACATACAGTATTGTGCAAAGGTCTTAGGCCACTAGTGTTTTCACCAACTAAAATGGTTTTAAGTCAGTTATTTCTATCTTTTGCTGTAGTGTTTCAGTCGGAAATATCAGTTTACATTTCCAAACATTCATTTTGCCATTAATTGTAATAATCCAGGGAGATTTTTGTCTGAAACAGCCAGTGCTCCACACAGAGATCTGATCTGATCATCATCCAGTCCGTTTGGAATGACATGAAGAAACAGAACCAACTGAGACAGACTAAATCCAGAAGAACTGTGGAGAACAACGTCTCCAAGACGTTTCAAGAAACCTACCCATCAAAAAATTAAATGTATGGAAATGTAAACTCATATATCCTACTGACACACTACAGCACAAATAACTGACTTAAAACCATTTTTAGCTGGTGAAAATACTAGTGGCCTAAGACATTTGTACAGTACTTTACATGTAAGTATATTACTTAAAATGGACTATAAATGCACATTGTATGGATACAATACAGTGGCAGCATTGATGAACAATGGATTTTTTTTCAATATTGTTTTATATTAATTTTATAACAACAACAGTGAACAAACAACCCACCAAAAACAAAAACAAAATTAATTAATTAATTAAAAAAAAACAAAGGCCAGACGACATTACAAATGACAAGTGAATGGCATTAGATTTGAGAGCTCCAACAAAGAGGAAAAACAGTGAAACATGAGTGGATAAAGCTTCAGGGGGCTCTAAATATAGTTTATGAGCTGTATGGACTCATTTTTTGAGGTTATTTATTTATTTATTTATTTATTTATTTATTTATTTTGTCTTTTTTGAAGCTTGATAGACATGGTCACTATGATAAGGGCTGCGTGAAAATGTTTAGATATTGTTTTAGTGCTTCACAGAAGAAAATGAGAGAATTTTCGTAAACTATTGCTTTAGCTATATTAAAATGCTATGTGTGACATTCAAAAACACAAAACATGTTACTTACTATTGCAAATCAGCCCAGCTGCTTTGGTTTCCCTGCACAAATGCGGGATAATGTATTCACGGCACTGCCACAGGTCTGTGGTACCCGGAAAACACATAAAATACCAGAGTGATCCATTTTTATGCTCAAAGGCTGGGTCAAAAGCCGTGAATTGTTTGACCTCTCCACAGTTCAGCAAATTACAGGCCATTGTGCCTTCTTCCTTCTGCCAGGACGTGTCACACACTGTCCCCCAGCTACCATTGCGATGGACCTCCACTCTCCCAGAGCATCGGTCCAGACCTCCTGTCAGTCGCAGAGCCCTGTATTCTTCATTAAAATGAGAGAAGATGTGTGAACAGACACATGCAATGAGAAAAAAAAAAAACACAAAATCACCTCAACACATACAATACATCAGTGTCACCCTTAACACAGACCAGTTTGATCTGTTTGGTTGGCTTTAACACAACGTTTTGACCATAACAGCTTTTGT
The DNA here is from genome assembly GCA_039654775.1 of Spinibarbus caldwelli. Lineage (NCBI taxonomy): Eukaryota > Metazoa > Chordata > Actinopteri > Cypriniformes > Cyprinidae > Spinibarbus > Spinibarbus caldwelli. Next base: position 32,176,243 of record CM077244.1, read on the forward strand.
TATTCTGCAGTTGGGATTGAGCAAGTTTTGAAGAGGAAATAATATATATATATATTTTTTTTTTTTTGTTAAAATGTACAAGGCTGCCCAACTAAGAGTGGCATCAAAAATCTATGAAAGATGTTTTAGATGTTAATGCTGCCTTTGACATTATATACCATGACACTGTCAGATAATGCAGACACTGAAGAGTGTGAACCCAAATGCACATACTTTATTGAAGGTTTACAGGATGAACAGGTGAGTAACAAATTAATAATAAGACTGCAACATTTAGCTTTGTGATAATGGAGGATATCTTTGCAGGACAGTCCAATTAGAGAACAAACACACATTGGGAGCACAACCAGGAGAACAACAAAGAGAGTCATCAATGAAAAATCAATGACTGAAAATACAGCTAAGTACTTTAAAGTAGTTTAAATAGTTGTATCTCAGCCAAATATTGTCCTATCCTAACAATGGAAAGCTTATTTATTCAGCTTTCAGATGATGTATAAAACTCAATTTAAAAAAATTGACCCTTATGACTGGTTTTGTGGTCCAGGGTCACATTTTGTTTTAGTTTTAAGTATTATGGCATGACTTTCAATTAACCTTTCAGTTAAACTTAGAGGTGAGAGAAATTATATCAGATCTGTGTTCAAATAGAAATTATTGGCTGAAATATGGATGCATCTGTACCGAAGTCTCTAATTAACATAATTTGAGATGTCACTTATAACTCACACATATTGTCACGTACCTGAGCAAACCACACCTGCGTCCTCCTTATGTCCACAGTCATGTCCACTCGTAATCGCGGGACATTCCCATAAGCTCTTCTCTTTTCCAGTGCAGTTGAGCTCATCCATGTGTATGGGGCCTGTGCCCTGGCCGTACGGCTCACCCTGCCCACTGACAGACACAGCGTACCCACAGCCCAGCTGTGCACACACCACATGTGCATCGTCCATATCCCATCCATCATCACACACTGTGCCCCAGGAGTCCCTCCACACCTCCACACGGCCCCTGCAGCGATGACCGCCCCCCACCAACTGAACAGCAGCATTGCCTGAAGAAACAGATGCAACATTTAGACAATAAAGACAATATTTACATGATACAGACATACAGAAACATTCACATATAAACTAAAACCATGTTTATAATAATGCAATTACTAGAATGTTTATGAAGAAAGTTTCCTAAAAGGGTTAAAAAGTAGAAATGTGCAGCTTGTATTGCTGTTAAAGTGCACTAATAATTTTTCCATACAAAAATGTTTGCTATTTTAAGTGACATTGTCTAGTTATTTATTTTCATGTTTTTCTAGGAACTTCTGGTTATGTGTTATCAGCATAATTTCTGTAAGTGGAGTTTATGTTAACAGCCCTGTGTGTTGTGTGAAGTTAAAGGGATAGTTGAGTTAAAGAGATAGACCCGACCATCAAACACAAAGAGAACTGAACTTAAAGATATATCTACATTAACCCGGATACATATGAAAGCAGTGTTTTAATTTCAAAACACTCTCCGTCCACATTAGCGTTTTCCAAAAGTTTCTCATCCACACTCAAACGTCGGAAAACGTTAAATTTGCCTTACTGTGCATGTGTAAAACCCTCATAAAAATTCACTGAGATGAATCAGATGGAACAGATATAAGTTTTCATGCAATTCTTCTGGCAGGATTTTATTTACTAAAATATCTCATCCTCCAATGACGCGTTCAGGTCGTGCTCACTCTCCATTATATGTTTGATCTAAAACAGCACTGCTCTCATGTTCTGCCGCAGGACAGTAATTCTGAGTAAATTTTCTGTCATCTTTGCAGGACTGTAATATGAAGAGTGTACAAAGTAACATATCTTTAGCAACAGTGTGAAAGTGAATAGCAATAGGGATGTCCCAATCAGTTTTTTTTTTTTTGTGCCCCCAATCCGATCCGAGTCTTTGAATATTGAGTATCTGCCGATACTGAGTCCCGATCCATTTACATTTATATTTAATCATTTAGCAGACGCTTTTATCCAAAGTGACTTACAAATGAGGACAATGTAAGAAATCAAAATCAACAAAAAAGCAATGATATGCAAGTGATATAACAAGTCTCAGTTAGTTTAACGCAGTACACGTAGCAAGCTGTTTTTTTAAATTATATAATAAATAAAAAGAAAACAGATAGAATAGAAAAAGAATAGAGCAAACTAGTGTTAGAGGCCTTTTTTAAATTGTATAATAAATAAAAAGAAAACATATAGATAGAATATAAAAAGAATAGAGAAGCTAGTGTTTTTTTTGGGGGGGGGTTTTTTGTTTGTTTTTTAAAGAAAACAAGCAGTAAATGAATAGAGTGCAAGTCTAAAAGGGGCAAGTTTTTTATTTATTTTTTAGAGAATAGAATTGAAGAATAGAATTAGAATAGAGAGTGCTAGAGTTAGAGGGTCAAATATAGATGAAAGAGATGTGTTTTTAGCCGATTCTTGAAGATGGCTAAGGACTGAGCTGCTCTGATTGAGCTGGGCAGGTCATTCCACCAGCAGGGAACAGTTAATGTAAAAGTCTGTGAAAGTGATTTTCTGCCTCTTTGGGATCCAATACTTGTATATTCCTAGTGTTTGATGCACAATTCAAGTACATTATTTAAGTAAATCAATCCATTGTATACAGAGTTGTGCAGAGGGTAAAAGTCGTGTGTGTGTGTGTGTGTGTGTGTGTGTGTGAGTGTGTGTGTATGTATGTGTGTGTGTAATTTCTTACTGCTAAATTCTGAAAAAACAGGTATTAATTATTGGACCTGAAAACCCCACATGTAATAACCTAGAACACTATCTAACACTTGACGGCTGCTCTTTCAATTCTTCTTCATCAGTTAGGAACCTAGGTGTGCTGTTTGATAGCAATCTTTCATTTGAAAGCCATGTTTCTAGTATCTGTAAAACTGGGTTTTTCCATCTCAAAAACATATGTAAATTGCGACCTATGCTCTCAACATCAAATGCAGAAATGCTAATTCATGCGTTTATGACCTCAAGGTTAGACTATTGTAATGCTTTACTGGGTGGTTGTTCTGCACGCTTGATCAATAAACTACAGTTGGTTCAAAATGCAGCAGCTAGAGTCCTTACTAGAACCAGGAAGTATGACCATATTAGCCCGGTTCTGTCAACACTGCACTGGCTCCCTATCAAACATCGGATAGATTTTAAAATCTTGTTAATTACTTATAAAGCCCTGAATGGCTTAGCTCCTCAGTCCTTGAGCGAGCTCTTATCACATTATAGTCCTCCACATCCGCTGCGTTCTCAAAACTCTGGCCATTTGATAATACCTAGAATATCAAAATCGACTGCGGGCGGCAGATCCTTTTCCTATTTAGCGCCCAAACTCTGGAACAATCTACCTAACACTGTTCGGGAGGCAGACACACTCTGTCAGTTTAAATCTAGATTAAAGACACATTTCTTTAACCTGGCTTACACATAACACACCAATACACTTCTATTATTCAAATCCATTAAAGGATTTTTAGGCTGCATTAATTAGATCAACCGGAACTGGGAACACTTCCCATAACACAGGATGTACTCATTACATCGTAAGAAGAATGGCATCTACGCTAACATTTGTCTGTTTCTTTCTTATTCTGTTTCTCAGTCCGTGTCTGGATCAGATGGTGGATCGGCGCAGGGAGATGATGTCTGCGACCCTGATCGTCAGTGGAGGCCGGACACCTGGATGAGCCCCGGGGACATATCCCCAGTGAAGACCTCGACTTAAATACAATAAAACTAAAAATAAAACAAAATAACTAAAAATCTAATAAAATACCTAACTACATAATACTGTTATTGTTAGAAATTGTAACAATATAAAAATAGAAATATAATACATTTTAAATTTAATTAAAACAATAAGTAAAAAATAAATAAACAATAATATCCTGGCCAGAGGAGAACTGGCCCCCCGACTGAGCCTGGTTTCTCCCAAGGTTTTTTTTTTCTCCATTCTGTCACAGAGGGAGTTTTGGTTCCTTGCCGCTGTCGCCTCTGGCTTGCTCAGTTGGGGACACTTAATTTCTAACGATTATCATCAATTTGATTTCATAGATACTATTTAAACTAAACTGAGCTAGACAATGACATCTCTGAATTCAATAATGAAATGCCTTTAACTGAAAATTGAGTGTTTAATCTTATTATTATACATTACTGACACTCTATCCTCCAATTTGATACTGTCAAGTGCTTTGACACAATCTGTATTGTTAAAAGCGCTATATAAATAAAGGTGACTTGACATACTGTATAAAGACAACGGCATATGATGTAAACTTGTGTTTTATACAATAGGCAGAATAATTGCAACATAAAGGTAAAAAAGTGGAGATATGGTTAGAAAGCATGAAGCTCGCAATGTCAGAATGCAAGTCTGTCAGTCAAATCACGCACATTTCTAATTATTTTGGTTTTAATAGTGGCTGAACATGGACATTTGAGCATCTTCTTTTCCTTTTAATGGCAGTTGGCAAATCAATGGGCTTAGGAGGGCCGATACTGATCAGTTAAAAAAAAAAAAAGCTTGATTGGCCCCGATTCCGATCCTTGAGATCGGCTCAGGACATCCCTAAATAGCACATAACAGACACAATACCAGTTTAAACAAACTATTGGTCCAATATGCGTCACATGACTAAAAATGCATCATCGTTTTCAAAGGCCTCCGTTTTCACAGTCCACACTACAACGCGAAAACAGCATTTTCAAATTTATCCACTTTGGAGAGCGTTTTCAAAAAGCTCCCTTTTCCTTGACAAAAATGCCATCTCCGTGTGGAAAGAAAGCCAAAACATAGAGAAAAAGATGCATTTTCAAATGAAAACGTATTAGTGTGGACCTAGAGACGACCTCGACAGCCCTGAATGTCAGCAGAGACCTTGTCAACTATATGAGCCCCAGAGACAGATCTCCTCCGAAGACTTCCATCAGCACAAGACCACGGGAACCAGATGAGTCTTCTGCACAATCTACTTTGTTGCAACCTAGAATTAAACTGCTGGTTTCGTCTGGCCAGAGGAGAACTTCACACTATTTTGACACATTATTTCCCTGTTTAATACTGTAAAGCTGCTCTGACACAATCTGCATAGTAAAAAGTGCTATAAAAAGTGTAAAGCTGCTCTGACACAATCTGCATAGTAAAAAGTGCTATATAAATAATGGTGACTTGACTTGACTTGACTTGAATGGCGCAGTGATTTCAGTGATTTCAGTAATTATCGGCATGAATTTTGCAGATAGCCGATAGTTCCAGCAATCAACTATCAGTGCCGATTAATCAGTAAAACTGATGCATCAGTCGACCCCTTAGAAGAAATGAACAAAACTGAAACAAAAATAAAAGTCTCTTAAGGCAGTTTGGAGAGGAGGTGGGAGAGGGAGGCTGAGCAGCAGAATCAGGCAGACTTTGAGGAAGAAAATTCTCAAACTCTCCAAACTAAAAAATAGTGGCCATGTCACTGAAAAAAACAAACTGAAAACAGAACAGAAACACGACTGAAACGCCAAGGTCGGGTCTTCTGTCACGGGTTGTGAGGCAAGAAACAAAAGGCAGGAAGAAGATGAAGGTGAACAGGCTTTTAATACTCCTCGGCTTCAGTCTGTTCCTGTCTGTTGTGCTGCTGAGAGGTTTGAGATTGTAGCTCCGCTTTTTTATTGAATCTTTACCTTACTTTCACTCTCTGTTGTTTAAAGTGATAATATATAACTTAATTCCCACCATATTTCTGGTATTATCTATCAAACTAATCTAACTAATTTGATCGTTCGCTTTTAAAACCGCGAGTGCAGCGCGCGTGCAGCGCGTTAGCATTCGTTAGCCGGCTAGCTTGTTACTCGCGGTTCCATTCGCCCCTATTATTGTTTTCTTTTTTCTCGCTCCGTTTTCATTTCTCTCTCGCTCCGTTTTTCACAAGTTCATCAAACAACAGTGGTAAGTGATAAGTTAAGTTGGTATCATTCATCAATCACGGTGAGTAATGGCTTCTCCTCTTGTTGTTTGCACTTCATGTCACATGTACAGTTTATCTCTCTCTGTCGGCGACGAGGGATTCACATGTGATAAATGCAGGGAAATAGTTAGGCTGACAGAGAAGATTTTAGAACTAGAGACACGCATCCAAACTTTAGTTGAGGATAGTAAGAATGTGAGGGCTGTAGATACTGCTTTGGATGCGACTAGCTCAGGGACTGCTGTACATTGTTCGGTTCCGGTTGAGCCCGTGCAGCAGGGCAACTGGGTGACTGTGAGACGGCATAGTCGCGGGTCAAAACACCGCTCTTCTGTTCCGATCAGAACATCAAACAGGTTCTCTCCACTCGGTGACGCTCCCACTGAGAAACCTGATGAAAGTGCTCTAGTAATTGCCGATTCTATTGTACGGAATGTGAAAATAGAGACACCAGCCACCATAGTCCAATGTTTACCGGGAGCCAGAGCGCCTGACATCTTGACAAATTTAAAAGTGCTGGCTAATGCTAAACGTAAATTCAGTAAGATTGTTATCCACGTCGGCGCTAATGATGTTCGACTTCGCCAGTCGGAGATCACTAAAAATAATGTTAAAGAGGTGTGTGAACTTGCAAGTACGATGTCAGACACTGTAATATGCTCTGGTGCCCTCCCTGCTTACCGTGGCGATGAGATTCATAGCAGACTGTCGTCACTCAATGGCTGGATGTCTAAGTGGTGCCCGCAGAATAACGTAGGTTTCATAGACAATTGGAAGAGTTTTTGGGGCAGACCTGACATGTTGAAAAAAGATATTGTTCATCCCTCCTGGGGTGGTGCTGCTCTTCTCTCTAGAAATATGGCACATAGTCTTAGAGTTCGTACTTGACTAACTAGGGCCCAGGTCAGGGAGCAGACAGACTGGCTAAACCGACCGTCTGCTAGCCGCCTCACGTCACAGAAGTCAGTTAATTCTCAGCACATAGAGACTCCTTCACCTAGATATCACACTATAGAGACTGTGTCTGTTCCCCATACTAGAAAATACAGAAAACGTCCAAACCAAAGTAATAGTAACAATTTAATTGATGTTCAACAAATAAAAAATGTTTACAATACAGAGAAACAACTGATAAAACTTGGCTTACTGAATATCAGGTCCCTTTCTACAAAAGCACTATTTGTAAATGATATGATCACTGACCATAAGCTAGATGTGCTTTGTTTGACAGAAACATGGCTAAAACCAGATGAATACATTACTTTAAATGAGTCTACCCCCCAAGATTACTGCTATAAAAATGAGCCACGTCCAAAAGGTAAAGGGGGAGGTGTTGCTACAATTTATAGCAATATTCTCTGTATTTCTCAGAGGGCAGGCTTTAAGTATAACTCGTTTGAAGTTATGGTGCTGCGTATAACATTATCTAGAGAAACACGTGTTAGTGATAAATCCCCTGTGATGTTTGTATTGGCTACTGTGTACAGGCCACCAGGGCACCACACAGACTTTATTAAAGAATTTTCTGATTTTCTATCTGAGTTAGTACTGGCTGCAGATAAAGTCTTAATTGTTGGTGATTTTAATATCCATGTCGATAATGAAAAAGATGCATTGGGATCAGCATTCATAGACATTCTGAACTCTACTGGGGTTAGACAACATGTTTCAGGACCTACTCATTGTCGAAATCATACTCTAGATTTAATACTGTCACATGGAATTGATGTTAGTGGTGTTGAAATTCTGCAGCAAAGCGATGATATCTCAGATCATTATCTAGTCTTGTGTAAACTCCATATAGCTAAAACTGTAAATTCTACTCCTTGTTACAAGTATGGTAGAATCATCACTTCTACCACAAAAGACTGCTTTGTAAGTAATCTTCCTGATTTATCTCAATTCCTCAGCATATCCAACAGCGCAGAAAAACTTGATGATGTAACAGAAATTATGGACTCTCTCTTTTCTAGCACTTTAGATACAGTTGCTCCTTTACGCTTAAGGAAGATCAAAGAAAACAGTTTGACTCCGTGGTATAATGAGCACACTCGCACCCTAAAGAGAGCAGCCCGGAAAATGGAGCGCAGCTGGAGGAAAACAAAACTAGAGGTATTTCGTATAGCTTGGCGGGAAAGTACCCTATCCTACAGAAAAGTATTAAAAACGGCTAGATCTGATTACTTTTCGTCTCTTCTAGAAGAAAACAAACATAACCCCCGGTATTTATTCAATACAGTCACTAATTTAACGAAAAATAAAGCATCAACAGGTGTTGGCATTTCCCAAGAGCACAGCTGTAATGACTTTATGAACTACTTTACTTCCAAGATCGATACTATTAGAGATAAAATTGTAACCATGCAGCCGTCAGCTACAGTATCGCATCAGATAGTGCACTATAGATCCCCTGAGGAACAATTCCACTCATTCTCTATTATAGGAGAGGAAGAATTGTATAAACTTGTTAAATCATCTAAACCAACAACTAGGGCTGCACGATATTGGAAAAAACTCACATTGCGATATTTTGTTTTTCTGCGATATATATTGCGATGTGAAAAAAAAAAAAATCACCAAATGACTTGAATAGCTCTATTTGGAGAGAAAAAAAATATTGATTTTGTAGGTGAGTAAATCAGCATAGGAAATAAACAATTTACAAGCATAGATAAATGTAATAGAACAAAGATACAAATTAAATAAACAGTGCTTTGTATTTTTAAGGCAAGTCCAACAGTATTCAGGTGCAGAAATTGAATAATAAAATGTAAAATAACACTGCATAACACAGTCTTCATTGTATAAATTAAATCTAATAAATCTGTGTTAAAGCTACAAAAGTGATTTTTCTCTGTTTTGTTGTTTGATTATGACACAGAAAGCAACAGAGACATTAAACTGCTGTTATTGTTAACCTCTTTCTTTCTCAATTGTTTACCTAAGACATAAGCAACTGGTTTTTTTTTTTTTTTTTTTTTACAAGGATACTTGGAGACATGCATTTTGACACGGTTTCGCGCATATGTGTCGTATTACACTGGATGCGGCGCGACACGACGAATCCCCGCCAGTAAACTGATATGCCTCGCTCTATTTATGACGTACTGACACAAAGTTGACACGATTGGCAACGGTCGCTTTGTCGCATCCAGTGTAGAAAGACTTTGGGGCCGTTCACATCTGCAAACGCGTGGAAAACTCCCGCCGCGCCACTTCCTCCTCCTTTCCAAAGCGCTCGGGAGCTTGCGCTTTCCTGGCGCCTGCCGTTGCTAAACATCCGTGATGTGCTCTCCTCGACGACGCGGAAGTTTCAACAAAGGATAAATGGATTTCCACCACTGAAAATCGCTTGCAGTAGCTCTGCTACTAAATTTATTTAAAAATGGGTATCTCTGTACAGCTGTTGCGTCCGGAGTAGACACGGTGTCTGTGTGTGAGCAAAGAAAACGATCAGTATAAATATAATGATGTGACTATCGCGGATGCGCACATCGCGATATCGATGCTGAAACGATATATCGTGCAGCCCTACGAACAACATGTATGTTAGACCCTATTCCATCTAAACTACTAAAAGAGCTGCTTCCAGAAGTCATAGATCCTCTTTTGGCTATTATTAATTCATCATTGTCGTTAGGATATGTCCCCAAAACCTTCAAATTGGCTGTTATTAAGCCTCTCATTAAAAAAAACACAACTTGACCCCAAAGATCTAGTTAATTACAGACCGATCTCAAATCTCCCTTTTCTGTCAAAGATACTAGAAAAGGTAGTATCCTCACAATTATATTCCTTCTTAGAGAAAAATGGTATCTGTGTGGAATTCCAGTCAGGATTTAGACCGTATCATAGAACTGAGACTGCTCTCATTAGAGTTACAAATGACCTGCTTCTATCATCTGATCATGGCTGTATCTCTTTATTAGTTCTACTGGATCTTAGCGCTGCGTTCGACACTATCGACCACAACATTCTTTTGAATAGACTAGAAAACTTAGTTGGCATTAGTGGAAGTGCCTTAGCATGGTTCAAATCGTACTTATCTGACCGCCATCAGTTCGTAGCAGTAAATGAAGAGGTATCATATCGATCACAAGTGCAGTATGGAGTACCTCAAGGCTCAGTACTAGGGCCGTTGCTTTTCACGCTTTACATGTTACCCTTGGGAGATATTATCAGGAGACATGGTGTTAGCTTTCACTGTTATGCTGATGATACTCAGCTCTATATTTCTTCACGGCCCAGTGAAACACACCAAATTGAGAAACTAACGGAATGTATAGTCGATATAAAAAACTGGATGGCGAGTAACTTCTTACTGCTAAATTCTGAAAAAACAGAGGTGTTAATTATCGGACCTAAAAACCCCACATGTAATAACCTAGAACACTATCTAACACTTGACGGCTGCTCTGTCAATTCTTCTTCATCAGTTAGGAACCTAGGTGTGTTGTTTGATAGCAATCTTTCATTTGAAAGCCATGTTTCTAGTATCTGTAAAACTGCGTTTTTCCATCTCAAAAACATATCTAAATTGTGACCTATGCTCTCAACGTCAAATGCAGAAATGCTAATTCATGCGTTTATGACCTCAAGGTTAGACTATTGTAATGCTTTACTGGGTGGTTGTTCTGCACGCTTGATCAATAAACTACAGTTGGTCCAAAATGCAGCAGCTAGAGTCCTTACTAGAACCAGGAAGTATGACCATATTAGCCCGGTTCTGTCAACACTGCACTGGCTCCCTATCAAACATCGGATAGATTTTAAAATCTTGTTAATTACTTATAAAGCCCTGAATGGCTTAGCTCCTCAGTATTTGAGTGAGCTCTTATCACATTATAGTCCTCCACGTCTGCTGCGTTCTCAAAACTCTGGCCATTTGATAATACCTAGAATATCAAAATCGACTGCGGGCGGCAGATCCTTTTCCTATTTAGCGCCCAAACTCTGGAACAATCTACCTAACACTGTTCGGGAGGCAGACACACTCTGTCAGTTTAAATCTAGATTAAAGACACATTTCTTTAACCTGGCTTACACATAACACACTAATACACTTCTATTATTCAAATCCGTTAAAGGATTGTTAGGCTGCATTAATTAGATCAACCGGAACCGGGAACACTCCTCATAACACACGATGTACTCGTTACATCGTAAGAAAAATGGCATCTACGCTAATATTTGTCTGTTTCTTTATTATTCTGTTTCTCAGTCCGTGTCCGGATCAGATGGTAGATCGGTGCCGGGAGATGATGTCTGCGACCCTGACCGTCGGCGGAGGCCGGACACCTGGATGAGCCCCGGGGACATATCCCCAGTGAAGACCGCGACTTAAATACAATGAAACTTAAAATTAAACAAAATAACTATAATATAATAAAATAACTACATAATACTGTTATTGTTAGAAATTGTAACAATATAAAAATAGAAATATAATACATTTATACATTTAAAATTTAATTAATACAATAAGTAAAAAAATAAATAATAATATCCTGGCCAGAGGAAAACTGGCCCCCCGACTGAGCCTGGTTTCTCCCAAGGTTTTTTTCTCCATTCTGTCACAGAGGGGGTTTTGGTTCCTTGCCGCTGTCGCCTCTGGCTTGCTCAGTTGGGGACAATTAATTTCTAACGATTATCGTCAATTTGATTTCATATATACTATTTAAACTAAACTGAGCTAGATAATGACATCTCTGAATTCAATAATGAAATGCCTTTAACTGAAAATTGAGTGTTTAATCTTATTATTATACATCACTGACACTCTATCCTCCAATTTGATACTGTTAAGTGCTTTGACACAATCTGTATTGTTAAAAGCGCTATATAAATAAAGGTGACTTGACTTGACTCAGGTTAATTCCAACAGAACATCCAACACAACTTCACAGGGACGAGACCCGACCATCAAAACACAAAGAGAACTGAACTTTAGTAGGGGAGATAATGACACACACACCTGAACATAATGATGAAATCAAATGAACAACCATGACAACCAATAAGACAGGAACAATTAGTCCAAACTACAACAGAAACTGTGACAATAGTTGATAGACCCAAAAATGATAATTCAATCATCATTTACTCACCCTCAAGTTGTGCCAAACCTGAACATAACATAATAAAATATCTATATATATATATCTGTCTAGATAGGTCCATATATTTTTGGACACTGACACAATTTTCATAATTTCGGCTGTGTATGCATACAGAACAAAATTAAAAATGAAACAATCAAGTTGAAATTGAAGTGCAGACTTTAAGCTTTAATTCAAGGGGTTGAACAAAAATATCACATAAAATGCTTAAGAATTACAACCATTTTTATACACAGTCCCCCCATTTCAGGGGCTCAAATGTAATTGGACAAATAAATATAATGATAAATAAAATGTTCATTTTTAATATTTTGTTGAGAATCCTTTGCAGGCAATGACTGCCTTAAGTCTGAACTCATGGACATCAGCAGAGACTGGGTTTCTCCTTTGTGATGCTTTGCCAGGCCTTTACTGCAGCTGACTTCAGTTGTTGTTTGTTTGTGGGTTTTTCTGCCTTTAGTTTTGTCTTCAGCGAGTGAAATTCAGCTCAATCGGGTTGAGATAAGGAGATTGACTTGGCCATTGTAGAACATTCCACTTTTTTACTTTCAAAACCTCCTGGGTTGCTTTTGCTGTATGTTTTGGGTCATCGTCCATTTGTACTATGAAGAGCCCAATCAGGGCCGGACTGGGACACAATTTCAGGCCGGGAAATCTCACACTCATCCAGGCCACACAGAAAAAAAGGGGCCAAAATTGTACCTTTTGGGGTAAAACAGCTTGTCACTGGAGCAGTACTCTTAAAAGTACATCTTTATATAGCCTACTCCTAATAGGTAGGCCTACATGTTAGTGACTTAGAGTAGTAATTCGTACCCTTAAGCTACTAATATGTACCTATTAGGGGTAAAAAAAAAAAAAGTACAAAGATGTCCTTTTAAGGGTACTGCTCCAGTGAAAATTTGTTGTACTCCAAAAGGTACACTTTTGGACTGCTTAATTGATGTAGAAATAACGAAGGAATACCCCACGTCTATCCATGAAACAGCTTTTGAGTCAACTGTCTAATTACTTATGGTCCCTTGAAAAAGGGGGGAGGTACATATTAAAGAGCTTCAATTCCTTAACCTTTCCTCCAATTTTGATGAGAAAAACTCACATCAAAGCTCAGAGTGTGCACTTTAAGCCCATATTCATTATATAACTGTAACTTGAATGTGTTTTGGTCAGCAGCTAAAATAATACTAATAATACTAATAATACTAAAATAATAATAAAACACAAAAACACACACAAACACACACACACACACACACACACACACACACACACACACATATATATATATATATATATATATATATATATATATATATATATATATATATATATATATATATATATATATATAAAATACTAAAAATTCTGGTCAGTGGGGACCAGAAACTGTTTGGCTACATACATTCTTCAAAAGATCTTCTTTAGTGTTCAGCAGAACAAAGCAATTCAAACAGGTTTGGATTAACTTGAGGGTGAGTAAATGATGACAGACTTTTCATTTTTGGATGAACTATGCCTTTAACTTTGCATGATACACTCAATGGCTGTAAACATAAAGAGTTCTCGGCTTTACACGGTGGAGCAGAAAAACTGCATGTAATTTTGCACAGACATTTTATCACATTAGCTTCACATGTATAATGTGTAAGTTCTATTATGATTTCAAAATAGTGTGTATTTTAACAGCAAATACAGGTGCAGTGTTGTATCCCATATGGCAAAAATATTTTAAATATATTTAGTTTCAACCCCCATATACCAAAATATATTTCAAAATGTATTTGAGGGGCAAAAAACACATTTCTAATCTTACAGTAGCCTAGGCTAAATGGAAATTATATTTAGTTTTTTTTTGTTTTTGTTTTTGTTTTTTTTTTACATTGTAAAGTATGCTTTTTGCTGAATTTTACATGTTCATAAGGCTTATAGGCAACAAATTACAAACAAATTTACAAACAAATAAGTTTTTCTTCAAATGTGACGTACATGAATGTATTTTCTTGGATTAAAATATATAGCACAAAATATTTTTTAAATATTTTTTTTTAATATACTTATATTTTTTAAACTAATTTTCAAAATATATACTTAAAATTGTCCAAAAATATATTGGTATAAAATATATTCAGGCAAATATATTTTGAAGCACATTTTTTGTATATTTTGAGACACATTTAAAAATATTAAAAATATATATTTTAAATGCATTTTTTGATGTCAGTCCTTTACTAAAAAAAAAAAAAAATAAAAAACATTTTTCCATTTTGGTGTTCACAAATTGAGGCACACGCGCAAACTATTTTCTATGAAAACTGACATCATGTCATAGATGCTGCCAACAAAACTACTGTACTGAACCCATAACATTTCTTTAAATACTGTAACTGATTTCATAACTATAACCTGATAATGGAAAATGTACTGACTTACCACATTTAACTTCAGAAAGGACTAAGCAACTGGAGTTAATAACCTCATTACAGTTCTTCAACTGATAGTTGTGATAAACACAGTTTGCGAAACAGGTCGTGTTCAATCCCGCTCTGCTCTGACTGAGATTGTAGACCTGTCCACAGCCGAGCTCATGGCATATCTCACGAGACACATTGTAGACAGTGTCTTCAAGCAGAGACACAGAAGATTTTGGGTCTGGGGATTTTATAGTCCAGGAACATGGGCTAGATATTTGAGCCACACTGGGAGAACCTGCGGGTAAAAGAAGATAATCAGATCTTCAAACTCAAGAATTTAATAAGATACAAATAGGCCATTCTCAAATAAATACATAAATAAATGTTATAACAAAAATAAATAAATATTTTTTAAAAATAAATACATTTTACAACATTATAAAGGTAGTTCTTCTTTGAAATATCAGCTATTATGCATCTCATTTATCATCTTTATTTTTATTTTATTTATTTACAACATTATATATGTAGTTCTTCTTTGAAATATCAGCTATTATGCATCTCATTTATCATCATTTCTTTTTATTTTATTAATTTATTTAAACTACATTTCAAACAGAAACAAATACAGTTTCATGCAATGCATTCTAGCCTACAGATATTACATGTTCTATTTCACATCCCACCGGTTCTTACCGCAAATGACCTCAGAAAGCATCTTGCAGTGGCTTCTCACAGTCTGACTGCAGTTTCTTAGCTCAGAGTCATGGTAAAAGCAGCCTGTGAGACAGGTACTGTTGAATTCTGCATCATCTGCCCTTAATTTATACACATCGCCACATCCCAGAGACAGACAGATCTGAGAGGAGAGACGGTTAATATCCTCCACGTCTATAACTGAAGAGGTGCTGAGGGTCCAGGAGCACGAGCCAGATCGCTGATCTGCTTGTGACACAACAAGAAAATGTACACTTTACTTTTTCAATGCCGGCTACTAACTATAATGTTAACTATAACCTTTGGTGTCTATAATTTCAAAGAAAAAAATTGCCTCTGTAATATTTAATCAAAATGTAATAACTTAGCTCTGTCTTTTCTCCTTTTCTACAGAATCCAAAGACTAACTGGATAATGTTAACCAACCCAAAAAAATTTTTAGCATTTGATCTTGCAGTTGAGAGATATCCAGTTAATCCCCGATGCATCAAATCAAAATACCCTGCTTCTGAAATACATCACATTATAGAAGCATCAAGTATGTGAATGGCATTTCACTTTGAGTGAAAATCTCTCCGAAATACATCTAACATGAAATATCAAACGGATATTAAATGTTGTTGCATGAGTGCACAAACATATTGAACCCAGTTAAAGCGATACAGCACAATGCTGCCTTTTGAACACACAACATTGATTTAGCAATAACAAACCACATAGTAATGGTGTTCAGATACTTTAATAACAATAGCATGGAGCTCAACATAATCTGACATTTCACACTCAGCCTGTTTGATGTGCCACCTGTTTCATTGCAACAAAGGGAAATACACTGGAAGTGAGCAAATGTGCACCAGTTGAATAACGAGTGTGTCGCCACAACATCCTGTCAAACTATTCAAAGAGGTTACAAATTATCTGAAATATTCTTGACAATGCTCTAAATCTTTGCATCGCAACATTCAGAAGTCAACAGAGTAAAAAAAGAGGAATGCACATGTAAACTACTAAAAGAAAAAAAGCCATGAATATCAATATGACATACAATATTAGGAAAGCAAATAACTCACTTTTCACATTGACCCTGACCTCTGGAGGCTCAGTAGAGATGAGACTGTCGTATCCTGGAAAAAAAAAAGGCAAGAAACTTTACGGTCTTGATCAACTGTTGCCTCTATATTACATAGCTGGAATAATATGTTTACCAGACTAATGAGAAAGTGAGTATTTAATGAGAAATCACATGGGTTTGTTGCACTGTGTTCCAGTAACTGGCAGATCATTGATTTTCCATACAACACAAGTGCAGCTGACAGCTCAGAGTTTCTGCTAAAGTTTTATTCTGTGCATCCACTGAAAGACTTAAACTAAACTACATTGCATGACAACTGAATAGATAATAACGTTTACATACATCTTAAAGAATCTGCAACATGAAAATAATTTTAACAAAATAAGGGGGATCATAAAAATTGTTTGTTGTTTTTTAGTACTGCCTTGAACAAGATATTTCACATAGCACACGTTTATAAGACAAAAATAATTTCTGAATTTACAAAAATTACCCAGTTTAACAGTTAATCTGCGCTTGATTCGTAATGCTGTGTGTCATTAGGTGGATGATCTTTGAGTTTTTTTGATTGTTTTGTCTTCTGAGAAGCATGTAAGTAATCATACGTGGCTTCTAAATGGCAGCCCTGAATGAAAACAATAAAATCTTAAAAAAAAAAAAATTCATATCTTCATCCTGTTCAAAATTTTACAACCCCGGCTCTTAATGCATCACGTTGTTTTCTTGAGAATCAGCGAATGTTTGCACCTTTTGTAACAAATCTGTGTTTGAGTCTCTCATTTGTCCAAACAAGAGACTCATGAACAACTATCACAAAAAAAAAAAAAAAAAAAATTTGTGGACTATCCAGGGGACGACACACAGAATTACTAGTCAAGTGTATGTAAACTTAAAACACGGCTATTTTTATAAATTCAGTTCTTATTTTGTCTTGTGTAACATACTGTATTTAAGCACATTTTATGTGAAAAAAGCTTATGCATGTTGTGAATGAGTTTAATGAACCTTTCAGTAAATGCACTTATCATCAGACCTAGAAAAAGACCTAGAACATGGTTGAACGTGTGGCTTTGTCAAGTGTGTTTATAGGGTGTGGTTAGGCAGTCATTTATCATATTAAATAACAAAAATTGTAAATTATTTAAATGTATTATTATACAACAAAATTTATTTTTAAGTATTTTTCTTTATACATCTCCTTATTTATTCTATTCATTTTCCATTTTTGGCAAGAAAGTATCTGCAACCTTTGTATATCAATGGCTGGTCTGTGCTCAAATTATAAAGGGATGGTTCACCTAAAAATAATAATTCTATTATCAATCTATTATCATTTACCTATTCAAATTGTCTTACTCCAAATGCTATTTTTAAATTTTAAAACCAATATTTTTTAAAATGTTCATAACCATGTGTTTACCTTCGGACCTTGGATTCTAAAACCCTGCATATGGCCGTGGTTTTATATTATTATTATTATTATTAATAATAATAATAATAATAACAAACTTTATTTTCTATAGCACCTTTAAAAGTTACATCTCAAAGCTCATTGCAAGAATAACAAAAGAGAAATATGAACATATAAAAGAAATGCATTCATCAAAAATAAGTGAATTCAAACAATACAAATGGAATAAAACAAACAGACAAACAATATAGAATAAAACAATCACAAAATAATGGAATAAATCTACCCTAAAACAAGTAAGTTTTAAGGGAACATTTAAAAACACAAAGAGATTTCACTCGCCTATTCTCAGAGGGCAGAGACTTCCATAGTTTTAGAACTAATGAAGATAAAGCTCTTTCACAGTAGATATTAAATGAGTTTTATTTATTTAAAACACTGCTTGATTATTTTATTGCTTGTTTTAATCTTAATTTAATTAAGATTTTAATCTAATTTAATTTTATTGCTTGTTTTAAAATGATCATTTTATTGTTTGTTTTAAAAGAAAATGTTTTTTTTTTTAATTTAGCAATGACACATTACCTTAATATAAAATGACAATAAAGACATTTAAAATTTTACAAAAGAAAATCCTGAAGAGAAACTAGCAGTTTTTCACAGATCATTAAGCAGAACAATCATTTTCAACCGTGATATTAATAAGAAATTTTAGAGTTCCAAACCAACATACTATAATAATTTCTTACTAGCTGTTGAAAATGGATATTTACCATAACAAGACAAATATAATTTTGTAAACATAAAATCTTTATTTAAAACTGCAGTAATATTTAACAATATTATTGTTTGTGGCTGTTTTTGATTAAATAAATGCAGCCTTTGTGAACATAGTCTTCTTTTAGAATTATTTAAAAAATCCTTACTGATCCCAAACATTTCAATGATAGATAGATAGATAGATAGATAGATAGATAGATAGATAGATAGATAGATAGATAGATACCTCGTATTAAAGCAACAGTGTGGATGATGGTTATTATCTTTAAGGTCTCCATTCTCCATGAGCTGGATGGGGGTTGTGCTCAGTACTTCTGAGTTTTTTACTTTCTGAATCACAGAGAGGAAGTGACACTTCTAGTCTGCCTGTTTTTAAAAAAAATTCCCCCCTGAAACCACACATTCCATATAAACGAATAATTGTTTTTTATTATTATTTATTTATATACTTTTTAAGTGTGCTGATAGTATACTTATTTTAAACAAAATAAGAGTGAATGTCCTGAGGACAACTTAAATTTTCCTAAATCCGTCAAAATTATTAATAACTTAATAGCTTTGTGTAACTGGCCTGGATGCGAGAGCATAACATAACTTAAATAAATGTAAAGTATTGCGTGTGGCGCACACGTGTGTTTACATTCTCACGAGGCGCACGTGGCAGCACAAGCGCTCCTCTCATTGGTCAGTTCGATTCTGAGCTCCAGAAATGCATTAGAAAGTGTAGAGGAAGAAAGCCTAATGTGAAAGAAACGTAAACAAAAGTGTGGATTTAAAGTACGTTCAAAGGATAACAGATGCATATTGTCTTGCATATTTTTCAAAAGACAAAACCAGCGGTTTGGATGTAAAACATCTCATGGCTAGAAATCGAAAGTCTAAAAGTCTTTTCTTTCAAGTGGATGTTTAAAATATTGAAGCTAAATATTCATATATATTTAATTATAGCTGAGAATACACAAATAAGTGGCGTGTTCTTGTTCTTGTGAAAAACGGCCTAAAATAACAAAAGTAGTCAAACAGGAAAAGCGCGCGCGGGGATCACACGCACGAGCGCATGCGCATGCGCGCTCACGAGCCTTGGCGCCGGCGCGAGACTCACAAACCAACTTGCTCCGGTAAGAAGTGCAATGTCATTTGTACACAATCGTTATTTTCAATTAAATACATAATACATGCATTTTTGTGGTCGTGCAGCAGCTGTCGAATGCAACGGCTTTAGTACTTATTTTTTTATTTATATAATTGCACTTAGAATTGCGCTCCAGCTTTGTTTAGTTCTAACATTATTAATAACGCCACCTGAACGTATTAATTTACTGTTAGATTTACATAATATTTAACGTTAGCTAAATTACGTCTTGTATTGTGCATGCACATCTTGTTGTTTGCATATAACTTACCAATGGGCAATGCTAACAGGCTAAAGTTGTGGAGGACAGTATTGAATTGGGAAATAGCCTCACATAAATATGAACATGAGTTTGCCATTCAGAATTATAAACTTATGCGTCATGCATTTATAATGCATGAAATGTTTACTAAATTCGCGCGTCCCGTGCAGCCAGAGAGTAATTTGGCGCGCAGCAGTATTGATAAATTAGATAAAACACATCCAACTGCGATTAAATGTGTATGGTTATTAGTAAAGTGACTATATTTGACTTTAGACCTGAGCGTAATGCAAGTTATTTTTGTTTGTCAAACACTGGCGGTGCTTTTGCTGTATTGTTTTCCCGGAAACTGATGATGTATCATGAACTCAAATAATGCAGCATAATATTTCCATGATAGGCCATCTGCTTCTGAAGAAGGCAAAATACATAAGAACTTGCATCTTACTTGCATACCGAATATAATGGCCAGAAGAAGGTAAGAACAGTGTTATTACTGTGATTTTAGTGTAATTACAGTTGGATCATTCCGTGTCAACTCCACCAGAGGTCCCCGGCTCAAATATTTGATTTTGCTAATGTTTTTTCTGAAGAAAGACAGACATGTATAGTGATGGAAGCCAAAATATTAAATGTCATGGATGAATATTTACTGAGTAATCCACTATTTTGTAGAGGGGGGTCAAACTGGCAATTTTTGCCTGAGATTCAGAGCCAAATTGCAAGGAGGTTAAAATGGCTTCAGAAAGATGGCAGCATCATAATGTTATTTTTACACAGATATTGGTAGACCTGTTAGTAAAATCTGTTCACTTTAGCAGTCTTCGTTGCATTATGCGCCAATGGTGACCATTCAGAAATGGGGAAACGGCACTTTTCAAGTTTTTTCTCCAAAGTTTGAATGCCTCATTTGATTTTGGAAGAAGAATATTTATGACACTCAAACAGGTATGTCCTATACAGTTGTTTTGATAGAGGGAAACAAGATGCATTCCTAGTTTCAACATTACTTATTCTTCGGACATTCTGCTTTGAATACACTAAGTATCAGCTGTATACAAAGTGACCAACATTTGCGTTAAGCGCTGAAATGTAATATTCAACAATCTGAAAATGGAGCCTCATTGAGGTCCCCATATCTCTGGGACTGAACGATGTAAGGCCTTGAAAATAACGATTCCAAAAGAAAAGTTTATTAAGAACTAGAATCTAAAATCATATTGCGATATCTTCAATATTTCTTGAGTTATAGGCATGCAAACTTTGGAAAAAGAATATTTATGGCACTCAGATAGGTATGTTCAATGCAGTTGCTTTGACAGAAGTAAACAAGATACATCTCTAGTTTCAAAATTATTTGTTCTTCAGACATTCCTCTTTAAAAGAATAGAAGTATCATATTTTTGCAAATTGACCCACATATTTTGACCACTGAAAATATGTACATTTTAACAATTTAATCTTGGCGCCGTCTTTAAGTTCCAGTATCTCTGGAACCGAACCATATAGGGCCTTAAAAATGAAGATGCCAAAAGAAAAGTTTGTTAAGACCCAATATCTAAAAGGGCATTAAGATATCTTTAATAATTCTTGAGTTACAGGCATGCAAACTTTGGAGAAAAAACTTGAAAAGTGCTGTTTCTCCATTTTTGAATGGTCACCATTGGCACATAATGCAACAAAGATTGCTAAAGTCAATAGATTTTACTAACAGGCCTACTAATCTCTGTGTAAAAATAACATTGTGATGCTGCCATCTTTCTTAAGTCATTTTACCCCCCCACAAAATAGTGGATTACTTAGTAAATATTAATCCATGACATTTAATCTTTGGGCTATCATCACTATGCATGTTTATCTTTCTTCAGAAAAAATATTAGCAAAATCAAAAATTTGAACCGGGCAAATTTCTGAAATTTGGTTGATTTGACACGGAATGACCCTGTTGTGTTTGCTGTCATAGCAGACTTCCATTGCCTTTTACTGTTTTTATACTAAGATCATAATATTTTCTATATCCAAGATGCAAGCATAACCCTGACACAAACCATTCATATTACCAGTTTTACATTTTTATTGCGATATTATTGTGTATGTTTATTAAGCTATTATGACCATTAGCTACTTCCCGTAATATTGGTAATTTCAGGTTTTATTATGCATGTGGGAACATTTGGTAGAATAACCTGACCAATTTTCTTCTCTCCCTGTGTTTTTTAATGGATGCCGGCAAGCTAGATCTGTGAATGGAAACACACACAAGATAGCAAGAGTAAAGAAAGAGGTAAATACAGTATATGTTTGTTTATTTTGTATTTGGTCAGTGTGTATGTGGTACTGTTTGTGCATGTACATCAGTCAGTTGTAATGCTGGATTTTTTTGTTTGTTTGTTTGTTTGTTTGTTTTGCAGTGCAACAAGAGGAGAAAATCAATAAAAAAGTGTAATGACTCTCAGGTATTTCAAAAAAATTAAATACATATACAGTGGCCCCAAAAAGTATTTGGAAATGTAAGTCTCAAAAAAATAAAATACATATACAGTGGCCCCAAAAAGTATTTGGAAATGTAAGTCTCAAAAAAATAAAATACATATACAGTGGCCCCAAAAAGTATTTGGAAATATAAGTCACAATTAAAAATGTCAGAGTGCCATTGCATTAGATTCAAAACAATAAGCAAGTGGCATCTGCAGACAAAATGCAACAGGAACTTTTCTCAGAAAATATTTCACTTTTCTGAGCATGGTGTTTCGGTGATTTTTAGTGGATGTATTATGTTGGTTCTCCTTAACTTCACAAGTCGTAGCAGAGGAACCACAGATGTAGATCATCACAATAACATACAGATTCAACATTCTTCAGTTTCAACATTATGACTGTATTTCAGAATTAACAAACATTTTGCTTGACAAGTGCTTATTTCTTCAGACACATCTTTTGTATCTAATGCAATGACATTCAGAATTATTTAGGTGCAACTTACAGTTACATACTTGTTGAGACACTGTAGGTAGTCTGTAGGTAAGATCAGTGATGTTATGTATATATTTTGCATTTGTGTAATGTGTAGTACATGGTTTCATCTTTATATTTTGACATTTATGTAAATGTGTTGTCTGTTCAGAATGTAAGGAGGCAGATTGATCTGAACAGCGTGAATGAAATTGTGTCTAACTCGTCTGATCAAACTCCAGAAGCACAGCCATCTCCACTCCCAACACTCAGGTGTGTTCCTGTAGTGAAATGACATTGTGACCACTGTGTGAAATTCATCACAGAACAACTGCAAACTGACAGAGAGGCAGAAGTAGCCTTATGTGGCATTTTATGCACAGAAGCCTCTGGCACATGCCGCTATGTTCAGAGGAACACCCAATTTTCAGTCGACTGTGGCATGTGCCACTAAATATTGCGGAGCATGATGCAAAATTTTGTGCCACCTCTAGTAGTGACTGACACATGAGGAGTTTTTTAAGTATTTGAGATAAATAGAGAAATGCCTGATAAAATTCTTGAGGAAATTAAAAGGACATAAAGTGTAATTTTGTGCTTGGGCGACCTAAATACACTCATCGCATCAGCTCATTATGAAATAAATGTTTTTCTCTAGTTCACGTTGGCCACAATTGTTGGCACCCAATTATCGCAATGTCCTTTCCCCAAGATAACAGTTCTGAGTTTTCTCCTATAATGCCTGAAAAGTTTGGAGAACACCTGATAAGAGTTCAGAGACCATTCCTTCATACAGAATGTGATCAGTGACCCATTTTTGTGTTGATTTTGATGTTTGTTTTGGGTTATTGTCCTGATGGAAAATCCAACCACTATAGCCCATTATAAGATTTCTAACAGAAAGTCTAACAGTCAGGGTTAGATTTTTTTATCTGTTGCTGGTATTTGATAGAATCCATGATGTCATGCATCTGAACAAGACGTCCAGGACCTCCGGCAGTAAAACAGGCCCACAACATTAAAGATCCAGCAGTATATTTAACCGTGGGCATGGGGTACTTTTTATCCCTGTTTGCACCAAACCCATCTGGTGAGTTTGCTGCCAGAAAGCTCATTTTTTTGTTTCATCTGACCGTAGAAGCCAGTGTCATTTAAAGTTCCAGTCGTGTCTGACAGCTAAATATGCTGGAGTTTGTTTTTGGATGTTTTTTTGGAGTTTTTTTCTTAACCCATTTGAACAACATGTGGTGATGTCGGGCTGTTTTTTTTTTTTTTTTTTTGGCTTGCTGACCCCAAGACTCAACTATCCTTGGAGAGTCTTTACCCACTCAAACTCTCCTTCTCACTGTGCATTCGGGCGATATAGACACACGTCCTCTTCCAGGCAGATTTGTAACATCTTTAGTTGATTGGAACTTCTTAATTATTGTCCTGATGGTGGAAATGGGGATTTTCAATGCTTTAGCTCTTTTCTTACAGCCACTTTCTATTTTGTGAAGCTCAACAATCTTGTTCTTCACATCAGAATTATATTCTTTGATTTTACTCCTTGTGATGGACGATTAAGGGAATTTGGCCATTGTGTTCCTAATATATATAATTCTGCGCTGGACAATTTTATGCTCCTAGTCACCCTGGTGTGCTAAAACACGCATTGTCCAACATGCATTGGAGAAAAACATTTATTTCATAATGAAAGATTAGAATTCTGTGAATTTTTTGAATGAAAGATCAAAAAGAAAAACAATACAGATTTATTTTCACAGCTGCGTTTTCCCATATTTACCAAGGATGTCAATATTATTGGAGGGCACTGTACATGAAATATAACAATAATATTATATGTTTTTGATCACGCAAACAGTCCATGCTAAGAAACTAAATAATTTTACCACGGGGTCACAGCCATAACTGTACCATCCGTAACTGTAAACGTACTCAGTTACTAACGTAACCGCAGTTCCCTGAGATACGGGAACGAATACTGCGTCTGCTAAGACGCTATGGGAAAACTCCTTTTTCTCCGATGACTGAAGCCTTTTCAATAACCTGGCCTTTTCGGCCATTGTTTCGTGCAGTGAATTGAATTAAAAATGAACCTATGGCGACGAAGCCCGCCAGAATGGGCAGGGCCATCTGGTTATATAAGCGGGCATTTCGCCATAGGATCCTCAGGTTACCTCGACTGAAGCGACGACTGAGTCGTGCAGCTACATAGCACGGCTAGTTACGCAGTACTCGTTCCCGTATCTCAGGGAACCGAGGTTACATTAGTAACCAAGTACATTCCCTATCGATACTTCCCTATACTTCCCTATCATACTGTGGCTGCTAAGACGCTATGGGTAACCTGTACAAGGGGCCCAGAGGGACCAAGTAATTCGCAAGGAAAACCCCGCAGAAGGCAATAGGGCCAAGCTCGCAGAGGTCAGCCCGGCCTTAATTAATTGTTCCAAGGGAACCCTATACAGCCTCGGCACTTCATCAAGGGCCAAGAGCGTACAAGAAGAAAGGCCAAAGCCTAAGTACTGGTTTGCCCTAAGGCAAGAATAAGCCATTATGCAGAAAGGATGGGCAGGGACGTCCAGATTATAAAACCTGGCAAATGTGGATGGCGAGGCCCAGCCGGCCGTTGCACAGATCTCTGCAATGAACACACCGCTAGACCACGCCCAAGATGAGGCCGCACCTCTAGTCTAGTGGGCTCTTACTCCCATGGGGCAGTGTAGGTCCAAAGAGGAGTATGCTAGCGCAATATCGTCAACTATCCATTTGGAAAGCCTCTGCTTCGTGACTGGAAGCCCTTTGGTGCGGTTGCCAAAGCATACAAAGAGTAGTTCCGACTGCCTGATTGGGGCGGAACGCTCATAAATCCTCAATGCCCTGACGGGGCAGAGTAAATTCAACTCCTGGTCATCCTCCGAGGGAGGAAGCACCGATAGAGTTATAACCTGTGCTCTGAACGGAGTGGAGAGCACTTTAGGTATGTAACCATGCCTTGGCTTCAGGACGACCTTAGAGTCGTTGGGCCCAAATTCGAGGCAGGTGGGGCTCACAGAGAGCGCCTGCAAATCTTTACCAATGCTAACGCCAGTAGCAGAACGGTTTTTAACGTCAGAGAACGAAGGTCAATGGATTGTAGCAGCTCAAAGAGCCCTCAGCACCGTGAACAGATCCCATGTAGGGAGTGTGATGGGGCGGGGAGGGTTAAGGCTCCTAGACCCCTTCAAAAAGCAAACTACCAAATTGTTCCTGCCCACCGATTGGCCAGCTATAGGAGCGTGATAGGCTGCTATGGCTGCTACATAAACCTTGAGCATGAAAGTGGAATGGCCCTTGTCCAACAGCTCTTGCAGGAAGGACAATATCAAGGATATGTCACAGGAAGCTGGGTCTTCGCCGCGGACCGTGCACCAGGCGGAGAATACCAACCATTTAAGGGTGTAGAGGCGCCTTGTAGACGGTGCTCTAGCCTGAGAGATTGTATTCAGTACGCTCTCGGGGAGGTCCGCAGGCTCCCATCGAGAGGCCAGAGGTGCAGAGCCCACAGCTCGGGCTGGGGGTGCCAAATCATTCTGTTCGCCTGAGAGAGGAGGTCCCATCTCGGGAATGGGCCATGGAGCTGCTACAAGTAGCCGAGACAGCTCTACGAACCAGTGTTGGTTCCTCCAAAGCAGGGCTACCAACAGAATCTTGTGCATTTGCTCCCTGATTCTCCTGATTACCTGCGGGATCAGGGCGATTCGGGGAAAAAGTGTAAAGGAGGAGGTTGGGCCAGTTGTGGGCCAACGCGTCCGTGTCCTTCGAAAAATAAGTTGGGCAATGAGAGTTGTCTTTTGAGACAAAGAGGTCGACCTCTGCATTGCCAAAGATCTCCCACATTTTCTGAACCGTTTGTGCGTGGAGCATCCACTCTTCTGAGGGGGCCATTGCCCCGAGACAGCATGTTTGCTCCTTGGTTCAACCTGCCCAGCACATGCGTCGCTCTCAGCGAACGCAAGTTGAGCTGAGCTCATTCCAAGAGGCGTTCTACTAGAGTGAAGAGGCACTTCGAGGAGAGTCCTCCCTGGCAATTTATATAGGACACTACCGTCATGCTGTCCGATCGGACTAAGACGTGGTGTCCCCTCAGGTCTGGTGAGAACGTGTGAAGGGCGAAGCACACTGCCAGTATTTCCAGGCAGTTGATGTGCAGCCGACCTTCCTCTTTCGACCAGTGGCCGAAAGTCGGTTTGCCATTGCACAGCGCTACCCAACCTATGTTGGAACCATCTGTCGAGACCACCTTCCTTCTGCAGACCATTTCCAAGGGCAGGCCCCGTTCCATCCACTGAGAGTCTTTCCAAGGGGCCAGAGCTGTCACGCAGGCCTGGTCCACCTTGACCCAAAGGCGTCCGAGATGCCAGGCGTGGGACGGAACTAGCGGTCTGCATGCGAAGTAGGCCCAGCTGTAGCACTGGAGACGCTGAGGCCATGAGACCCAGCATCTTCTGAAACATCTTGAGGGGGGCAAGAGGCTCCGATTTTGAAGGAGGCTGTGAGCTGCTGTATGGCCAGTGCACGTTCTGGCGCAACTGTCACCCTCATTTGGGCAGAGTCGAAAACTGTTCCCAAGAACGATATCCGTTGGCTGGGAGACAGAGCACTCTTGGCAAAATTGACCCTGAGCCCCAGGCATTCTAAGTGGCTGAGGAGAAGGGACCTGTGAGATAGTAGCTCGTCGTCTGACTGGGCTAAGACGAGCTAGTCGTCGAGGTAATTCAGAACGCGGATTCCCAGGCCGCCATCCTTCTTGCGGACGAGGAAATATCGGCTGTAAAAGCCTGACTCGCTCTGAGCTGAGGGAACCGTTTCTATGGCTCCTTTTGCCAGTAAATTCATCACCTTGGAGCGCAGGACGTGTGCGTCTTTGCTCTGAACCAAGGTGGGAACGACGCCACGGAACTGCGGGGGTCTTAGAGAGAACTGAAGTGTATAACCTCGTTTTATTATCCCCAAAACCCAGTCTGACACTCCGGGGATGGCCTGCCAGGCCTCGGCCCGTGTGGCAAGGGGTTGGATTCGTTCGGGTGATGGGTCGCCTCGTGGGGACCCGACACTCGTGATAAGTGAAAGAGGAAATTTGTTCTCTTTTTGAAATTGTTTGTGTTTTATGTTTCCCGCAATAACAGCAGCCGGTTGTGTGGGTGCTTTTTGAATGGGCCCAATGTTCACAACGGAGTTGATCACAAACACACTGCCATTGGCCCCCGGAACTGAACGGGGTGCTTGAAGGCACAACAGAGGATGCTTGGGGGATGGTCCGGCTGCAGAGAGACTTGGCCCCCTCCTCTTCCTGTCCCGCAGATCAGGAGGATGCTTGAGGTACCAGGTCAAGTGCTAGCTTGGGCCGGGGTCCCTGATGCTTAGGAAATGAATAGCGCCTGGCAGAGCGGGAACGCTGACGAGGCTCGGACTTGGGAGCTGTCTGGGTAGCTGGAGGTGCAGGCTTCGCTGAGTCGGCACTGACTTAGGGCGACTAGAAGCAGCCGTAGAGCTGGAATCCCTCGACCGCGGGTCTGAAAAGGCCAGTGGGGGAGACCGGGGAGTCTAGGAAGGGGACCTTGTCCACATCCTTGATCTCCGTCAGCGTCAGCCAAAGGTGGCACTCTAGCACCACTAGACTGGCCATGGAACTGCCAATCACCTGAGCTGTCATTTTGGTGGCGCATAAAGCCAGGTCGGTTGCGCTGCATAGCTCCTTGAAAGCTGTGAGGTCCGGGCCGAACTCGTCCATACTTTGGAGGAATTTGGCCTGATAAACCTTTAGGACTGCCATAGAGTGAAGCGCCGAGGCCGCTTGTCCAGCAGACGAGTAGCCCCGTCCAGCGAGGGCCGAAGTCGATCTGCACGGCTTGGACAAATGGGCGACCTTCGCCTTCCAGCTGATGGCCGTGGGTGGGCAGGCCACAGACTCGTCCAAGGGAGGCATTTTTTCGTTCCCCTTCTCTTCGGCGCCGTCGATCGTCATGAGGGCGAAGGAAGAGGAGGCACACAGGCAGGCCGAGTAGGGGACGTGCCACGACCTTGTGAGTTCATCGTGAAGCTCCAGGAAGAATGGTGAAGCTCGTTGATGAGGGGCCTAACAGCGCCCCGGCAAGAACCACTCATCCAGGCAGCTGCGAGTGGGCTCTTCTGGTGGAGACCACTCTAGTCCCAGCTCCTCCACAGCCTTAGACAGGATGCGGAACAGTCTGGCGTCCATGCCTGGCTTGGGATCGCTGGACTCCGCAGACGGCAAGGGGGCGGGGTCGTTGATCGAGGCCGACAGCTCCTCCGCGTCTGAAGCCACCAATGACATGCTATCGTCCAGCACGTCACACTCACTCCCACTAAATGAGACCAGGTCGCTCTATGATTCCAAATTGCACATGGCTCAGCTGAACTGTCAATTCTAAAACAGAAGTTGTCTTAAGTTATTTATTTTGGAGAAAACAGATTGTTTGCTAAACAAATTATCACAGTATTTCAAAAATCAGCTTAAAGCATATGTTTAAAAGCAACATGCTATAAATAACATCTGCCATTAAGGGCGAATGTTACATTATTCACATGTGTGAGTTACTACTGGAGGCACCACAACACACTGTGTCATGTTCTACAGTTTTCACTGGCATGAGCCACTAGTGGATGTGCCGCTAAACACCGCATACCGACGGCTTCTGTGCGTAAGATGCCATGTCAGTCCAGTAGCAGTATTAACATTAAGCGGAAAGAATCCCTATCGTCTCGGTGCTACTGTACTTCAGGTTGATGTGCAGTCATATATTTTTCTGTATCCTGTTTTTTACTGATACATTGTCTGAAGTCTGTATTTGTGTTCTGTTTTGTTTTGGGGAAGTTGGGGCAGCTCAGAGGACGTCTGGATGAAAACCCTGAGTAAAGAGATAAAGTACAAACACAGCAAGAGCAGTTTAGACAGACACCCGTCGCTGCAGCCCAAAATGAGGGCCATGCTGCTCGACTGGCTCATGGAGGTACTGTCACACGATCTGCTCTTCACACTAGATTCCCTTTATAATGTTTCACTGAATAGACTGCCATAAACATTGTTGATGTGAGAGTTAGTTATAGACAGTGAGAATATATTTTTTCAGTCCCACTTTATATTAAGTGGCCTTAACTACATTTATGCATTTAGCAGATGCTTTTATCCAAAGAGACTTACAGTGCATTCAGGATAGAAATTTTTTATATATATATATATTTTTTTTTAGTCAGTATGTGTTCCCTGGGAATTGAACCCACGACCGTTTGTGCTGCTAACGCAGTGTTCTACCACTGAGCCACAGGAACACTATGTACTTAAATCATTTGATACAAATGATTTAATTAATCATTTGATACAATGCACTTATTGTGTACATACATGTTTTTACATTGTACTTATATTTTAAAAACACCTGCATGTAATTACATCTGTAATTAAATGTATAATTACACTGTTGACCCATCCCACCCCACCAAACCTGTCCCTAACCTTATATATCCCACCTCAATAGGAGCAGAAGTGTTTTGCAATACAATATGAACACAATAAATACATTGTACTTATTTTTTGATGTAAGTACATAGTAGTTAAGGCCACCTAATATAAAGTGGGACTCAAATAATGTAACAAAATTAAATTGATCAAATAAACTTTTAATATATGCTTTTTTTTATTAATGAACAAAAAGGATGACTTGTATCATTCAAATATTTATCTGACTCTAACATAATCTGACTCCATTAAAGTTGTTATTTATTTAATCCCATGGCAAAGAGAACTGATAGGAAAATGTTGGATTCAATGTAGGAGCTCCCAGATCAACTGTTACCTTCACTTCGTATACCCTGAGCAAAGCATTGTTAAACATGAGTGGGAAAAAAACACCCAAAACCAGCTGAAGGAAAACACCATAAACCTGGAGGCAAATGGGTGGAGATCTAGATACTAGAAGGGGAGAAGCATGTGAACATAGGGCTGGGCGATTTGACCTAAAATTAAAACCTTGATTAATTGAACGCTTTACCTCGATTACGATTATTTAACGATTATTTTTTTGCCCTCATAGTTCATTAAAGGGCTGTAATGTAAAAATACTCCACTATTAAAAGTGTTTTTTTTTTCTAATGAAAGAGTGCATTTCTTATCTTTGTGATTTTAAAATAATTGAAGGAAACAAACAATTTATGGTTATTTGTTGAATATTTCGAACAGTTGAAATCAAAGCTTGCTTGAAATGAAGACATCTTATAAAAAAGTCACATTTCAGTTTTATTGTAAAAATTAAGTTTCCTAAAAAAGAAAACAACTTTCATTTTTTGCAAACAAAATAAATGAATATTGCCATGTCAAAAGTAAAAAAAAATAACCAACATCTCTTACAAACAAAATACATTTTAAATATTGTCATGCAAAAAGTAGAAAATAACTTGTATCTCTTGCAAATTAATATTATTTTAAATAGTACAATGTGAAAAGTAGAAAATAATAACTTGCATCTCCTGTAAACAAATGTTTTAAATAATGAATGTAAATAGAACATTGCTGATTAAGAGAAACAGCATGGCGCCATCTCATTGATCTTGTCCTGTCACGTGTATACGTGTATTTACCGCCAGACGCAGAGATCAGGAATAGTTTTTAAAAAAAAAAAGTGTAGGACAGAATGCCTACTCCGTTGTGTTATGTCAGCCTGCTACCGTAAACAAAAGCTCGCAGCGCTTGCCCCGCCTCCGGGGTCTTCTGATTGGTCCACTGTTTTGGAACTGACATTGATGAGCAGCGCTGTGTGTAAAAGTTTAAATTCTTTTAACGTGCCACTCACGTGCGAGACGCAGCAAAATGCGTGAGCACAGTGGTCATACACGTCTGTATCCACCTTTTTCTTGCTGTAAAAATGGGCACGGCCATTTGTAAATTCTATGAGTCTGGCTTCCGGTCTGATCCGCGTCCAGCTATATTTAACTGTACAAAACAGTTCGTTTTGCTGCTTGATATTGAAAATTGGTGTGTCTTGTCATATTATTTTAATGTATTATCTTAATTATGATCACACTGGTTTGTAGTGCAAGCAGTTTTACCGTTTACTGCACGTTGTTATTCTCCTCGTTATTTCCCTATAGCGGCTAATGAACCGGAAGTCTCACCCATAGGCTTACTTCCGTGTTGAAGAAAAAGGTGGATAGCGCCGACGCGGTAGAATGTTTTTAAGGGGAAAGTATTAATAGGATTAAAAAACGAAATAACCGACATGGGAAAATTACTTCGGTTAGAAGTTTTGAATGTTGGTTTCGATTTCTTTTCGATTAATCGTCCAGCCCTATGTGAACATATTCTCCTCAATATATGTTAAAGCAGTAGTTCATAGATTGTACATTAGGATACTTGAATATAGTTCACCACATTTCCATTCAGTTCATAAACTGGCAGATGAGACCAAAAATGAAATAGTTACTAATGAATAGTAGTGGGAAGCACAAGTGCCTGTGAAGCAAATTATACAGATGTTTATTAGAGGTAAAAGTGAACCTGACTTCCCAGACACAAACATTCTGAGCTTGAATTATTCTAACATCCATATTCAAGTTTATTGAGTAAATGTGCTGCAATGCATATTCATGATTAAGTTATTAATGTCTAAGTGTGTTTTAAAAATAGTTATATATTTCTCCTTCCCACTGTCTGCCTGCTACGCTTCTCTACTAAGCAACTTTGGGCGATTTTAAAGAACGTGCTCATAAAAAGAGACCTAATCTATAGCAATTAGGTCATTACTAAAAAGAGTTCTTTAGTAAAACTTTAGTAAAGCTTAAACTCCTGACTACGATATCAAGTAATCAAAGGAGCATTCCTGTAATTTATTGCTAAAAACTGTAAGGATTTAGCTCTGATTTAAGCTTTATTTCGTAAAGAGTAGATATTGATTTGATTAATTGATATTAATCAAAATGTATAATTTATACCTTTTAACGCCTCGTCCAGCGAGACATTAAAGTCAGTATATGTTAACAATTTTGTTTATCTTGCTTTGTGGCCAACAATAAAACAAACAAGATAGTAATTTATCAATTTTTGAGCAAGGTAGCAAAGGGTCGACAGCTCAAGGCAGTAACTGATCAAATACAAAACACAGACACTGCTCTTTACAATGAGACAAGTTTATTGAACTACCTCTAAGATTACATGAGACTAAATTATCTAAACACACACATACGACCACACACACACATACACACACAAGTCAATGGAATTATGCAGAATTATGAGTTATGAAGGAAGTCTCAACTTCGATGGTTATCAGAAAGTCAACAAAGCAGAGCTTAGTTCTATCTTTCCCATTAATAACAACTTTGTGCCATTTTCAGCCAATAGATAAGAGATTTTGTTTTACTTGTTTAGAAGGTTTGCTGCCAAGTCTCGTCCTCGTCTCGTTGAGGGAATTCCCGGGCTTAGCTGATTGGCTGGCGAACCGTTGTTTGTCTGACGTCTCTTAGGGAACCTCGGGCGTGATTGGTGGGTTGCCTGGTTGGATGAGACGCGCTCAAAGTTCTTCTTTCCTTTCTCGGTTGCAGAAGTTGAAGATTTCAGAAGTTGCAAAAGTTTCTTGAACAGCTTGAAGTTTGGAATGAGGTGATGGTTTGATACGGCGTATGAGCGCACAAGTTGTAGCAGTTTTCAAACCATGGCAAAGAGCCCTGATCCTTAGTTGAACATTAGAATTTAAGCAGGCCACTTTAGGCCCACCCCGGAGCTGGGGTACCAATCCGCTTGTTGCAAGGTGGAGCTCAGCTTCCTAGGCTCTGTTTCTCTGCATAAATTAACGAGCTGCCCGTGTCATCACGTGACCCAAAATCCTTGCAGGGTTTTGTTAATAATCTTGATAAACGTTATAACGTTACAGGATTTACCTAATTTCTACATTTCATCCACACAGAGTTGTTGCAAATAAAATATACTTTCGTTTAACACCAAGCATAACACACACATATTCATACCCTCATAATACATAGGTTAAAATGGTACCGACCTTATAATGGATAGATTAAAATAGCCTATGTTTTACTAACATATCAAGCATATCTAAGGCGTAACACACATAATTTGGGAATACATTTTCATTTCTTAAAAGTCCTGAGTGTTGTCTTTTGGAGTTTTGGCGCACTTTTGAGTGTTTTCTTTGTCTGTCTGAAAAGGCAAATTTTCAGGAATGCACCCGAGGAGGGGCCGCGAGTGTCCCGAGGTCAGAAGGTGTGCAGGAGGGGAGTTCTGGCATATGTTTAAGTCAGACCTACGACTGTAAATCCATCGCGTGTTTGTTGATAAGTTTGTAAATTTATACGTTGGCTGGTCAAGGGTTCATTTATCATCTGGATCTGGTATCTTTCCCACCAGAAGTTTACTTTGTTCTGCGTTGGTGAAGTTGATTCTCTAGCAGTTCTGATCTCTGGAGGGATAAGTATTAACAAGACAGGATCTTGGTCCAGACACTTAGGCATCGTCTTGGATCCTTAGTTACTTTTACGACTCTCAGAGGTGAAACCAGAGATTCACTCATTCCTCAGGAATGAGTCTGCTCGTTGTATATGTGTGTCCATTCAAGGATCTCCTACAAAACATTGCATGTGTTAAACTTGTCCAAGAATTCCTCTCCCAGACTTTTTCTCTAGTTTAATCCCTAAAAATTGTAATATTTAAAATAATATTAAAAAACTAAAAGCATCACAAGATAACTCACTGATTGACTAGTCAACTAGAGTCAGCAACTAGTTGTAGAAAAATATCTTTCAATTCTTCGTCTTTTCTCTCTCTTTAGGTGTGTGAATCATACACACTTCACAGACAGACCTTCTACCTGGCTCAGGACTTTTTTGACAGGTACATGTTGTCCCAAAGTGACGTGCAGAAGGATCAACTGCAGCTCATAGGAATCACGGCTCTGTTCATCT
Source organism: Spinibarbus caldwelli (assembly GCA_039654775.1). NCBI lineage: Eukaryota > Metazoa > Chordata > Actinopteri > Cypriniformes > Cyprinidae > Spinibarbus > Spinibarbus caldwelli. The sequence goes on from CM077244.1 coordinate 32,211,067, forward strand.
CCTCCAAAATAGAGGTATACATGTGTTTAAAAACTGTCTGCTCGAAGAACATCACATTAGACTTGAAATTGTATTACATCTGGTCAAGTTAAAATTATTTTTAACACATAAGAAGTCTGACATCAGTGCAAAAACAGCTTCACGTTGAACACTAGAGAAAAAACATATTATGTCATAAGGCTAATTAGGTGAGAGCTGTGCTCAAAGCACCTGTAACTGTACCACATTTGAATTCAGTATTAATCAGGGATGTGATTTTTCTGTGTTTTTTATATTTTCAGTGTCTCAGAGTGACTAGATTCACATTAAATGCTGTTCTACACAAACTCCAAGTGCATAGTTTGGATCGCAATAGCATGCACTTGAAAGCACAACATACCACTTCCAAATTTATAATTAGAAACGGTTATAAATTGGTTTTCAACAAAAGAGGGTCTTTGAGGTGTCCCTGTGGTTTTCCATTCAAATAAAAGCTCTTTATTTTCATTTTTATAATTTGATATGTGTCAACTGAAGTGGAGAGTTTTTATATATATATATATATATATAAAGAGTTTATTTGCAAAAACAGATAACTCCGTTTTGTTTTTTTTGTTGTTGTTGTTTTTTTATTTTCAAAAACCATGTTTTTTATTATGTCATGTTTTTATTGTGTCAGTTAGCTGTATTTTTTAGTTATTTTTTACCTTAATCAGAATATCCCAACTGCACTTTGATTGAGATTAACTAGAATGCACAATGAAAAAAACATGATTTATCTGTTTTTGCAAATGAACTCTTCATATATATATATATATATATATATATATATATATATATATATATATATATACATACAGTGGGGCAAAAAAGTATTTAAGTTCTCCCACTTAAAAAGATGAGAGAGGCCTGTAATTTTCATCATAGGTATACCTCAACTATGAGAGACAAAATGAGAAAAAAAAAATCCAGAAAATCACATTGTAGGATTTTTAAAGAATTTATTTGCAAATTATGGTGGAAAATAAGTATTTGGTCAATAACAAAATTTCATCTCAATACTTTGTTATATACCCTTTGTTGGCAATGACAGAGGTCAAACGTTTTCTGTAAGTCTTCACAAGGTTTTCACACACTGTTGCTGGTATTTTGCCCCATTCCTCCATGCAGATCTCCTCTAGAGCAGTAATGTTTTGGGGCTGTCGCTGGGCAACACGGACTTTCAACTCCCTCCAAAGATTTTCGATGGGGTTGAGATCTGGAGACTGGCTAGGCCACTCCAGGACCTTGAAATGCTTCTTACGAAGCCATTCCTTCGTTGCCCGGGCGGTGTGTTTGGGATCATTGTCATGCTGAAAGACCCAGCCACGTTTCATCTTCAATGCCCTTGCTGATGGAAGGAGGTTTTCACTCAAAATCTCACGATACATGGCCCCATTCATTCTTTCGTTTACACGGATCAGTCGTCCTGGTCCCTTTGCAAAAAAACAGCCCCAAAGCATGATGTTTCCACCCCCATGCTTCACAGTAGGTATGGTGTTCTTTGGATGCAACTCAGCATTCTTTCTCCTCCAAACACGACAAGTTGAGTTTTTACCAAAAAGTTCTATTTTGGTTTCATCATTCTCCCAATCCTCTTCTGGATCATCCAAATGCTCTCTAGCAAACTTCAGTCGGGCCCGGACATGTACTGGCTTAAGCAGGGGGACACGTCTGGCACTGCAGGATTTGAGTCCCTGGCGGCGCAGTGTGTTACTGATGGTAGCCTTTGTTACTTTGGTCCCAGCTCTCTGCAGGTCATTCACTAGGTCCCCCCGTGTGGTTCTGGGATTTTTGCTCACAGTTCTTGTGATCATTTTGACCCCACGGGGTGAGATCTTGCGTGGAGCCCCAGATCGAGGGAGATTATCAGTGGTCTTGTATGTCTTCCATTTTCTAATAATTGCTCCCACAGTTGATTTCTTCACACCAAGCTGCTTACCTATTGCAGATTCAGTCTTCCCAGCCTGGTGCAGGTCTACAATTTTGTTTCTGGTGTCCTTTGATAGCTCTTTGGTCTTGGCCATGGTGGAGTTTGGAGTTGGACTGTCTGAGGTTGTGGACAGGTGTCTTTTATACTGATCAAACAGTTCAAACAGATGCCATTAATACAGGTAACGAGTGGAGGACAGAGGAGCCTCTTAAAGAAGAAGTTACAGGTCTGTGAGAGCCAGAAATCTTGCTTGTTTGTAGGTGACCAAATACTTATTTTACCGAGGAATTTACCAATAAATTCTTTAAAAATCCTACAATGTGATTTTCTGGATTTTTTTTTTCTCATTTTGTCTCTCATAGTTGAGTTATACCTATGATGAAAATTGCAGGCCTCTCTCATCTTTTTAAGTGGGAGAACTTGCACAATTGGTGGCTGACTAAATACTTTTTTGCCCCACTGTGTGTATGTGTGTGTGTGTGTATGTATGTATATATATATATATATATATATATATATATATATATATATATATATATATATATATATATATATATACTTAAAACAATGTATTTACTTTTTTTGATCACATGCCTGATTAATGTACAATTTGTGATGTTATCCTATGCATGGTGTGTCAAAAATAAGTCAAGTCAAGTCACCTTTATTTATATAGCGCTTTTAACAATACAGATTGTGTCAAAGCACTTAACAGTATCAAATTGGAGGATAGAGTGCCAGTAATGTATAATAATAAGATTAAACACTCAATTTTCAGTTAAAGGCATTTCATTATTGAATTCAGAGATGTCATTGTCTAGCTCAGTTTAGTTTAAATAGTATCTATAAAATCAAATTGATGATAATCGTTAGCAATTAAGTGTAAAAATAAACATATAAAAAAATAAACTGGTCTAATTTTTTTTTTATCTACACTGGAGTTACTGTCTGCATAGGAAATGGATCACTGCAAATCGCTGCTTGTTCCTTGTTCTTTTAGGAAATATATCCTCCAAAAATCACTGAGTTGGCTTATGTGTCTGACGGAGCCTGTCTGGAGGAGGAGATCCTGCAGATGGAGCTGATCATGTTGAAGGTGTGGACATTTCTGGTTCTGCGGTGGAGACCCCT